>JAFREQ010000120.1:0-600000 GCA_025331565.1 Holacanthus passer | reverse complement strand
TTATAGTCTGCAGATAACACTGTCAATACAAGCCCTACTGACTAACTCTACTCTGTGCTGTTCCAGTCTGGTCCTGGTGAGGACTCCAGCAGGACGTTCCTGCAGTCGAACCTCTACGTCCATGTCGTCATCTACGACCACAACATCAGGACAGTCTGAGCTTCAGAGGCTGCTGCGGACACATTCATACACATGGCACGTATTGAAGAGCGCTGGAAGCCTCTAATTTGGCCAAGTTGCTGTAGTTGCACCATCATTTACAAACTGTTCCCCTCATATCATGCATGCCATCTGGGTGGAGGTGCTGCAGTGAAAAAAAAATGGCTTTAAACTGAGGATTCCCAGAGGAAGAAGTGGATGGACTGGTGTGACAGCTTGGAGGTTTGCTTGCAAGTAGCCTGAGATTTTATGTTCAGATTTGATATAAAGCAACAAAATATTTTTCTTCCTTATTCCATGTAGTGAAGACCAAGGCCCAGTTTGGACCCGTTTGGTCTCGGTCTCGGTTAGGGGCAAGAACCTGCTCGAGAACCTCGTCCCATCATTTGGCTTGGCATATTTTGGCCTGTTTGTCTAAACAAATTAAAGGCGTAAGAGCTTTGAAAGATGATGGGGGTTGCTTTTATGTCCTCCCCCAGGCTGCGGTAGCTCCAATTGGACTGGAAGAATGGGTAATGGGCTTAAAGCATTCCTCATGTTTCCAGATGCAAGGCACACTTTACAGGACATCAAAGTGCCCTATCATTTACATATTAGTCGTTCCCTATGACATTTTTAATGGAGGAGAACTCGACAAATAACCTGCTTTATGAATTATTTAGGAAGTGCAGAAGACTTCTAGCAGCTTGCGCCCTTTTCATTTTAGGATTTTTGCGTTTGTTATTGAAACACATGGTAGAAATCAGTCGCCCCACAAGTAACATTTTCTATGTCTGTAAGATAACAAATTACAGGGTCTTTGTTATTTGTTCTTAAATTTGTTGTCTGTAGACTCAGCAGACACACAATGGGGGGAACACTTTTTCCATTCAGTCACAAGGAAACATCCTGCACATGTACCCTTCTAACCATAGAGTTCTCACTTTTACACATACATCCACTTTTGACTCAGCAATGCACTTTTACCAAATCGCTCACCAAAATGCTGTTGAATGAAAATGTAGTTTCGCAACTTGAGGTTTCTTATGATGATGTCACAACAAAATCACCTTTCAAGAAAATACAGAAAAACAGAAATGTGCTTGATCAACATGGTATATCTCTTGTTTAAACTGTACAAACCAAACTTGTGGTTTTACAGAGGGGTTGTGTCAGACTGGTGACATGATAGTGGTATCGTAATTTTTTTTCCTCTAACTCTTGGCAAGGAAGCAAATATTTCCCAACATGTTGAACTACTCCTTTAAACTGACATTGTGGCAGCCATGGTTAACATGTACTCATTTCCCCCACATCCATTCAGCTGTAATTTATTTCTGAAAGTTACGAAGCTTAAACAAATTAGTTCATTCTAGCACAAACCTCTAATGTCCCTCAGCCGCCCTGATACCAGAGCCGGCTTCCACTGGCTGCATCTGTTTGTCTGTTTTGACTGAATTGGACCCTGTTGGCCTCATTGAAACAATATGTGTGGTGACATGGGGATGTGGGTTCTGGTTCTGTAAAAGCAGGGTTTTGGGGAATGGGGATCTGGTTTTGGGTTTTTCTTAGTCACTGGGTTTCTGGTTGTTGTTTTTTTAAGAAGATGTGAGTTCTGGGCCTGTTTCTGGGTGATGATTAAACAAAGTTTGTTAAAGTTTTATGGGCTTATAAAAAAGAATGTGATTGACTGGAGGGGGGAGGTGCCTTGATTTTCTTTTGTCCTTTTCTTTCAAATGATTTTTTTTCTTGTATGTCTTCAAATATATATTTTTTAATGCCTAATTTGAGCAGTTTGTGATAACATCTCTAAAGAGAACGGGTTTTTCCTTGCTATAGTCTCAACATAAACTGGACTAACAAGGATGATAAGCAAATTCAAATTTGGCAGAAGGACTGTGTTGGGAATGTCCTCTCTCTTTGACCTTTTTCTAAAAGGCCACATTTAACCTCAGGGCGAGGGGCTGTCGCAATCAACTGTTCACCTGACTATCTCACTACCTGTCCTGCCTTGTTTTTTAATGTGTTGGAAGTAAGAACTCAAACTAGCTGGGTGGTAAATGAACATTTCACCCTCATTACAGCTGTTTGGGTTTACAGGCCGCAGCTCATTCATGTGGCACAGTGATGGTGGTGAAACAGCGCTGCTCTGCCCTCCGTCCCTGAAAGTGGCATCAGTTTTTCCAAACACCTACCAGTCAAAACAGCAGATGTGCACACGAAAAATGGGCTAATTTAAAATGTCAGTGGATTGACAAACACGCGAGCAAGCATTGCTCGTAAAATGCACAGCTACTTTTTATGCGCCTTACCTCTGTGGAAGACCAAACCTCTAAAAAACAAGTTGCTATAACTCACCCAGACAGATCATGTGTCTGTAAATAGTAATGATTTCACAGTAAAGTCTAATTTAAATGGTTATATCCCTCTTCATTTCTTTTATTGGGCTTTTAAGCTGTTGGGGTTTTAACTGAAGCGTGGTTTTATTAGTTTGAGGCCTGACTTGCCCCTAATATACACAACATGAGGTAAAGAGGTGGATTCAGAAGAAACTGAGTCTTAGATAGAAGAGGCACTATTTAGCCGTCTGTGTGTAACAAGCTCAGTTTCACCCTAATTTGCTGTCTCTTCATGTAGTTATTTTAACAGTGTTGCATCTTTATGTGTTTGGCATGTCGTCGCAAGGAACATTTCAGCTTTGGGCAACAAAACAGCATCAGTTCTGCATCAACCCAAATCTGAAGCTAACATAGTGACACATGGTGAAAATTCACACATGTAAAATATTAATGTTGACTAAATGAGCATTTTAGGTGGCTGCTTTTGATGAATAGAGCCATTTTATTCTGGCACTAAATTTACATGACATTTACAACCTTGACTCCATTAAAGTTGGAACACTGTGGAAAATGTGAATAAATCAGAATGCAGTCATTTGCAAACAATTTGTTCACCTGTTACCAATGAACCTGTTTACCTGTGGACTGATCCAAACAGGTGTTTTTGGATCAGTCCACAACTTTCACAGTCTTTTGTTGCTCCTGTCCCAACTGGTTTGAAACATGTTGCTGCCATCAACTTCAGAATAAGTAGATATTTCTGTGTTTAATTGAGTAGGCTATATGTCAGATAGGATTGTCAAATTATCACATTCTGATGTATTTATGTTTTACACAGCATCCTAACTTTTTTTAGAATCAGACTTGTAATAAATAAGTGTTATTGCATAACGATGATGACAGTGGCCCTGGGAGCCTACTGGCAGGTGTAACAGGCACCTGTGAGAGTTGGTAACAAAAATGCTGTCCACATGATGCAATGATAAAGTGAATCAAATGAAAAAATGTGACCTGGCATGTGAAACCTTTTCAACAAAATACTGACAGCAGCAGTAAAGCAAATTACAGAAGCCCTGAGAGGCAAACAAAAATCTGGTGATCCAATTTCTAAATCTGACCTAAAATTGCTTTCTTCCCTGTGTTTATGACTTAAGAACAGGTGGGAAAAGGTTTTCCCGATAATCTTCATCTGTGAGACAGGTCTGAACAGTGATTGATGTATTGACTGATTATTGTGAGGTGATCCTCAGGTCCTTGCCACCAGCTGACCTCACTCTGCTGCTGCTGCTGCTTTGCTGTTGTTGATATCACTTCTCTCCTGCCTGTCTCCTCCCAGTTGAAAGGGTTAACCCCGTTCAGTGTGTTGACTTCTATGAAGGACATGGCATGCTAATATTATTGCCATCAGATGTCCAAGGGCGGGGAAATGCCCTAATCATTTCCTCCCGAGTGCCCCTGAAAGAGAAGCCCAGTGGCGGGGGGTGGAGGGCGGCTGGATGGGGTGTTCAGACCCCGCCTGGATGGGCTGTTTTGGGGGGGTGGGGGGTGCACGGTACAGCATCCGGATCGGACCGTGATGGCACAGGATGTGTGTGCTTAACTCCATTGAACTAAACTAAATAGGGGAGAGAGCCTTTAATGCCGACAATAAGCCGCCTCATTCAGCGGCGCGGCGCAGACAGCAGCGCAGCTCCGCGGGCTGCATTTTTACGCACGGAGGGGCTGTTCTGTGGCACCACTTTACATATTGAAATCAGCCCAATAAACGGCCGGAATGTCCTTTAATAAAGCATCTTCAAAATGCACCTCGAATCGGCTGCAAAAACAAACCTAGTCCAGCTCTTGATAACGTGAGATAGGCTCATTTGTCCCCAGGCTGAACGTGCGTAAAAGTTGAACAGGAAACTCTCTCTCTCTCTCTCTCTCTCTCTCTCTCTCTCTCTCTCTGAGTGTGTGTGTGTGTGTGTGTGTGTGTGTTAGAGGAATACCCAGCTGGTCCCACAAGCCCTATAATACCAAGCACAACATGCTTTAGGTTCAATGAAAGCTGAGACGGGGGGACGGTTGACTGCTGCTCCTGAGATCAGCTCGCAGCTCGGATACAAAACCAGGGAGCGTCGCTGTTGAAGCAGCATCTGCTCCGTTACACCTTCAGGACCTTTATCACTCACTGACTGTAGCAGCTCTATCACAAGCACAGAGGCAGTTCGGACAAGGCTCTGATTTGCGCTGGTGTCAGAGGTGATGGTATCATTTTCCAACAGAGGGCTCCTCCTCAGGTGACGAGGGTATGTCTTTTTGGAGATAGGGACCACTTCTGGTTTTTTCCACAACTTGTCATTTTCTCGGCTGCTCCCCTCGCTTTGGCCCCAGCATGGCTCTCTACTCCGGGTGTGTGGTGCTGCTGCTCTACGGATGGAGTTATCTGTGCGTTGGATACTGCGCGATGCTCAAAACGGACAATTTCCCCGAGAGACGAAAGCTGGATTTTACGCACACGGTGGATAAAAAGCATCCGGCCAGAGACGACCAGGACCTGCTCTTACAGGATACAATGACGGAGCACATGCAGATGCTTTACGCCAAGTACAACCGGGCTGGGTTCCCCTTCAAAGACGGCAACACTGTCCGCAGTTTCAAAGCGCACTGGGGTAGGTCTCCAAACTTTTACGCACTGTAACCACGCTCGCTCCTGCCAGTCTAGAGAGGGCATCCAGTACACGAGTGGATCTTGGTGAATGTAAACTGGGATCTGGTAACATTTCTGTTGGAATTATCCGCACATTACAAGTGCAACGAGCTGTATGGCCAAAGAATATGTGCGCAATTTACGCATATTAAAAAAAAAAGACGCGCACTTAAGTATTACACTGCTTTAGGGTTTAAAACTGAAAAATTTAAAAACTCATATATGCATGCACAACTACGGCAAACTGGTTTCCATTCACGTGCTGGTTTTCTGAGCTGAAACTGAAATACACCTGTTGATCCAGTCGTGGAAATGCGATCAACCTGTTACCCCTTCCCCTGTGCCAGGAACTGAGATTCTGCATCAGATCTCTGCATGCAACTCACAATCGTCTGACCACGCAGCTCTTTTCACACCTTGAGATTTTAGCGTCAGATAGTCTTGATAGATTTTCCCCCGGAGCCAGCATCTGGCAGCTGCCCAGCCTCTTTGTGTGGAAGTGGAGAGTTTTCACTGCAGCGAGCTTCTGCATTATTTATGAGTGATTTCTGCAGGAAGCTTTCGTACTAACTTTAATCTTATTGAGCTCAGACTTGCTTCCAGGCTCATCGGTGGAGTTATCACTTGGACGTGGACAATATTTAAGACGACCAGTTTCCACTAAGGGTTCAAAGTTTGTTAGATTATACTGCCTCCTATCGCCTGGTAACTGTATGTCATGGCATATAAAAGGGTCAGTTCACCCAAATTACAAACACATTTTCTCAACCCCTCAGTGGTGTTTTAGCCATGCAGATAGTTATGGATTTGTTTCCCCAGGTTTTGAACCCTGTCCTAGTTACTCTGAATAAATCACACACCTCACTGAGAAAGGTTTTCAGTGAAACTACTGTTTTTGAAGAAACAGCGCCTTTTAGAACTGTTCAGTGTGTTTTGTGGATTTTCAGAGTAATGGGCAAATTCTGGAAAAAGATTTTGGTTTTCAGTTTTTTAAATGTAATTTTTGAGTGCTTTTAGAACCACAAACCAAATTCCATTGTATTGGGACTTAGAGACAGGTATTTCATAACCCGGCCACAGAAAATGCTGGATCAGGAAAAAGCGTATACGTACATCTTATCATCATCATCATCATTATTAATTTAATTAATACGAGGAAGGCCATGGTTTGTGTTGCATTGTATAAATAATATTACTCCTTATATATGCAGGTACAATAAACAAGAAGGAGCTGCAGATTTTCAACCTCACCTCCCTCACCAAATCAGAAGATGTTCTGTCAGCCACTCTTCATTATTACATCGGAGACCTTCAGAACAGCACCCAGGGCTGCTCCAGGTCCAAAAGCTGCAGCCGCCATGGCCCCCGGAGGCACAGCCACATCCACATGGTCATCTGGAGTTTCGCCTCTGTGGATAACAAGATGAGGACTCTAGGACACTTTCGGATCAATGTGTCCACCCTCTACAGGGACTTCATATCTTGGCAGTGGAAGGACATAACTCGTGTGGTCAACCAGGCCAAAAACCATGATGAGCTGCTCATTGGGATCGATGTTGCTTCGCAAGGGCCCCAGCCGTGGAAGAAGCTCCTGTCGGACCGCTCGCCCTACATCCTGGTCTACGCCAATGACTCCGCCATTTCAGAACCTGAAAGTGTGGTAGCTACCCTCCAGAGACACCACCCGGTGGGAGGGGAAGGCTCCATGTCACACAGCTTCCATAAACTGGGACTGCGTGAGCAAAACAACACTGAACAAGCGCAGCCGCAGCCCAGACACAAGCGCTCGGTGAACGTTCTGCTCCCATTGCAAAACAATGAGCTACCCGGGCCCGAGTATCCGTACGAAACAACCGGGTGGGATGAGACAAGTCCCTACGAACCTTATGAAAACAAGCAGGCCCGTCGGCCACGTAAAAAGACACGCAAGAATCAGCGGCATAAGATGCCCCTCCTGCAGTTTGACGAGCAGACGATTAAAAAGGCGCGAAAGAAGCAGTGGAATGAGCCCAGGAACTGCGCTCGGAGATACCTGAAAGTGGACTTTGCCGACATCGGATGGAGCGAATGGATTATATCACCAAAGTCGTTTGATGCCTATTACTGCTCAGGGTCCTGCCAGTTCCCAATGCCAAAGGTGAGACTCGGAGTCTTGTAGTGCACTTCAGCAGTGCTTCCCAACCTGAGGGTTAGTGATGGGAAAGCCAACCTTTGAATTACTGAATTATTTTTACCTTTTTGGGCTTCTAAATTTGATTTGGTTGACCTTGTCATAACTTATAGACATATGCAACTTGTGACAATGGGTTACAAGTAGACATTGTTTTGCTTTCAGGGGTCACAAGCCAAAAGATTTAGGAACAACTGTACAGCATTTCCAACACTTCCTGTAACCAGGTTTTGGTTCTTCTCAGCCAGTAGATAACAAATTGTTGGCCAAGTGGTGGTCACCAGCACTTGAGATAGCCTTTTTTCTCCTTATTGTAATTTGAACCTCAGCACCATCTCTTGGTCCAACATTTCATTTCTGACAGTGTCTTAATCTTTTTGTCACCAAGTATATTTATATAAATGTCTATAATTGTGTTTCAGATTCTCTGCTCAGATATGTATTAACTTATGCACACAATACACATGATACCACCAGAACTCAACATACAGTACAGAAGACTGCACACATCAGTCTGTATGTTTAACATTAAAACACTGTGCTTATTTCAGACAGTATGGTATATATTATGTAAATCAAACAGGCTAGGTTGAGCTATCAGTACATCTAGCCATTAAGCTTTCAGTCCATTGTTTACTGTAGCTTTTACTGCTCTGTAGTATGTTCACTTGGATAACATTAACATCAGAAGTCCCTGAAGCCTATCTGTCTTATATTATACATGATAATACTAAAGAAACTGACATAAATGTATGCCATCTGCTTTCATCTTCGACTGCCATGATAAACTAGTTACAGCGGTGGCGCTGCTAGACGTTCTCCTCCATGCTTTTATGCTCTACAGTACTGTATATCTTAGGAATTAAGATCTTTGAAGATATGCATCAGAGCTAGATTATATATATTTTCTAAAAAGAAAGTTAGTCCAGAGTGAAGCCCTACTGTACTAAAAATGCAGCCAAATTGTCAAACTAAATCTAAATGGTTTTGTAACAAAAAGTGATAAATAGTCTTTGTACAACTTCATGGGGAGCAGGTGAGTGACCTTGACATCAAAAATCAATAAACCTTTATAACCACGCCGCAGGAAAACGAACCTTGGAGGAAGCAACTCATTTGATCCGTGCCAGCTTTGCCAGTTTCTCTTTCGCTGTAGGCAACATGATGTGTGGTTTTACACATTCGAGAGAACAAACAGAGAAGTGAGGAAAACAAAGAAACTTCAACTGATGTTAAACATCAGCTCCCCTCGTAGCTTGTGGCCCTGGTGACAAGATAACATCACAGGTATTTTAAACATGGCCGGAATGCACGAGTTCCATCCACTTAATTCATTACCTCGGAGTCGCCGGCCTTTGTAGTCGGATGTAATTAGTCCCAGAAGTAGGGCCTAGGGCGTAAGGCGACCCCCTCCCTCTCCCGCAGGTTTGCCGCTCGGTCACACAGGCCTGTGATCCCGTGATGCTGTTTCTCCTTTGTCGGGCTAAAGCTTTAGAAGCTGCTAAATGGCTACTATTAAACGTGCTCTGCCTAGTTTACTATGATGGGTGGGAAGAGCCCTGTCACTTATTCTATCCTGCTTAGACATGAAGCAGCTGATCAGGTGCGGGAACTGCTCGGGATAGAGCAAAGCACTCAGGCCCTCAGATTTTGATCTACCTGCAGCTACTTGTTGGATGCACAAAATTCAAGAGGGATGCTGTCATAAAAAACAAAAATACTCTCAAGGAGCCCTCTGGTATATTAAAGCTTGGGTCTTATTTTCACCATCATTTTATTGGTTATGATAACAAAATACTCCGAGAAGTAGCGTCACTACAACAAAGTCTGATGATGAGATGGGTTTAATATAAGCCAACAGTTTTTCAAGATGATCTAAACCAATTTATTTGGCGGTCAAACCAAAAGTGAGCACACCTGAACTATATGCATGCACATCTATGGCAAGTACTGTAGTTCCAATTAGAACCAGGGAGCACCTCAGCCTGTAAACTGTGACAAATGTTAGCAAGGACCATTTTTGGCTAGTGATAATACTGTGCACTTTCTTTTTCTCTTCCAAATAAGTTTGGTAAATGTGGTTTTAAAAAACAAACAAACATCTGTCCGCTTGTGGTTTTTGCCCCATCTGACTTTTTAGTGATGACACTTTCTGTGATCTTTGCAATTAACTTTTACTGAGAAGAAAACTCTGAGAGGAAGACCCAAGTTGTTAGAAACCTTTGCTATAAGTGCATCTAAAAAGGAAGATATGTAAAAATATGCAAAATAATCACGTTTTTCTACAAAGTAATCAGCAATGCATTACAGAGTACAATCAAAGGAAAACTTTTGCTTTCAAAGAATCCTCTTTAATCCCGTTTGTTCCTTTGCTTTAGGCTCTGAAGCCATCTAACCACGCCACCATCCAGAGCATAGTGCGAGCAGTGGGTGTCGTCCCGGGCATCCCAGAGCCGTGCTGCGTGCCAGAGAAGATGTCTTCCCTCAGCATCCTCTTCTTCGATGAGGACAAGAATGTGGTGCTGAAAGTCTACCCCAACATGACTGTAGACTCTTGCGCCTGTAGATAGTTTTTTTTCCCTTCAACACCTGTTCACATAAAACTCATGTCATACAGAAAAGAAAAAAAGTCCACACATGCAGCCAGAACGACACTCTCTCCTCCAGTTTCTTTAGTCATACGTTCATTCACTTACAAACACCCATCGATCGCAACTTACCTTTTGCACTGGAGGAGAGTACTTCCTGTTGTTCCAGGTGAAGAGGAGACTGGTCTGTTCACGGGAAGGAACGGATCGTGTGAGTTATCCTCGTGGAAGATAACTGGAATGGAAAGTCAAAAATCTCCATACTCCCATTTCACCACCAGCACCACTGTTTATCTTTATGTCTTCATCATTGCTGCTCAGTTATCCGTTGGGTGATAGCAGGGTGAAATCGTAAACTTGCTATCAAGATATGCAAATACCAATGAGGCATAAGAGACAAAAACAGAAGGAAAAATCACTTTTCAGGAAAAATGACCTCAGTTTAAACTGATGCCTCTGAGGGGAGTCGTTCTCATCTTTCTCTCCTTCATAGCTTGAAGTTGTCTTTGGTCATTACCACAAAGTCAGACTCGCACTTGCATGGTTTTTGTTACTATGTGTATGTATTTATGTCTGTACTATCACTGTGTTATTCACTATACGAGAAGTTATTGTATAATTATTGGCTTGGCTGCTATAGAGAGATATATTAGATTCCAAAGCCAGAATTATGATGTAGGCGGTACAATAGATAACCGAACATATTTGTGTTAGATCACTGCTCCATGGTTGTACAGAACCCACATTTTAAGAGTTTATTATATGCGGAAGAGTAAGCTACTTTTCGTTAGTGGTCTGAGGAGTTTTTGAGGAGACCCGTTATGCCATTGCTTCGCCAAGAAAATGTTCAAGCTTTACACATAAACTTCAGATTTATTTTAAAAGATAAAGGGATAAAGCATATCAAAAAGGAGAAACTACTACGTTAAACAAGGGCTATCGCCATGTTTTTAAGCGTAAAACCACAGGACTTTAAAAGCCACTTGGTGCTTGTGTGGAAACCTTTGTTGGACCTTTGTTGGTTCAGAAAGAAATCAAATATGTCATGGGACTTGGCAAACAACGAGGATTAATACTAGTGGTTTCAATTAGCCTGATATCAGGCTGAACTTGTTTGTTTTTGACTTTGTAAAACTTCAGAACACGCTGCCAAATGTTTAAAATGATGTATCGTATTTACAGTGTAGAATGACGTTCATGAAGAAAAACTATCATAAACTGCCAGAATGCTTCTGGAAATCTGTTTTTATCAAAAAGTCAGTATCAAGTCAATATACACTGCTGGTCTGGAATCAGTTTGCTTTACATATCCTGAAGGCTCATTATTTTTGTTTGTTTTTTTTACCAATTTTCTTAAAGGTTGGGTTGAAAATATGACTTTTACCTGGATTCTATGTTCTTAAACATGTAAAAGTTGTTTTTTCTGCTCCAAGAAAAAAACAGTAGTTTACTGTAAATGGATCCCTTTGGTGGCAAGGACAGCCCATGAAATGCTTCTGCTAATAGAGAGTGATGAAGATGAAGATGAGCTCTGAGTCCCTCAAAGTAATTATAAACAGTGCTGTTGGGATTTAAACCCCTTTTTTTCTTTCATCAGTTTTTCAAATTCCTATTTTTTTTAAAAATAAAAACCAAAAACCATGAGCAATACTTTGTAATATATTGAATGATCAGAGAGAGCTGATCTGTTTTCCTGGGTCGCATAAGCCTTTAATATTACTGTATAGAGTAGATGTTACATAAATCATCAGGGGTGTGTTATCTGATCACATGTACTTTGCATCAGGTCAACATTGAGGCACACCAGGAAGAGCAGTTAACGTCATAACGTTGCTTTGGGTTGTTCATAAAACCAAATATTTATTCAGAGCAAATAGACTGAAATATAGCAGCAAACCTTTTTCTATAGACTTGTACATTGTTGTTGTATATAGCTCACTATATGTTGATGACATTCTAATGTCTCAGTGAGATAGAAGTGCCTTTTCAATGGGTGGATTTCTGCTTTTCAAGAAGTTTGATTTGATTCACCGCCTGTTCAGAGGAGCTCGGTCACTCAGAGAACTGAGTTCAGTTTGCAATGAAGCTGAAGTCAAAGCAAGCGGCTGAGAATAGTTTGTTATGGTACAGAATAGTCTACAATGAGTGAACCTAGTGCATATTCTTTTGATAAGTATGATCGCCAGTGGAATTTATTCTAAAATGTATTAAATAAATGATAACAAATAATTCACTATTTTGATATTTCAGAGACATTTATTTTGTGTCAGTAGCTAAGGGCAGATTTTTTAACTTTATATATTTTGTACTGACACCTCTTCCAGTTTGTGCCTTCTCATCTTGTGCCAATAGAACGAAGTGGCTTCCTCTGGTTGTGCCAGTGCAACATTGCAGACATGACGACTGCTTCCGAGTCGTTTTTTGGGGCCTTTGCTTTTGCTGCATTTGAGAGTCGACCCATTTCTAAACTTCACTAATGTCTTTTGGAGTGGAAGTATCAAACATACAGTGCAGTATATCAGCAGTTTATAAGAGCTTACACTACTTCACTGTTCAATCCTATCTTGTAAATGTTATGCTGTAGGTAAAAAAGAAATGCTTGTACAATAAGCTTCATAAAATATATTTGTATATGGAAATGACCTTTAACATGCATCTATTTATTTTCTGTATGTTGCATATCTTGTAGAGGTGTGGTCTGAGAAAGGGGGATCAAAGCTCTGACATGTCGATGGTCTTTATATCTGTGATGGACATTTGTCACTACTGATGTGAAAGTGTGGTGAACTGTTTAAAGGTGTCCCCCCTCTGAGCTCTGACCATCCTTACAAAGCATTCAAAGAAATGAATAAAAGTATGCAAGACTCAGATCTAGCAAGGATTTTTTGTTTTCTAAACCTGAAGGTCTTGAAGGAAAGTGGCACAAAACAACACACAAACAAAGCAAAGTACTCAAAATGTATTTCCTTTATACTCTATCTGGGTTCCATTATGCATAAAATACAAGATCAATATTCCTGAAGTTCAATAGCAAAACTTAGAAGAATACCTCCATGTACAGTACAACTGTTGGTCTACAGCTTCACTTACTATCCAAAAAATTAAATATTTACATTTTATAAACAAGTAATGTATATTTTGTAGCATTATACCAGACAGAGGCAGCTGCAGATACTACACTATGTGTGTTGTAACAAAAAATTATAGGATCTACTGCACTACGAATGTTTTAACCTCAGTGGCTAAATATGGGCTTAGAGACATTTGATATCTTGGAGAACTAACAATGTTCAGTGAACATGAGGTCTAAATATATTTTGAGGCTTTGAACAGTTTGGTTACATTTCTACTTTTGTACAACCTTATTTTGAGGTACAATTGAGTCATAAATCCACACAAATGAAGCAACAGGCCATTCTGGTGGCAGACATTTCTACTTGTCATTGCAGTAAAGCAAGTGTAATGATAATGGATGTTGTATTTGTGGGTGTCCCAGGTGTCCCCTGTAGGCCAGCAGGGGTGCTGAGCATGTTGACCACCCTGGTTGCAGACCTCTCAATTTCTGCCCAATCCCAGAATTCTGCAGCAGTTCAAATAGTATCAGCCAATCAGAGCTTTGTTTTGTCATCTTTTTTACCACTAGATAGCAAGCTACATTCATGGAAAATAAGAACAAAAAAATGGGCAGCTGGCACACAGCTAGTAGCTGTCACTCAAAGTGACCACGTCCCTTAATTATGCAAACATTTAAGCCTCAATATATTTTAAATGAGTGAGTTATGAAAAAGTTCACCCCCTGTACAGTTGTCATGAAGGGGGGCATAAGCGGTAGAGACTAAAACTGTTTTTGTACCAGGCTGTAAACATGTTTATTTCTGCTGTAAAGTTGGGCATTTTAAAATGGGGTTCGATGGGGATTGACTCACTCTTGCAGTCAGCCTCAAGTGGCCATTTGAGGAACTGCAGTTTGCCTTCATTTTTCAGCGCCGGAAGTTACTGCTTGTCAAAAAATAATCAATCAGGTACATTATTTTCATGAAGTAATTAAAATTGTTACTTTACAGGGTAAGTCGTAATCTGTAACCTATTCCATTTCAAAAGTAACCCTCTGATAACTGCCTGTGTTTGACAGGTCAAAATGTCCACAGTGAGAAAGGTCTGCACATATTGGTAGGAAAATAAAAGAAATAATAATAATCTGTTGTGGCATGAAACATTTTTTTTAATTGACTAATCTATAAAATACTGTTTAATTCAATTGCAAAAAGTCACATGTTTAAAAAAACAAAAACTATCTAAAATATTAACACAGCTGTATCCTGAAATCAGTAAATATCTTAAGGCCACAGCTTCTCCAAGAATTTCAGGTGCTTCTATGCACAGACATGATCACATACTGTACACACACATTCACAGTCACTGTATATACAGTATATTTCTACATATTCCACTCACCCAGTTTTTAAGGTACACATATAGGAACAAGTAACTTGGATTGTATAAATTGTGTATTTTTGCTGCTTGTGCTTTACAGTATACAGTATATACATAGACACATGGCACACAGTTGATTTACTGCAAACCACAAGGATTTTAAAATGGAAAACATGTATCATTTCTAACCCTAACCTCCTGAAAATCCCCTCATAGAACACCCTGAAGTTTTATGCTGAGTTTGGTCCTTTTGCTGTTCCTCCTCACTTCATCAGAGCCTCAGACCGAGCTGAACTCTGTTTCTCCTTCAGAAGCTGGGAAGTGCAGAGTTGACTCAGCTTCAAAAAGGTAAATATTTCTTCAGGTAGGCACCCTGCTGCAGGATGCTCACACTCTGCAACTGAAGTGGAGAGGCTGTTTCTGTGTGTGTCTAGTTTGGGCTATGGGGGTAACACTGTCGGCACGAGAACCTCTTGATGCTTCTTAGCAGAAATGTTTGGGATAGTATTGTATTGTGGTTAGATGCTGTCTAAGCAGTTAAGCGGAATTTCTGTTTGTTCTGAGGTTTCTTTGTTTTTTTTGCAATGTCATCTCCACATATCTCCTCCTCACACACCTCCATTCCTCTCTAAGGAATGTAAAACCTTAATACTGTGACACAGGATACTGATTCAAGACTTATTCCCTCCAAAGCAATAGGACATGAAGCCTGAGGAGGCAGCTTCCAGGAGACACAGTTGGTTACTATTTCTGAGTAACTTGCCTGCAGGCTAATTTAGCAAAGCTAAAGCTGTAATCAATAACTTCCCTAACTTTGAAACTGCTGTATTTTTGAAATTGCTTCACTCTGTTGTTGGTACAATATGTCATGTAAATGTTGTTGACATATCACTCTCTTACTTAATTCACTTGATTAATTTGGACAGCACTGGTTGGCTGTTCAGTAGTGCAAAACACTGCATGAATTAATGCATGAATACTGGATCTCCAGACTGAGGTGCACTGAAAAGTTATATTTGGGAATCTGCATTGTGGAATGAAAATGTTTTTTTCTAGTTTGTTATAATTTTGGAACTGGTTTCAATGCAGAGCTGGTTCTTGTTGCCCAACTCTAAAGGAGTGCGCCGACTGGATGCAATGACGTACGTCAAGTTGACGGATTCTATTCATTTTCTCTGGAAAGCTGGAGATCCAGCCGCAGGGTGCATGATGGATACACCACAGAGAGTTGACGGGCCTTTCACCGTCTGTGTATTTGCATAAACATGACTCGACCTCAATTTTATCCAAATGAGAACTCCCCAGGCTCAGAAACTTCAGATCAGACAGTCAAACTTTCAAACTAGGCGCTGCAAAATCAAGATTACTGCATTGCCAATTACGTACGTCAAATGTTTTCACAAACATATTTTGTGACAAGGCTGCAATTTTTTCCTGCTTGAAAACAGATGAACCAAAACCAAGCACCGTCCAACTTGCAGTACACATCACCCACCAGCCGGAGTGTTTGGTGGTCCGGTGCGTCGACATGCGTCCTCAACAGAGGTGGTCTATTTGCACCTTAACACACTCAGATGTCTTTGCTATGCCTAATTTGCTTTGCACAAGTGCCCCAACATTACAGAAAGAGCCAGTAATGCAGAAACAAGGACTTGATCCCTAACTGGCTTCCCACCCACAAACACTGCCAGCTGTGTTGGATTTAGGTGTTTATCCACGGACCCAGATTGAAGAGAACCTCAGAAGCTAAGCTAAGCTAATATGCCTCTAGTACTGTACCACTATTAGCACTATTTGGTACTTAATTAGCTGGAGTCAGATACATTAACCAACAGGACAGTAATAGTTATATAACACACTGTTCAACAGTTTAACACCTGTTCACAGTCAAACTTAAAGAAGAACTCTCCTATAGCTGCTCATTTGTGTTGAGACAGCCAATCATAACTTCACAAAGTAATCAGCTAATTACAGCTACTGTTGCCCAGAACCTGAGGACCTCCACCACGGCTGCCAGAGGTGATGTGAGGTCATTTTGCCCATTAAGTTTTAGTTGTTTAAGGTCTGCAATGGAAGGACAAAATGGAAGGATGGAGCAGATGATCAGAAGTCCATGTCCCAGCCAGACAGCTCATCAGGAGGACTGTCCTCATCTGGAGGGTAGCTGTCAAAATAGCTGTGATCTGTCGGCCCTGTAAGCTGGAAGAGCAGACGATGAAGGAGCAAAGGGTGAGAGGCTGATTTCTTAAAATAACTCCTGAATTAATGACTGAGTTTTGGTCTCCAACAGTAGTGAAATACAGCTGGAGCACCTAATTTCAAAATGGCTGTTAAGGTCAGTTCTCGTGGTGGTCATTCTAGCTATAATGAGGTAGTTTACGTTCAACTGATATCCTCTTCTAAGAAGCACAAGAAATCAACAATCAGGGGTTCACTGCTACATCTGCTGCCCTTGTTGACATGTGCAACACAGAAGCAACGCAAATGTTTTTTTTCCACTTCCTTTACACATGTGTTTAATGTAAACTCAATAATATGTGAACAAGTAATAACATACATTGGTTTAGCTTCCTGCTCCAAGACACAATAATGCAAAACTTAAAAGCACAACACAATAATTTATCACAGTGTTTCAAGGTTTAGATTCACATACACGTAGTATAGTGATGTTTTTCATGGCAACTTTTGACATTTCTGCAAGTAAAAAAAAAGTCAAATCTGTGCTTTTCCTTCATTGTATTTGCTTTTATTAGACTTCTATTTTCACAAGGTTGGATAAACATCTATACTTACTTCTCTTTTCAGTGGAGATGGTAAAGTCCTCGCCTTCAGTCCCTCCCAGTTGAAGCCGTTAAACCACCTTCAGAGAGCACATAAACACGTCTGTAAATAATTTTGTATCTCTGTCTATTTTTTCCAGGTCACGAGTTTTACTCTGTCGGAACGAACACATACGAGAAATCAAAGCTTGATACCAACACTGACTAATCTGACCCTTGGACGTTACGGTGTGACTGTGATTCTGTTACAAGAAACCTTTGTGAACATTTCCTCTGAAGTTGACCCTTTATTCCTTTGGATAAGCTTGACTGAAGGGATTCCCACTATGAAAAGTAAGAAGAGGAATAAGAAGTAAGACTGTGTTAAGTCCAATAATGCGATAAGCCTTTTGAATATGTTTTGCATCCCACTGTTCTTGTACAGTGTGTTCAGTGATTATCTAATTGCTCAGGTCATAAAGCACTGGCCACACATTCATAATGTTCAATCAGTGCTAATTTGTGCGGCTAATCTTCCCACTGAGATCAGCAACAAAATGAGTCAGTGCCTTCTTACCTGTGCTTCTTGATATCCATTATTCCATTTTTGAGGTTGCCCAGTCGCTCTGAGGGATTTCGCCTGTCAAGTACGTCAGAGTGAGAAATGACTGTTTTGACCCACAAAAACTTTCTTTTTCTCTGCAGTAATGCTTGCTTTGTTCAAACACTGAGCATTAATGTTTATGTTTGCCATTTTGTTCAGGTTAATTCAAAATGCTTAGACATTTCAAGACTCTACCTCCTCTTGATTTAGTCGCATGTCTAGGTTTCAGTTGAACTTAACACTTAAAAGTTGAGCATATTTTGACTGGATTACCCATCTCAGGTACCTAAACTGCTCTCTGCTCTGAGAAAACTGGTGGCCAAGTAAACATAGTAAAAATGCTGGATTGAAAGATTTTCTTGATCCATCACCTGCATAGCTTGCGAATGAGGTCTTCAGGTCTCTTGGTGATCTTCTTGGGGAAGTCCATCTTCTCAATGCCTTTCAAGATGAAAGTGTACGTCATCATCTGGTCACTCCCTGAGAATGGAGGACTGTGGAGTGGAGGAAGAAGAGGCAGAGATTGAATTCCTTTGTGCCTTTGATTTAGCTGAGGTCTCTTGTAGTGAAGCCTTTCAGCAGTGCTCTATCCAAGTCGGCAAACAACAATTACTGCAAATCAGCATTAGGAGATTGAAGTGATGACTAGATGAAGGATGATAATAGGACGCTGCAGACTGGAAGCACAGATGCACTGACCTGCCAGTAAGGAGCTCAAACACCAGGATGCCCAGGGACCAGAAGTCCACACTGAAGTTGTGGCCTTTGTTGAGGATGATTTCAGGGGCCACATACTCTGGTGTCCCACAGAAGGTCCAGGTCTTTTGGCCACATCTGATCTTCTTGGCAAAACCAAAATCAACCTGGCAAGGTAGGGTGCATCAGTTCACTCGAAAAAGTCAATTTTGGACTAAGCTTTCCCAGAAAAATACCACCATGAATTGAAAAACGATCACTAAGTTTAAGTAGCCTTTGAGATCTGTATTTTTACTGAGTAAGACTGAGGTGCTTATTGGCTTTATTTCGATCTCTCATGAGTTTGATCCCCTTGCGAATGCAGTTATTTCATGTTTTCAGGCCATGATATGTACAGCACTCTCACCAGTTTGATGTATCCCTCAGTATCCAGCATGAGATTCTCAGGCTTCAGGTCTCTGTAGAGGACACCCTTGCGATGGAGGTAATCAAAAGCTTCTGTGACGCAGCCCACGCAGAATTTGGCAGTGGGCTCATCAAAACTCCCCCTAAAGACAAGGAAACCAAATTTAAGCTTTTCCTGACAGGCGGTGTCAGATCCCACTCTGTTCAGGAGGCAGAGATACAGCAGCACTCATCTCATTATACAAATGCAGCCATTATTCAGTGATTTGTGATGACTGGGCCTGAGATTCCTTATTGCAAGACTGGTTTCCTCATTAGGTTGTAACTAATAATACAATCATTTAGGCAACAAGTCAGCAAGTTTTCTAAAATCTAACAGCAGGATCAGTCGGTGGTTGGTGTCTCCTACCTGTCTCTGAGCAGACTCCAAATCTCTCCACCCAGACAGGCCTCCAGCAGCATGTACACATATTTGTTGTCCTTAAACGTGCGATACAGTCTGGAGTGAACGAAGGAGGCTTGTTAAGTTTCAAAGCAAAAGGTTTCACGTAAACAGAACTGTTGTTCTATCCTTTAGGAGCCGCATTTGCTCTCTTTTTATTATACACTTAAATTATTATTTAATTTTCATGCAGGATGTTTTTCTCTAATCTCTTTCTGTTTAATTCAATTATCACTGTAAAATTAGTAGAAAGCATTCACATTTCATAATCACTTGCAGAAATAGTCCACATTAGCTTTCATTTGCTAACATGCAGCATTACTCAGGCTTAATTTCCTGCTATTAAATATTAAACTGATAAATGACATATAAAAAGCAGCAGCAGCAGGGAGACGACTAATGATGCAAAATAGATCACAATCAGTGAGCAGGATGCTTTAATGAATGAATGCAGCCCCAGTTGTTATTTTTACACTGTACTGCAGTGGACGACAACATATTTAAAGACGTCACTGTGAAAATTATAGCTCCATTTGTGAAGTAATGTGATTTTAATTGACCCTTGTTGTGATGTTTTCAGGGTAAATCGTTAATAGCGACCCAGGAGCATGTACACATTCAATATCACGCTCAAAGACAGTTGAGACAGCAGAGCCAATGTTAACCGCTCCACCACACTGTCTTAGTCTTAAATGATGGATCGCCTTACATCAGTCTTGAAAACCGATTAGAAATATGAAGAGATAATAGTTAAAACATGTGACGTGTCAAATAAATACATGAATTGTACGAAGAGGAGTTCGGCGGGAGGAGGGTTTCAGTAGGTGAAGAATGGCTTTAATATCTGAACTGTTTCGCTGCATTCGGTGATATTGGATCATCGTAATCTTACAAAAGGCAAAGGAAAGCTGCCGCTGCGATATTTCATAACAAATAACTACATTTTCGTAGCACACATCTCAATATCCCCTGCCACTCTACCCCGTTGAGAAGAAGTAATCTGCTCGAGGCCGCAACTGTGATCTCATCAAAAACTAATAAGCGCCACACTGTTTCCCCAGACTAATCTAGCAGGGCTTCATCGTGTAGGGTAAAAAATGGAAATGGCTTTGGAGGCTAAGTGGGAGGACTGACTTGACGATGAAAGGTGAGCGAGCCTCGGCGAGGATCTTCCTCTCCGAGTGGATGTGCTCTTCCTGCCTGTTGTCGACGACGTGCTTCTTCTTGATGACCTTCAATGCGAAGGTGATGTCCTTGTCCTGCACCTTCACCTGCATGTGGAAGTAACCAGGTGAGGGGTCACAAGATAGAGTTTGGTTGCAAAAACTGTTTTGCTTGTCATGGCAGGAAAAGCACAGCTGCAATAACAATAAAGGGTAGATTCACAGTTTTTCAGGTCTGGCTTCAAAACATGTTGAAACAGGGTTTGCTGGCTGTCATCAGTCCTCCTCTTCATACTGGCCATTAAAAAAAAAAAAAAAAAAATATATATATATATATATATCAAAGTTTTAAGTTAACAAGAGACTTTTTTGTTTGAATTTGTCCCTGTGTTACTCTGTCCAACACAGAGACAATTTTGTACTAATGATACTGTAACTTTGGAAGATACCCACTTGTCAAACTCAGACTGCTGTAGCCTCATATTAACTTCAGATCAACTTTGGAATTCATTTTTTCACAGAATGAGGAGCACTTTTTTGTCCCCCATCGCTTAGATTGAAATTGCAATATGGACACATGACTGTTGTTTTTAGAATTATTGTGAGTCTATCCTTTAATAAAAGCTCTGTTACGTAGAGGTGTTCCAAGTCCAGGGTTAAAGGCTATAATAAATAATAAGTAGTGAAAATGTAAAATGGTAATGACTTTTTTCAGTATTTTAATTGATTAGCATAGAATTGCATTTATTTAGAGTCTAGATGAATACTCAGTAACGGTTCGTAGATTCAGGTCTCACCAGTTCTACTCGTCCAAAGCCGCCGACCCCGAGAGTGGCGATGACCTCCAGGTGGTCGAAGGGCCTGGATGGAGGGAACACTGACACCATCTCCTTCAGCTGGATGACGTCTGGTGACAGCGGCTGGCTCTGGTGGCGCGACACAGACTTCCTGGATGGAGGCACACACAGACTAAATTTTAACTTACCCTGTATGGATTTCAAAATATGAGAAATGCGATTATGTTTATTCTTTGACTCACAGTGAAAAAAGTTTATAAAATTTCGTTTTGCTGGGATTTACTTGTCTTCTTCTAAGCAAATGATCAACACAGCTTTTCATTCACTCTTCCTGTCCTGAGTCGTGAGCCCACGGTAATGCACCTACCTGGCATGTCTCTTCTTGTCGTCACGATCAAGTGTTGCCACGTAGCCTTGGAGGTACTTCTGCAGCTCATTGAAGGTGCCCACCGTCTGATCAAATGTCCTAGAAAACCAACAACCGCATGTCAACAGTGCAACCACTGGAATGTTGGCTGACAGGCTTCATAGCCCCGACTTTCACTGAAGTCACATGAAGTACATCACAGAGGCAAGAGAAAAGATTTGCACACACTGTTGACAGCAGCTGATAGATACCAAAATTATGTGTGTTTCCTAAGATCACATTTTATTGTGGTAATGGGAGGACATCCTAGAACTGTCGCTGTTTGCTGGAATTCACATATTTTTCAGAACGGAATGCAGAAGTGTTTGCTTGATCATGATAATTTAGCCTAAAATTTTTATGAAAATTTTAATATTGTGTTTCGGCAGCTCAACTGCCAGAACATATTTGTCATTTTTTGGCAGCTTTTCTGTCAAAATTGGATTTAGTTACAACACAGATGGGTGGGCAAGGAAAAAAAAAACAGGCCAAAATGTTGTGGTTGTACTAATAACTGTATATCTAATGTGCAACTTGATAACCTTCCATTATTTTGTCGGTGCACTACAGAAAACTACACTTCAAATGTCAGAGCACTCACTCTCTGTCGATGACGAGGCACTCCACCCCGTTCTCCTCAGCGATGATATTAGCTGACCTGACATCATCGCTGGAACAGACACAGAGAGGTACGTCACACACATACTGTAAATGATATAATAATGATATAATAATGATGATAATAATGATTTTTGGATTAGGAGGGTATTTTGTATTTAAAGTGCATCCACAAGAGGCTTTGCAAGACAATCACAGCTGTGCTTCCTCTAAATGAACATATGAAACATTTGTTTGCCTTTAAAATTTTCGGAACAGCTGTAAACAAGGCAATAAAGATGATGGAACAAGATTCAAAAACCTTCCATAAAAAAATGAATTTAATAATAATGACTGACATGTCAGGCTGTCAGTTACAACAGATTACATGTAATCATATTACAGGTATGTTAATCCAGTTTATTGCACAATTTCTTATTTTGCAGATTTTGAAAGGCTGCATATTTAGTAGGTTTATTCAGCCCTGCTCCCTCCTCTCTTTATTTTCAATATGGAAAGCAGGTAGTAAAAAGTACTGCTTTTAGTGGAGTTTTTCCTTATTTGAATCAAGGGTTTAGGGATAGAGGGTATCCCAAAACCTGCTGAGACAAATTTGGGTTTTTTGGCAGTATAAATAAAACAGACTATTAAAACAGTGTTTCTGTCCACCGGAACATCCAGAGTTAAATGGAAATGTGTGGTGGTATGTGATGTTTGTTTTTACCTTATAAGTGCTTTCTCTCCAAAGTAGTCTCCCTTGTGCAGCGTGTTGATGATCTGTGGCAGCTTGTGGGCCTCGGTGGTCTGGGTCACCTTCACCTGCACACACACAGTTAGCTGGATCTTTGAAGCCTATTTTACAGATGCTTCTCCAAATATTTTACATGCATTGTAAAAGGTTAAAATTGAAAGAAATTGAAATAATGTGCATATTCAGTTCTAGTAATTGGAACATGACGGGCTGTGAGTGACCGATGCACTATATTTTCTTGACATGCTGTCAGTATAGACACGCTCATTGTGAGAGGGTTTTAATCAGCTGCCTCTGTTTGTTCGGCTTCCTCAAACTGCTGCCTATGGAGGAGCAGTGTTCAACAAAGATACTCCAGCAGCCTGGCTGTTTGTGAAACTTCCTCTTCATTTGTGAGGCTTTAAAAACCAGTGGCCCACCCCGATAGAGGTCAAACATCCCACTCGTGGCACCATCCCGTCCAAAAAATGCCGCAATGACATCACAGCCGTAACGGCCACGGTGTGTTTTAGCTAAGTGTCCCGTTTGACCTCAGTGACCTTCACTTCCCCTGTTTTTCCTGGTGGCAGCCACTCTCAGAGTTTCTTCCCTCCCTGGTCAGGGGGTAGTAGAGCCATTTCCTGTATTAGCCCCCTTCCTCCCAAACAACATGTGTCTCTCTCTGGTTTGGTTAGCTTAGCGCTGAGGAGCTGCTGTCTCACATCGGCTCATAATGGCATTTTGAAAGTCCCCTGTGGACGGCTCTGGCCCCTCTCCATCTCCCCTCGCTCCCCCGGTGTCAGGTTGCTGACTTATCAGACAGACGGGCGGGTGAGTCATACACTGAAAAAAATACATCTGGGCAGAGGTAAATGCAGCCTAATTAAATCTGGGATATTCACAAAAAAATTTGTATGTTTACATGAACATATCTTGTTTTGAATATAATCAGGATGTGTTCAAAATATTTGTTCAAAATAGTTTTTGCTTAACAAGATGTACTTACATAATTTACACTGTTCCAATATGATTGTGAATTGGGCAAAGAAGTGATTATTTTTCCCTCTTGGAAGTTTTACTTAAATCGCAATATCACTGAACACCAGTCTCCTGGATAAATACATGATATTGTGGGGTTTTGTTGTGGCCGTTCCTTCGAAAAGTTCTAAGTTCATTTCTGAGAAATCATTTTTCTGTGCATCCTGTTAATATAGCACTAAGTACTTCAGTACCCATGAGCCTCGTGAAGATGCCAGCTGAAGCGGTGAAATATATTCAAATATATTCTTCATCATATTATCTTGTACATAGAACGGTGGCAACAGAATACTGCACCATAGTATCATAACCCCCATGACTTGCATTCCCCTGACCAGCAGGGGGGGCTGACACAAATTTTTACCAAAGTAAATAATGAACTATTTGAATTGATTTTCAGTATAAGAAATATTCAGTTGCTAACTACAAAATATGAGTAAATGTAACTTTAACATGACACTAGCACATTTGGGAAAAAAGTAGATCCTCATTTAAGTAAGCAATATGGAAATGTAAAACCTTAGGTTTCAATTAAAAATAGACATTTGAAACTCTTAAAAATGACTAGAGACGTGGTATAATTAAGTTGACTTTACTTACAAATGTATTTTTTATGTACAAAGAATTTGGCCGTTTATACAAAGACTAGTCTTGCTTGATCCACATAATAATCGGATTCAAAAAGTTGCCTTAATTTTTAAAAAGCAGATCAAGCAGGATAGTTTTATCTGAGCTTTATCAATGTAGTTCAACAACTCCCAGACTCACTTACAGTTACACCAACATCTTGTTTTGTTGGAGTCTTGGCCAAAACTGGCCTGTTACTGAAGAAAAATGGTTTGATAAATTGGTTATGATAACCTTCAAGTATGATTTCAAACATGGGGTCAGATGTACAACAATGTCCATCTAATCCAAGTTCCCAAAAAATATCTGAAGCACTTGAATCAATGAATCAATGAGTTAACTGTTCAAAGCTGCCACCAGGAACTTCCTCTCCACTGAATTACAGATTCACCTGCAGGATGACACACCTGCTAAATTCACTGTCATATGCAGTTTGGCTTACACTCGAGTGGAAACCAAATTGAAGGGGAAAGAGGAAGAGTGGAAGCAGAAGGGATCCCAGACTGGTGGTATTTCTGTAGCCATTCAACACTTGTGCTGACTGATGAGAAAAGCCTTTGTCGCCTGGAACAGCATCCTAATCAGTGCAATAGAGACGTCACACGGTATTGTCTATCCGAGGCACTGGAGGATTTATTTTGCTGTTGTAAGGACAGGATTAAGGCTTGTGTCTCTGGCCCTAATGAGTCTCATTGTTCCAGGCTCTGAAAACGTCTCAGAAATCTCTGCAGTGCAGCTCCTGTGTGACATCTTATCATAACCGAGGGGAATAATGGCAGAAACCTCTTTAGAAAGACCTATTTAAAAATGAGCTGAATTGTCCTGTAAGTATTGGATATTTGCACATGATGTGGTTGAGTCTGCACATAGTAATGTTTCCTCCCTGACTACAGTTGTTTTTATTAATTTAAGTGTACAATTACTGTTTTTTGCAGTTTGAATTCAGTTGTTCAATGTCGATCACTTTGAGACTGCAATTCCTCAGCAATTATTGGACACACTGTCATGAACTTTTCCACAGACATTCATGGTTCCCACAGGATGAATCCCAGTGACTTTAATGACCCCCTGACTTTTCATCTGGTGTTCACATTTCAAATGTTCACATTTGTGGTAATGACTAAAATATGGATTGCCATGAAATATGCTACACACATTCATGTTCCCCTCAGGATAAATTTTAATCACTTTGGTGACCTCTTGACCTTTCCTCTAACACCACCATCAGGTTAAAAATCTACTTTATCCAATACTTTGGTTTATGACCAAATATCTTACTTAACCTTAACCTTAACTTAACTTAACTTAACTTAACCTACCTTACTTAAATTATTGACATTCCCATCAGCCCTAGCTGTATTTTGTGTTTTGTTCTAATAAGCAAACATGTTACCTCACATGTTAACACTCTAAACTAAGATGGGAACAAGGAAAACATTATGTTAGCATAGCTGTTGTGAGTGTATCACAATGGTGTTAGCATTTAGCATCACAGAGCCGTATGCGGCTGTATACTGGCCCCTGGCATGGCTATAGATGCTTAGTCATGTTAAATCAGTATTTTTTTGTGCAAAGTAATATATTAGACGGTAAATGTCGGGAGACTCTATTTCACTGAAATAACCAACAGTTATTAACACTTCTGGCAAACAATAAAATTAAAACAAAACAATCAAAACAAACTATTAAAATATCAACAAAATATCTGAACGGGATATTAGTAAATTGGTAAAATGATCAGTTTTGATATTGGTTATTATTCTAACTTTATGCCAAAACTGTAATTATGGCAACATACAAATAAACGAGGTCATGAATAATGTAGAAACAACAGGAAGTTCTTGCAGCATCTGTCTCTCTCTTTGTACAACCAGGCATTTTTATGTCTTTTTGCGAGACAGGTTTTCACTCAAAGTTGGAGTGAGGACATTTTGGTTAGTCTTTGGTTTCAGATTAATTTTAAAATTAGTTAAGAGTAAAAGTGGCAGTTTGAGGGTCCTGACATAAATTACAATGATGTGCCAGTTTGTGTTGTTCATGTCACCTGTTGGAGTGTGGAAGACACGTTACCTTTCCCTGTGCGATGATGTAGAAGGTGCTGCCCTCCTCTCCCTCCCGGATGACGTACTCTCCTTTGTCATAGTATTCCTAATGGGACAGGGGGAGGGGGTGAGGAGGGGGTGAGGACAACAGTCAGAACTGAAGCTTTGTATTGATTGAACCATCGACCTGGCTGGTCTGATTCCTGGTAGTCGGTCCCCTGCGGGATGAGAGCTGGAGTTCAGCCATCAATGATGCTCTCTCACTCAGAGCTTCTCAACCTGCTGATCAGGAGGGGGTTTTTGGGGGCTCATGGGATTAATGAAACATGAAGTATAGCTCAATTGTGTGTGGTAGTTATGGTGCTTCTAATGTCTGTCATGAGGGCCTTTCATGATCATGGTAATAGGATGAATTGGCCAGAGCTGAATGTTTGCGTTGTGACACCATGTTGTTATGTCGATCTTAATTTAAGTATTCAATAAAGCCAGACTGCATCTATGACCATTTTCATCAGGTTGCCTTCATAGATGTGTATAATTTACTTGTAATATCATCATTCTCATTGTACATACTGGCTCCATTTTACTATGTTGATCTATTCTGTACACAGACTTAGTAAGTGTTTGGGAACTAAGGACGCTAATTGTTGAAGTGTTGAAAATGAAATTCTTTCTCATTCTTGCTTGATATATAGCTTCAGTTGCTCAAAGGTTTGGGGTCGCCATTGTGTTTTGTAGTTCATAATGTTCCACACATTTTTGTGTATGTACCTTTCAGCATTAATTGTGCCGTCACTGATGTGCAAGGTCGCCGTGCCACGGACACTAACGCACCCCATACCATCACAGATGCTGGGTTTTAAACGTTTCCCTGGTAACAATCTGGATGGTCCTTTTCCTCTTCAGCCCAGAGCATATGACGTTGAACAACAATCTGAAATGTGGACTGATCAGAAGACAGCAAACTTTTCCACTTTGCTTCAGTCCATTTCAGCTGAGCTCGGGCAAAGAGAACTTGGTAATGTTTCTGGATGTTGCTGATATATGGCTTTCACTTCGCTTCGCTTCACTACGCTTTTAACTTGCATTTGTAGATGCAGCGAACAATGAACCAACCAATGAACCTGTTTATCCGTGAAATGTTCCAAACACGTTCAACATTTTAACCTTGAGGTGTCTTGATTTGATTGTAACGGACACCAGTCAGCCAATCGAATATCCAACAGACAAACAGTTTCTCTGGCCATGAAATAAACTCCCAGACTCAGACTTGGTTGGAAAGTCGGGTCAGTTACACTCTCCGACACACTTGAGTTGGGGCAGAAGTGAGATCACACTTGACTGGAAAAGTTTGTTTCAATGTTTAGCTCAGTTTTACAAGCATCATAAAAGTGAGTGACACTTTGAAATATTCTTGAGTTAAACACTGAGCTGAAGTGTGTTCTCTCAGTCTCATTCAGATTCCTCCACTTCACGCTGTCAGTCACCAAACCTAACACACCACCCCGACCCCAGCACCGAAGCCAGGCTGCTGAATCAGCAAGCTGCCACATCTCCTTCCATTTTAAAGCTTTTAGGTGAAGAAGGGGAAGTGCAAAGAACGAAGGTGACCAGGATGAAATGTTCTCTGGGACAGATGCCAAATTCCCACCGCTGAGACAACGACCATAGAGAACTTTGGCGAAAAGTGAACAAACAAATCAGAGCAACCACGCGTAAACATTCCCTGGTGTTTACTGTCAAAACTCTTGACACAAGTGGCATTTTCCTCGAGCGTCCGAGCTTGTTTACGTCCCGTTTACGCTTCAGGAGAGCCGAGTTTAACACCCGGCCGTGACAGCAGAGACAACATGCCATGGTTCTGTTTATAAAGACTGTCTGGATGATACAGTGACTGTTCAGGGGAGCGACAGCGTTGGAATTGTGTCTCGGGTTTGTTATACCGGGCTTCCGAGCTTGAGTCCTGAACCTGAGCCAAACATTTACCTTTTCAGGGAGGAAAGAGGACGTTTTCACTAAAAAGCTTACATCTCTTCATAAGATGCTTCAAGTACCCTGACCCCAAAACCATCACACACATTCCCATCTGTCTTATCTTTACCATCAACTCAGTTTGCTCTTGTCGTTGTCAGAGAAAAGCCACTAATGCTCCGCTGTGTGTGCGCCGGGTTTGGCTGCAGTTGTCCTATTTTTGGAGACTGTCAATCGACCAGTCGCAGCACATTTTCGACTGCACGTCTCTTTCTGTTTCCACTGACAGAGACACTAAAACAAGAGGATGGACTAAACCTATTTTTAAGACCACCCCAGTCTTCAGCAGCCCCCAGGTGGACCGGCTGTCCCATGCAGCTCCCTGAAAGCATCGCACTGACTTCAAAGATCTGGTCAAATATCAGTCCTGACATGAGCGTGCATGAATGATTTAGAAAGGGGCATAATATGACAGTTGTCACTTTAAGCCATCCTCTTTTTGCAGAGGAGTTTCATTTGTGCATGCAGAGAGATGAAACCTTGTGAAAAGGTGGTTGGAAAAAAATGTATTGTATTGATATATTTAAGGGAACTGTGTATGTGTTTCCTCTCCAGTTGGATAATGCAGTGAAAATGTCATAAACTTCAAGTTATTCCCCATCGAGGCAAAAATAATTTTTTGCATCTTGCAACTTGTTGCCAGATCAAAATGTTAGGCTTGCTAAAAGTCACAAAGCCGCAAGCTATAAAAACTATTTTAAGTGTATGATCATGTAGTTTGTTTGCTGAGCTTCATGGCTCAAATATGGCTCAGAATTGCTGCATATTTCATGTCAGGATCACGAGTGAATGAAAAGATGAGCTATTTTCATTTCTATTTAATGTTTTTACTTTCATCAGAGCCCCTTCTTTGCCATTGAAGCTCTCCAGTGCAAATTCCAATCTGCCGGTCAGACTGAAAACCTGACAGAGAATCCAAAAACAAGGTACTCGGACCCCCTCACACACACACACACACACACACACACACACACACACACACACACACAGACATACTATACAGGCAAAAACACACACACACCAGAACACACCAAATTCCATTCCCCCACTGTTTGACAAGAAGCTTCAATATTATCTGGCGGATTCTCGATGAACATCTGTGCCACTATTAAGTTACAGCCGCCCCCCGAGAGGCAACGGAGTCAGCTCCATCAGAAATGACTGAATAAGGCAATTCTCCCATAGTGGAAAGCAGTGGGACGGCCGACGATTGCGAGGAACGTCCTTGAAGTTTTCACTGTGAAAAGACGCTGAGAGCGGCTGTTTCTGACCCGAAGCTGACGAGCTCCGCTCCGTTTTCTCCTTCACCGTTGAAATACAATGCTCATGGAGAAGTGGAGTGAGCCGTTCTCCTGCATGTTTCAACACACACACACTTACGCACACGTTCACTTACACACTTGTATGTTCTCACACCAAAGGCCTGTCACTCGCACATCTTTAAGAAATCACTCGTCCCCCATTTGAATAAACACTTTCTGGGGCCTTGGTCAAGTAATTATGGTAACAATATACAGCGCCCAGCGATGACAGGAATAATATCAGCTCTGTTCATCAACAAGGTAATTTGTGAGGTCTTGCCGACTGGAGGTAGAAAGAATATGCTGACACGCAGTAATGGTATATGGCCAAATGGTAATGATATTTTGACAGCAGCTATCTGCAACACTGGGGCTCCCACGAGCTGCCAGAGGGTTGTGCAACACTGAGGCAACACAATGAAAAGTCTAATTGTCTCTCCAGCAGAAATACAGATAGTTTGACAGAATAACTTACCACCTCGAGGCAGTCCACTATTTTGCTTAGCTTGTCTTCTGGTAGATTGGCCAAGAGTGAAACACTGACAGAAAAGGCAAAACACACATGATGAACACTAATTCCTGTACATTATAATACAAATTACTATACACATGCTGCCAGGGAGCTTTCATGTAGAACCACAATTCCTGTGTCACAGTAATCAGGTAATTCAACAGGACAATTTATCTGACAAATTACATGATCTAAACTTGATGTCATCTGTCTTTAGAGTTCACATATTTGTAATGCTTTTATATAATTTGGACTGTCCTCTCAATCCTGCATCTGCTGCTCAACTACATCTACAGCTCTTTGCAGGCTGCTTGTGAAGTTGGACATCTAGCAGTTAAAGATTGACATATTTTCCATCCAAACTAAATTAGATCAGGGCTAAAATGTAAAGTAAATACTAGAGCTGGAGACAAAACTCCAGTGCGATCCTATGTTGCCCTGTGTCTGCTATATGTATGCGACTGATTGCTAACAAATTAGACCACCAATGATGTATCAAGGATCTGTAGCTATGCATTTGTTTTTGAATCTTTCTGCCCCCTAGTGGTCTACAATTGTTTAATGCAGCTTTAAATGTACTGTCTGTATAACTGTCTTTTTCCCATGGTAAGAAAAACTACCTTGTTTATCCATGGGTCAATAGTGTATTAATTTAAATGTATCCAAAATTAACTACAAACTTTAACATAAACTCCTTAATTTTGTTATTGTGCCCAACAGTACCCACAGATCCCATTGACTTGGACTATTTTCTGTTTTGGGCTATTTGGCGAAACAATTCTATTTAACTATGTATTACCAGTCAAACAGACCGTGATGAACAGATGAACTGACTTATTGACTAAACGAACCTGATATTACTTGTATTGGCTCCCAACTGGTGGCCATTTTGTACCATAACCATTAGATAGTTTGATGTAGATGTGAAGTGCTTCCTAATTGTCTGGCAGGAGTCCACTGAAATCATACATCAAATGAGGGAAATACAATGTCCATCTTTCACCTCTATCTTGGCCAATACTTTCTTATAGAGAGAACAAAATTTGTTATATGTTATCTCTGACAACAATCATAAGAGTAAGGTGATGCTTATCGGCCGCAGCTCGGGGCTAACCTTCGGAGGAAGTTGCGGTACTGTTCATGTCGCGTCTCGGCCGTCCTCCTCATGATGTTCTGAAACACCTCTCGGTCCAAAGCCCACGTCCTCACTTTGCTAACCGCTGAAAAAGCAACAGCACATCAGAAAGTGGGACACGGTCCAGGTTCTGACCTTTACTAGTTAACCTAATTAGTAAATATTAAAGGAGCTCCAGCTGTTTTCAATAGCAGAAGAAAACCTGTAGACTGATAACCATGATGGAATGGTGAGTGACAAAGAACATTTTCTTTTCTCCTCCCTTATCTTTCTTCCCATTTTCTAGTTTAATTAAGCCTAAAACTCTATCGCTGCAAGGTAATTACATATTGTTTTGTTTTGTCAGATGGACAAAGGAGGTGAGGAAAAACTCTCTCCTCTATCTTGTTGGTGTGTCACATAAAATCTACAGAAACTCTGAGAGAAGCATCTGTTGGTACAAGGAGGAAGTAGATGTGAAAGTTTGACTTGAACCGGTAGCAAAGAATGAGCTCCCCTTTATCCACTTCATCTGTTATCATGTAAAAGCCGCTCAGAGAGACTTGTCAAACTGTCACGGTTTTTCCAGTTCACCCTGAATATTGAGGTCAGCTCGGTGTCCCTCCCCCAAGGGCCACCAGTCAATTACTTGGTTAAATATACAAACTTGGACAAAGAGCACTCACATAGTACATGGTATGTGCTTTCCAAATGCCAAGGAGGTGAAAGCCAATCAGAATGCAAAGCTGTGGATATCATGTAAAGCCTTTGTCAACACACCCATGCAAAAGCTTGTTTACTTCAGTCTAATGACCTATCTGACTCTGCTGCTCTCGCTATCAGGCAATTCTCGGCTTTAAGAAGTCACTGCAACTCAGATGAAGGTCATAGAAGTGTCAGATTACTTTCAGGAGGGTGTTGGGGGGATGTAAGAGACTGTGATATTAAAGACTACTGGACAGGATGGGAAACTAAATTTCAGTGGTCATTATGGCTCATAACAAAAATTTCTATTTCAATTTAATTTTGCGAGTTCTTGCTCCTGTTTTCTAAATAGGAGTTGCGAGTGCAGCATTTTGAGTTACTTGAAAGGGTTATGGGCAGCCCTAAAACAAAGATGAGGTAAAAATCCTGTTAAAGCTCCAAACATATGATCAGCAGGAGATTTGCTTTGTGCTGCATGCGCTGCGGCTTTTCTTTCGATTGAGCGAAGACACTGAACTTCAGATTTTACACTTTGCCACTGCCCTCAAGGTTCAGTCTTTCAGCTTTAGATCTTTAGATCTTTCAACAGATATTTGCCAGTGACGTTTCAAAGTGCAGCCAATGAGATGCTGTCCAAACCTTAAAGTAGCAGTTCAACAGTTTGAGAAAAACACCTGTTTGCTTTCTGTTGCTGAGAGTTGGATGACTGCTGTATGGAGCAAGAGTCAAGTGTGTTTAGCCAAGCTGAGCATAAATACTGAAAAAAGGGGAAAACAGTTAGTCCACAGTTCAAAAATACACCCATCAGAACCTCTGACGTTCGCTAATTATCACATCGCGTATAGTTTCCTTTAATATGTACAAAGACAGAAATGTGACAGAATTTGTACTTTAAGGAGAAGTTGTGTGGTCAAAGTATTTCTTGACAAACAACAGTTTATCTGTCCACTCAGCATGTCTGTGCGGAGACTCAAGGAAGTCATCGCTCCCTGTTGAGGTTCTGGACTGCCTTCTTCTGGACGATTGCCAGTGCCTTCTTTTAAATCAGAATACATAATTGACAAAGATCTTTGTTTTGTCTTTTATATTTCCCCAGCACTTTTCTGCTACCTAATACAACTTGATATCATCCTTGTGCACAGCTCATACGGCTGATTATGTGTGGAGAACCTAACTTCATCAAGTGCTAAATCAGGACACCACTACACCTCATGTGAGTGCAGAGTCTGAGAAGGGAGGGGCGACAGCAAAGGGAAGTAATGGGACGCGGCATTGGACTTTTGATACGTGATGTTTGATCATGTCAGCCACAAGGTCACAGATTGAGTCCCTGCAGCAGTCAGTGTGTCATCATCAGTTATCATGAATTAAAATGTAACGTGACCAGGAGAAGTTGAGTCCTGAGGTAGTCTTTCTGCATGCAAAAATCTTTACCTCGCACTGATGCAGTCCGTGTGCAGTTGTACAGAATGGCTAATTCTCCAAACGTGGTCCACACCGTTATCGACGTGAGCAGTTTGTTGTGTTGAAACACATCCAGCTTCCCATCTGGAAATATGAAACAAGGACAATCAATAGTTTTTTTAAACCCACATTCAGGACACAGATGAAAAGACAAAGGAGACAGACACGTGCTCCAGCCAGGGTCGAATGACATTTAAGTTTCATTCAATTCATTTAACACTGGACAAGAGGACAGGTTACTCATCAGCTTCCTTTAGCTGAAACATCACAAAATTCTTCTTGTGCTTTTCATGATTTCACCACCTGGTACTTTTTGGATAGAGCCCATAAAAATGCCTACAAACAAGCAGGTGTATTGTATCTGTTAGAGCAACTCAGAGGAAATAGGTAGATACAGACCTGCAGGTTTCATTTCCTGTGATTTTACAACATTAATTGTGGGATGTATCACAAATAAGAATAACATAATATATAATAATAATTCCTCCTCTGCACAACCCTGCCAAGATTTATGTGACCAGCTTTAAAAAATATCTCTTCTAAATTGCTAAATCCTTTATATAAGAATCAACAAAATACCCCTGTCCCTTCATCCTTTCTTCCTTCCTACCATCTGCACCTCCTCTTCACACAATGTAAGATAGAACATGTATTTTTAGGCTCTTGGTCCATCAGTGACCCTGTAATGAAATCATTTGCCACACAAATTATGACTCAAATTAAAGACTTCATTAATTAGATTACAATCACTGGCTCCTGATGTCTGTGATTATTTCAAGGGCTTTCATTAGTGAATACTCATTAATCACGAGCAGTTTTAATACCTTAGCAACTACTCAACATCACAAAAGCAAAAGCTGTGTTGGATTCAGTTTTGGTGGTAAGACGTGTTCCCTGATTCATCGTTCCTTTTCACAGTAACACGACAGTCAAGATTCTGTTTTATTATTTGTCTTAAAAATTAATCCTTGCACAGTCATTTTATTATGAATAGGTTTGGTCATACTGGAAAATAGTGTGTCAGGACTACATCTGTTACTGTGACTCGGGAATTTTCCTGTCAGGGTGAGAAATCACTGTAACACCAGACAGCAGAATGAATACCAGGACATTTGGTCTGTGAACAGATCATTTCACCACAAATCACACAGTGACAGATGACCAACCATTGTTTAGAGGCCATGTGGTCATCTGAAAAACTTATACTGAACTACTTTCAGAGAGTTGCAAGACGTTTGGGACGTATCAGTTACTATAGATGAAAAAGTTAGCTAAGTTCCCTTTATCAACCAAACCAAGCAATCAATCAAAAACTGCCAACCAACCAATTAATTTATTACAGTACAGAAGTATGTTAATAAGTAAATGAATAAGTTAGTACATAGGTGAAAAACAATATGTAAATTGAGAAAAACTAAATTAAATTTAAAAAATAAACATAGAGTAGATTGTGGTTCATTTTAATTTCATGCCCTTCATAACACACTGTGTCTAAGTTACTATATATGGATACACTAGTGCCCAGAATTAACTTTTTCCTTTTATGCCATCTTCACCTGCCAAGAATAATTTCACTGGCCAAAATAATCTAGATTTTTCATAGAATAACATTGCACCAGTGAACCTTTCAAACTGGTTTGCAAAAGTTTAGATGCCATTAATCTGTGTAGAACAGTGGAACCAATCAAGATGCAGAGCTGCTGCTTCACTTTGATTTGATTGGCTGCTGGTCAGGGAGGCTGTACAGTAGCCAGCAAGTTTGGGATCATATAAACAAACCAAAATAGTCATAAAAGCATCTCATGCAGGTGTAGCAGGTGACTCTGATTTTCATGCCAAATTCAGATATTTTTTTCTCTTAATTCCAGGCTCTCTAACAGTGCAGTTGGCACAATTTGAACTCAATAATTGGTCACTTAAAATGTAGTCAGATGTAAGATAATACACAGATTGGGAAGGATACATATGAACAAAGAAACAAAAAATAAATCCTCAGGTTGGTCCACATTTTTCTCTCTTTCTTTGGATTATTGGGAACAAGAGGAGCAAATCGTCAAAATCACATACCGGTGTTTAATAAGAATGCCGCAACAAAAAGTACTTCTATGTCAACACAAATCATACGATGAGTTTATACCTGCAATCATTTAGAAGTGATAGACAAAACTGAATATAAATTTGGCAAAGTAATTTAAGCTGTTTATGAACTGCTCTACATCTGCCTTGTCATTTACACCAGGTCATAGATTTTCATCCACATCCCACCCACTGTAATGTCTTGGATTTATAGGACAAATCCAACCTCGGCATGACAACAGTGATGTCATTACAGGCCAAATTCATGACCTCAGGATGTGACATGAGATTTGGGTTTGTACATTTTCCACCACATTGAAAGATATTCTTACTTTGATTGAGATGGAGAGACCATTTATGACACTGTAACAACATCAGACAATTTGTGCCTCAATAGATTTCTCCACTTTACATTTCTACACACCTACATCACAGCTTCTTCAGCTCCCAACTCTCTTGCTTCTATTTTTTAGCACCACAGTGTCTCTTTACATGTGACTTCAGAGTGAAACAGATTTCTCTTTATTGGAAACAAGACTGAGAATATTGTGAGCAGGCTCTCGGATTCAATCTGGGCACTGGGCCTTCATTCAAATGTGGCACACATTTTTACTGAATTTTCTGAAAATTGGCAAAAGAAAATGTGAATTTATGCAGGTTTCCAGCCACTGATGTTTTGTGAATATTAGGAGTAGGTTGCCATTATACCATTGTAGGAAAGGAGGGCACAAAGTGTTGAGTTCATTACGGAAACTATGATTGTGTGTTTGTCAATGAACCTTTTTTTCCATTACTAAGATGAAATGATGACAAGACGGCACCAATGTCATTAAACACTAACTATGACGATATCATGCAATATAGCATGATAGCAATATAGTTGACAAAAGAAGATGAGAATAAAGTGTAGGTAGGTAAAGGTCAGGTAACGATAAAATACAATCTCACATGAAAAAAGTTTGACTAAATTGGTTTTGACTCAACTAGATTGATTGAAATATTCAGTATAATCTGATGACTAAATGAAAAAAATATCAACATTTTTCATTGGTTTCATTTCATTGGTTTGATAAAATGCCCAAACTTTTAGTCAACTAAAAAAACAGAAGAGGGTGACTAAGTATTATAAACTGGGACATCTGACACAGGACAAGACAAAATAAAAAAGCACAGCAAGAAATAAACATGTTTACAGCCTGGTGCAAAAAAACATATATATACACCACACACTCATTAAAATATATCAAGGCTTAAAGTTATGAACTTGATCTCTCTGCCTTGTTTGTGGTGTTTGTCCCTTTTGGATAGTTGTCCAAGATCGTTCAAGAAGTCTGTGCTCCAGTTTTTTCAGTGACAAAAATTTCTAGTACCGTTTTATTTATATGTTAGCGGTTAGCACTAATGAGTTTATATCGGTGTCTGCACTCACCATACCTGGCATGTTAGCTTAATTTGTTAACTAGCTAATTAGCCAGCTGTGCTAACGATGCTAACGGGAGGATATGGAAGCCATAGTCAATAAACCAGCATGCACATTATGATATTATATTAGTTATATATATATAATTTATTATATAATTTATGGTGATAATGCTTTTGAAAAAAACACTGCCTGACAGAAAGGGCTTTCTGCCAGAAAGCTCTTCAGTGATCTGGGGTGTATCAGCCAATGCAGGAAGTGGACAGAAAAACTCATTTCCTAATTTTTTTCCCTCATTAAGCTGAAGATGATCAAACAGGGTTGCACCTACCTGCCAGGACAAACAGATGGTTGCCAGGTTCCCCCTGCTTGATGACGTACTCGCCCTGCTGGTAGGTGCGCTCGTACATACACTCCACCATGTCTTTGATCTGCTGCAGCTCCAGCCTCCTCAGGTACTGGTTCTTGTTCAGGGCGTCTGTCAGCAGCTTCTTCACACTGTTCACATAGATCAGCAGTTAGAAATGTGACGCCTGCTGTGAGAGTAAGTGGTGTTCTTGCATCTTCCTCAGGGTGTTCGCTGCTGTATGATTGTAATGGATGAATTACATGTTGTTTGTGACATATCTTTACTTTAGTTTTTGCTTTTTAGTTTTTGAGAAAAAACAGAAGAAAGGACTAAAGATCCTGGGGAAGTTTAAAACTTAGGACATCGTAGACTGCAGTAACTGAGTACATGCAAGTACTGAAAGTAACTGAGTACATTTAATGAAGTACTGTACTTAGCATAAGTGCAGTTTAGTGGTACTGCAGCCTGTGTGCTTCCATCTGTTCAGACTTGACTCGACTCGACTACATTTAACTACAGATGTGGTGACTTGTTACTTTGCAGATTTAGATTTTGCATTCAATATGAGATCAACTAAATCTTGATATCAATTTCAAAAATTTAGATGTGTTTAAGCAAAAATGGCAAAAAGAAAGTACCTGTTTCCAGCTTTTCTATTCGTGGATGTTTTCTTAGTCTTCCATGTTTAGCAAATTGAAGATATTCGGGTTTTGCTCTCCTAGTCGACCACAAAAAGCAAGTCAGATACACCAGCTTGTACTTTGTGTCATAGTTTGAGTTGTTAGTTCAGTTATGTCCTGTTTTATTTTGACAGCTTTTACTCTAAGGCATGTTCACTTTTACTTCCTGCCACTGTGTTTTTCCTGCCCTTATGTTTTTGTTTAGTTTTTCTGGAACTCTTTTTTCAGACTTTGGATCCCTGCCTGTTTCGTATTGATTTGTTTGCTCGTTTGGACTGCCTCATCTGTTTTTGACACTTGCCTGGCCGTCTTTTGATTTTTGTGTGAATTGCATTTCATTGAACTGCACCAGATCTGCCCTTTGTCTACATTTTGGGTCCATTTCCTCATATTCCTGCTACTGAACTTGCACTGCAACTTTTGGAAAATAGATTGATCGATAACAAAAAAAATCATCAGCCTCTTTCTTTTTAACTTTCTCTTCTTTCCATCTTTTCCTTACTACCCCTCTTATTTTTTGCAATTTGCGTCCTCCTTACTTTTTATTCCATTCCTTCTTTTCTTCCCTCATACCTAACTTCCCCTTTTCCTTCCTTCTATCCTTTGTGTCCTTCCTTAACTGATCTAAAAACATGAAAATCAAGCAAACAGCAAAATGTCCTTTTTCACTATGTCAACCTGCTACTTTTGATACTGCTGTATTTTTAGTAGTAGTAGTTTTACTTACACTACTTTATGTTTACTTTGGTAAAACTTAACAGTAATGGAGTATGTTTCCACTGCAGTTTTAACACTAGAGTAAAGGTTCATTGAAGTACCTCTCCCACCACTTATTGTAGCTACGTGGTCCCTTCCTGAGCCCACTGAGCCACCACGACGCCCACATCCACATTACTCACCGGGTTTTTAGTCTGCGTGATAAATATTTTGTCTCCTGTGAGAAGATGACTATTTGCAGCCTCTGGGCTCCTTCCGACAATGAATCAAGCGAAACAGCGAAAACATAAAATCATCATGAGCTGTCAAAGTTCACCCTTGTGCATTTTAACAGCTGCAGCGAGGGGCCATAAGAAGAAGACATCGCTTCCTTTGGGGAGTTGTAAACCGAAAAGGTTAAGAGTCACAGTTGAATGCAAACTATAGATCATGAGACCCGGTCGCTGCTCAGAGAGGCAGGCGGCGCAGGTGGTGGGTGGTCTGTTTATCTACCTTATCGTGTGTAATAAATTATCACTTTGGGCTTCATAAAACGAGAACAGATGACATCCAGTCCTTTATTTTTCAACCCACATCCCATCAACTTCCTCCCACCTAGATGTGTCATTACTCTGCCCGAGTCTGCAACATGTTACACTGTCATTCACAGAAGATGAGTATACTGTTTCAAAGGGCCAGTCTGCATGAGGGTCCCAGCCCGCCTCATTTACATTAGCTTTGGTTATGTAATACATGCCGGGCTTATTAGCAGCATATGTTTTAAACATGAGGATCAGGTTGAGAGAGGGAGGCTCTGCATGTTCACATTTATTCACTGTATTCTTGTTGAAGGACATTTACTCTGACAAAAGGCAATTTGGCTTTCATGTTGGAAAATCTAACAAGACCTTCTGCTCTCATTAAAAAACCTCTTGTGTTGTTTCTTGTTACGCTGAGCTTGTTGTGTGCACAGTAAATGATGTGACATGACGGGAGGGGGGCTACACATTTGGATTTGATCTCTCTGCACCTTGTTATGTGACAAACAAATGCAAAACTCGACTCTCTGTCTTTGCCAGCTTTGGTTAAAATGACAAATAAGAGCAGTACTTGTGTTTGCACTCGTTTGAGCTGTAGAGGAACAAAAGCGCTTGTCTGTCCAATCAGAGGAGAGAGCAGGTGAAGAGACATGGGCAGCATGTGTTGACTATAGAGTGTTAAAGGTAAATTAAAAAGCCATGATGTTGTGTTTGTGTCCATCTGCCTGGATTCTTCACAGACTGAGCTAAAATCAAAACAGTGTAAACACAACTTTTCTGTCTTTAGGCTTGTTGTTACGTTGAAGGTGTAAAAATAGAGCGTTGCATTTGACGTACAGACTTGTATTTGTGAATTTGGGCTGTATAAACCCCTATTAATATCTTCAAAACCAAACAGCAGGTCCAGTTGTCTTTAGTTGTAAATATGATTAGACCTCTGAACACACAACACACAACCAGCTGTTATAACAGGACTGAAGTTTCACACTTCACATGATGACACTTGAAAGCTCCAAAGCTTGCAAGTGGTCAATTATATTTCACTCCAACTACCCAGCTACTCATACTGTGTGTTTCTGAACACTTTCCACAAGGGCTTCTTTTTCTTAATGACTTGAAACAGAGTAAAATGGGCAGAAAATGTTAAAGGGGTAGTCTGACATTTTGGGGGAAATAAGCTTATCTGCTTTCAGGTAGAGTTAGATGAGAACACCACTGTCATATCTGGTAGTTAAATATGAAACCAGCAGATGGTTAGCTTAGCTTAGCTCAAAGACTGGAAACTGAAAATTCCTCATAGGAATCTTTTTTTCTAAATATTTTTTATGTAAAATACAATGTTAACTCTTCTAGAAAAACAGATTTACAAGAGAAATATAAATGACTGAAGGCAGGATTGTCGCAAATGTTTGGGCAGGACCACCAAGTCACCTGCTGGAGATCTTAGGATCCAAAACACAGTAGTTCAGCACCACTACAGGTGAAGATCAGTGAACAATCCTGCTTCAGTGTCTGCATCACACACAGGCCTGATATTGGTTCTTCATCTACATCTCAGCTGTTCAGAAGCAGAGTGCTCTGATGATGTGAAATATTTGCTTCCTCAGTTTTTACTCGTTGAGATTATGGCCATCTTTTGTCAGCATTAATGATTCTTAATGTAATTTTTTTTAGGCTTGAAGCCTTAACGCCCCCATGAGGCAGCATTTTGAGATCAGCTTGCTTCCTTAATTTGATATACTTCCTGTCTGGGTGGGACATACTGTAACACAGGCAGTTAGTATAAATCAATGAAATAACAGTCGGGAGAAAGGTAATTGTTTTTCATGGGTGGGGTGGAGCTCCTATTTCCATTTTATGCCTGTTTATATCTGTTGAAACAGGGATAAGAGTTCTTTAGGTAATAAAAGACAGAAAAAGTGCCATTGTGTGCATTTTTCCATTAGCTGTAAATACAGCTACGATAAGCAAAACTGAAAAAGCCATTTTATGCTTCATGAGAGTAGCAAACCTACACTAAACTTACATGGCTAAAAGCACGTGGACACCCAAAGAGTACACCTATATGTTATTGTGGAATATCTCACTGTTGTTGGGCAATTAGGCAATTAGGTCGGGTTTGTAGTTCCGGTTCATCCCAATGGTGTCGAATAGGGTTTGGGTTAGAGGTCTCTGTCACCAGTCAAGGTCTTGGAAAACTATTTCCTTATGGACTTGACTTTGTGCACATTGTCACGTTGAAACGGGAAAGGGACGAACACAAACTGTTGTCATAAAGTTGGAAGCACAACAATATCTAAAATATGACTTGATATGGTGCCATTAACATTTCGCTTCATTGAACCTGCAGCGTCAAGCCCAAACAGTAAAGAAAGAGGTTGTCCACATACTTTTGTCATCACTTTTTTGAGCCAGTAAACTATTTGAAGGAAAACCTCACAAAGAATACATTTATCCTGGACATAAAGTTGATTATATATTGTTTGTTTTCTTTTCAGTCTTGCACTGACCAGGGAGCTCCCCAGTAGCTCACCTCACCATGTATTGAGGCTGACTCCTTATTTCAGAACCTGGGTTTGATTCATTCCTCGGCCCTTTGCTGCATATCGTGCTCTCTGCTCTTTCCTGTCTCTCCCCAGCTGTCACTATCTCATTTAAAGTAGAAAATATGCTTAAATGAAGTCACTGACCAGCAGTAAAAAAGCTGCCACTGTGCTGAGATGAACTGAACCTGAAGGCATCATGAACCTTCTGACTCCCTTCTGTCTGACCTCATTCTCATCCTCTCTCACCTTACATCCTTCGGTACCCGGGCCTTGTCGAAGGAGAACTTCGGCAGGCCGCTGGAGTCGTAGGTCCTGGACGTGGGCTCGGCCGACACCCCGGCTTTGGCCCCTTTCCTTCTGTTGAGGGTCTCCTTGATGCGAACGCTGAGGTTGGGGCTGCTCTTGCCGCTGGTTTTGATGGAGGGGGGCCTCGAGGTCAGGCCCGCCGAGGCCCCGCTCTGGTTCTTGGTCACGTCCTGCAGCTTGTTGAGCTGGATGCACTTGTTCTGCAGCTCCTCGCTCAGCTCGGCCAGAGCTCGCGTCTGCTTGGCCAGCTGCTCCTGGAGACTTTTGATCTGCTGCTCTTTGGCGCAGAGCTCCTCGTCCCTCCTCTTGCCATCTCGCTCCAGCTCATCAACTCGAGCCCTGAGGGACTCCAGAGACGAGTTCTTGAACCCGCCGCCGTTATCTTTGTGGGCTCGGCTGTTGGAGGCACCACCAGAGCCGTCTGTGTGTTTGTAACGCTTCGATTTCATCGAACCGTTCCCCATCTTATCACCTGAGGAGACAGATTCAAAATCAATATTTGCAGAAGTGATCGAAAGGTTATTAAAGAGAAGCGAGCTTTTCCAGGAGTACAGTGACATTTAGCACCAAAAGGGTCTGTTTGAGGAAGCCGGGAGTGAGGTTTCAAACAAAAGAGCTGACGGCATAAGGAGAGAAAACCGGAGAGAGACGGAAAGAGAGAGGAGAGACAGCAAATCAGTATATAATGGTCAACGAGTGTGTCTCGTCCATTTATTATTCAGAAGGCAGGAAGTATTACATTACATCAAGAGTCACTCCCTTTCTGCTGCCAAGGAAGGAAATGCTGTTCAGGAAGCTTATTTTAAAAAAAAAAAAAGAAAATGTGTCTCAATTAAAACAGCAACTTTAGCAATGTCAAAAAAGCATGTCCACATAGTAAGAGTTGAAATGAGGAAAAATGTCTGAGAACAATCCAGTGTTTGTTGTTTGTCACCCACTCACACACACAGTGGACTTCATTCATCACATTCCTGCTGGACACACTGAGTGGATGTCACATCAGACTTGTTTCTAACATTGTTCTGAAAATATTATAAAGCTATTTGAGAGACGACTAAAGATGACTTGTTCCTTTATTTTAAAGCTTCAAGTCTGACTCTGAAAACAGTTCCAGCAACAGATTCACTGACAAACAGCTGAGGAAGGTTTTATATTATAATAATACTCCTCAACTCTTTTTTTCTATTCTGTGAAGGTTTAAAAACTCATTCTGGTAAGTTCACTCATTGAAACATCTCTGTAGAGGATGGTGCACCTGCAGCTGCTGCCTCGTCACTCTCCTCCACACATGTGACTGATCCTCCGGGTTTATTTCACAGTAAATCTCAGGACTCACCTGATCAGATTTCACAGCCTTCACACGAGCCTGGAGGACGATTTAAAAGTAGAGAATCCGTGTTTTTCACATCCGAGCATCCGCAGAGAGACAGTCCATCCACAGCACTGCTCGCATCCTCTGCTCCCTCTCTCTCTCTCTCTCTCTCCTCCTCGGCTGGGCGCGCTCCCGTGTGCGCGTCAGCCGTGATGATTGACAGGTCAGGTGTGAGCCACGGAGACCCACCCCCTTTGTTTTTATTATTTATATAACAATTATGTATTTTTGTAAGTTTGTATTACTTGTAATAATGAGGTTAAAATTAGAGTGTTTAAACTTTTTGATCTGGAAGAACTTTTAACATTTTGGCCATCAGTTGAAATTCAATTTTTCTTTTCTGTTATTATTTCATTTATTAAAAACAGGAAAACCAGAAATGTGATTTAAAACCCTTATAAATGGGGCCAGGCAAGTACCATCATGTAAAAGATTTCATCCCAAAAATAATGGCACCTTGAAAAAAAAAATATAAAACTAAAAACTGGGATCAATCCATAACAGTAACTTTACTTTCCAGATAATAAACACTGACATGTTTCCACACATGCAATGAGACAAGCACTGCATTACAAAGACAGGATATGGCATGAGAATAAATGAGAGATATTATGGTGCAGAAATTCATGTTTGATGATGTGCATGTGTTTTTAGGTTGTAAAAATAGTAGCATATGTGCTTTGTCGTGTATGTGTATGACCATGTGTATGTTTACTGCAGGTGTGTGTACGATGCTGATATTTCTGCACATTTCTGCAGCTGTGATGGGAATTCACAATTCAAGCTATTTTAAATCTCGACTGCAGATGAATTACACAAGAAGCTCTTTCACCCAGCTCAGTGCAGATTTTAGGAGCTGGTGAAAATGAGTCCTGGTATAAAAAAAAAAAAAAAGCATAGCTTTTCACACATTCAAACATGTAGGTTGTTGTAGAGGTATCAACAGCCTCTCTTAGCTGTGAATCGTGCCTCTGGCCTGCAGTTTAACTTTTAGTTTGTCAGAAGAAGAGTCCAAATAGTAAATGAATAGATAAATAATTAAGCATATCTTACATCAAGGAGCTCCCTTTAAAGTTTGGGTGTATAACTTTTAAAAGAAGATACAACACATTTATCCTTTTACAAATGAAAAGTTATACCTTGTTCAAACCATTACACTAAGTAGTTCTGCTGTGAAAAACATCTGAACTTGGTTTGTTATGACCAGTAGCTTATGATGACTAATGATAACTTTGGACAGATATTGTCTGACTGTGTAACTGACATTACTGAGTCAGCTCACTGACTTAATCAGGCTCTGTTTTATCATTTAGTATCATCCTGTAATTGTAAATTATGGCCACAATTGCAAAATTCACAGAGGCTCACCTTAAAGATTCATTCAGTATTTTTGGTCACTTGGGGGCAATGGAACGAGATAAAAATGCAACATCTGACATTTAACAAATCATAATTACACAATCAGCAGACACAGAACAGCATTAGGTTTAATTTGGCGTCGTGTTTCTGCATCAGAGCTTGTTTGCTCAGAAACAGCTGCCTACTAATGCTGGAAAAAATGTTGACGACACAACAGCGAAGTTGTGGGTTGGAAAACCAAAAAATTGCAGGCATAGCTAATATGGAAATATTCATTAGAGCTGCTGTGAAGAAATTATAGAGATTCAGTTAGAAAGATGGTACGAGATGGTTAAAGATGTAAGTGCAATACTCAGTATGTCTTTTATCTGATCATCTTCATATATTATGTGTTTCACTTTTTTGGACAAGCTCAAGTCTGCACCCTCAGCTTCCACATTCAGAAATGATTAATTGGTTTTCCCAGTGTGTTTGTCTGTGACGCCGGCGAGAGCAGCCCGGCCTGCAGCGCATTTTATTGACAGGCACAGAACAATAATGGCAGGTGGCCAAAGCTGATTCATCTGCAGCGCTCAGACCACAGCAAAATAATCCAGGTCACTGACTCCCAACCTGAACCTGAGAGGAAATCTGAGAGGCTGGCAAATGATCTGAGGACATATTTTGAACGAGTGAACATGTTTACACTAAAGACACTGAGCTGGGTTTGTAATTCATGCCTCTACAGGGCTTCAGTCACTTGCTTCAGGGCACTGTGGCAGAATACATGTTTAGATTGGATGGATTGACTGTTTTGGCTGCACGGTGGCTCACTTTTTAACCCTGTCACCCCCCCAATCAGAAGGTCAGGGTTTAAACCCTCCACCTGGCCAGGTTTTCTGTTTGTAGTTTGCACATTTTCATCATGTTTACACCTGTTTACTCTGGTTGTTTACACTGTTTATGATATTACAATACTCGTTCAGTGACATGATATTACAGAAAATGGTTTGTTTGGTTGCAAGATGACATCTAGACCCCAAACCAGTCACTGTTGCCACAGTCTGACATGTCACGAGAAATATGATAAAACACAGTGTTATGTTGTAGCTGCAGTTTTCACATTTGGTCAAGACATTTTTAAAAGTTTAAAAGTTTAGTGCAGTGGTTCTTTTTTTTATGTCTGACCACTTAAAACAAAGCCATATTCTTGTGGCACATTAAAATATAAAATGATTGTATTTTACAGTATTTACAAGAATTTTTCAAGAAAATGATATTTAAAATTAGAGGAAGGTGTGAAGACATAACAATAAAACAAATATTTCATGTAGCAGAAATGTGTTTTTTTCTGAAACTTGTTTGTGTTTAATGTAGTTCTTTACATACCATATTACAATGTGGAATATTTGGTGTCATATTTTCTTAAGAAATGCCACAGAAAAATGATTTTTTTCATGATTTAATCATATATTATGATGTAGAGTTTTCTAAATGTTAACTCTAACACTCTAATGCTATTGCACTGCACTTTTTAATTTTTTTTTTTTTTTTTTTTTACCATTTATGGTGTCTCTACACTCATATGTTCTGTTTCGTTTAAACACGCGTGATTTATCTTGAACATGATAAATTCAGTTCGTATTTAATTCAGATTAATATTGAATGCCATTGAGGAGGACAATGATTTGCCATTCTGCATCCATCATCAGAGAAGAAGACAGTTAATATGCTGTCTTTTCTCACATGTATTAACAAATCACAGCATGTTAGGACGGAAAGTCTGATGTAATGTGACTGCACATATGAAACATTGCTGTGCCAGAAAAAAATGTTGTTTATTGTTGTTTTTTTTTCACACATTTTTGAAACTATCTATCTCACTTTATTATTGCCTCAAATTTGTGTTGCAATAACTTCATTTGGCCACTTGATGGAGCCAAATATGCATTTTTGTTTGCTGCAACTGTGCAGAAAAACTCCAACATCAGCAGAAAGCATAATCACATTACTTCCTCAAATATTGATTGTAAAGTTTTTCTTTGGTCTTACACAGCATTTTATAATGTTGTTCTTCCATATATCTGATTTACCTTTAAGAAACCTTTCTGTAAAGCTTTTAAGAGAAACTTAACTTTCATTGCTTTCCGATATTTTTTCATTTCTTTCTTTCTGTTATAGGGAGACAGATTTTGTGTACCCTCAAAAGGTTTGTTTCACTCACTAGGTTTGTTTTCCAGGTCTCTGATTCATATTGGATCATTTCATCTCATCACTTTGTGTCACATTGTAGGTTATATTATTTAAGATTTCAGTCCACAGCAGATCCAGACTTTTAATGCACCTCACAGAATGTGTCAACTCCACCTCAGCTGCTTTCTGTTTTGATGTTGTTTCTTTCCATGCAGCCTGTTCCTGCATGTTGTAAACTGCCACAGTCCAGCCGATCTGTGATGCTTCAAAAGGACCAGAGCAAACCATTTCATCTCAGCCACTTTTTTCTGCATGAAGTGCAAAAGCAAAACTTCAACTTTTATGTGGCAAGTCGGCACGATAGCAGCACCCTGGACAGAGTCCGAACCTTTCATGATGTTAGACACCGAAGAGGCTGTGGATGGCTGTGTGGATGTTATTGTGGATCCCTGAACATATGCTGAATGATAATATTGTTTTTTTTTTAATCATTTATGATCATTGAAAACAACAAAATGCATCACCTTTGTGTGATGTGTCTAAGCCTTAAAGCTACACTTTATTTTGAAGGTTATTAATTTCTTGGTGTGGTATTTAGCAACTTGTTCAAAAACTAGTAAGTGATCCTTTTATTTTTTTCATTTTTTATTTTTACACATACTCTTCTCACAGGTCAAGAATAAACTTCCATGCCCAAAAAAATTGAACAAACCAACAGAGTCGTCACTCAGTCTTTTTTAAACATTCTTTTATTAACTCTCTTTTTAAACACTACTAAATCATTTATAAATGGTTCCTCTATTCCATTTTAACAGTCCAAATACAAATGAATGAACACAGGGAAGGGAAAAAAAAGAAACACAGTCTGTACACAATAAACCACAACAGCACTCAGTGTTGAGGAAGAGGAGCAGTCAAGGCAAAGCACACATCAGTCAAAAACATTTAACTTCATACTCTGAGCCAGTACCTTGAAAAATAAGTGTCTCATACAAACTTGTATAAAAAATAATAGTTAAGCCAATATCTGAGGACTACTTAAGCATGTTATGTACCTACTGTAGTACAAAATTAAATAACAATAAAATAATAGTAAATATTGGCATGAGGACATAATGCGACTACTCAAATAGATTCATAAATAAAACAAATATGGAGAAAACTTTAATAATATGAAAAATAAAAACATATAAAGGATATTATTTAGCACGTGTAGGGTTTAAACAGAAAATCCTCAGTTCACATTATTCAACACAAAATCCATTCACTTTCTAACTGAACCACCAGGGGGCAGCACAACCACACTCATTTTCTTTATTAGAGCAGGAACAAAAGGGGAAAGTATGAATAGTAGCCCACAGGCTGGTTTATCTTAGCAGCAGAGGGCTATTTTAACACTGATTATCAGGAACAACAGGAAACACACCATCAGCAAACCTTCCATTTAAGCTCAACGCTAAAGGCCTCAGTGTGCTTCAAAGTACTCATCAGAGCATCCGACAGCATCTGAAACACCAGTTCCCAGATCAGAGAGATGTGGGTGGAGGGGGTTTCAGATGCTGTTCAACCGTATGAGAAACACTTTGGTTGAAGCATAAAGAGGTCTCGATCCGTTTGAAGCAAACCGAGGCTTTGAGTGCGTGAAAGATAAACGACGAGAAAGTGTTGCTTCCTGCTCAAGAAAATCACAAAATTTTATACAACACAAACAAACAAAAAAACTCAATTACATCTTTAAATTGCAGCCAGTGCATTTTTTTTCTTACACGTCACAATTAACAAAACCTTCAGAAACAATGAAGTGAGGGACACTCAGGTATTGTACAAAAGGAAGGAGACAAAACAAAACTACAATTAATGGCTAGCTTCGTGATCAACAACAGTGTTGCGGGAAAGCTTTGAGTTTCTCAGTACAAAGGATGCTGGCTTATGGAACCAGCGAGAGTAGTTAGCGTTCGTGTGGAGTTAGCCAACCAGCGGCTAACTTTGTAGTTTCAGTGGCAAAAAACAAGTTGAAAACCAGCTGGGGGAACAAACAACCCCCAACGACTCCATTAACGAGCACAGAAGGTTTATTAGGACGAAATGCTTCAGACAAGAAAAAGCGCCTCGGCTTTTACTTTGAGGGTTTGTAGCATTTCTTTTTTTTCTTTAAAAAAAGACTACAAAGTCATACAAAGAGATGGAAAAAACAGCTGTCCTGAAATATACAGCACAAAGAGCAAAGAGGGTAAGGAAAAGCAGAGCTTAAAAGAAATCTGAAGCTGGGGGGACACACAAAAGATCCTCGCCAGCCAAAGTAGAGATTGTCGTTTCCCTTCCAACACGGGGATACTTTGTTTGGACAGCAGCGCCGCCTACAGGGCACGGCTCGCTTGTCAGGTTTGTCATCGTTCTGGTTTCTTCGGTTTCGAAGTTTAGACCCTGCTTAGCAGAGTGGATCTGTGGAGAGAAGACAGAAACAGCTGTTAACATCACAAGTCTGAGACAAACACAGTGTCATTTTTAACAATGGAAATATTTTCATCTGTGTTCTTCACACTGCAAGATTTGGTACTTTGTAAAAAATTGTCAAGGGAAAAATTCAATGCTACTCGAGTTCAGTTCGAGTTTTAAGCCCAACTTACAGAACAACTAACAAAAAAATGTTGAGAATTTTTTAATCTAAATCTGCACTAATACACTAGAAAAATGCAAAAATACAATAAAAAGTACAGCAAATTTAAAAATTCAAGGCCATTTTTGAGCAAACCTACAAAAGATTTTGCCAAAAAAATGTATTTTTAGCTCTTTATTTACTTTTTATTCTTTAGAAAAAAACTGAAACTTGTTGTAATGTTTGTTTGCTTTTATGAGTTAACTCAACAAATCATCCAACATTTGTACTTAACATTGTGAATAGCAGCTCAAAAAGTAACAACCCTGGTTTACGATACACTGACTGTTTTTACTGTAATTGAACGTCGACACATTTTATGGGGCTTTGTTTCCTGCTCCATAAAAGCACTTAAGATGTGATTGTAGTTTTGCTTAAAACTGTTGTTAAGTTGGGTTTGAAACTCAAATGTATTATCTATAATGCCCAATATTATAAATATTATATCACCCCTCCACCCTTAAAATAACAGATTTCTGCTAAATTTGGTGGAAAATTCGACGGTTATCAATTGCAGTTCTGCAAAAGCAGAATCAGAGTCTCAGCAACAGTTTGTATTCAGTGGATTTCTAGGGTTGATGTGTCTGTACAGAGACAGTCTGCAGAGCCGAGCAGCACGTTCTGCTGACGCGGCTCAGCTAGAGTAAAGTGACAGATCGTGTCGCAGCGGAGGCAAAGCTCAGGGGGATGCAGAGAGCGTTGGCAGGCAATCAGGAAACGTGACCGCACACACACATGCACACACACACACACACACAAAACACACACACACACCAGAGTGGATTCACTCTGGCCGGGTTTAACCCAACACTCACAGGGCTCTGGTCCAAAACCTGCTCTCACCTCTGACCCCTGCCTGCAGATATGATTCATACGTCTGTACGTGGGTGGCTGGGTGTTTGTGTGTGTGGGGGGGATCAGTTTTCAGCAACCTGCAGCATGACTGTCAGCTCTGAATCATGTGTTGACTTTCCACAAATACTGCTTTTATTTCTTACATGTCTGGCCTCATGTATTTCCATGTTCAAGTTTCTGTGTTTAGTTTTTTGCCTTTCTTGTAAAATTTATGCCTTTCTAAAAGAATCTGCAGTAAAACTGGGTTTTGATTCATTTAAAACACTGTTCATGGGATATTTAGTAGGCTAAAAAAAATTTTTTAGCTCTATTTTGTTCTCCACCAGCTCCCAAAGGAATGTATGACTCAGCTCAGCTGCTGGATTTTTACTATATCTTTAAATATTAATACAGATTCCAGTAGGTGGTGACCTTGTCTTTGTTCAGTGGTGATTGCTATCACGACGTTTCTTCCAAATATGCTATTAATGTTAAACGCATTGCTTCTCAAGAAATAATATTTTTTGAAGAGGATATTGAAGAAAAAAAAAGCTGCTGGCCACAGAGAGATTAGAAACATAAAAAAGTTCTGTTATAATTGAATCTATGTAAAGATGATCTATCACTCATCTATTGTGGACAGTCTTCATCTACTCTATGTGGCTGTAACACCACAACTGTTCACATACTTCCTGTTTGCACAGATTTGAAAATTATACTTTTAATTCATTGAGTTAAAAACCTTTCACGCGATTTACTAGACAGATCTTGTGATTGCTGGACGACCCGTTTTGTCACTGTAGAAATGTCCCAGACTCAGTTTGCATCAATTAAACTTGAGCGTGTGATGCTGAAGCAAGAGGAAATATCCCTCTGTCAGCTCTCTGGGGCTTTCTTCAGCGAGTTAGAGGCGACCGAACAAAGACAATTTCCTCTCATCCATCTTCTCACATACCCACAGGTCCGGAGTGCCGGGTGATAAGGGGGTACGGCGTATGCGTAAGGATGTAATTGTGTGAAAATGACTGATGTCCTTTTACGTGCGTCTATGCAAGCGACGGCGTGACAAAGAAGAATGATGAGCACCTGTGTGTGTGTGTGTGTTTAATGCATTTATTGAATAGCGTGCAGGTCGGCATCAGCATGTGACCTACATCCCTCTGGGTCTGCCTGGTCAGCGGGGAGGCAGGAGGGGACACGGGGTGACAGTCGTGATTGAAAGACTCCAAAGCCCTGAGGGTGAGTGTGTGTTTGTGTGTGTGAAGAGGGAGGTGGGGGGGGTCATACACACCTCAGAGACTTCCATCTGTCCTTCTCCATGTTGTTCTCAGGACCTTCGCTCTCGTATGATGCCAGATACAACGCTGCAGTGAGGACATCAAAGAAACATCATTAGCTTTTTGTAAAATAGTTTTTTGAAAACATGACACCCTTCCTGAAAACCTGATTCCTGGCAAGAAACACTGTTAAGAATCACTGATCTTACTGGATAGTGTTATTTTCTTTGACTTAAGGCTCATAATATTCAAGAGTCTGAGTCACATTAGACATCTATTAGCATTTTCTTCCCATTTTTCACTTCACTTTCTATTATTGGAAGCATTTTGTTGTCATGAAGTGTATTTTCGCAGTAGGGAACACAAACTGTGGAGGGGTGAGGACATAATAAAATAGAGATAAATAAAGATCCTGTTTTTAGAGCTCCTCTAGAAACAACTCTAGTTCTCGCTTTTTCCATTTTTTCCCCTGCGACAAAGCATTAAAGTCAGTCATTTCCTCTACTCTCACTCTTCCTAAGGTTGTTACTGTTGCTTCCTGTAGTTCCACTGTTCCATGATTTATAATTTAAAATGAAAAGTCATCACTTTCTTGCACATTTAAAAGCTTAATCCCAGGCCAAATCAACCTGCTTCCCCCTGCACACTCTGATTCTCTGTGCAATTGGTCGACTGGAGGACGTTCGCTGTCACCCGTGGACGATTGCGTTGGCTGTAGAGGAGCTGATTGGTCAGTTGGGGCAGTGCACTTCAGTGTCAGGAGGATTTCACAGACCTCCCTGCCTCTCTCTGATAAGCTGGCGATAAGAGCCGGAGCCAGTGACACACGACTTTGATGTGGATTAAAGGAGACTGAAACTATGAGCGCCGCTCGAGTATTGAGAGGTGATAACAAGGTGTGTGTGGATTTGAGGCTTAGTCGGAACAGAAAGTCATTCTCTTGCCTGTGGTCTACTATATTTTATCAAGGACGATGAACCAGAGACGTACAGGACATCACTGTGTTTTCTGCTGTCACTTATTTATATCAAAACATCATTATAATTTGTATAAAGTAACATAACTTCTTCAGTAATTAGCTTAATGTTTTATTTGATAATATGTCTGTTGCTTTCATTGTAAATGAATACACAAAATTTTTAAAAAAGGTAAAATAAAATTTGACTTTTTAGCTTATTTTCGTCTTTAAATCTTAAAGGAATAGTTCGCAATTTTGGAAAATATGCTTATTGTCATTTTAATTTTGGAGTCATGTTAACCATTTCTCCTTTGCTTCCAGACTTTATGATAAGCTTGGCTCCTTGGCACACTGTAGGATATTTAGAATACAGACACTAAGGTGGTCGAACTCTTGGCCAGAAAATGAATCAGTATATTTTTCAAAATGTTAAACCATTTTAACAGTCATACATACATTACGTAATTCCTCTATTCATTAAACGTACCATCTTCAGTGAAAGCTGGAGCAGTCAGCAGGTACTGCAGGATCTTGCGATCCTTCTCAAACGGACACTCCACTTTCTTCCAGGTCATGAACTCACTCACTTGTTTGGCGAGTTCCCAGAATTTCTGAAACAAAAGCAAAAGCAGATGAAACAGGTTCATTTTCCAGAAGGAATGAACATGTTTAATGGTCTTTACAGTGTGTGCATAGTTGACTTGACTATTACGTATTTACTCCAAATAACCAGCCAGATGTTAACATTTTATTGCTGACACTCTGCCTTTGAGCAAGGAATACAACCTTGTACGGCTCCACTGCAGCTGCCCAGTGACATAACATATTACACTGTGGTTAACAGTAGCTGGAGTGTTACTTCATACGTCTAATGTACTGTATAAAAGTCAGAACAGGGCAGGACAGAAAAAGTGATCAGCTGAGTTTCTCAGATCCTTAAAATAGTGACTGATTCAGTGCAGCTCTGACCAAAGACCAGTGGAAACACTTATGAGTTTTTGGTCAGTGTGTTTGTTCCATGGAAACACAGCTAAACTTCACACACTCATGACTGACTTCTTCATTCTGTAACACTCTTTAGGGAAGTGGAAAATAAATACTAGCAGACCCGCCACTATGTGTAGTAAACGCAGTGACGTTTCGTGACATAGAGAAGTGGGAAAAAAAGGGAAAATCTGTTGTAATCTGTCGGTGGGGAAACTCCCTCTGGGGAATTTAAATTCAGTTTACCTCAAAGTTGACGTGCCCGTTCTGCAGCCTGTTGGCACAACCCTCGTTGAGGAAGTAGATGTCTTTTATGAGCAGGCTGAAGAAAGGGATGACAATCTGCAAGACAACAGAAAGAGAAAGGGATTTAATTTCACAGTAGAAGGTACGAGGGGGGGATTTCCACGCGACTTACAGGTGTGTGGTCTTCATAAACATCCATTCACAAGGAAAGGATTACAATAGACAAAGAGGAATTGTCATTTCCTGGGAAACACAGACCCTCTTCTGTTCGGATCATAAACACAAATGAAACTTTCCATTTCTTACAGGCCTGTAGCAGCATGTATAAATACAACTCTTGAAACCTAAAACATTTTCCCAGAATAAATTTCTCAGACCGAAAATGAAGAAGTAACACTAGAGCAGAGAATTCCCGTAAATAATTCATCGCCACCCTCATGATTCAGGTCACTGCATGTCTGGGCACTGACATAGATGTTGATGGAGAGCAAGGTGGGGAGGAACCACCAGACTGCATTCAAATAACAGTAAATTTTACTCTGGTGGGATTTTTCCTTCTTCTCTGGCACAGAATCAACCATCAGGAAATCACACTGGCAGCCTGGTTAAACCTGACATTTATCAGTTGCCATGACCAATAAATAAACACCACTTTTGTTCCCGTGTGTCGAGAGCGCTGCGATCTGGCACAGTGACCTATAAAAAAAAACCTCTTTCCTGACAGTCCCAACACATCCCCACCCAAGATGATCAAACATTCATGATGGTGGAGCTTTTAAAAGATGAAATACCAGAGGGAAAACAGCAGACTGAGCAATTTATTAAACACACGTTTTGGGTGTGCTCTGCGTTATTCAGGCAAAAGTCAGTGTGACTGTGTCAGAGGTTGCACTTGCATAAACCGCACACACCCTCTCCTCATTAGTTCTTTCCACAATAGAGGTTTAACCAAGCCAGCAAATCAATCTGATGTGTTTCTCTTGAACTCTGTTCTTGGCTGACCTGTTTGGTATGTTTGTATGAAAACACCAATCTACACCATCCTTCACCATCTGACAACTAGTTGACTGGATGTCGGTGAAGTCAGAGAGTCTGCACATAGTGTACTCTGAGGGGGCTCTGGGGGCAGGATGTTTACAAGGGCATGCCTGTATGCACGATCTAAAGACTGTTGTCATGTATGCACACACGTTGGCTCTGTTTTTAGAGGAACAGGAGCAGAGAGGAAGTCGTTTTCACAGCTGGACACATCAGGGATGATGAGGGTCTGGAGCCAGGAGGGCGCCAGGTCTGGATTTGTGGCAAAAATTAGATCTCCTATAGAGGATGTGTCTATTAAAAGCTGTTGAAATCTAGTCACTAGTATTTCTAGTGTTTATAGATTTGATTGTAATTATCATCAAAAGATGTTCAAGGCAGCTGATCAAATAATGTGTTAATGTGTTAAACTGTCTGCTTCCTTATGGCCTTTCTGACCATCCTGAACAGAAGCACAGTCCCAGTGTGTCAATCAATAGATATCCTCATCGTCGAAGTTTGCAGTGCTCGGATTTAAATGAGCAACAGAAGTACATCATGTGGTGTAACTGGGTGTAAACCAGATTTTTTTTTTTTTACATTGTTCTTCTTTTCGAGCTGTTGCTGCACAACAAAACATGTGATAAACCAAGTCCGCCTTAGATCAGCTGTTTGTCATTTTGTAAACAGCTGTTGGATTATTCAATCTCTCACAGCAAAGAACAAAACTACAGCAAAAACAGGATCGAAATGAAGCATGAGTGTCGGCTTTGTTGATCCTCTAACAAAGCCAAAAGCACTGTGGATGCCTGGAGGAGATCATTAACAACCTCCACCACCCCACCCCTCCCTATAAGGAGAGGCCACAAGGGCAAGAACATACCAGACTTCTTGGGAACTTTCCGTTTCATGACCCCGACCTTTTGTCCGGGTGTGTTTGCATTTCTGAGCTCCCAAAAAAACATCACTCTCAAAACCTCAGGGAGCCAGATACATATTGACGGTACACGCTGTCTCCACGAAAACACACACATTATTTGACATGTGATGAACGAGGAGAGACTAACCCTGAACGTCTGGCAGCCCAGGGGCTCTGTGCCGGTTCGGATTCGGTCAGGGTGGGCACCTCCAGAAGCAGCAGAGAACACTATGTGATCTGGCAGGCGACCGTGTTTTCTTTTGCCTTCCTCGCCGAGGACAGCACATGTTTGATGAGGAGGAAACCAAGACCCTCCTCATATCTTGACCCACTTTTAACTCGACCTCTGTGTCCCCTCCGGGCTACTCTGTTATGCAACCTCTGTGCCTCGTCCAAGTCTGCTGCGCTCGTGCTTACAGCTGCTGATGCTGTAAACACGACGGGAAAGCAGCTCCCAGACGATAACAAGGCACAACGAGCGACAGCGCTACGGTTTGTTTTCTGCCTGGCTTTTCTTTCCTTCAAGTTCCATGTTGCAGTGCATGAAGATAAAGGCGGTATGATAACTATCTCGACTTTTTACATAACTGCAATCAGCTCAAAGGGTCTCAGCTGCAACGTGCGTCAGCAACACTCTGTTCAGGGCGGTCAAGTGGTCAGAGTATATTCTGAAAACCGAGCGGTCACTTGGTTTCTGCAGCAGCTGTCAAGTGGCTTTAGTGGTGGTCAAGTGGTCTTTAGAAAGACTCCAAACCCGCAGTTATTAGCTGTAAGTAGCTCTGGATGTTAGTTTCAGCCAAATGTATGAAACAGAAACCAAAGCCTGGAGTGCAGATGTTCAAACTTTCTGAGGGTTATACGGTGTAAATGGCGGCTACTGGATGTGTCAGTGCAAAAGAAATGTTTTGTCAAATCGGACTCCATTAGCTTCCACTTACTTGACTTGTTAGAATTTCAGCCTTTATTTAACAAGCTGCACTTTAATGTCACCATGTAAATTGAATTTGCAATCCTCAGTTCAACATTCAAAATCTCAGAAAGCATCATCTTCTATGAACATACACTACCAAACGTGGTCCTACAGCTCAATCACACAAGTGAGGCACAGTGTGTGTTTCTGTGTCGAGCTCTCACCTTCTCTCTGCTGCTGTTGGCGGTGATCGATCTCTGCGTGGCTCCTCTCAGTGCTGTTCTGTAGTTGTAGAAATTGCTGGAGGGATCCATCTGGTGCTATGGAGGGATAACACACAGTGTCAGTTTGAGCACAAGGTAACCTCTGATCGACACACCGCAAACAAACACAGCTCAGGAGAGCAGCTGAAAGAGGACAACAAGCTGTCGAGTCAATATATTTAACTGCGTTTAAAGTACTGGTTCCTGTTGTGTGATGCTATGGGTAGGACAATACCAATTTGCAAAGAAAGGAAGAGCCATCGAGGGACATTCTGAACGTTTGTGAGCTGAGATTTGCAGGTCTACATCTTATAAACGTGCCATTGGTAGCACCTGATAAATAATATATAAAAATAAATAACATGTTTTAATCAAAATGGAAATTATTTGCTGGTTTCACTTTCTCCAACGTGAGGATTTGATGCTTTTTTCTGTAGTATGTCACCTTGACCTCTGAGAACGTTTGATTAGAATTTTTAAACAAAAAATTATAAGAAATTACAGTGAAAGAACTCATTATTTGCATGATAAAAGAAAAAAAGGTCATTCGATTTGTCACTTCCTCAAATTAAATAAATCCATCCTGCACGCAAACTGACTTTATCCCCTGTTTAAGTGTAAACCATTCAGTGCTGTGAAATAAGCCTGTGAGGTCATGTGGTGGGGGAATCAGGAGTTAGATAAGAGTCTGTGACCTCGAACAAATCGAGGAGCACATTGACTTCACGCAGCCATCACAGCAAATTATGAGTCTCTGCTACAGAAAGTTCAAGATTCCCCTCAAAATAAGTCTCACAGGGACGAAAGAGGAGGGTAAAAGGAACTCATCAAACGAGTAAAGAGGTGAGGAGGTGTGTGACTGACAGAGGGAACGACAAAGAGAAGGAGAAAGAGGGAGATGAACTCCAGCGAGACATGAGGGGAACCTGAAGAACTGAGTCTTTGAAAGCTCTCAGATCCCACAGAGGGTCCCCGCCTGACTCGTCTCCACCTCAGATCTCCTCTTTCAAAGGGCCGACTGAAGGCCTGTTGGGCTCAGAGAGAGTCGTCTCTGCAGTATCTGGGGTTTCCTCAGGTAGCGCAGGGAGGGGAGGGGGCGGCTGTGTGTGATTCACACATCAACATCTGGGCCTTCCTGCCTGCTGGACTCTATTTCCCTCCACCTGCCTGCATCCCTGTGGATTCATCACTTCAGCATGTTGGGTGTTAGATATGTTTGTTTGTTGCCATTTCTGAAGTCCCTCAGATTACTGCTACTCTCTTTTGTTCACTTGTAACCACAAGAATCATGTGTTTTATAGCAGGGATTTGAATCCAACCCTTTGGGGATGAACAGATGTCAAAACAACAATCATCAACAGCAAACGTTCATGAAAGTTGAGAAGATTTTTCAACACCGTTCTCTCTTTATTCCTCACTTTTCTTCATGCATACATAGAGGATGATGAAAGGGATATATTTGGCGTTTTTTAGATTAGAGTTAGACATGAATGTAAGACTGATTTTTTTATGAGCAAACAAATAAAACTGAGAGAAAGTTGTGCTTTTCTGGGATGAAACTAAAGCTGTTTGTCAAGTTTCCTGTGAAGTAAAATAAAATGCTTCGGTATAACTTAATTTTTTGATTATTTCAAATAAGTGTCTTAACGAGTTCAATGATGCTGCGATAAAGTAGGAGAGACATCGATTCTAATAGTGTTTCATCCATCCATGCGAGATCTGCGCGAGTCTCTGCTCTCCCACTCAGATCCATGTTTGCAAGAGCTTTCAGCACGACTGTGTTTATCTGTCTTTGTCATCGCACTTAACCCGACAATTCAGTGACAAAAGAAGAAGCTCCCCCACACACCCACAACACAGTTAGTCATCGGTGTTGAACGCCACAAAAGCACAAAGCTGCTAATATGTGTGGGCACGCAGGAAAAGTTCGGCGAGTAAAACTGAAGGCGAATTTTGAAAACTGCAGATTTTTTTGCAGAGGGTTTATGTCCATAAATCTGTGACATAACTTTTCAGCAAATGTCTTTTAAGTGCATTTGTTTCTCAACTGTATGTGACTCCAAATTTCAATCTTTGCATGCAAACTTACTTCCAAGATGTCGAACTTGGCCGTTTTGACTTTACTCCAGGTCTTCTTCAGCCGAGACACGGGACTCATGTTCATCCCAGCTGCAAGACGGACACAAGAAGAAGAAAAGAAAACAATGAGAGAGATATCACACGTCCAAGAAAACACCCAAACGTGATCGCATTAACACATGGCATTTTCCCATTCAGCCAGACAGACGCACACACACCCCCCTCTCCTCCACTCTTCTTCCCAAGACAGTCATCCTTTGACACCCCCCCTCCACCTCCCCTCTTCTTTCTTTCTACTGTTGTCTCTTCTGATGCAGCGAGGAAAAAGGCCACAGGAACAATGGAGTTAACACACGCCTCGTTTCCCCTCCCAGAGCTCTGCTTCCCATATGGTAATCCTCTGTGTGTGTGTGTGTGTGTGTGTGTGTGTGTGTGTGTGTGTGTGTGTGCGCCTGGTGCAGGTTCAGGCACAGAGGGTCACCGTCAGAGCAGCACGACAACACAAAACAACCCTCGAGTAAACAAAGCAACTCCACGGACAGAAATATAAAACTATAAACCGACTACGCCTCATTTTCTTCCTGAACTCACTCCACTTCCCAGGAGACGCTTTAGGTTTAACGCGACACTTCAGCGCTGCAGGGCCAAAACAAATGAAAAGTCCCGACCACAGCGGCGGCATGTGACAGCGTGTGTGTCAGAACGTGTCTCGCATAGGAAGCGGCTCCATCCTTTCACAAAGACACCAGTGTGTGTGAGGACAGGTGTTGGCCATGGTAGTCGCCCCGCTGGGACACACACTCCCCTTTATGAAGACATTAATATATTGTTGATGTCTTCTCCTTTTCAGCACTGACACAATATCGAAGGAGCCAAGAAGAGACACTGACAGAGCGTGTGTTTTTCCTCTTTAAAGGGTCAGTTCACACAAAAAATATTTTCTCTAGTGGGATCAAGCCATGCAGAGAGTTTGGCTTTTATTTAAGTTTGGAGATATCTGTTTTACACTAGAGGTCTTTACTGATCCAGGACATTGTCAGGCAGGGTTCTGTTCCTTATGCATCCCAATGTCTAATACCTGAATCCATGCTGGCTTAATGTGTGTTTAAAATGTGTTTTTAGTCAGCGAGCAGTGTGTGCGAACTCTGATTTTAGCAACGTGCAAACATACAAGTTGATCTGTAACATCATTTGTAAGATGAAATCATTTCCTCTCACATGCTGATCAGATGCTAAATTTGCCTTCAATTTACCAGCGACAATCATTTGTGAAAGCTGTCATCTAACCCTAACACCGCCACCATTTGTGGTCTGAGTTTAAGCAATGCTTGCAGACTGCTTTTGTAACACGGGTCTGAGTTGAGTGATTATCCTTTCTGTTTTCTGATCAGTTCTTGGATCTCTACTGGAACAGATGTGATTTTGGATAGGGAGACAAACTCAGAGACAGATATCCCAAAACCTGGAAACACAAAACCAAAACCTGTCTGCCTGGCTAGATACAGCTAAAGGCAAATGTGAAAATTTGCTTTTCGTAATTTGGGTAAACTAACCCTTTAATTACATCACTAACACGCTGTCTGACCCTGTTGGGTCCCTGGAGACGAGGCTGGTGGAGGAGGGATTTGCCTGTGGCGTTCCCTCTCTCTCAGGGGAGAAAGACAGAGAACAGCTGGCACTCCAATATCCTCTCACTCTGCTCTGCTCTCCCCCCTCATCATCCCATCTCTGCCTCCCCCTCCTCCCTCGTGCGCTCACACTCTCTCTGGTCAGTGCTGACCATCTGCCTGGATGGTTTGTTCTGTGTCCTCTTCCAGCTGCCCCCCACCTCCCTCCCTCTGTTCTGGACAAACAGACCCCCTCTACCAAGCCTGTGAGGATGACCAGATGCCCTCTCCTCTAAACACTGGGACATCTCTGGGATCCCTGGAGCCGTTGGCTGGCCCTCCAGCGAGGTCTCTAAGCTGACTTAAGGGCTCTAATTGTGGCTTAATTATCTTTATATAACTTTATGTAGTCGGGTTGTTTTGCTGAGACTAATGTCATGTTTGTTCAGGAACATACTGTTCTTGCTCACATTCACACCTGGAGGCTGCTCAGTACAGCCACAGTCTAATCTGCTGCCCACTGAGCAGCTCCACTGGAGCAGGTTGGGGTTAAGTGGCTAAGAGGCCAGAGCTCCTTTTTTAGTTTTCCCAGGTTGAACCAACGACCTTCCAGCCATAAGTCTAGTTCTCTAAGCTTCAGAGCACTGACTACAACTAAGCTCTGAAATTTTGGAACTGGATCTGACTCTGCACACAATTTCACTGTAAAGTCGAGCTTTTCAGGTGTTCGACAAAAGGAAATCCAAATGCTTGTAATTACATCATCTCTAGAATTTGAATTCTGATTGCTGCATCCTATAACCTTGTTTTCGATAAGAATGTTGAGATGTAGAGAGAACTGATTAATGAAATCGAGGCTTTGTTAACACACTTTATCACAAAATAACTCTGTAAGATTTAAGGAATTAGTGTTTCCACAGTGCCCATGACACACTGCAGCTCTCGGTGTATGTGTGTATCTGCATGTACAAGCAGTCAAATGAAAACTTGTGTTTCCCTCCTCTGACCACATTCTATCGAGACAATTATCTGCATGACATGCTGCTCCATTCCCTCAGCTGCCGAGTCTCACTGATGCCATTAGACTGGAGTAAATTACGCAAGTTGGAAATGAACCGGGACAAAGTCATGAGAGGTTACTGCTGCAGGGGGAGATTACATCGCTGCATGAAGTTCTCACTGAACAACAAATTGCATTTACTACGCTGATCCGATTTACTGATGACCGAAAGAAAACACTTTGTGCAGGAATGCAGACAGGGGGAACAAGTGCAAATGAGAATGGCTAAATTTAAAAAATGTGACACCCATTGGTGGAAATCATTTTATGGCTGTTATAAATATTATTTTAAATGAATTACTTATGAATCAATGGCATTTTAGTTCATTAGAAACTGAGACTTTATGCTTTCACCCCAAAAGCAAGCTATGCAAACAATCCTTTTAAATGTCATCTTAGAGAGGAGGAAAAAGAAAACCAACTCACATATGATGGCCATGAGGGAGTTAAAGTTGCCGATGTTGAAGCATTCTCGCGCCACATCGATGAAGAACTCGATGACTCGAGCTCGGTGCTTCTTCTTAACAGGCTGTTAACACAATGGAGAAGGTTAAAAAAAATACTTTTCTTTTTTCTTTCAATTCAAGTCATTTATTAAGCCAAAATGGCCGATGTTCATTGATTCCAGCTCTGCATTTTGGTCAGACAAAATAAGCAATTTGAATACATCACCACTGTGACACTGCTGAATTTGCCTCCTGCTGTGTCCAGCAGCAGTGGGATTAGGGCTGAAATGACTAGTTGATTGTCAGTTAATCAACAACAATTTTGCTAATCAATTAATCATTCTAGTCATTTAGCACAAAATGCCAGATATGTGTTGTTTTGAGCTTCTCAAATGTGCCATTTATGAATTGAACATCTTGGGGTTTCAGACTTTTCCCAATCGGACAAATCAAGCATTTTTCTGATTCATCACCTTGATGAAAATTACAAGTAATTTTAGCCCAATCTTCTTTTTCCCTCTGCAAAGCACTAAGAATTCCTATTTGAGAGGGAACTCGGTCTCACATTCACTACTCACCATGCAGATTTCTGTAGCCACCAGATAACTGAGTCTGTTGAACCATTCGACATAAGCTTCCAGGTTGCTGGCCTTCTTGTGATCACTGAAGCAACTCTGCAACGACAACAACAGACTTTCAATTAGCATTTACTCTAATTGCAAAGCAAAAAATAGTGCTGAACTGGAAAAATAAAGCTGATATTTGCTTTTTTTTTATCTCCTTCTGCAGTCAATGCATCATTGAGCATAAAAAATAAACTCTTGGCGAAGTGAACCTGCGCATCACGCTCAACTTCACTCTGCTTCTCCAAGCACAATAGTGGCCAATATTATTCACACTCTGCATGCTGGTCCTTTGTGTGGATTCCTCTTGATCTAATTCCACACATTCCTTTGGCCTTACGCCACTCACCCCCATGTAGTATTTCCCGCCAGTGGACACGTCGCATTTTAACATGCAAACACACACACTTATTCTGGTCTTTTCAAAGCGGCTCGTTGGGGGGACGAGGCAGGCTAGCCTGAGGCACAAAGGCAGCCTTAACCCCCCCATCACCTCGCTTCCCAAAAGGGACTGTTGCCTAGCAGCCGAATGCCAGACAAGAGAACCCACTGCCACACACACACACACACACACACACACACACACACCCCCCTTCCCAAAACAAACCCTTGGCAGAAGTAGTTGCTAGGAGATGAGGTGCATGCATGCCCATCCCATCCAGACACTGGGATGATTTGAGGAAATTGTGGGTGAGGTGTGTCTGAGTGTGTGTCTGAGTGTGTTTGTGTGCATGTATGTGTGAGGGGCAGATATTTGGTCTGCCCCTCACACATACATGTCTACAGTCTAGAAATCACCTGCCCTCGCTTTGACCCGTGTGGCGGCCACTCTCTGTGTTGTGTAAACTTAACAACCGTCTGAAGACACACTAGGCCGTCTCACTTCTAACTCAGACCAGACGAGGAGACAAATCATGTCTGCACGGAGGATTTCAGCCAAAAAAAGGTTGCATAACCACTGTATATGCTTCTGTTATCGGGCGATTTATTCTGACCAAAGAATGCAGACGTTACCTTATCATTGTCCAGAGGGTCTTTTTGGACGAAGGCCTGGACGAATTCTTCAGGTCCGATGTAACTCAGTCTCTCCTGAAAAGGAAGCAGAAGGGGAAAATCAACTCCCTGCGTCCATGTTTAGTTCTGCGAATGTTGATGAATGCTTTGCAAGAGTTTGCATCAGCTTCAGAATCAACACTTGCATTTGAGGAATCATGAAGGATTCTTATGGTTGAGGCCATAATGGGAATTGTGAGTCGTGTTTTCTCTTAGAAATGAAAAGCTGACCTTCCTCCATTCAGTTCAGCTCAGTACAGTCATACTTGGTTTGGTATGACCAGTAGCTTCCAGTGGCCAATGTGAGCAAACTTCAGATAGATGTTGTGTAACTGACCACACTGACTCATTTTTCTGTGGCTCTTCATCACTTGTGCTACATTTTAGCTTTTACCATTACCCTTTAGTTGCCACTCGTGATCACGGTGGCTGCTGTTCAGCTGATGTTATATATGCTGCTTTTAATTAATTCAAGAGTTAATTAGGGCTGATGGTACTTAATGGATCTTTTCTGTGGTGGAACCCTATGATTTGATGGCTGCATTTCCATTTAAATGCTGCACAACTTAGAAAAATTCTGAAAAATATTCCATCAACTGACTTTATGTAAATATATTCAAGAGGATGTGGCTAGATTACATAATTAATCAAGCAGCAGTAACTCTGACATATCATGGGATTTCATTCCTGCCTCGCATCAGAAACGGCATGTGTGGTTTTTTTAATGAATTAATTTGTTTCTTCTGATCCTCATGGTGTTTTTATCAGCTGGGATTTCAGACTACGGCTAAGTACTAATTTTTTTTTTTTTTTCTGGTGGAGCATAGTTGGAGCAGGACATGAATACTTTGACTACAGTAGAAGAAACAGAAGAAATATCCAATATCAAGGTGTTTTTGAAAAATCAGTTTAGATCAGCCTTTATTGCATCTTCTCTTTTTTCCAAATTTCTGTAGTTTGAATTGAGTTTTTTTTTAACTGCAAACATCTAAAAATGAGCATAAAGGCATTCAAATGGCAGTTTACCTTTTGGATCGCGCAAGAAACTTCTGATCAACCTCTAGTTTTTCAAAATGATTGATCTGTATTTTCAATGGCAAACTGACTTGTAATGAATATAAAGCTGTGGTCAAACGCCACTGTTTAAAATCAATGCTGTGGTAGGTCGGATGTGGGAGGAGCTGAGGTGTTCGGTTCACCTCGACCACCAGACTGATTTCTAATCCATCATACATGTCAGCTCTCTCTCTCACACGTTCTCCTCTCCAGTATTGATTTGGTCTTAGCGTCTCTTTGGCTCATGTGCCGATATGAGCGTGAGTCATTGGCAGGATTTCTGATTGTTCTTTGGAAGAGAACATTTACATCTTAATTTGCTTTGACATGTCACAACAAATGATTGATATGGTGTAATGATTTAAACTGATTTTTAAGAGGACACAGTGGAAAATTAGCCCTCAAGGGCCAAGTCTAGCTCAACTGGAGGTTTTGGTAGATTAATTGGAACCGTCCTTGGCAGAAAAGAAATAAATCTAAATAAACAAAAAACATGTAGAAAGTCCTACAACATTTGTCTTGCTCTCACCAGTTCTATGTGCGTGAGCTGTTGGGCGACAGTAAATGGATCGTTGCAGATGGACAGCATGTCTCTCTGGATGGCCGCCTGGGGTTTTGCCTTAAGAGCAGTGAGTCGCTCGGCCGCCGTGGCGTTGATCTTCACCAGCGCCTCCTCGTACTGGCTGAGCACCGTCAACCTCCTGATCAGACCCTGGCTCATCTGGCCGACCGCCTTCCTATAAACCTGATGGATGGAAGAGGGAGTTTTATTGTATTCTGCAATCACTTGAGAATCAAACATATTCCTTGATAAACACCTTCAGAAGGAATCGACCATATTTGAAGGTTCTTTCACAGGACAAACTCTCCTTGGACCATTGAGAAACACAAGATAACCCCCAACTCTTTACCATTAGTTTAGCTCTGTACAGGTTTGTAACACGATGGAGATACTGCTGTTAGACACAGTTACATCACTCTTCCATTACCTTTGGTGACTGAGAGCCTGAGAAACACTATAACAGAGATAACACCAAGGGAGCTGAGTGTGATATCCAGCAACATGTGTGCAGCCACTTTGTTTAACTCAGCTCTAGACATTTTAGGTCAAACCCCAACCACTCCCTCTGTGGCAGAGAGTGATAACAACCTCAGTGGAATTTACAACACACATGTTGATGACATGTCAGCAGAACTGACTGCAAACCGATGCCAGCTCTCAGCCCAAACCACAGAACGACCCTCAAAATGTGATGCCGGCAGTGTTTATTTTGCAGAAAAGCATCCTTTCGGTCATGCACTGGAAGGGTCACTCACAATGTTATGCAAGCCTCTTCCTGCTGGCCTCATTAAGGCCTCTCAGTTCAACAGGGGCAGAGGAGGGAGACTCTTGGCTCCCTGGCCTCAGAGGTCGAGAGGGCATCCTGTTTTGAGCCTTCCCTGGACTCAACAAGCCCGGGTTAGATAATTGTTCCCTCACTGACACAGTTTAGCACAGAAGTTGCATAAGAGGGTCTATAGAGGGGGAAAAGGACATGTGTGTTTGATTTTGTGTACATATGTGGATTAGACTGTGTGTTGTTGTATGAACGTAGAGGATCCTGTACATGGCCCCTTTCCACACCACCGGTATGAGCCACCCAAAACAATCTGGGGTCCTGTTCTCACGACCACATCCCGCCCTGAGCTTTCTGCCAATTCAGCTTCCAGAATCTGGGTTCTCCAAACAAGTTTTCAGTTCAACAGGGTGGGAAGAAACACGGCTAGCCACTGGAGGCCCAGTGCCTAGACAGCAATCAAATGTGAGGAGTCGTTGCAGTGCTCAGGCACTTAGGCAAAAATGAGCGACTCTCATCACTCTGCTGGAAACAGCCAGGATGGGACCTTTTCTCAAATTCACTTCCCAGGGCGTGACTAATGGATCTGTCTGTCAGTGATGTGGCTGTGATAGGTGTGATGGCACATGAACAGACACATTCACATGTCAGCCAATCAACTGCGGCTCTGTGGATATTGCAGTTTTGGCAAGGGGTGATTGCAAAAGCACGGGACAGGCAGAAGAAAAATGAAGTCGGAGAGAAAAATGAGGATTCAAATAGTGGGAGACTAGATGGACTGGAGATCAGAGAGAAGACTTCTTTTTAAATAATCTCTGCTCCTACAGATTGGAGAAGCAAGAAGTAGAATTTTTCTGGAAAAGTGCATTGACGATCAAATGAGTATCAAAATGTTTGTCAATTTATCTTGTTGCACCTAGTTGCATGAAATTAATGTTAAAAATATAAACAAACTGACTTTTAAAAATTTGTTATAATCAATTACTTGTTTAAGTCAGTAAAGCAAAAAGGCCAAACATTCTCTGGTTTCAGCTTCTCAAAAGTGAGGATTTGCTGCTTTTCTGTTTTATTGTAAATTAATGATCTTTGGTTCTTGGGCCTGTCGGTGGACAGAGTGAGAAGTTTGAAGGCACCATGTTGGTCTCCCAAAACGTGTGTTAATGAGATGTCAACAATATAATTATTAGTTGTAGCACTACATGAAATATCAGACATTGTGATATTAGTGTAAACACATGCATACACTCAGCTAATGCTTGACCACCGTCCTGCACAGTTGGGACACAGTGAGACACGCCACCAGTGAAAATCGCTCCAGTTGCCACTTCAAAGTCAGCCATCTGCCGTAGCTTCTGTCCCCACTACAAACAGAGGACGGGCCAGGGTCGGATAAATATAGTCACAGATCTTGGAGACAACAGCATGCCTGACATTTCTAAGCAGAGGGAGTCACATTTGCTCATCAAAACTATTGGCGTTACGAATGAGGGGGCCTAGCGGGGGCGCGCCGTTCCCCGCGCTATCGACCCTGGCAGTGATCCCGAGGTGGCAGACGGCTGCTCAGTACAAGTCACCACGACTGAGCGCGTGGTCAGTTCATGCCATCGCATCACTCGAGGTCCTATTTTTTTTTTTTGGATGAGTGGTGTTGCTTCCTGCAGAGCACCACCTGACCCACACAAAAGGCCTGACTGTTTTTAGCAGGTCAGTCAAGCAGCACTAATGAACAGATAGTAAAAGGTACATTGCGTAGGAGTATTTTATCTACAAACACATCCATGTTGCCAAGTCACGATGGGGCAGAAATACCTCCCAACCACCTAAATAAGGTCCACTAGCATTTAGCATTTATTTGCTACAAGTCCAGGTCAATGCTCGGGTCACTCCGGCGGTGTCAAGTCTGAAGTCATCCGAGACAAGTCTAACTCAAGTCAAGTGTGGCCAATTTGTAAGTCAATTGCAATTTGCAAGTCTTTCAGGTCTCTGAATGCCGACTATTTAAAGTCAAGTGTTTCGAGGGCATTGAGCCCTTGTTTTTATAACTTAAGTCCGACTCGAGTTTAAGTCTCAAGTCACAAGCTTTTTACTGACTTCAAATACAAAGGAGGAATCTGTCTCATAGACTTTTATTTAAAGTGCAATTAGCATTTTAACGCTAGAAACTGACCTGCAACTGCTCTTACAGTCCATACAGTGCAGTGGCACTTGTCCTAAAAAGGTACTGAGCACCATTTTTTATTAAAAAAGTAAAGTTTGTCCAAAAGTCTGTTTTATATCAAGTGTACCAGGCATCCAAACTGGATATATAATGTGGGTCTGTTAAATCAACATAACTTATCATAATAAAGCAAAAAAAGAACCTTGTGCAAAATAAAAAGTGCACATTTTGAGGGAAGGCAAGAACTCCACCAAATGAGGTCAGATCAAGATCACAGCGCTTGTTTTCTTCTCAGCTGCTGCTTCCCTATATATCCAACCACATCCATAATGACAGTCTTACTACAGAGATCAAGGTCCTGGAATGTTCTGAGTGTGGTCTGGACACGACTTTGACCAGATGTTCGGGACATCTATTCTGGACTCAAACCCTTTCCCAAAGTGCTGTGGTCGACACTCTGAAGAAGCAGCATCTAACCCTGCACTCAAGGGCTGCATACGGTTAGACGTTTGTGTTGTGTTTTCAAAACATAATTTGGAGAATCCGTGAGAAACATGAATGCAAATTAGTGCTGATCAAACCCCTGCTGTTGTCAGCCGACTGCTTCCTTAAACTTAAACAGCTGGATTTCTTCTAAGAAATGTCCTGTGGTGTTCACACTACCCAGAGCGAGGAATCATGTTTTATCATCACGGGTTATCATCTACGGAGACATGAATAAACAATATCACAACTTCACTTCCTCAACATTTGCTTGTGGCAATTTGTAATCCGGAGGCAACAAAGCTTCTACATTTGAAAAACCATTCTCGGTCACGCTGTGCTAATCATGAAGAACATGTGCCCCTGGCTTACATGATATAGCAGCACATCTGCAGGGTGTTCAAGTATTGTTAAAGGTTGCTTTGTAAACACAGTATGTACATCTAGCGTTCATAGCCTCTATCTATTCATTGAAGGAGCTTTTTTTCTTTTAATGCCGGATGTTTGTTAATACAGGGTCAATCAGAGGCAACATCCTGTTCAGTTAATTTTTTAGTTAGTTTAAGGACAGTCCATGATTTTATGGAAAACGGAAACTGAAGACTTCAATTCTATCAGTTCTGACAACATGTTATTAACCATTTGAACTGAATTTATTGCTGAGGTCTGAGGATGCTGTGACATTTCTAGAACAGACCAACGGCACAAGAAGTCAAGAACTAGGACCATATTTAGAAAATGTATTTAGAAGAGAAATTGAAAGTAAATGATAAAATCATTATGAAATCTGCCTGATATATTACCTGAAATGTTACGCAATTGCAGGTAATGAGGGATTACAAGAAACTCTTTGGGTGCGACCACTTTCAGTTTCACCTCTGAGTGAGAGAGTTACATAACAAACAAACGGGACACAAAATAAAAACTAAAGCTAAAAAACGAGTGGAGAAACTGACTTCTGGGGGTGTTTCCAGGCATGACTTCAATCCACATAGAGGCATGGGTCAATGCAAATCAATAAAACATTATTCTGATTGATCACCTTTGGTGGCCCAACACCTCACTAAGACACTCTAAATTGCTTTTACCCATAAATCATATCACATCTGTTGCTGAAATGTCTGCTCACTTATCTTCCTTGTCTTGTTTAAACTCATTTGTGGCGATACCCATAGATCTCCAATAAAATCTAAAAAAACAGGTTGTAAAAAGATGAAAAGGTAAGGGAAGGTGGATTCCTAAAAGCGCCTTTGGCTTTTAATTATTTTGGATACACTTAAAAAAGGTTATTTTGTTAAACGCACCGAGCATGATATCAGGGAAAAGTACCAGGGAATCTTGTGCTAAATGGCTCTCTGTTGCCTTGAGGCCAGAATTGATTTCAACCATCACAAATATCTGTGGAGGGGTGGTGTTAATGCCAAGTGCAGCCAATCTACTGTGAAATCAAAAGATGTTTTTGTGACCATCAAAACACTGATAAGAGTGTCTATTACTGGTGGTCAGTTAAGATGTGTTTTCTGTCCGGGGGTGGCAGATATGGGGAGCTGTAAATGAGTCACATGAGAAAGGTATTGATTTTTAGATTAAATCAGGATCAATACTCGTGCTTGTACTATTGATGAGTCATGTGAAACCTGCATTGAAAACACTGGGGGTGGGTGGGTTGTGTTTTCCTTGTCTTGAGCGGTGAAGGAGGGGTGTCTCCTATCAGGACAGATGGATGTTTGTGTCCTCTATCACTGTCTGGTCCTAACAAGCCCCTGTTGTCTTGTCGTCAACATCCACCCCTCCAAAAAAAAAAAACACACACACACGAACTCGGACACACAACTTGCTCCCAAGCAGAGCACGCTGAAAAACATGTGAATCCATCAGGACACGTGCTGATAGAACCCTAATTCATGATGACTAACACAATTATTTGTCCGGAGCGAAGAAAACTGGAGTGGAAACATTACTCTTGTTGACAAAAAATATTTGATATGCAGCCTTTCTAATCCAGTTGGAGCAGGAAAAGACAAAACCTGAGAACCATTGCACTGAGAAAAAACTCAGTAGTAGTTTAGTTGGAGAGGAGGTTTTTCGTTCTTATATTAACATTTGAGAGTAAATCCCCTTTAAAGAGAGAACTGGCCGAAAAGGCAGCATTAAACTAGCTATTCTTGCATAAAAACAAGACAGGAAAAACAGTCACCCTCCACAAAAACAGCTTAGAGAACATCAATTTAAAGAAATTGAGATTTTAGACATACTTATTCACTTTTGTGCAGAGAGTTAGATGAGAGGATTGAACAACTTTTCTCTACCTAAATGTCTGACAGTGGTGGGTCTGCATGTGCGACAAAGATAACAGAGGGTAAAGGACAAAAACAGTTCTACCCCACTATAAAAACTTTGATCCAAACGGCGCAGCGGAGGCTAATGATGCTCTAAGCCGCTGACATTCAGCTCTGCAGCAGTGGAACAATTCAAATGCTGCCTAGGAAGGAGCGCCACAGAGACGACAAAAAAGCCACCTAGGCCACGAACAATGGGTCTTTTCTCTCAACTCAGCCAGTCTCAAAACTGCTTTGTTGCCAGAGATGCCCCCCCCTCCACCTCCCTCTACTGCTATCAGCAAAAATCTGCCTGTGCCTGTAGCTTTGCTGCATGTGCGGTCTACAAAGCAGCACTCCACCGTTTGTGATAACACCTGAACTAAAAATGTTATCTAATCAGCAGGCAGGTCTTTGTTACTTAACTCATTTAGGGTGAGTAACTTTTTTTGTTGCATGAAGAAATAAAAGCGTGTAGGACCAACCTCCTCTCCACTGGCCAGCCGGTGGGTCAACTCCTTCAGGCTCCGCATCATCCTCTCGTCCCTGAAGTCGTATGGGAAGGTTTCCGTCCACTCTGTCAGCAGCTGGAGGATCTTGGGAGCAATCTTCCTGACTCTCATCTGAAAATGCAGGATAAACACACTGAGTAACCACAAAGGACAACTGAAACTAGGATGTGTTAATGTTCAGATTTTGTAGCCCTGTTTGAACCCAATATTCCACCAAATTCATGATGAGGAGCTATAAAATTGACAAGTCTAAGAAGGGGTCGTTTTGTCGTGCACACCTTATCGGCTTGTGGGTCGCTGAGTCGCTGCTGCTCCATGCACAGGTGACACACCTTCGACATGAGTTCGTATGGGTGGATGAAGAGGCGAGAGCTGAGCAGGAAGGTGAAGATGTACGTCCTCTGTGGAGAGAAAAGAAAAGTACAATCATGATGACAAACTGATCATTTAAGTTTGACAAAATGGGTTTTAAAACCACAACAAATCAAAACTCAGGGGGATGATACCTTAACAACAAAATGTATAAATAGCAAGTAGGGGGAGTTGAAACTTTTAATCCCTGATGTAAAGAAGATGCATGAAAGAAAGAGACAAAAAAAGAGAAAAGGAAAATGAAAGTGACTTTGGCACTTAAAGGGGCCTCAGAGTAACAGAGCCTCTCAAAACGACTTTACCTCTGTACTTTGATGAAACTGCAAAGAAAAAGAAACCACCAAGGATCATAAAAAGGTACAAAAACCAACACTCACGTCTGGATAATAGTCTACAGTCGGGACCAAGTGGTGAATGAGGGCCTCCAGGGACCCGGACACCAGGTTGTTGTCATGATAAAAGAGGCCGGGGTAGCCCTCCTCCTTGGTCTGGTACAGGTTCTTGTTGTAGCTGCTGGTGTTCAGCTGCCCCGTGAATGGCGGTGTCTGAGGCATGTTGTCCTGCAAAGAGAAGGAGGACAAACACAGGAACAGTCAGCCAGGACTCTTGACTTCTTCTCTGATAGATATTTCACCGCAGACGCTGATGCAGGACGGTCAAACAAATCCAAAATAGCTCCCAGACACAAACGCAGACTGCGAAGGTTTGTTTGGGAAATGGTTTGGACGCGGTCAACACCCTTCCTCCTCTGGATCCCTGCTGTCCATTTTAAGCTTTCTGGGTTTGGGTTGAGTTTATTTTGATGTACAAATGGTTGACTGAAAAAGTTGAAAAGCAAACTGTGGTCGAGACACAAAAAGAGATAAAAGAAAAGCAGGGGGTTCATGAGTCATTTACATTACAATAAAAAAAGGTCACTTTTTTGGTTCTGACCTGACTGAGCTTCACAGGGAATTGAACCCTTATTCCTAGCAGTATTAGTGCCTTGCTCCATAGAAATATGCCCAAAACATAACCACAGGCTAATAGTAATAATCTTCAGTAGGAGAGTTCATTCATTTAAAAAGTCTTCTGACTCACAAAGAGCTGTTATTTCATGACTTCTAAACAAAGTTGTGTGTGTGTGCTTCAACACATAGGGATCAAAATGAAAACACACCAAAAAACGTGTAAAAGCTTGTGAGAGCGTGGGACACTTGCTTTACTCAAAAACACACTGTTCTATCACGTTGCCTGTTTACTTCCACTGCTGCTGTGTGTGTGTGTGCGTGACACAATGTGAGGGGGAGGATTGGGTGTGTGTGTGTGTGTGTGTGTGTGTCAAAGAGGCAGAACAGATCATGATCATGGTAGAATATGATAAGTAGAGGAACACGTGTGCAGTCCTGGCCTCGGGTTTTGATGAAAATACTGCCTTGGAAATTAGTTGATTCCTGCAGGATAATCAGCTGGATCCTTGTTTTCCAAACAAAGCTTTGTCAGTAAATCACCAGATAAATGCAAGCTGTGAGGAGGTGACAGCACGACACCAGTATTTATATACTGTACATATTTTTTAAATGTTGTGGAGAAACAATGAGTTTTTGTTAAGGCTGGGTATCAAAGTCACTTATTACAGACTGAAAAATATTGGAAAACTGTCAAGTACAGAAAGTTTTGTGTGATCCGTGTAAAACGTGTTTTGTAGAAAAACCTGATCGTAATTCTGAAAGCAACAAGTAAAGTTTGATGACAGCGGTGAAACTCTGGTATCCTATTAGGTGAATATACAAGCAAGTCTTGAAGTGAGCATCTGTGGATTTTGCTATTACGGAATATTAGTGGGACAAAGTCTGAAAATTGACTCAGTCAGTCGGTCTATCCAACATAAGCTTGCAAAAGCTACTGGTCATACCAGACCAAGTATGGCAAAACTACAGCGTGTATTGACCTGAGAGAAGGTGCATTGTACCACTTGTGAATTCAACTTCATTTGTTAGAGAAAGAATTTTTTATTTCTATTTTGATAGCTTTGATAGATAACAGCCCTTTAAAGAACTGAGGATCATCATAATGTCCTCTCTCTGAGGTCTAAACCTCAAACTGGTCCTCACACAAATAGAACAACAAGCTCACTTTCCTCTGCCAGCCTCCTGACCTCTGAACCTGGCACTTTAGCTCGATCCCATGCCAGGCAGACTTATGGCTGGGGAAACACAAAGGGCCTTTTCACACGGGGGGTGGGGGGGGGGGAGTGAGCGCAGGGTGCAACAACCCCACCCCCACACACCGCCACAATCCTCCACACCCCCACCTCTTTGACAATATGCTGCCCCGTGGCTGCCTGCCGAGTCAGGAAGCCTTTAAGGCTGATGCACTGCAGCGCTGCCAGGGAGGGACACGGGGATGCCAGGAGGTATAAACTGCACCTGCCCACACACTGGCACAAGAAGACAAATTTCATTGTCCTGTGATGCAATTTTGGTTTGCAGAGGAGGCTTATATAAGAAAAAAGAAAATCATAGGGATGAACATCTGCTGGTCAGACCAGAGACAGAATTAACATGGATTATTTAATAGCATTTAATGGTCTAACTCTGCTTCTGTTTGCTTCTGCAAGAACACGCAACTCTGCATAGATGCCTCAACAAAACCTGTTTATTCATAAGTTCACTTCGCCATCCACCCTTCCACTTTCACACGCCTGCCGCTCCATAATGCACGCGTGCACACACAGACCATCGCTATTATTCAGCCAGACAACCATGGCCATTTCCATGAGAAAGGCAAGTGCGAGGAGTCAGAGCACAGCGGCCCGAGCATCTGCTGCACCATGTGGCTTCCCAGCAGAGAGAGGGAGATCACGAGTCTGATGGAGGGAGAGAGGAGGGATGCCCTGATAAAAGTCAACTGTTTTTGGATCCTTGTTTACTCCTCGAGTGCTCTTCTCGTGTCAGTATCGTACCACAGAGTTATTCAGTCACAGTTTCCTACTTGGTAGCATCCAAGTTCAACCACAGACATCTGCTGTCCACGGAGCAGCTCTAAGCACACCACTGGGGTTCAGATGAAGAGCACATGAACAGCAGCAGGTGATTGAGGACTGAGAACACGACTCATTCACTTTTCCCAGCTGGGACCTAAACCACCACCTCCCTGATCCCACGCTGGTTTTTCTGTGTCTTTCTGAGTCCACAGCATAGGGAATGTAACATCCATAAGTGCAACAAAAGGGAGACCGTATGATCAATGTAACACCTGATCAATGAGCAGAACACAAACTTACAGCAGTTGATATACCAAAAAAAAGATTGATACACAGACATTAATATTGGATCCGGTATCGGCCAGACACAACCCATCTACTTAACAGTTTCTTTGATATTATGAAAATTAGTATTTCCACGATCATGTGCTGCTCACAGCAAACCATGACCTCATGTTACCTTACATAAAAGTGTGGTTTATCAATTTTAAATCTAGGACAAAGGAGGGCAGCGATAGCTGTATTAGCCAAGACCTGAATTGACGGATTGGAATCTGTATTGAGGGAAAAAGTCAGATTGGTGCCTGGTTGCTGCCCTGGTTGGATACAAAGTTCAACATTTCATTCCTGGCACTAGTTCTATGAGCCAGGTTAGGTGGACTGGGATTAACCTTTCGATGCTGGTGCAGATCTGTCGAGTCACATCATTACATGAACCTCAGATCACAGAACACTGAAAGTATTTATAAAATCTAACACTGCAACAAGTTGTGTTGAATCCTCAGCACTGTGACATCACTCTCCTCTCTGATGTCTTTGAAAAGGCGAACAATTTGGATTAATTTCATGCTGCCAGGGGCAGGTGGGCTTCTTTGAAGATAAAAGCCGTGTCTCTAATACAAAAAACCTTAGATAGAAGACACCATGAGATCAGATGGTGCACTTTGTCCTCTTCCCTAATCTGCGTCTCTTATATCACAGCAGCACGTTTGTCTATGAGCACATGCAGGTCATTGTTGAGTGTTTTCAATCTCATTTCAAGACACAGGCCTATTTGTAACTTTATTGATGCTCTTGCTTGTCCTGGCTTTTTAAAACATTATCATTTCAAACACACAAAATTTTCATGGCGCTTCTCAAAACTTGGTCTATGAATTATGGCCACTTTTGGTGATAAGCGAGGCTCTGTTCCCAGGCCAAAACATGCTAATTAGTTTGGCTCCACGCAGCAAGAGGATACCACCATCACCATCTCTGCACTGAAACCAAGAGTGTCTATTCTCATCTGCTCTGCTCCACACATGCCAGCTGCAGCCTTCGCCATAATCCCAAAAACAAAGCGAGGGATGCTTACAAGCAGCGACAACTGAGGCACACTGATTTACATTTGGCTCCCAGGTGTCTGTGTGGTAGTAGTAGTTGTGTAAGGGGGCCACGTGTCAAGTCCTCGGGCCTGACAAAAGCAAACTCTGAGCTGTTGGTTTAGCGTGGCCGCTGGCTGGGTGGCAGCTGAAGGTAAACAAACAAAATGCCACAGCTCGCCTCCCCACTTCAGGGGGGGTTGTTTAGGCTGGATGGATGGTTTTAATTATAGCCTTGCTGGGTTTTTTTTGTGTGTGTGTGTGTGTGTAGCCATCTGCCTCAATGTGTAAAAAGAAGTCTGGTTTGGACTTAAATTAGATTTAAAAACAGAGGATATTCAAATTTCTGCCTGTTTCTGCTTATTTGTGAGTTAAAAGATGGTTGCTAAAAAGCATCAAGCTGTAAACTGACAAACAAATTGTTGCTTTTGGGTGAAAACGTTTTAGGAACAGAGGAACTGTTTGATGAAAAAGGTCAAAACATTCTCAGCCACCATCTTTAAACAAAGATATTCAAATCTATTTCTACGCTCACACAGACACTGTTCCCACTTTTTTTTATTGGCTGCTGATTATCACATGGCAGTGAGTCTCTCAGACGATTGCCCGGCACAAGAGTTGACTCAGGGGTGTCTCGTGGTAGTCTGGAGGCGCTGTTCTCTCCTTTATTTACACTGGGAAATAGCACTCAGGCAACTCAGAAAAGAAACCGAGAGACATTAATGTTACGCTGATCATGTGCTGCAGCATTTGGAGGTGAAGGGTTGAGATGAGGAGAAGGGAAAAAGGGAATTTTTAGTTTCAGGCCATGATTCGCTGAAAGGTTATAGAAATGTCAAAATATTTCCCTTTTGTGCCCTGTGGGGAAATTTTGAAACAGAAGGGCAACAGCTCAAAAACCACCAAACCTCCCCGGGCAAATGTCATATTAGGAGTAAAACCCCACTGTGTGCGTGAAATTACCTTCAGGCTGCAGAGCCATCAATGACACAAGCTTGCAGGTAATTTTTGCCTCCAAACATATGGGTGGAGCTGCTTCCCCAGAGGGACAATGATGGAGCCTGGTCTCTGGCTTGCTCAAAAACACAAGCTATCAAAGAGCCGACGGAGGCTCTTCCCGCCCTGCCCGCAGTGTTAACGACCGCTCGTGATGAGCACCCATCAGCAGTTCAGAGGCTGTAAAGAAAAAAGCCTGAACACACAGAAAAACCATTCCCGTGGCGCACAAGCAGCCAGACATGCGTGTTTACTGTTTAAGCACTTCTCCAATGCAACTGTCCTCAGAAATTTCTCTCTAAGATCTTCCGGCAACTACTGACGAACAGGTCAAAGCAGTAAAGTTCTGAGATTTGTGATGTAATAAAACATCGTCTGCAGCCTAAACAGCGATGTGCTCCAGAAACAGTATCCACAGACACGAAAGCTTAAGAGAAAAGGTAATTTTGCTTTGCTTTATTAAGGCAGGAGAGGGAGGCGATAGCATTGGGGGAATGTTGTGAGAGACACACACACACACACACACACTGCGTAAACAATGAGAGGCATGAGGAATCTCACTCATCCATGGCTTGAGGAAATGAGGGTGAGAGATAGTTGAGTGGCTGCACAAGAGGGCAAAGAGGCCACTGTGGAATAGTGGAAATAAAGGAGTCTAAATAAAGATGGCTGGTTGGTGGTGATGTATGAAGCCCGTGTGTGGTCAGAGCTACTTCAACCTGGCTGAGGAGTGTTGAGTAAAAATACACCTGTCTCAGAGGGCTGCAATCGAAAGGTGGGACTGGAGCATGAAAAACCACAGCTACATCTTCCCAGCAAGCCTATAAACCAAATACAGCTCTGGTGTTAAGAACCACAGAGGAAGAAGTGACATATTACAACTTTAGAGTGGAAACAGGCTCCAGCAGCAGCAGAAACGTGCACAGACCACAAAAGAGAGAGGGGATCACAACAGATAAATCTTTGTCTCTCTTAACCTTTTGACCTTTTTCAACCACTCCGACCCAACAGGAGGCCAGTCAGTACAAACTCACACCATGAAGTCGAACTTTGGTCAAACCCACAGAACTTTACTTTAGTTTTTAGTTTCCAAAGATATCAAAGATGTCGGGCTACAATTTGGGCAAACATGGGAATCTTGGGTTTGAACATTTCACTCAGTGTGAACATGGCCGTGCGAGAGGCTGCCTTTTCAAGCCCATTTTTCTCCTTGGGTGAAACAACATAAACCCATCTACTACCCCAAGTAGCATTTGCACATGTAATGACAGTAGTTAAAAGACAATTTGTCATCACTGCTATAGCAATACACCATCCAAGGCACTCACAGCTCATCCACCCTTCTTGACTACATCCTCACCAGCAATGAGAGATGTAACTACCAACAGTGTTTTGAGGTAATGTTGCAGCTGTTGCACTGAGTGCTAAAAATCACAGCTTTCATATAGGATTGTGTCACCTGGCGTCATCAGCCCCTGACAGCCACATGGATCCCCCCTGCAGACACTAAAACATCCTGCACAGAGGGACGCTGCAGCAGAAACAACACCTTCAATTCTGAGTATTTAAGAAACGGAGTAAACAGCAGGATAAAAGATTCAACAAGTAGAGGTTGGGATTCGACACCGGAAACGCCAAACAACCAGATTTCAACCTTTGTTCTGAGGTGGGACAAAAAAGGGAGTCAAAAAATTGCAAAGTGTATTGAGGCTTTGGTCAAACGTCTGGACTGGGAAATTCCTGACCTCAAAGGTTCCTCTGTTAACACTGATTTGACAATTTGCAGGTCAAAACACATCTGGACATCCGTGTTGAAAGTGGGTTAAACTTAGCTGAAAAGTGGATGTTTCTCCTTTCTGGACATCTGTGTTACATATCCAATGATTTATCACATTTCAAAGACTGTGTTTCTCCTTGTAGACAGGACCTGCTTCACAATCATTTAAACACTGTCAAAACACTTAGATATGACCTAGATGGAAAAAGGCTTCACTTTTCACCCAATTTAGCCCAGAAAGGACTGAAAGTGGAAATTTAAGCCTCTGCAATTCCATGACAACTGGGCAAAAAACTAATGAAGATCATGTGATGTGATAGAAAGCCGCAAAACAGCCACTAAAAAAACAGTGCGGTGAAATTATTTTTGTCACATTCAGCCCAATTGTAATGCTTTGATTGCAGGTCAGGGAATCAGTTCTGGCCAAAGCTCAATAGATAAACGCTGCAGCTGAGTGCACACTTCCAGTCCACACACCTTTTTTATCTCCAACATCACAGCCTGCAACAAATACCAGTCCCCTGTCACTTCAAACACCCATACATCATGACAGGAAACTTCCCCCTTACTCCAAAGTCTCTATTTGTCTGCATGTGCACAAAGACTGCCACCACCACAACACATCCCCACAGTACAGCAGCAATCATGTAATCCACAGCAACAATAACTCATTCAAGTGTTTCCTCACATTGTCCTGCCAAATCACCAATAAACGGATTTAACATGTCAGCACATTAAGGGAAACCCGGTGCATGCTTGTAATGCAGAGCAGTGGCACGGAGAGGAGAGGAGGCCAGAGTCGTTCAGGAGAGATGTGGGATTAACTCCACTGATCCCTCACTGTCTTGCAGGGGAGGAGAGAAGAAGAGGAGGTGGAGGAGGGGGGGGAATCCTCTTAGCCAGAAGGTAGTGGGGGTTAAAAATAGCCCGCCATTGACACTGATTTCAAAAATCCTATTATTGGAGTAGATTTTAGGGGGAAATGAGAAGAAGCAGCCAGTGAGAAGAGTCAATTTGCGCATCATGAGTCTTGTTTGTTTTGTCCCTGGAGGATAAAGGCGCACACACAAAGCAGCAAATACTGATCAATGTAAAGACGGAAAACTCAAGCTGGGGTCTTAATATTAGCAGTGAAGTTGGGAAAAGAGTCAAACAGCATTAAATCAGTGGTTAGTTTAGTTTCTATGTGGATGGAAACGAAGTGCGCTCTTTCCACCACCTGCGCGCATTTTGGATAAGCGCGCATCTCCGAAGCGCACAAACCAATCACCAACATGAAACATCCCCACAATGAATCCCGACAGCTCACCTCAACAAACAGCAATCCAGGTGTGATATATCCCCTCGTATCCTTTTTCTCCAAAAACGTGCCTTTGAGCTGCCGAGACTTTCTCCTGTTTTCACATGAGAATAAAGCGAGGAGGTGAAACCCCAGCTCGGTCAGTGCAGCATTATTCAGCTGCAAACGCGACAAAGGTGAAAAACGCGTATTCTCGGTTTCACGTGAAGAAGAATTCGCATGAATGACTGAGTGAGTGAGTGAGTGAAAGCTCCGACTGCGTCTCTCCACCGCCGCCCTCTCTGTCTGTCTGTGAGCTCCGGAGCCGCGAGCTGCCTCAAGACTCTGCTGCGAGTGAGAGGCAGCAGCCAATCAGAGAGCAGGACCACACCCCCCTCCCTTCTGTCTCCCATCCTCCCCCTCTCCTCTAGTTTTCAATTTCATTTCTCTTTCTCTCCCTGTGACGTTTGTTTCCATCAGTATCTGTCTCATCCTTCCCCTTTCAACACTTTCACTTTGCTATATTTGGACTCATTTCGAAAGGAAAAATAAAAATAGAGCATGAGAAGAAAACTGACAACTTTCCCCATTTTCTCAGGTATAAGATTAGTTTCTGTGTCCGTATGTTTCTGTTCATGTGATCTATGTGTGCAGGAACAACATGGGCTTCTTCAGTGTCTTTATATTCTTTCACTTTCTGTTATCTGTGAATTTCCCCATGTTCACCGTCTTAGTTTGGACTGTTGGCATGCTAACATTTGCTAAATAGGACTGAAGGCAAAGTAGGCTTCATCTGAGTATGATGGGAATCTCATTTGTTTTGCAGGTTGTTCGAAAACTGGATACATTTTTACCTGATGATGACGCAAGATAAAAAATGAGGAATCACCAAAGTTATCAAAATTCATCCTCGGGGGACATTGACTGTCTGTCACAAACATAATAACACTACCCAATAGTCTATCCCAATAGTAATAATCTACCTAATAGTTTCTGAGATATTTCAATCATAAACACGTCAACCTCATGGTGACATCAGAAGAAAAATCGAGGACTCACCAAAGTCAGTAGGAATCATCCTGTGGGAAGCAGGGATGTGCACCAACTTTCACAGCAGTCCACCTAATAGTTGATGTGAACTGGTGGATCAGAAGACCAACCAGCAGGCCCTTGAGTCACGCTGCTAGTATGGTTCAATATCCAGTCAAAACATATGACAATAATAACAACAATGACTACAGTAATTATGATAAAATAGCCTAATCAGTAATATGTGTTCGGTCTAGGGCTGCAACCAACACTTATCATCATTGATTAATCTGCCAATTATTTTCACAATTAATCATTAAAAAATTGTGAAAAAATGCTCACCACAATTCCCCAAATTGACGTCTTCAAATTGATTCTTTTGTCCAACCAACAGTCCAAAACCTTCATTTACTATCACAACTGACAAAGAAAAGCAGCAAATGTTTGACATTTTTGCTTGAAACGTGACTAACAATTAATTTTCTTTGGGTCAACTGATTCATTAATTGACTAATCGTTGTCTGCCGTTGTATGTTTTAATTGTGACCTACCGGTGAACCACAGAGGGAAATTGGCTCTGAGCTAACAAGGCTACAATTTCACACTCACTCATAAATATTTACAATTTATTCTGTTCACCTTTCTCTATCTCCCCCTCCCTTTACCCCTCCTCTCTCCCATCTTCTCTCTCTTCATCTCCATCCCTCCCCCCACTCTTTCTCTCTTTTGTATGTCTACACGCCTCATTCTCAGCTTGGGTCATGTCAATTGAAGCCCGTGACCACCGACAGAAACAAATCACAACTGCTTAATTTAAAAAGTTGTTGTATATTGTAAAATAAAAACTGCACAGCTCAGTCTCTCTCTCTCTCTCTCTCTCTCTCTCTCTGTCCCCAACACGACAAAACATGTCGTTCAGTTCTTCAAACCAACAGTGATGTTCATTGTTTGTCCTAATAATTCAAGGTGACAACTGTTTCTAAGTGGGCGACACATATAAAGGAAGCCGCCTTTTGTATGGAAATGAATAACGCTGGCTCACATTATATCAAAGTCCAGAATGGAGCTGAATCATTGGATTTAAAAAAAAAAATGTGTAGACGTTAAATGAAATAAACATGCAAACCGCGATCATTTTTTAATGTCAATCCTTTGATGTAGTGTTCTCAGGCAAACCCTAATCTTGGCAGTGTCACCATGTCCTACCTGCACAGTTAGAGAGGGCTATTGTGTGATTATTAGTTTAGTCCTTTTTATTCATTTAGCTTTTATCTAAAAAGGCAGGTGAATTAAGAATAAATTCTCATCTACTCTGACAACCCGGGAAGAGGAAAAACTGAGGTTACAAGACAAAAAAAATTGTGCGGAAAAAAATACAGAAAATTGTTCTTTTCCTCTTTCATATCTGCAGAAAATACTCAACTCAAAAGCCTGTTTTTAATTTGTTTGCAACTGCTCTGCTTATCTTTTAACGGCAGAAAACAGAAGAAGACTGAAGAATTCTCTCCTCTTCTTTAAGCCAGACTTCGCTGTGGTTCAGTCTCTCTGAACATAGCAGAAATGTGACAAAGACGACATACTGGATGTTTGTTTAGCCGTAGAATCCTTTGTGCTCGGCTGACTCCCTTCGCATTTCCGGACGGAGTAATAAGCCACGGTAAAATAACAGCAAATCATCCCAAATCTCATCAACATCCAGAGGTATTACGTAATCTGGTATTAGCGCAGATTTACGTATATGCACTAATCCAGCTTTTCTCTCGCTTAAATGACTGCACGGAGTTTGACCACAAAAGATCAGGATCGCAGTCATTATGTGGGATGTGATGGGACACAACCACAGTAAATGTCGTCAAACATTACAAAGAACGAACAGGTCTGAACACGGGTTTCGTTTCGAGTGGAAATTTAGGGCATTCGACTTTGTTTCCAATGTGCTGCAACAGAGATAGAGGAGAAAGTTCAAATTCATGATTAGACTTGATCAAGAAACAGTATAACTGTGTGTGTTTGGAAAAGGTCAGCAAGGCCTTGAAACACATCTTTTCAGTTTGTCTTTTAGGAAGGTTGTGGTTGCCCTCACTTTTAGTAGTAGTAGTAGTTTTAGTAGTAGTAGAGACTGAATATGACAGAGAAGCAGGCTTCAATTCTCACATTACTTGCAAGAAAAGCAAATACATTAAGAGGAGCAACAGCAAGAAAAGGCCTTATTCTGTCTTAATTCTTGTCAACGAATCCTATGAAAAAAAACAAAACCAGCAAACCTATGTGTTCATCCTGATGATGCAAATCTTAAACAGCTCACAAATACTGTATGTGGTTTCTTTAATTAAAAAAAAAAAAGCTCGGTAATTTCATAAAACAGCTGGCCACTGTAATTTCTGGAAAACAACATGCAAGCAGGAGGAAATAGGACGTTTGTTGGGGACTATTTCCAGTGGTGGATTAATCCATCTCTGGTGATCTAGTGAGTAATTTGAGCAGCAGGACGGTGTGCGTGAGGCTTCAGAATAAACTAGATCGTAGTGATGTGTCGAACACCAAAGAGCCCTTTCTGAGAGCCAATTTCTTTTTTTCTGTAAATTAAAACAAGACACACTGTGAAAACTTTCTCTTTGGTTTACTCCAGTGGTGAAGGAGCTATAAGTTCCAGCTTCCTCCAAAGAGCTGTAATCCAGAACAGTACAGAGGCATAAGATATATCATGCTTTGAATAAACAGATGATACTTGTTAAAAGGATCAATTCATTGTTGGTTTTGGTCTTTTCGAGGGATGTGTTGGCGAGAAGAAACACATAGAACATCACCAGTAATGTATTTTAGAGGCAACATTTCATTCAGCTCAAATGAATGAAACTGGATGGGATTTTTTTCTGTTGAATACTTCTCATCTAGCTCACTCTCACATCACCAACTCCAGCTTTAAGTATTCCTGTGACTGGCTTCAAACATGTCTGTATAAACACAATACCAGTCTGACCAGTGTTGATTACAGTCTGGTTTCAGCATTTCTAAGGTTAAGGAAGTGGGGCTTTTCCAATTCAGCTTGTTCACACTCTGTCCCTTCAGGGCAGCCTGTGTTGAATGGGCGAGTAAAAGATTTCCAGTTTGTCTATTCAGGTAACAATCAGCATGGGGCAGCTACAGCCTGGAGGTTTAATAAATAAGATTCCTGTAAGTGTAAAGCAGGGCAGTGCTGGAAGAAAAGAATCCCATCACAGAAAAGAGATACTGTTGTGTAGCTAATCTAATGGTTGAGGTTTACCAGCTAAATTATATGGTACTGTAAAAGGTACAATATGTCCACGGCTCCATTAACATGCTGCGTGACTGAAGACATCTGATGTTTACTCTTACAGAGAGAGAGCCTGACTTGCGCATATGAACTGTACTAAAGGTCTGTTATGCAAGCGAGACATCCTGATGTGCTGGATTTGAAATGCTCCTGCAGGGAAATAAACAAACACTGACTTTATGTTTGTGCTACATTCCCCATATAGCTTCAACACAGAGCACCGGGAATTTACAATAAGATGTTGTTCTCCATTTGTGCCACCCCTGCAGCAGCCAGGTCACAGTCCATGTGTCTTGCTCATGGACTTTTGAAAGTGAGGGAAGTAAACTTGTGACTTTCAGGTTGAGGGGCAGATTTTCTCATCATATCTGCACTGACCACAAAGCAATAAATTATCCTCACAGTCAAGATATTTATAGTTTACTTCAGCCAACTGGTGCTAGAACTGTGACAGATCAACTCTCCGTGCTATGCTTATAGTGTCAGTATGTCTTCTTTATTCAACAGAAATACATGTGTCATATATGTAGAGCTAGAGTACTGACATAGATTTGTAATGCATTGTGGAATACATCACATATGTGCGATAGAATTACTGCAAAATATGTGATTTGTCTGCTTATCATGTCTGTCTGTATTTTCAAATCAAATTTTTTAGAGATTATATTATACATTTTTTAGGACATTGTTTCCTCATAGGAGTCCTATACAGCTTGCAGTGTCACTCTAACAGCAGTGATGAAGTTGGCACTTGGGTTACTGAGACTTTAGCAAGGTGTCAAATTTGCCAGTTATCAATACAGATTAAGACTTTTCCATTAGCACCCTGTTAACAAACAGAATTGCAGTGGAAAACAGAAACTGGGTTGAAAATTTTAATTTATATAAAAGTGCATGAAACAATTCCAATACATTTGGTACAGTTGAGTGCCACCTAATAAATACCTCTTCTTCTAAGATTTCTGAACATGACTGACCACAGCACCACCTGATACCCACAAACTCTTTGATTTTGAGGGTCTTTTCCTGCATTTGGTTCAATTCAAATTTCACTCCATATCAGTCAGGTTTAAGGCCTAAACCAAGCCACCCTGAATGTGGCTGTTTGCATTATCAGTGCCGTTATTTGGTTCCACCTGAGCTTGAATACTGTTCCACACTGTGGGTTAACCACTGTCAAAATTCTTGGTGGGAGAGCATCCTAATTTCCACCTTTATTCATGGTATGATTTGAACCAGTTGGTGCCTCTGCTACAGTCTGGCTGCCTCCACATTTACACCCGTGTTCTCTGGCTAGACTGGTGAGGAGCTCCAGGACTCTGATCTCATGCTCCATGCGAGCTTTCTCCCTCCTCTCCTCCCTCTCAGCCATCTCCCTCTGCCGGTGCTCCTCCCTCTGCAGCCACTGGGCCAGGAGCTCCTGATGCCAGCGGGCCTGCTCCTGCCGTTGACCCTCCAGCTGGACCAGCAGGCCCCGGGTCTCTGACACCAGTCGCTGGTAGCACACAGACAGGTGCTTGAGGACGGGTTCCAGGCAGGTGGGCTCAGTGTGATGGTGGCCAGAGGTGGGGAGGATGTTGGGCCTTGGATCTGGGGGTGCAAGGAGTGGAGAGGCGGCAGATTGGGTAAGAGGGGGAGGAGAAGGAGCAGGTGGAGGTGGTACTACATGTGGGGAAGGACTGCTCAAGCTGTTTTCCACAGGTGTACCTATGAAAATGGATATAAAACAGTACAGTACAGTACAATTTTATATTAAAAATTATATTATATTATAAATATTATATTAAAATATTAAAAATCTTTTAAGCTGAAACAAATCAGTCAAAAAAAGATGCATTATCTGGTTCCAGCTACTAAAACGTAGGACTTTAAAATCATTGCTGGATTTTAATCTGTGTCTGGTGCTGTGTACAGTTGCTGACCTAAAACAATATTGTGGTATGTCCAATCAACTTTCACAGAATAAGGAAAAAGAGTTGGGGAAAATTCTTGTGTTGCTCACCTTATAAAGACTCTACACTCTAATAAACATATTTTTCGAATTTCATTGTAAAGTGCTCTGGTACTTTGTATTAGGATGAAGTTTGTAATTCATCCTAAGTAACAAGTAAGCAAAATTATGAGACCAAAAGAAACTAAAAATTCACAGCCACGCAACATGTGACAGTGTGTCGAATCTCAGTATATAGTCACACTACATACCACTCATTTCTTGATGGATGGATGATTCCATATAAACTTCATGGCATCTATCTCTCGGACGCTGTGGAAATCCCGTGTTGCTGAGCTCAAACTCATCTGTTGAATCTTCTCTGTCCTCCAACTTGACTTCAGAGTCGAACTGCCAAGACTGACGACCCCCTGTCTCCTCTAAAGAGCTCAAATGTTGTCTTCCTGTCTTCCCAGGAGAACCAAAATGGTGTCCACTAATCTCAGTATTAGAATTTAAATCTGATGGGATACTTCCTGTCCTGTCAATGGAGTCAAGGTGGCGCTCTGCCATCCGTTCTGTGGAAACAAAATACGGCCGTCCTTCCCCTCCTGCAGACCTCCGGCCCAGCACAGCATCCATGTCTGCAAAGTATTTAAAAGTGCAAGGCTGCGAGCTGTCGACGCTCCTCTGTAGTTTGGCTCTCACATAGTTAGCCTTGAGAGTTTTGACGCGGAGTCGACACTGGTGTGGACTCCGAGAGAAACCCATTTCATTCATGCGGGCTGAGAGGTGCTTGAAGACATGACGGTTACGAAGGTTTTCTGCCAAACTCTTCTGGACGCGCTCATCGCTCCAGGCGCACAGCAGCACCTGAGTCTCCTCCACTGTCCAGTTAACTGAGCGCTCAGCTTCTCGTTTTCCTGGACATACAGAAACACAGCTCGGTACAGTGAATGGCTTCACAGTTGATGCTGGTGGGGAACCATAGTGTTATGGTTCATAAACATTTTCATGACAAGCACAATTAAATGAACATGTGCTATGCCACTGACCCTTGATTTGATTTAGAAAAGGATCTCACATTTTCAAAACTTCAGAAGAGGAAGCATTATTAAATGCACATTATATGTATGTGCTTATTGTAAAACAACATCATTTAAAAAGTAACACCTACACACTGACTTCAGACCACAAATTTAATTCAGTTCAACTTAATCCAACTATGATCAAGCTGCAAAATCAGTGGCTGGTACAGACTGACTGATATATAAAGCTGCAGGTTCTGGGTCACAATCATACATGCAAGAAGGAATTCAGTCATTAGCAGCTTAGCTTGAGGACTAGAGTGTCTACCACACGTCTGACTTTGCAGTAAAATAAAGGATAACAGGCATTTCCTATTCTTTAATAACAAGGTGTGCATGTCTTGCAGCAGCAAGGATCTAAACTTAATAAACTTATCAACTGGTTTCAAAGCATAACATAGTCATGGATTGTACTTTTAATGCTGCAGATTTTAGAAATGTCCCTCTGTAGCAGAGATGACATCCTCCCATAACCTAAGCTTGCTAATTAGCCAGAAAGGAAGCGGTCAGCTGACACTGGATGGTAGCTGGATGTCAGCTACCAGGTGAAAAGTTTATGATTAGCCAACAAGCTAACTCAGATACATACATAATAATGCTAGCCTTATAACACTGTCCGCAATTCAAAAGGCTGGGTGTCTCATTCTATAAGAAAAAAAATGGCACTGAACAGTTCAACAGCTTAATAACTGAGTGAAGCCAAATTATAAAGCTACTTCTGCTCTGTACAAACACAGCTAAGGTTAGCGGCTAACAGTTAGCTCACCTAGCTACAGGGCTGTCTGTCTCATCCTGACTCTCTGCTGCCACAAACAAAATATGTCGGCTGCTTGAAGGATTCTTACTTTTGGTGGTGGAAACAGAGTTGTTGGAGTTGATCATCGGAGGATTCATTTTAACGGGCTGCAGGGAATGTAAACAATCCTCACACACACACCTCCACTCCTCTCTTCCGGGTGACGTCCGGTTCAGCGCGTGACGTCACGCGTCGTATGCAGCGCCGTGTTATAATATTAATTATTTTAATACAGAAAATGAAAACAATGCATGATGACAGTTAAAGTGTGACAAATAACTAAATTCTACAATAATTATATTTTGCACTCATCTATTGTGTTTCACTATGAACCCTGCTAAAATTATTTTGCAAACACAAATAGTACTGTAAGCCGTGTCTTTCCCATAATACTCATTTACATATTGTACCTAAAATGCATTACAGTTATATATTGCCCTAATCTGCAATGTCTCTTTCTCATTTTATCTGTACAGACCCTATAATATTTTTATATCTCCTCTGCTATCATTAAAGTTGTATGTTATTGTATCTATGAAGAGCACTGTGAGTTTAACATTAGATATGCATTACTTTTTTATATGCAGTATATTCATATATTATTCATACACAATACTGTGCGTTGTACAATACTCATTTAAACAAGAGCTCCACGAGTTTTTGTCAATATTGTGTAACTCTTGATGAAGCTGTGGTTCGCTAGTATATCCACTGTACTGGTTGTTTCTCTAACATCTTATGATCAGCTGTTGATACATAATATATATAGTATCTCTCGATTCATGATGATGCGGATGAAAACTTTTACTGATACCGTCAGATAGAAGAACTGTAATTGTAAATCAGTTGGTTTCTGTTTGGGCAGTTTAGGTTCATCTACATATGAGGAATTGTTCAAAAACATTAGGAATCAGAATTCACATTAGACTTATTCATTTAAACTGAGTACACGAGAAACACGTTTACGGGGAACAGGGTTTTGTGTGAGGGTTAACATATATGTCATGTGTGGTATATTACTGAGGCTGTCTTCAGGCAGACAACAGCTCTGCATGAATAAATGCAACCACTTCATTCATTTCAATGAGACAGCAGTTGGCATAGCGGGGTGTCAACAGAGAGGCCTCAGGCAAAAGAAATGCAGTGTTGTAAAGAGAAAAAGTTTAAGTTTGCTACACCTTTGCCACAACACAATGGTATGTCATCCAGCAGACAACACAATGCATAAGGTAATCACATGCAAGTCCAACTGTGCATTCCTTTGTAATGTGAACATTGTAATTCTACTGTTTACCTAGCAAACAACCATAGTATATAAACTAGTGGGCTGTTTTTTGGCAGCTGATAAGTCTCCACCAACATAGAAGTGCCATTCATAGTGCCATTTTTTGGTCTGAATATCTACTATAGTCCTGTTTAGACCATCTTTCTTGTATGTACAGTATATGATCACATGTCCCTGACAATCACAGAGCGGTGCATTTTGGGTACAATCACACCTGTATTTACAGCTGTCCACATGGGATAATATCACCCAAGATGCATTCTAACTGCTTAGTGTGAACACGTCCCCACAGACCACAAATTCATCTCAACTTTGAATAACAAGAGGGAAACATCCAGAGGAAACAGCTCCTAAAGAGGCCGGGAGGTGCTAATGGGTCGCCTTGTGCATTCTCTGGATGTCTGTTGAGAGCATTAAGATCTCTACTGTCCCTCCTTCTATTTCACTGGTTCACTCCTCAGTCTTTCATCCACAAACACAGCAATTAGTGGGGATGGGGGCGGAGGGTCCTGAAGTGTTGCTAATGCAGATTCAGTCTGCTCTCCTGCAGTTACATTTGCATTTTGAGCTTTCAGCCTTTGTTCTGTTATACAGTCACTTGGGATGAGTTTAACAGTAATCTTAAGAGGATGCCAGTGTCATTTACAGTTAAAGCCCACATTCTTCTGTCTGCACCCCCTTATTGTGCTGTGATGCAGGCCATATGTAACAGTTTGTTTTAAAGAGTGCTCATTTTGAATAATTTGCCGTCTTCCTGGGATTTTTTGCTGCCCAACCAAAAATTAGATGAGAAGATCCAATCGACACTTTTGTTACTCTGAATGAAACCCTGCTGACTCAAATCTATTGGTGACTAGTTCACTTTGCTAACGAGATAATGACATGTAAATAGGACAGTTGGGGAGTTGGTGGAGAACCAAAATTTATGAAATGAACACACATGCTGTATTGAAGAAGACTTGAAGTTAGTTACTGAGACCATAAACTAATCAGGAATCTGTTTACTGCGGTAGTAAATCAAGCAAGAAGCCAGGTCATTTTCTCATAAGATTACATACAATGGAACTGCTGACCATTAGAAAGAATGCAGGTTTAAGGCACTTCCATTTGTATGTTGACATCATTTAAAAAATATTCTCCAAATGGAGACTTTCATTCCTCACGGGCATCAGATGAAAGATGAACTCAACTTAGCACCAGAAACTGAGATTTGCAAATTTCCCCGTTGTGGGACGAATAAAGGAATATCTTATTTTAACAAAACAGAAACTCTGATGTAACCAGTTCAATATTTCTTAACAATCTCAGAATGAGGAAACAAGAGTTGTAAAGAAAAACCAATGGGGACTTTTTAAGCCTCCAGAAGTAGTGTACAGTTTATTAGCACATGCTGAGGAGGAAGAGGGGAATACAAGAGCACATGAAAGTGTCCTCTAGAAAGTTAATTCCACCAACCAACCAGTCCACCTCAGGAACCTTTCCAGGAACTTTTCTGGAACACAAGAACTTTCAATCACTAGAACCAAGTTTTACTTTTGGTTCCAGGGGCACTCCCTGCTCTCAGAAAGTCCATTCTGCTGGGGTTGGACTTTCCAGTGGCCCAGGAACTATGAGGGTGGAGTTAGTAATAGAGGATGTTGCACTGTTTGTCACGTACTAGGACTGGGGGACGAACTTACTTTCAGTGTTATTGACATTTAAATCACCGCCAACCAACCAACTTCCCAACTGCTGTACAAAATGCTTGAAAGAGAAGGGAAGTGAAAAAGTGAGCAACAAAGACAGATGAAACTCAGACATTGCTAAAAAACACACAAAACAACATAATTTGGGGACTTTTCTTTAGCTTCCAATCTGTTTTTCTATCTCTGCATGTTTAATTTCCAGTAAATTACAAAGACAAATACTTTATTGTTCTCTTGTCATGTCAGTCATGTCTTGTCTGGCAGTTTAAACAAAACTTTGTAACACATTATTGATCTAATTTGCTTCATCTTCACAGCTCTACAGTTGCAATGGAAACAAAATATGAATACACTAAAGGGACTTCCACTTTCCAAATAAGTTTTCGCCTTTAGCTCCTGATGCTCCTAGATATTGGGACTATTTGTGGTCAGAAAGGTCCCAACAGTGGGAAATGACTGGCAAATCTGGTTTCGTATTTTTTGTATTTAAGTACTGATCAGTACTAATATGTTTTGTTCATCAGGTCTGGAAAAAGTCAGATTCCTAGTTTCAGTCTTGGAAACAGCTATAGGCTCTGGAACCGCAGGCTGACATAAAGGTTGTTCTTCACAGCAGAATGCACAGCATTGACTGCTTGGGAGGACACACACTAACATGTACAAATGATGAGCCCGCCACAGCATAGGTAATTACAGAGGAAGAGGGGAGCCGAGACAGTCGACTGGACATTCATCTCATTACTCATGCATGCCTCCGGGCTGTTCCCCACTGGCCTGCTGAGGAACATCACACACTGTTCTCTCACACACAAACAAAGGCAGGCCAATCCTTTTCCAAAACACTCAGGACACACAACTGGACAGTCGGGGTCAAGACCCTGATGCATATTTCCTAATTACATCACTAACAACAGTAACTGGCTTATTATGTATTCATGAAAACTCGTGTAGAGACAGTGGACATGTAGTACAGCCTGACTGGGATTTTTGCATATTTGTACAACTTAGACCATAACTGACCCCTTAACAACCTACAACATATGAGCAGGAAAAGAATAAAGGGACGATTCCTGGTGGACATATCAATTTTGTAGGAAGAATTTGGTGCTACAGGGTTCAAACCTGTGATCTTTCTGATGTGGGAGAAGCTTTAAATACTAGTCTGTGGTGCACAATTTGCAAAAGAGCCTGTACGCCCAAAAGAAAGAGGCAGGCTTTTAAATATATGACCGCAATAAATAAATAAGTGCACAGCCTGCACGGTCTCCTCTTCTGGATTGTCTTCTTTCCCGTCCTGGAAGGGAACAGACAGGCTGTAGATTTCCTCCCAGTGTGATTTGTAGTGCAGAAAACCAGGTCAGCGAGCACACAGCGAGGTGAGATGAGGTACAGACGGCTCACACGCTTGAGATGGTTACGTCAGCTGAGGCTGGAGGAGAACTGAGGTATCCCACTGTGGAAGCTCAGGATCCCTGACTACATGCTGCTCTTTGGCGTGGCTCCATTCCCCCCCTCCTTTCATGTCTCCTGACAACCAGCAGCAGCCGTGTTGTTTAGATCAGTGGTTCGCAAACTTTCACACCAGACGCAAACAAAGACTCAACATGGGAGCAGTGCAGCAATTCGTGGAATCTTTGCCTTTTTTTTTTTCCCCAAGCTTGTGGCCCCCTAAGAATCAAAGTGACATCAACTGGAGCCCTTGTTGCAAGAACTCCTGCAGATTGAGTGAGATTTATTTCACTTTGTTTAAACTCAAATATTTATAAGCAAAATGTCCAGACTATGCAAGTCTGAAAAGACATGGTACACAGCTTGCCTTGCAAGTTCAGTCACTTTGACTTTTGTTGCCGCCTGAGACTGAAAATAGAACCATGCCCTATATTTTCCTGTTTCGTTGCAGTGATGTGACTAACCAATCACTGCGCCTGCTGGAAAAAAAAAAAAGATATGTTGCTCCTGACATTCAAATGAAACGATCTGTTGACTTCTTTGCATTTGCAGTTTGTGGTGCCCTTAAGCAACAAATGTCTGTCTGCACATAGCACATGATGGATAAACATGAAAACATATGTATATGTGAAATCAACCTCCATCCACAACAGCAAAAGCAACATCCACAAAAGGTACTCGTTTTTTTAAAGAGGACAAAGGCCCTAAGATGCTTCTTTTAAGGTTTATGTCACATTCACACCAAAGCCCACACTTAGGAGCTGCCAAGTGGGGAAACCTGCTCACGTCAGCCTCCTAGTTTTAATTTAAAGTTGGAGGTAATCAAGAATTTCTGACAGCTAGATGTCTCCCACTTATTAGGAAGAAATATGAAAGTGCCACAATCACTGCAGTTATGTTTAAATAAAATCCAGTTACTTTGGCTAATTAAAAAGCAACTACGCTCTGTTTGAGTTTGCCGCAAGACTTGCACCACCGTGGAATAATGTGCGAGGTCTCCCCACTCTGCTGACATTGTATGTGAAGCATTAATGTGGATATGGATACCAGAATTAGCGCTACATCAAACACACTCTCCTCATTCATTTCAATGAAGCCACTGCATTGGCATAGTTAGGTTCTGGCACAGACAAAAAATGGGCAAAAAGGTTAAAACCAGTTGAACTTGCAGCAGCACAATGCAACATCATTACGTTGGCTAAATAAACAGTGGAAGAGTTAATTCTGGGAAATGACATTGTGTCATGAACAGTGTTAATACACAGACTGAATTCCAATTAGCTGCTTCAGTTTCAGGGTCCTGATGTTGTGAGAGTTGTCACACAGTCATAGTTTACTGGGAGACTTAAATGGAACAGTAATGACCTGAGCTTTTCCTACTACGACAAGTCAAAGTGTCCGCTCTGAAAAAGTCTGTCTACCGTTATAACTTTCCATAGTTGTAAAATTCTATCCCATACTATTATTACTATGACTGTTTTCATATCTGAGAAACTTACTCTCACCAACATCTGTCGCAACAAGACCCCACCAATCGGGGCCCAGGCATTTCTTTAATGCAGTGCTATTTTCAGCCTGAATGCCCATTTTTATTAATGTTGCAACCCACATATCCCTCATTATCATGGGCCTTCTGGTGACCAATTAGAAGGTTCATTTCCAACCCTGCAGAGACAAAACAGAAAAAAGACCTTTGGTGTTCGGTTCAGTCCATGTTCACAGCTATATGTGTACTCTCATTTGCAGATATTTTCTACAGAAGACAGGAAATCTCATGTCTTTGGGTGGTAATCATAAGCTCATCATCGCCTGTTGATATTACAGCAACCCATGCAGAAAATGTTCCCCCTATACTGTAGCTGTGATTTGCAGCTGCAAAGCATATGCCTCTGCACCAGGGTGGGATGCTGAACCACAGAATTTCAACACACACATGGACGAACCACGGTAGGTCATTTATCAGCCAAAAAGTGGGCTTCAGAGTTGTTGTGATGTGGAGTTGCAAGCCCCTCTGTTTTCAAAGCTTTACTCCAGTCACTCAAATGAATTACAGAACCCTTGGTCCTTTGCCCGAGCGCCCTCTAATTTGCTTGCATTTTTATAGTAGCCACCAATTTGCAGAGGCCACTTTGACCAACAGTGAACTTATGGCAGAGCATCTGCGCTTCAAAACATTTCCTACAAGCACCAGATGCGTGTATGAAAAAAACATCATGTCCACTCTAATATATTCAACAACACAGATCAATTTTAGATGAAGTGCAAGGGACCATCTGGGGAAGTGTGTGGTAAAGGCTTGGCTTGGGGAGCAACTCAATGTGAACACAGATTTCTTCAGAACTACACTGTACAGATCAAGTTCAACCACACATAGGACGCAGGCATCAGTTCACCTTTCTGTTTATCAGCATGTAGAGCTAAAATTGTCCCAGTCACACAGCACACTTCCCATACGTCTTTTTTGAGTCACAGTCATCTGCAAATCTGTGTAACTCAGCGGGCATTTCCACCTTGAATTCCTTCTTCCTTTGTTTGCAGGGGCAGACAGGAACTGAAGAGCTAAAAGTGGAACAAAGAGTTAAAAGACTCCAAAAATACCTCATACTTGCACGTATCTGTAGACAGTCACATTCCACAAAGTGGATTTTTACCAAAAAAGGTAGGAATTTCTTACGTAAGGGAGCGCTGTGATTGTTGATATAAATGGTAAATGTCGGTCAGCGCTCTGAGAAACTGTCCGCTGTCTGTCCAGAAGCCTGAGAGCTGGCTGGTTATATCACAGGGTCAGTTGGCGTGACACTGTGGCGTGTAGACGAGGCCGACTCAAGGATTGAACATGTAAACAGCTGAGTGAATGATTCCATTGTCGTGCATCAACACCGTCGAGCTGCCATGGTGGTCTGCGGCGGAGAAAGAACATCCAGTGTGGTGGTAATGACATTTGAAGTGTCTTGAATCAAGAACACTGTGACCTGAATTTCACAATGGACCCTCAGTCATTGACCCAAGACTATGTTTCTAAGAGTGGGCTGTCTGAGAAATCAAGATTGAAAAACATCTAGATAATAAGGTCAAAATCGCTGCTACATTAGACTGAACAAAGCAGCGGTGAGCAGTACTGTAACTAAGTACATTTTCTCAAGTACTACCATTTAATGCCTCCACTCCACTGCACATCATTTATCTGATAGCTGTAGTTACTAGGTCCTTTACACAAGAATATTTTCCATACAAAACCTATGACCAGCTTATAAAATTTGATGCATTGCTATAGATTGAGCTACCTGAAAGCGTAAAAAGATGTTAAAATTACCTCCACCAGCCACAACATTAAAACGCTTATATATTAATGCACTGGTAAAATTACACCTTCAAAATAATATTATATGTTAGACACTGAACCACAACACGCTTGTGTTTATACTAAAGTTGGTGTTGGACTCTCGTGGCCAAGCAGATGCAGAAAGTATAATTAGGGTGTCTGGATAAAAGCCAAATAAATGTAATGCAATTTAAATAGTTGATGTCCAGAAAAGTTTGTGTTTTGACCCACCCAGTGAGTGCTTCTTGAGAAATCACAACAGAGTTTCTATTGTGGGAACCTCAATCTCCTCAAATTCAGTACTCCACCACCATCGACCTCCCCCTGCCCCCTCTGCTTTTGGATCCCTGGGACTGCGAGGAATGCGTCCCACCTAAGTCACCGAGGCGACCCCCTTTTGGTGGCCAAGGAATGCTTGGCGTTTCACTGCTCGGACTGTTTTCACAGTGCAAACAAGCGTCCACATCTCTTCTTGTAAACTGATCCCGACCACACAGGAGGAGACCCTCTCCTTCCCACCTCCCACTACACCCAACTCTCCCAAATCCAAGCCCCCACTACTGTCAATCAACACCTAATACTCCGAGCACAGCTGATCGAAACCACGTGGAGGAACTGCTGGTTCCAATTGAACCAAGAATGTGCTTATATAACAGTAAAAACTGTGCCATTTCCATGGCTGTGGGAGTGGGTGCTCCTATGGCTTTGAACTTATAAGAAGCAGACAGTCATACAGATCAAAGACCGAGAAACAAGGGCAAAGTTAACTGAAAGCATGAAATAACATGAAACATTAAGTACAACAGCTCTCAACTTTTGCAATGCGTAATCCCTTGAAAACCCTGCCAGCATTAACAAGCTGAATGATAAACAGTGCTTCTAATGATATTTGTCTTCCTCTTTGAGTCAGTTTTACGCAATCAGTCCTTGAAGGAGGATAAAGATAAAGCAAGATAAAAGCACTTATCCAAATATGTAAAAATAAAACAGCATATTGGTATATTTTAATTTAAACACCAAATCATCTTACAACCCCATGTGGATATTCCTGTGACCTCCTGGGGGGTCTCAACCCCTGGACTGAGAACCACTGACCTTTCTGTGACACTACCTCAGTGCTGAATTTGAACGCTGCACAAAAATGGACTCTCTGTTTGGATATGTCACCTAACACTGTAGTTGGGCTGAAAGATGGGATAAGGAGGAAATGAAAATAATATTCAGGAGGAAGAAATACATTTTTGGCTGACATGAGATGAGATGTGGATTTACGTCTTATATGAGAGTAAAGTAGTTGTTGGGATTGATTCTACGATGGCAAAAGTGACCTTAAAGCCTTTTGGATGTGTTACACAAAACACAATCTCATTTTTGCAGTAAGAGGCATCTGTTTTATAATGGGGCTCCATGGCTCACTTTCCAAATACACAGTTGCATCAGACTTTAAAATCTCTAGAAAAAAATGACTAAAGCTTTGTTCACTGTTCAGTCACCTTTAAATATCAGTTTGCAGCCTCTTCAAATAGGGCGTACTGTGAAAATTTCACCAGGATTTTGGCGGTTTGGTGGTAATTAGCCTCAACCGGTGTTGAAAAGTCTTTATCTCCCCAGATCACTGGCTCAGGCCTAAAACTGATTGCTCTCCCCGTGTTTCTCCATTTTTCCTAACAGTGCTATCTTAGATCAGACTGGAGCAGACCTGGGGAAGACAAATCTATCTGTCAGGATGTTAAGTTTAGTAATTCTCACAACAAACATGATTTTAAGTTGCTTTCAATTACTCCCCTGTGCCTCCCCGATTACTTTCTCTGCCGCTCTCTAGCTGCTGACTGTAACATGCTAATATTAGTGAGTTAGAATAAGGACAAGCTCAAAGACCACCTGAGCTGACAAAGTCCAATGTAGTCAAATTAAAATGAACCCCAGTCTACAATGTAGAGCTCAAACTGAGTCTGAAGTGTCCTATACAGTAGATGAACTATGGGGGGGATGGGGGGAACACAACCCCCCCTCAGTAAAGTGACCAAACTGCATCCCCCATGTTAACCTGCCATCCCTCTCCATTCCTCTCCATCCCCCCGAGGTCACTAATAGATGGACCTCTTAGGGTTTCCCCACCTGCCAAATCCTGCTCTAACCCCTGTCCTTGTCCTCCTTCCATGTCTGTGGATGCTGATTTGGAATAAATGAATTTTTTTTTTTCTCAAGTTTTTGAAAACTTTTGTCTCATTCCACCTAGAATTTGCTTCACATTCAGTCTCAAAAAAAAGTTAAACTTTCTTTTCATCTCCATTCGTCCAATTGTTGGATGAATTGTTGTTTCATGAGCTTTATTGTCTTTTGAGGGCTGTTAGCGTGGCTATAAACGTCTAGTTGCATTTGAAAATATGACACACATGAGTCTGTTTGATACTTGTGTACTTGACGACAAACCGATCGGGGCTTGAAACAGTGTCGTTTTTCTAACGTGATAAAATATGTTCTGCGGCGTTGTGAGCCTCTGGGAGGCAGAAATCACAATTACCCCCCCAATCATTCCTTTTGACTGCAAATAAAAGTACAAGGCAACAGGGAAAGCTGATACTTCAGCAAAGCGACTGTTATGTCACACACTGAATGTGTCTCCATCCACTGACACGATGTTCTCTGTGTTAACTGGAGCAGAGAGACAGGAGGTATCGCCGCTTCAGATTGTGCATGTGTGGATATGTGAGGTTAATCCCTCTCAGTAGAAACCCTGCATACACTTTAATGTGTATACACTCACTCCCTTATGTCTACACTTAAATCCTCAAAATATTGTGTTATATTTTCCATCTCCTTATACAACAGCTCTGTGTTTTTATGCTTAATGAGACCTATGGGAGCAAACTGTTTTCTCCCTAGTCTGCAGAGAGATATGGAAACTGAATGATTAAAAAAAATAAGGGAGAGAGGGACAGTCTGTGAACAAAATCTGTTTCTAAGCTCGCCTGTCTGCGTTTATCCAGCTGTCCTCACCCCCCGTCTGGACTCACAGACCGTCCCTCCAAACTGTTATAAACAATGTCTGTCCCACTCAGACACACTCATTTGTTCAGATCAGCCTCAGATTGTCCTGGTGGAGGAGGCCGGAGACCTGTATTTCAGGTGCAGGTATTGAGTTTGAAAGGCATTGTTCTCACCTGTCTGGACAAACTGAACTTAGTGAAGACGAAACACTCTTTAACTAAAGAGTAAACACTTTTGTTTCTGCTCCAAATCTGCATAGTGTGAATTACCTGTGAGTTAGTCAGGAATGGAGAAATCAGGTCACATAGCTATACTGTAATCCAGATTAAAAAGACGAGGAGGAAGCAGGAAGTTGTTTATAACCAAAACTGTCTAAGTTTAAATTAACCTAGTTTTTAAATTGGGCTCCTGTTACTTGAATCTTTGGCAAGAACTACTTGTAATAGGGTTAAGCAAATAAATGTCAATTCTATTCATATATGTTCTTTATGCTATTTCTATATCTGCTGCTGATGAATAAAATATGTGAAAGTTGTGATTAAGGTTGGGTCACTATGAGAGAAAGATTGTGGTCATGGTCGAATAATACAATTTTTAAAATGTCATTAGTGACTAGTAGAGAGAGGTTAAGCCAAACCAAAACTTCTCAATCTGTTGTTGCCACTAAATGTGAAATGCTGATACAGAAAAACCAAGTATGACGGTATTGAGTCAATGTTCAAACCCATAGAACTTTATTTAAAATTCTACTAAAGATCCCAAAGCTTCCAAAGAGATCATGTACAGTATGCATGTACACTTTTTCATGTGATAAATTCACACATGAGGTGTCTGAGCATTTTGACAATTTGTGTTTTTCACATGTGGTTTGTTTATAAGGGAGGAAGCATTTGCAGCTTCCTGCAGTAAAACACCTCCTGCCTCTCTTCGTCTGGACAGGAATAAGAAACATTCAGCCCAGTTCCTGATTGCTCTGCCAATGATGAATGATTGCCAGGAATCCTTTTTTCACCTGCCGTCAGCACCATCAGAGGAAGCAGGTGCAGTGGCATTAAGAGGAGCGGCGAAGGCCCGGCAGCGTGGCCAAACAATAATATCATTAACTGCATAGAAACACAGAGGAGCTCGGCTGGAGGGACGGGGGTGACTGGTCTGGGAACACTTGTAATTAGCCTGAGCAGCTGGGAGGCTGAGGTGTGTGTGTGTGTGTGTCTGCATGTGTGTGTGTGTCTGTATGTGTCGTTTTAACTCATCTGAGTTCAATTTAATTCACTGACGGCTTTATTGGATTGACACAATGATACAATACAATGTCGGGACAGAGGATGTTGAATGAATTATTCATTAAAGCATAAAATAAGCGATTAGTCATCTTTTGTTATTTGAAATATAATTCTGTTTCGTGAATATTTTTTAAAATTACAATCGTGATTATCAGCCAATCAGTTTCAATCGCCTTGATCAAAGCCAGAACAACAGAAAAATAAGACAAATTGGATACAGAAATTATAATTTTAATACCATATATATATACATATATATATATATACATATATATATATAGTTTTTTTACAAGCTAAAAAAAATAGAAGCAGTCAACCCATGGAAATATTAAAATTTTTGCTTTATGATGAACATATATGAACATATGATGAACAAATAGACCTTTAAATGTGACACAGCAATGTGACCTGCATCCTCTTTCAAACAACTTTCCAATAAAATACTACTGAAATACAATGTAAAATGCTACCAGCTAGATTTTAAGATGCTGAATGCCAATAAAAGAAGAGCTTGCCAGCAACTTCAGTCTTAAAACAGCAGCTCCTATCTAATCTAGGCAACAGTTCAAATATTTTGTTCTGACGAGATCGCTGACCTCAGAGAAAATGTGACTCCCTCTCAGTCTTTGTCATACTCTGTCTGTGTATCTCTCTGTTCATTCCATATGTTTGTATTGTGGGGGGAAGTGACTTGAGGAAACCAGGGAAACAATGAGCCACCACAAAGACAAACCGCCCCACCCAGCTCCACCCCACCTCCTCCCTTTCCTCGACTTCCCTATTGCCCTCCTCTCTTCACAAGAACATCAGGGTGAGAGGGGATGCTCCACCCAGGATCAATAAGAAACTGTCACAGTACCTTTACATGCACAAAAGAATTGAGAGATTCAAGAACATGTTTGCATACATTGCAATAACCTGACTAATGTGAAATCTGGGTTCACATGCAGCTCAGATCAGAAAATGGATTTCTTAGGTGACATATTGCTAGTTGGGTCTTTGGGTTTAACCACTTAACCAGTCAACAAAGCAATACATCAAGTTGATATGTTTTTTATCTTCAGTGGAAAAGCTCATAAAAAAATTTGTTAGTAACCAGAATTACAAGCATCCAGAAGTTGCCAGTCAGGCCAAGTGTGGCTGACTTTTTGGCTCACCTCAGCTGGCAACTCTCCTGTCTTCTTACATCAGAGGATCAAATGTGAGCCGGCTCTGGCTGGCCCACATATGTCCAGATTTGTGTTGGGTTTTGGTTTGGTTTTGGAAGTGGACTGCTTTAAGCTGATAATAAAATGTTAGCGCCACCCGGGCCAGCATCGCCACTCAGAACTGGACCACTCAGTCAGTTCAATTCACATAGTAGTCGTGCATGAATCTGGGAGCCAGGTGTGCTGGATTTAGGCTGTTGTTGGGCCAAGCAATTTTGGGTACATAGGAAATGTAACAATACTTAATTTTCTCTGGCTTCCAGGATTACAAGCAAGTCGCCAGCAGAGTTAGGCCAATCCCGGCTGAGTATTGGCACACTCGGTTATGTTCTGGCACCCGAGGGCCGAACTTGAGCCAATTCTGGCTGGCCCATATCAGGCTGCCAGATGTGGGTAGATTTTGGGGTTGAGGGCTGATAATCAACCATTAGTTAGCAGTGCTTGGGGCTGGTTTAGCTGCGTCATTCATCATGGCTCTGGCGTCAATGTGTAACCAGCTATGGCTTTGGGGTCTGTTTGGTCCAAGCTATTTTGGCTACCTGGGCCGAGCCCCACAGGCAGATTGTCCTGACAGCAGTCTTGTGACGCCAAAGTGATCATAGGAGAAATGGTGAGAAAATAAAACATGAAGAAAGAGAAAGTAGAGTATTGAAGGAACAGTTAAGTGTTAGAGAAGGTGATCCAGTTGAAGGAGGGTGACAAGAGTTATTTCTTGAGAAATGCGTTTTTGGAAAATGACAGATGATGGGAGTGCTTCTGTTCCATTACCCAGACCTTCAGTCAGTGTTGACTGAAGGTCAGTCCAGGTATTAGAAGAATGGTTTTCCAGTTTTCTTGTTAAATGAATCTGAAGTCACCCAGTTTATCAGAGAGACAGTTTTTGAAGGCTGCATTTTTCTCTCAGATGGAATGAACGGCATGAAGGCTCCATCATGAAGCTGACCCTGCACGCCGACCTCTGAGTGAAAAGACAATTTTTCCACAGCGGATCAATAAAGCTGAACAATATTTGTTTTTATGAAACTTTGGATTAATAAAATGTCTCAGAACTTCAAACAGCATGTACCATGAATATTTGAATAATAAGAATAATAATAAGCTTATTTATATCGCACTTTTCAAGAAAAAAAAAAGCAAATAAGAGACAGAGCAACAGTTATTAAAAGTGGACGACCAGATTAAAAACAAGAGGCAGAACAAAATAAATAGATAAATAAACAAAACAAATTGAACAAAAGCAAATCAAATGGGAGCTGCTTTTTCAAGGTGTCAACAGTGTCCACAGATGGTAAGTCCCATGGTCCAAAGGTTAGGAGTTACAATCTCAAAGGCACAGAGCCCCATTTGTCTTGAGCCTGGAGAGAGGAACAAACCCTGATCAGAAGATCTCAAGTTCCTACGACTATTATACGGCTCCAGTAGCTCTTTAATGTAACCTGACCTATAACCTCACTCCTTCTCTCCATATAATGTGTCACGTATACAGGCAGCAGCTGATGTCCATCAAATGATGCTGTCGCCCAGAAATTATCTTTATATACTATTAACATGCAAGTACCTTTGATAAGAAACATAATGTCCCCTGGATTCTAGTTTCTTATCACCATAATGTAAAAATATTGTTTGTGAATGCATCTGCCAAGTCGCAAAATGTTGCTATTGAACGCAACTCCAAAATGTAAACTGACAAAGTATTTGATTTGTTTTCCCTGCAATATCTCTTCTTGCATTATGATACCAGCTCTAGTGACAAAAGCATGATGCCTCTTTTTAATGATTATGTTTTAGGTTCATGGTCTTAAAAAGTCAACAGTGACCTGAAGCACAAGACAGGATGTGTTGACATTTAACTAAAAATCGTATATATTTTGGTCCATGCGTCATCAATTTTAAGCATTTTTTTTTTCCAAATTTGAGAGCATCTCTCTGACCAACTTTACAGAAATCATTGGAGCACCCCCTAAAAAATGGTGTCATTGTGTCAAACTTAAGCTAGTTGTTGATGTACAACCGCTCCAAAGCTGTCCAAGAGGAATCCGTTTACATTTCTTGCCACAGCAGCCAATATTACACGAGGAGGTGGACATATAATTTAGTGAGTGTTTATTGCTGGCCAGATGTGGTTCAAGTGTTCTGCATTCTTCACATACACACTTTTATGGGAAGGAATGGGAAAAAAAGTGAGAAAGCTAAAACCCTTCCTCTGTATTGTATCTACCAGACTGATAAATGTCATGACGTAAACTGCGAAACATGTGTGGAGCCATCAGAGGTCTCCCCGGTGGCGCCTCCCTTCTCTTTGAATCACTTATCTGGTGATGCACAAAGGGAAACAAACAGTGAGAACCAGGGATTTTCAGCATGGTCACGTCTCTGGTTTGTGTGTTTGCAAGTGTGTGCGCAGCCCAGCAGGCAAGTATCAGCATCACAACTAATGAGTCTCAAGCCCAGCGGGTTGCAATTCCAACACACCCTCCAACAAACACACAAACTCCCATGCGTGAATTCTCACACACACACACATATGCATTCACCCCTGCCACTTCATCACCCACTGGCGCTCATTGGTGGATCTGGAGGAGAGCCCGTGGTTGAGGCTCTTCAGCAAAGTGCCACACTGAGACTTGAGGCCGCCATTGTCAGCTGCAGCTGCAGAGGAATGCTACTGTCCGAAAAACAAGCGCCCACTAATCTGCCCGAGTCCGTGCTGGATGGATACACATTCTCTACACCTCCTTTCATCCCACTATCCAGCCTGGAGAGATGGAACCACCCACACGCAGAAAATGGAAGACTGGACAAGATGTCCAAGATTACATAATTTGGAGGCTTTATGTAACAGCGAGGGCAACTCAGTTGGTTGGAACAAGCCTTTTTAGGGCTCCTTTCTCTCTCTGACTGTCTCGCTATTTCCTTTTATGAGAAGATGGATGAACGGATGGATGGATAGATGGATGGTTGTGTGCCACTGGCGATGCCCCAGAGCAGTACCTCTGTGACAAAGAATGGCACAGATGGCGGCCCAGGGCTGGCTGGCGTTCAGGGTACCAAATGGCATGCCACAACAGGTCCAGATGGACTCAGGCTCTCAGTTTTATTTTTGCCTGTGAATAGATGGTGGATAAACAGTGAGAGAGACAGAGGAGTAAAAGAAATAACGAGAAAAACAGTGAGGCAGGAGGGCGGAGAGACAGCAGCCTGCCTACAATGTGAGAAAAGTTTAAAAAAAAAAAAAAAGATCTGGAGGAAAAGTGGGAGTGTGAAAATGCAAACAAGATAAACAAATTGACTTTCCATCTGCCCACTTTTTGGGTTTTACTCTCAAAGAAATCCACCAGCTGCAGCTTTAAATGGCCACCAACATCTCAGCTTCAGAGTTAAATCACAGAAATGATGCCTGATGCTGGATTATCTGACTCCAGTGAATCCATGCAAAGGACATCGGACAAACAGCGTATGTGTAAAACAAGAGGAGGTTAAGCTCTGAGAAAAGTATTTGTAGTATTTACAGAAACTAATGTTTCTGTAATTGCCTTTTCAGCACTGTCGCCCCCAAAATCTCATTTCGATAAAACTAATCAGCATTAGCAAATATATTTTGCAAGAAACATGATGCCATCTGGGTTAGAGGTCTAACCCACAGATGGCAACTGTGAAAACGGATGGTTTCCAAAATGTTAGAATGTGAACTGGACCTGTAGAAAACCTACCCTCATCCAACATTTAAATGTTACATTAAAAAAAACACCAAATCCAAAAGGGTCCTGAAGACAGTCAGACTCAGTCCAAACAGACTTGGGAATGATTAATTAGATCCAATCCAAAATCTATAAACAGACCCAAGTTAAGAAGGAGAACACCAACACAGCACGATGCACCACCAATTAAAGGAAAATTTCGGCATTTTCAAATGTCTTCTAACTATGACTATTCTGAATATGGGTCATGATAACCGCACTCATTACCTTTGATGTAGAGATTGTGTTTGGTTATCTGGCAAGTCGTCCCTGAAGTAGATCACCACGCAGGAGGTGAATTTGTTTTTCAGAGACTAGTGGTTTTTTGTAAAGCTATAGGAAGCTTGCACCATTGTCCCCGTACTGGTCTCATAAAAAAAACACATAACATGTCATACATTTGTCTCTGAGTCCAACCTAAATATAGTTTGCCTCCTGGGTTAGATAATGTATCTCACTGCACAGAAATGTACTTCTTGGACAAGTTGCCAGTTAATCCAACTCGCTGACTTTTCCCGAATCCTTACAACAGAAGTGAGCCAGTGCAAAGTTAGCACGACCCATAATCAGCAGTTGTAAAATGTTGCCTGTGAATGTGATAAGAACAGCACATAATTATATCCTGTAGGAGAGAGGATTGCATGTTTTTTACACTCACACGTTCACACAGCTTAACTGGTAAACACCGGTTTTCTCTATAGTGTCATGAGGCGGTCAGTAAATATTAGAGAGAATCTCTGTACGTGTGAAAAACAAATTCGATTCTATAGCAGTCAGAGAGGAAATGGTTCTGGCAAATGAATGAGCTTCCAGAAACAGAAGTGTCACTCACTCTGTCTTTAACACTCATTTCCATTTCACCCAGATAAGACCTCTGATAGCTGCTTGTAGTTCAAACCTGAGCAGCCGGCGGCGCTTGCCAGGCGTGGGAGGGAAAATTACTCCTTTGAGAAAATGAAAGCAAGTCCGTCTCATGCTTATTATGAAATATAATTGTCCGGAGGCTGTGAGTGATTGAGTTATTTCACAGATCACCCTTCAAGGCAGCGTCCGGAGGATAGAGGCTTCATTCGGAGAGAGCTAAGAAAACATTTTTCTCCTGCAGGAAATGACTCCAGAGAAATCCACATTTTTGACAAGAGAAGCCTGATGTCCTTAAAAGTAAAACCCACAGGAAAAACTCAAACATACTGCAGCCCTGAACTTAACCTGTGATGACCTTTGAGCTTTTGTGTCAAGGGCGACATGAAATGTGAGGATATTATGATTTTCAGCAGGAATTCCCCATGATAACAGCACGTGGCAGAAAATACTGGATCGTTTTTCATCAGAAGACCTCTGAGCGGAAAGAGTCTGTGAGGGACATCTGTCCACTGTTGACATTTGGCGTTGTGCAATGTTCGAAAAATAGCTCTGCTGTTTAAAGGTTCCTTTGCTTCCATTTGAGGAGGGAAACCCACCGCTCCCTAATGACCATTCACAAATTACTTCACGTTCCCCGTGAGGAAAAATACAGAGCAGCTCATTCTATTCTTAGATAAGCTGTTCCCTCGCAATTAGCATCTATCAATGCAGACTCTCCATAGCAATCTCTGCAGTGTAATTACAAATGAATGTCTATTCTGAGGGCAGCAAGAGGTTACGCTCTGGGTCACACTGGGTTTCTTTACCAAGAAAAGCTAAAAAAAAAAACAGGAGAATTAACCCCAACATAAGTGAAAAAATATAATGGTCGTCCACAATCACCATGTGGCCAAAGCATGATTCTCATAGGTCTGCACAAAAAAAAAGGAGTGTAATCCAGTCATTTTGGAAATCAATTTCACTCCCTGAGGTCAACGTCATTGTCTATTGAAGATGATTGACGGTTGGGTTTCTTTTTCAGACACTGATCAGCTGATTGTTGATTGACCTCTTGTGGTCCTGCGAATAGTAACTGTCCTAGATAAGTAACAAAGGGAGAAGGATGGCGCTATTATGATTTGAGGTCTGGATAATCAATCGGGCGAAGCAGGCAAGTCCCAGGGCCTCAGGATGAAGAAGCGTCAGCTAGACTGTTTGGCATCTAGTTTGTGGTCAATTGTAACTTTGTCAGGGAAAATGTGAACACACACAGTTACAGTAGAATATCAGCTGACATGATGTGGGAAGTGGGACCTACTTTACTACCACATCTCTAGGCTCCTTTGTGAAAAAGCTGCCTGTGTCAACATCAAACCTGAAGCCATGTTCCAAGGACGAACTGAGTATTAGTCGGGGCCCAGCAGCTCATTTTTGCCCCAGGGCCCCCATCAGGTTATCAGGGTGTACAATGTGTGTCATGGCCAGCAGGGACCACCGTAGGCATCCTTTCTCTGACCAGCAAGCAACACAGTTTCTATGAATCAAAAGGTCACCACTGTCCCTCGAACCCTACCCTCTGAGTTATTTTTCAGATAGCTGTAATGAATGGCATTATAATGACTTTGCATTATTGAGAGTTGAACCTGCTCTCACCAGGTGTGAATCCTGGACCTATAGAGAAGAGGTTGTCTGGTACCACCTTCTGATGCTATAGCTGCAGACTAAAGGTAAACTCACACAATATGTTTTTTTTTCTATGAAGCTGCTCCAGATTTGCACATCTTGAAGGCATCACTCTCACTTCTGCGCTGCTCGATTCTGGAGAGGCTTGAACATGTTCAGAAAGTAAACCACACGGAATAAGCTATGAATTATTAAGTTGCACTAGTATTCCTTGCAGATGAGGCATAACTAGGACACATTCCAGGACCGAGACTGGAGGCTGCTGGGGGTTTTAAGGTGGAATGTGTTGTCTGTCTCAACAGGAACGCACTGTACTGTAGCATAATGTACCAGACTGTACAGCAATGTGCTGCCTCCTCTTTCTCTGCATCCTGTTTGAACCCCGTTCAAGTGTGTGTGTGTCTGTGTAAACCCATATGTACTTGAGATGTTCTCAGCCCATGTGGGTCAGTGATGTTACGTTTCACATCTCACATATATTACACGTGCACTCATACACTAACACAATCCATGCTTTCCCTCAGATTATTATGTTTATTAAAAGAGGAAAACCGACATAGACATCAAATGCCTACAGTGAAACGCAGAGAAAATATTAATAAACAATTGAAAGTTTAAGGCTATGTTTCTGATATCAGCACTGCATGAGAAATAAACACTGTGTCATTCATTTCAATGAGGCCATAACATTGATTGCATGGGGGTGCCAGCACTAACACGCAGGGTCGGGCCGCCCTCGACACACTGACCATGTTCAAATGGTCCAAATCCAGCATCTCTCCCTCCCTTGTTTCCTGTCACCTCTCCACAGTCACCATCTAATAAAAATAAAAATGTACCCCCCAGAAAATAAATAAATAAATAAAAACATGCAGGGACATTCAGCAAAAAAACTTGAAACCAGTTTAACTTTTAAGCGTGAACTGTGCAACTTTATTTTTTACTTTGCAATTTTTCTAGACAGAAAATGAAATGATTGTGCTGCGATAATCCTTCCACAATTGTACAATCCTTGTGTTTTGCTGTTAAAGCCTCAAACTCATTAATCTTTTGCCCAAACTGGGCTTCTAGGATCGTATTTCATCTTCCCACCAGCGCATGTGGCTAAAAGTACCATTCTCCTGCAACCAGACTAAAGAAAGCAGCAGAAATATAAGTGTTGTAGATATAAACAGTCTTTGGCTAAGCTCATCATTGGATGGCAGAAAAAGCCTGCAAACATATCCCAGTGAAATCACTGGAGAGCCTCATTGTGATAACGAAATACAATGATAGCTGCCTTCCTTTTACTGAGTCGTACTGCTAAAATCTTAATTTAAACAAAGTGCTGATTCTCTGCCATGGATACTTACTTCCAAATGTCTCTTACTTACAATAGCTGGCACACAAAAACATCAAGTCCAGGTGGAGAGACTCTCTAAATAAAATGCATTTCTCTTTTGATTAGTGTTTATATGCTGCTCTTATTCTGAGAAAGACTTTCTGGTGAATAGCTGGGCTGTGTCAAAAAACAGGACAGGTGAGTTCATCAATGTCTGGTTGAAGCCAGCCTCAGCATCAAGTATTTGACAGACAGCAGCTCTACCAACAAATGTGCTGTTTAAAATAGAACCAATATGATTTACTGCTCAGTGCAGCGACATGACACATGATGTTTGAACACGTATGCAGAGAGTAAAACCCGCACACAGAAAAAAAGCAACTAAAAATCAATGCACAAAAACCTGCAAATACCAGCAGCCACCCTGTAATTGTGCTTTGTGCAAAACAAGTTCATGCTTTGTTTGTTCTTCTATTTTTCCCTCTTTGTAGAGAAGATTTTTTTTTCATGCCAAAACGCATGCTGAAATTTGCCAGCTTAGTGTTTTCCTCGCTCGCAACAAAAACACACGCCTCGTCGAACATGACTTGAGATTTTTGGACTCATCATATCCACTCGGCACGCTGGCGCGCGTCCAACCTGCCAAGCGGCAAACGTTGCCATAAAAGTTCCACTTTAAAAAGCAGGCTCACCACAGATGCACCGTTGTTTTCAACCAACAAAAGACTCTGTGGGAGGCAACTGCAAGCTGTGACAACCGGTTTAAAAAAAAAAAATCAACACGAATACAAAAGCACAAAAGATGAGTTAAAAGCAATTTGCATCATTTTGGAGGCTGGTGGAGGAGTAGGATATTTGGAGCTGTCAAAATGCAAACACATTTTTTTTTAGTTTTTTTTTTAGAGATGGGAGCAGAGAATAGGAGGTAAAGATATTGTTTTAGCATATGTATATATGTTTATGTAAATATATTCATGAGGATCACATCATTAATTAAACATCATTAACACTGAGAGATCATAGCTTTTCAGTGCTCTTTCCCACTAAAAATAATCCTGCCATAATCACACACTCTGTGACATGCACCATGGCTCCCAGTCTGGTCTAGAACGGAGGACTGTGTTGGTATTTTTGGTCTTCGGTCTGACATAGCGGGGGCCTGTCTGCAGTAGAAGAAGCAGAAGTAAGTAATGCATCGTCAAGGTACAGCTGACAAACCTGTTTTCATGTAAAGCTTTTATATTTTCCGGACCTTCCTCTTTGTGCTGAAATTGGAAATGCCCTCAAAAACAGGTGAAAGGAACCAAATTTAAACCACTGAACTAGGCCTGATGAATGAGGCTGTGGATCAGCTGAATCAGGTGGGCGAGATTCTGGCCAAGCAAACAAACACACAGAATTTACATGTAATGAATGTTTAAGTCTGGTTTTCTCACATCAGTAACACTTTAAACTGGACTGTGGTTTTATTTGTGGATCATTTTGAGAGATTTCCTTCTGAATGAACCTTCATCAAAGCACAATGCATTCGATACATCAAGTGCAATTGTGACATAACACAGAGCGTTAAAGGGGTCAATGGGAATATGAGGAGATGTTCTCTGCAGTAGGTTAATCCCTGGTAAATTACATAACCGTCAGCTGGAGCGCAAAGAAACACCAGAGAGGATGATCCTTGTGGATTACTCCCCACTCAAAGACCACAATCTGTCTCTCCACATAAAGAACTACGTGTGTCTGTGTTAGACACGGGTTTAATGTAAAGAAATGAACCTAAATCACAAGGAAGGAGTGCAGTGGAGAAAACCAACCCGGCCTCTTAAATTTAGATGTTTGCCCTGTTAGTCCAAGTGAGCTTCCAGGCTGATTATCACATCCAAGAAAGCAGAGTCAATACTTGTGCCCTTGTGGGGAAAAAAGTTTGTCTGAAGTCGTCTCAAAGAGAACAAACTTCTCATGAAAGGGAGCGAAGAGAAGTTGCTTTACAGTCTGAGAGCGACTGATGTGCCCATCAATTAAGTTGTTGTTGTTCCTGGCTGTTTTAATCTGCTCTGCGCAGCAGACTGCAGCGCTGCTCAGACATGATGATGCATGGTTGTTGCAGAGAACCTCGGGCTTCCTATTCATTATCAAGTCTCCATATGATGAGTCTTGGTTTGGCAAATAAACCTCCGTGATCTTTTTTGTCTCATGTATGTATGGATTGTTCAGTGGTTCGATGTAAAATGTGTTGTCTTTCCTGCCGCAAGCCATAAGTCTGTTTAACTCTGCAGCTCAGTCCGATAGAGAAAACTCTGGACTCACAATGATGTAGTTATATTTAGTTTCTGATCTGTTTGCACTACATCTGCACCATCTTGTACATCACCACTACATCTACTACTCTACACTATTACTTATAGAGTCAGTGGTTTTTAAGTACTTGTTTAATTGCACTGTGTTGTGTTTTATGTCATGTTGTATCTTGTTATTTAATGTGATATCTATCTATCTATCTATGTATCGCTTTCACACTGGACACAAAACCCAATGATATCTGGCTTTTGCCTTTGTTGGGATAGTAGTCACAGGTATTTATCGGCTCCAGGTCAGATTGTTTTTTTACAGTCTGGGAACAATGTGAAATGGTTACATTGTTCAGTCGGCATTGAGTTTAAAAAGGGAACTAAAGTAAAAGTAACTGGCACATCAACTGGCCTTGTCACTGGCTTCCATGTTCTCTGACATCGGACGTGACACCAGAAAAAAACAGAAAGGCAAACTCAGCTACTGGCAATGGGAAAGGAATCAACTGCCTACTTTTAGCGTGTTTACTTGCATGCAAAAAAATACAAGCTAATTTTGGTGTAAAAATGATAAGGTTTCAAGCATCTGTGAAAGTTTAATTTCGTGAGAAAAAAACAACTTGCTAAGCTCAACATCACAAATAAACATCATAAACATAATAAAAAATATTAGTTTCCCTTGATGGAGAAATAGCAGAGAAGAAGACTGTTTATGCAAATCAGATAATCTGCTCTTCTTTAAATATGGATTTCAGAATAGTAACAGAGATGGACAGCAAAACTCAGAATTACAATATTTCCCAGGCAGCCAAAAAATGGTTATTGCAGCTAAATCCTTACTTAAAGACCCAAGATGAGCTATATGTCAAAACAGGGCCAAGTACACAGGACTAATACCAGGGGCCAACACTCATTCATAGGGTTCCCAATCATGATCTACAACTTCTCATCTCATCAACAATACAAAAAAATAAAGACAATGACAAGCAAGTTTTGAAAAGGTAACTTTTAGGCTTATGCCAAAAAGAAGCACTGTTAACACAGCTTTGAAAGAAATAATGATAAGTCGTATCATTTCCTGCGTTCAGACTGCTGACTTGCAATTTGCCTCAGAAGATTTGAGATTTGACTGGCTTGACTTGTGACTCTGACAAGACTTCAGAGTTGGTGTGCAGCTGACGTCACAGCTGCACATGGCTGAAAACAGGGGGAAGAACAAAATGAAAAAGAACTCAATTCCAAGCTGTGACCGATTACATGCAACACTGAACGGGAAGGAAATCAGATAATAGGTGACTGAGATCATAGGAAGCCTAATGAATACCATTTTTGTTTGAAAAGAAGATGTAATTAAACTATATTTTTTTATTTCACTGTCACTCCTCCAACATGGTAGCACGTGCCACTCGTCTCCAGAGATGCAGTGACAGGCCTGTAATTGAGAATCTATATTCTATTTTCTGCTGTATTTGCCTCCTCATCCTCTCAGCATTTCTTCTTTGCTCACCAGGGAATCACATCCTGACAAGCTCCCCTGTAGAGGATAGTGGGATACTCCTGCTTCTCCGCGTGAAGGATTGCAACGACTGGGGAATCACACAAGCAAAGTGGACTCAAATGCATGAGACAGAATCTTGATGCAAAAAAACCCCACTGTCTTCTTTGGTCCACCATGGTGCCGTACACAGGGAGTCAAAGAGCAGATCAGGCAAACGAATCCAGCAGGGGGAAAGCAGAGGCGAGGTCAAATCAGGCAAGATCCAAAAAAACAGAAAGACACGAAGACACTAAGAGAAAGGCTAGAATGTGAGACAAGACAAACTGGTATAGGGTGAAGGGAACACACACATATTAAATACACTCAGAGGGGAGGGTTACAGGTGAAACCAATCAGGGCGCGGGGGACAGTCAAACTGTCGAGAAACACACACAAAGGCAGGAAGTAAAGTGATATGAAATGAGTAACAAAACAACACACTGCACGAAAGAGTGAAACAATGAAAATATAACAGAACGGGAGGCACCAAGAATAATCGGCCTCATCTTCCTCCTCTCTCATGCCTGTGGCGATGTGTGTAAATGAGCCACTCTCCACCTTACGTGACTGGGTTCCTCTGCTAGAAAGCTTACCCATGTCTCTCCTGCATAACGAAGAGTTCAGCTTTTGTTCTGTAAGGGAGTCACACGTCGACGCGCCCCAGTTTTCCAGCCTCCTCAATGTCATCCTCAAAGAAAACCAATAACTCTTAGAAGTAATCAGACTGTGAGAGTAGCCAAGAAGTTAGAGGAGACGGTTCAAAACAGCTCGACAAGATCCAGCACAGAAACAGAACAAAACATATATCTTTACTTGTTCTTTGAGCTGCATTTGCATTTTCAGAAATCCACATTTTTTTAAATATACCAACTCAGAGTGATTAATTTTAGTAAGGTTTTCATGGATAAATGGCAAAACTGAAGATGGGATCACATTTAAATATTTCCTAAGCAGCTAAACTTCAGTTCTTCTTTCAGAATGAGGGCAAAGGCGTTTGAGCAAACAGCTGAAATCAGACCGCGTGCACGTGAGCCATGCACAACGCCTGAGGAAGTGCTGTCACAAGGTTCAGCAACATCACTTTATCCAAGAGGTAACAATGGCTCAAAACTGTTGTAAAGCAGTTCTGCCGATGGTCAGGTGCAGACAGCATCAGGTGGCAATGAACTGGCAGAACTGAAACAAATTTCTTTTTTCTATTAAATCAGAAAATGTACAATATCAGCAGCAGAAACTGCAGGAAAAGAGAGAGAGAAAAAAGAGGAACTAAGGTTTATGAAAACATTTTAAAATCAGTTAAAGGGAAAACAGCATGCAGAGTGACAAAGAACTGATGATTTAAAAAAAAAAAAAAACTCCCAAAATAACAAAAAAGACAAAAAAAGAGATCCATTTGATTTGAGTTGACAAAGTGGAAAAAAAAATTAAAAGGAACGTTTTCCATCAGGTCATCAGCAGTACCTTAGTTTTTATATATATATATAATTAATCTATAATTTACATAATAAATTAGATAACAAATGTTCTGTAGGGCAAAATTTTGTGTCATGACGTGCCGTCACACTCGGAGTGAATTTGTCCTTCAGTGGCACGTTTCTCCTGTGGAGCTGCTCAGTGGTGGAGGACTGAACACCTCCAGTGTGAATGTGAAGCAGGCTGTTGCTGAGAAGAGCAAACACGCTCAGTCAACATCACCTGGAGAGACGGAGGGTGAAATAGACAACAGGGTGTTTTGCTTTGTCACCACAGGTTGATGTCTGAGTAAAGACAGTTTTCAAGGTGCCATTGTTAAGCGTTAATACATTGTGGTCACCTTATTTCCCCTCAGAAAACAATTATTTATTTCATTTTCATAGTTATGAAAGAAATGTTCTAAAGGTTTAAAATTAAACAGCAGACCCTTATTTAACTTACTATATTTATATATAGTTTCATACAGTTGACTATTTCAGCTGCAGACAGACAGAATGGGGTAATGAGGACAGCGTCTCACCATTTGGGTCAGAAATAAATACAGCAGCAGATCTCCTGGCACATGTTATTTAAACTACTGCAAGATTATTAAAAAACAGTCCAAGACCCTCAAAGACTGATGCTGCATTGTCCCCTCACACCCCAAAATAGGTTCTACTGATTTGGACCTGCCCAACACTATTGCTGACTAGTTTGCATATTTCAAATCTTAAAGAAATTCAGACTCCATTAAACCAGTATTTTCTGTATGTGAGTCAGATTCCTTCAAAATATAAGTTAGGAATGCTAAATTTGCAAAAAGGCCAGCTAGAAAAAAAAAGCTCTGCAGGATCAATATTTCCAGCCTCCTCCCTGATTCACACTGACTGTTAAGCACAATAAACATCACATACGGTGCAGGCTGATCCTCCGGCAGGGCAGCAGCTGTAGCCAGCTCTTCAAAAGCAGCATCGTGGAATGATTGTGCTTAAAGCCGACAGCAGGAGGTTCAAACGTGGCTTTTGCAGATCAAACGGCTACCGTCGCCTCCAGATCGAAGGCCGGGCACGTCGAACCGTGGCATTTTGAGCTCGCACAGTAAGGCATGAATATGTAGCTGCGAGTTCGTAATAAAAAAAAAAAAAGCACTCGACTTCCAATGCTGGAAAAATAAAACGGGATGAGGGTTGCAGAGGGGGCAGCGGTAGCCTAAAGTTAGAGAGGCGGACCGGTGACTGGAAGGTCGGACCTGCCAGGAAAATCTAACTGGGGAGAGAAAATGACAAATGCTCTTTCCTCCCTCAGCACTGCTGCTAACTTGCCCTTGAGCAAGGTACTAAATCCTCTATTGGCCTACTGCAGCTCTGGTAATTGTACCCAGCAGTTTCCAGCTGTGAGTGCAGCAGGAAACATTTAATATGAGGATGGATGTTGAAGAAAAAGCAGATACACTCGTGCAACCTTCTGCGGCCCAGTACAATTTTAAAGTCATGACCATTCTGTAAAAGTAAAGATCTGTCTTGCTTCTCTGTATCACTATTTGATAAAACATGATACAGATGCAACTCAAAGTCTGTTTATGAAAGTGTTTGCAATTGCTGTACTATGACTTTTCCTTTAGAAATCATGGTGCAATTTGTTCACATCTGCTGTATCTTCACCATGAGTTTAGCAACCTTTTTTCTTCCTAGAGTTTTGTGTGACTTGAATTTCACTTTAATTTCACACACTTTTGAGTAAACACCTAAATTTTTCAAATATAGCCAATTAGATACAACTAACCTCTGAGTAGGATCTGCTGCACCACACACCATGTGTCCATCATGTAAGTCCAGTTTACAAGCTCAAGGATCATCTGATGGGGTGCGGACGACATTCCTCAACTCAAAGAGAACATGCAGTCATTTGCTCACAATGAAGTGTTTGATTTGATTTAAACAAGTCCAGTTCTGACCTTTACTTGTCCATCTCAATGACCTCTTCTTGTCATTACATAAGCACGCTCACTATCAGAAATGATCTTCTGACGTCCTCATCCTGAGTCAGACGCTATCTGAAGATGTGAGGAGCAGGTTTCTGAGGGTCTCAGGAGGAAGTGCCTCGGGCTGTGGGCACGGATGCATGGCTGCCATCAAAGGCCAATTACATAACAAATGTCTTGAACCTGCACAGCGTGACCCAGAACTGTTTATGTAACCCTTTTTCCAGGCCAGAGTTATGAAGCGAGACTGGACATCTAGGTGACATGTTTGCGTTTCAGAGTAGGTCAGTGCATGATGGATGGTTGTCAGGCAGACATCAGTCTCGTTGTTTAGTTCCACAGCAGAGAGCGATGCTCAGCAGTGTAGGACTGTATAGATTCAGTTTGAGTCTGTTCCTCAAAACACTTCTGACATGTTGGATTTCTATTCTGGCTTGTCTTGATCTTGGCCCACAATGGACATCAAGCTTCCCCATTTATTACAGCCGTAACATAATTACAGTGTCTTTACCTTCAGCCAACTCTTGAAAAGGTTTCTGGCTTTGAAGATCGGAATTGTTGAATTTGCAAATGCATCCAAAGACATGTACGATTTGGCTCCATACCAAACCAAAACCTTTCCTCTCTTGTCTTTCTCGAGTTGTCTAGTCATGCTATACTGTATATATAATTACTACATATAACATGCTGTTATCAGGGAGCCAGAAAAAAGGTATCACTCTGAAGCCAAATCCCAAAGCAGAGGACGATTACAGTCACTGTCAGACCCAGAAAACAGTCATAAGTAAACGTGCAGCGACTTCAACAAACAGGAGTCACTGAGGGACTGAGGTTGGGCCTGTTTGTCTGACGCGCTAAACAAAAGAATTCACTGAGATTTCAAAGTATAAATTTAACCTTTTATTAAAGAAAAAAAGATGATCAACTCATGATAACGTGAGCTAACTCACAATCAAAGCAATCACATAACATAGCGGTCAACAAAAAATACGGTGACCCAGCTCACCCCCTCTCTCTACCTCCGACAAAGAAAAGTGAACAGGTGAGTGCATTACCTTAATATCCCCGCCCATATCCACGTGACCCGCTATCCCTCTATTCAATATGATCACAAAATACTATCATAACTAAAACAAACTAAAACAGAAAACTACATTGCTGCTCTGTAGTAACTGAGAACATAAACTGAACAGAATATATTCAGTTTCAGAGTGTGAAACTAAATGAACATATCTGTGATAAAGAAAATTCTAAACTCAAGGTCCATTTACTTACTGTTTGTGGAGCTTTCAGCCCTAATAGTAAGTGAACCTTGAGTTCAGAATATTTCATCTGAGAGTTCCCGAGGTGCAGGATCACACTGCAGTGTGAATCTAAAGCTCTTATCAGTGCTAACAACTGAATTAATACTGTGGCTGATTCTTTGTTTTTAAATACATCATACTGTTTGTTATGATCTATTGGCTAATCCCAATCGATTTTATGCATCACTGTCATAAAATAAATATGTAGTAGAAAAATATATAATCTGCAGAGCAACATGCCAGACTACATATTACCTCTGACTGGGAGTGCTGACTGTACTCAGATACACTTACAATAAGAAAACATAAAGAAATATTAAAACATGGGACATAGAATATCAAAAATTTAGAGGCTGAATGTAGTAAGTCTTTGCAGTACAAGATACAACACTGAAAGAACTGTAGACCCCGAGTAAAGATAGAAAACGTACGGTACCTGCTCCAGACTATTAATAAAACCACTCTGGCAGAAGGCAGACATTTTGGTATCGGAAGGCAGGTTTTGCTTTATTCATGAATGCTTTATTCGAGCAGTGGGATCAAAGCACAGTCTGACAATAGTGGTGTCAGCACAGGGCTCAGAGGCTGTCAGTCAGGACTGAAGGCTGGAAGGTCACCGAGTTAAATCCCTGACCGGGTCCAAACAGGGAGGGAGAGAGTGAATCATTCCGTTATTAACTATTGCTGCACTGGTGCCACTGAGCAAGGCATTTCATCACTGACTGCTCCAGTGAGGACGATGTGATTGTGTGTTTCCTTTCTTAAATGCCATTACAGCTTAAATGATTGGCTGCTACCTCAAAACCCCTGGTGGTGCTGTTTGTATTCATTTATGTCCAAAACAGAAATACATTTCCCATAAATCCTTTTGCTTTCTGAGACTGAATGCAACAGGCTTTCTAACATAGTGATTCTATTTCGCAATCGCTCTGCACATTCACTTAAGACACATAACAGGCATAATCTGCACTGCCAACTGTAAAATATGGTGACGTCACAGATTAGACTGAACTCACTTTTTAAAGCTTTTACAACCAAGTTCTGAGTGAAAGTCTTTGTTTTTGTTTGCTTAACCTTCCTGACAATCAGGAAATAAAAGTTGGTCAGTGGAAACTCAGGTGCTCCAGTGACAGCAGCTGAACAAAAGGACTACACCGAGGAACGGCCCTGTCTTCTCACCATATTGGTTCTTATGAAGCTATGATTTTGGTTTAGGGACAGAAAAAACGCCTTGAGTGATAAAAAGTAAAAGATTCAGGGTTTTGGTGAAAACACTTCAAGTTTCTAAAGACCTGGTGGCATCCACGATGAACACATCATTAAAGCCAAATCAAGCTGAATTTGAACATTGAATTTCTTACTGTTGTGCTGTATTACAGAAAAAGCTCATGTTTAATGTTAAATCTCAATAGAGTTGAAAAGTAGGAGGAGTTATTTCAGGCACTGCTGATTCCAGAAGTAAAAGTCCATTCATTTTTCCCTTTGATAATTATCTGACTCTCAGCTGGTTCTTCTTCAGCTCTGATCGGCCTAAAACTTTACCAGTTAAATCATCAGTCCAAATGATTAACAACCGTGTTACAAAATATCTGGCTCTTTGATAAAAAGTCAAACCAATGTACATATAAAAAGGTTAAAAAAATAAATTCAGGGGACATGTTTCGACTCCTAAAAGCACATTTTTGCAACAAATTCTGTCACGTGAACCAGTAACATTAACTAGATTACACTGTTGAGAAAACAAAAAAAAAAAATCTGTAGCTTTATAAAGAAATTGCTTTTAAATTCTGGGTCAGTTTTGATTGAATTCACAGAGGCTCATGGGTATTGTAGTGTTTAGAGCCATGCCGAATAAAGGACATGATTTCTTGGTTTATGACATAAACCTATAGGGTCGCTGCATTAATTGTCCTGTGTGTCTGTGTTTGTATTATGCAGATTGTGGACATTTAACTTTATGAGCAGCTGCCTATGACTGATGGTCATAGCCTTTGTCTGTCATTAGGGTGAACGGTGTCAAATCAATCAAACAACAAAACAGCAGTTACAAATATCGCACTTCCGGAATTTATTCAACTCTACAACAACCTAAAGTTTTTTTTTATTTCCTTGCATCGTGGTTCATTTCTAAACAGTAAAATGTCACCTCTCTCATTTAAAATGTGTGACAGTGGGTGATATTATTGATGCCCTGACAAAAAGGAAAACACTGTTGATAAGATGTTCGTCTCGTTTCTGTCTGATTATTCTGTAATGTTTTACCTTTCTGGATGAGCCCCAGGTGTTTATGCTTCTCCCAGCCACCTAATTGGTCAATTATCATTATTGTGTGGTGGGTTGCAGACATACACTCAGACACGCACACACACAAATACTAACCCCTCCATTATTCATTCTGCTGCGGAGGCAGACAGTGCACTTTTCTCACCACAGTCCACCTAAGGGAGTTATTAGAGGTTTGGGAAATGGCTGAATCCCTTCCTGCTCTATCTGTGGTTTTCCCCTGCCTCATTGTCTCTCATGTACAGTACACTAACATCCATCAGGAATAAAGAGGAGAGGGGCGGGGGTCAAGACAAGAAAATGTCCGTATGATACAGAAGAAACAATCAAGAGCAAACCTGGAGACGATTTTCTGACTTGTGCATGTTGAGAAAAAGAAAACACACTGTACTCCATGTAATCATCAAATTATCAATCATGCAACCAAATCCTGTAAAGAAGCTACTTATGCCACACACACTTACATTAAAGACATTTCCTGAATATATTCCTATGAAAAACTGTGCTTCATTTATCTTTTGTTTATGAATGTACTGAGGACATTGTGGCAGACAAGGATCAGGAATGTTGTCCTCTAAATGAGTCCAAGACTGAGATGAACCTCAAAGCAGTTTCTGCTGTTTACTGAAGTAGATAAGTTCGTATCTAACTGTAAAGACGGACCTCGAGATATTCCCCCCTCCTTGGAAAGATAAAAGAATCCGCTGTTTTTCACTGGATACAGATTTTTGGTGATGTCCTCATTGAATGGAATTTCAGTGATAATCAACTTTGTCCTTTAGTCTTCTAAAGGACATCAGTATCTCCTTATTCCCTTTGTAAAGTCACTGAGCATTAACATAGAGGTGATACCACTGGATATCTGATGTGTGTGTTGCATAAGATTTCGTTTCATATCCTTTTATTTAATATGTATTTGATACAATGCAACACCCATTATACTAATGTAACAACTGTTTTTGGTTGTCTTTTTCTTAAAAACTAATTGATACGACCAAGGCAAAGTGTGCAACTACACTGGGGGCCCAGATCCTCAGGGGGCCCAAGAGCACCAGGTTCACTGCGTAATTTGTTTTTGTACAATTGCATGCAATTCAGCTCACTGTACATACAATTACATTTTTTTTTAATCCTAATGTTTGCACCTGATAAGTGTATATAAATGTCAAAGATTGGGACCTTGAGGCGACAGCTGCTCTGCCTCATTACACAATCCTGAGGTTCCATCTCGTAGGAGGTTTATCTTGTGTTTACAAGGCGCATATTTCCAATTATATTAGTGCTTAATCAAGTTAACTACTAATTACACAGTTCACAGAGATGTGAGAAACAGCGACTCAATGGGAGTCCAAAGCTCATTTGAGTCTCTAGGGTTAATCCAGGCCTGTTTAATACTGACAATCATACACAGCAGCAGCAACAGCTTTTGGTGAATTTAACCTTGGATAGTGATTTTTAATTTCCTCCTATCAAGCTATTTTGCGTTAAGAAAACATAAAATATCTTGAAAAGACCAGCTCTCTTGTTAAGAACCAGTGTTTCTATGCTCTTACATACAATGTACATTACATCACCAGACTGTACTTTCACTGATGGCATGCAAAGTCGGTGCGTTGCATAAAAGATACTCATATAATCCACACAACTATCAGTGGTATGTAAGCATCTGCCGGCATGTGAGCTGCAGCTGCTGCCAAAAGCTCTGAAGGGTGAGATAACAGGAGCATTTTGTAACATCATATTTGAAATAGTGACAATGATGCTCTGTTTCCCTTCCAATAGCAATAGATTTGTTAGAGCAGAACATGTCAAACAAACTAATTTCCATGTTGGTGTTTGTATACTATGGAGCTGCTAAGGACAAAAAAGTATATACAAATAATAATACACTATAACAGAGTCTCTACAGAGCCTACAAGAAAGTAACCTCCGTGTGCCAGAAGCTTCTGGGAAATTGTTTTTGATTATTTCTTCTTATTGACTCCATATTATTGTCTAGAAAATGTTGGATGTTAAAGGAAAAAAGAAGGAAAAATGTAGGAATAGTGAATGAGGACAAGGGAGTGATTTCAGATTGTCCCCACAAGACGAGGTTACATTAATTCACTTACTGATCAAATATTACATGGTACAAAAAACTGCAGTCATAAAGCAGTTAGTTAGCAAAACAAGTTGATTACTAAGTATTATTTGCATGTTTAATTTAACTCAAACCTCATCTTCTCTGTTCAAATGCTGCTCTCAGCTTCAGAAATTTGTGATCATTCAGTCCCCAGTTTAGTTTGAGACAAACTTGCCGGTTTGTTTTAAAGACTGCATTCAGTACCTTCCTCTGGAGAGTCTGTGTCCCTTTTTCATGACGACCAGATAAGAATAAATTGTATGGCTATGAGATGAAAAAGAAATTAAGTGCCAATAAAAGAGATTAGTATCATCAGTGGACTTCTCGCTCCACCCAAAATAAGATCAGCTATTCCAAACAACTGGCTATATTCCCAGGTGGCACAATCCTGTGTGGATGTGGCTAAAAACACATCTCATCTGCTAATGTTATTCTCTGAACACGAGTGCCAAATTTTGATGACAACCAGGGAGCTTGTTAGTGCTAATTATTCAATTTGCATTAACATCTTAAGTCTCGATTTATATGTTGCAGCTGCCGTTCATGTGTCTTTAAAAAAAGCCTTTGATGAATGATTTGCTTGATCAACCCCGTTGGATCATAAAACTCACATGGGAATCATGTAAAAGTTCACAAGTTCATCTTTAATGTGTTTTCACAGGTTTGACTTTGCTTCATCTCTGTGGTTTCCTCTCTTTTAACTCTCAGCCAAAACATTAAGCTCCTTTGAGTAATTGCAGCGAGGAGAAATACGCCGCTTCCATCCTGGTGTCGAACCACGCCGCTGTTGGACGGAGAGCTGTCGTTTATGTCACTGGAGATGTGCAGTTTGCCTCCAAAGCCGCAAATAAATAACTGTTTCTTCCTCTGAAATATTTAAACAAATAGCAGAGTTCAGATGGAGGTCGTAGGAATATTAATGAATTGGATGCCAAAAACATCTGGCTCAGAGTTTGTGCAGTAAGAGAGGATGTACAGATACAGAGAAACCCCCCATAGTACTAGTTTGTCACATTTAAAAACATGGCACAAAATATTGACTATCACTAACAATCTGTTCTTTCTTTTAAAGGTGACAGAAGGCCATTTGTCAGTGGGTTCAAATATAACCTCAGAATGACTCAAATATAATCGATCAGCTCTTTGGTCAAAGTTTGCTCCAGTGTAAGCAACTAAAACTGCTTTGTTAAGGTTCGGGATGGGAATCGAGAACTGGCTCCAGTTGAGAATCGGTTCCAAATTGTCCGATCTATTGTCCCTGAGCTTATCGATTCCTCATATCGATGCCAGCGTGTTTTTTCTGATAGTTACACATTGCAACAACAATGGTAATGACATCCAATGCAGTGACGTCCTGGGTTCCTCAGTGGCTGCCTGGCAACCCCAAGTGATGACAACAATTTAAAATGGACCCTGCTACTGAGACTGGACTGTTATTGTTTGCTCAACCACAAGAGGTCACTACTAAAAAAACAAACAAATAAGTAAATAAGAACTTACATGTAGGTCCTCTAAAAAGATGCTGAAAAGATAAGATATAAGACATACCTTTATTCGTCCCACAGTGGGGAAATTTGTATCTCTGGTGCCACTGTGACACACCTAAGAAAGGTCTAAGGTCTTAAAATCTTGAATTGTGATTATTTTGATAATCATTTTTGGGTTATGGTGTATATGTTCAGTAATTATACTGTTTTAACATTTAACATGTAACACCACAGTACAATAAAAAAAACATCTGTATTTAACCCTCATTGAAATACTGACTATATCGTGTGGAGATGCACAGACGTCAACTGAGGGAGGCTGAAACCAACTGTGCAGGAAAAGGTCAGTTAATGTAAAATGAAAGTAAACATTTGAAACTGTGGAACATTTGGAGAAACAGTTTCCATCCTCACTTTGTTATGACAACAGCAGCTATTTTGTATCCTGACAATGTTTCCACGGAGACAGACCACAGATAGAGATACAGCCGGTCATCAGTGCATCTACACATAGGAACTTGGACGATCCATTAGCTAAAAATGGAGAACATCGGGTCACCCTGGAGTGTCCTCCAGTTAACCCTACAGCTGAGAGCCTGCGAGTGGGAAAAGCAGGCTGTTGAAAAGCAGGTGAAGGAGCTGAAGGTTCTGCAGCAAAGGGCTGAAAGCTACAGCGCCTTTCAGGAGCAGAAGGTGAAGCAGCTGACCACCGAACTGGACGGTCAGAAGATGCAGACAGAGTCTCTCCGGAGACAAGTGGAGGTCTTAAATAATAAGCTCCTTCAAGAGAAAAGCAGCAGACGGCAGGACAAAGTGAGGGAGCAGAAGGATTTGTTGGGACAGGACTGTGCCAGAAATGTCCTGGACCAAATATATGAGCAAGGAACTGGAGGAGACCAGAGAACGGCTGGCTTATCAGAAGAGGGTAAAGGAAATGTTCATCAACAAAGAGAAGGAAACCCACAAAGAGTTGGAGATGCTGAAGAGCCTCTGTGACATGCAGACCATGAACACCATGAGGATCGCAAATGAGGTTAGAAATGATATAAAGAGGAAGAGGGAGCTTCAAAAAGACTTTGAGCAGCTGAGAATTTCACATGACATGAACCTGAGGTCCATAACTGAGCTGAAGGCTGAAAGAGAAAAGAGTGACAGCCTCCTGGAAGAGCTCAAGAAAGAGAAAGAAAAGATCTTGGAGAACAACGCTTCTCTTTCCAAAGAGTTGGAGGAACTGAGAAAAGCTGAATAAACAGATCTCAACCAACCAGGAGCTGGTCACTGAGCTCCAGGCTGAGAAAGAAGTCATTCAGGGCCTCCAGACTGAACTGGCCAAGCTGAAAGAAGAGCAGAGGAACAAGAACTCCCTCCATGATTTACCAAATGTTGAGCTGCTGGAGGAGATCAAGGAGGTTTAACTGCTATCAAGCTGCTATTACAAAAAAAACCTTTTCTCTCATGAAAAGTTCATTTTTTTCCCTTTGAGGATTAACACAATGCATGCAACACTGCTTATCTTAATGTGATAACAAGCTATCATCCTTGAAGTTTGCATGAAATTAAACCAATTTTTGATACAATTAATTGTCAGTAGTACATTCAGTGTATATACATTCATTAATTATCCCTCTACACTCAAAAAAATGATTCTTGACTCTAATAAATATGAAGTAATATTTTAAAGTAAAATGTAACTGAAATTTAAAGTTTATGTATCCAAAAAAGTCAAACATGATGTGAATATGCTCAGTATAAACTGAATCTAAACAAATCAAGTAAACTTTATTTACTAGATCACATAAGAAGGCTGAGCCTCACAGTCAAGCACAGTTTATGTAAAAGTTTGCATTAACTAAAGCAAATCTGACTGAAGGTATTTAATTTATTCACATTGACTCAATATGATAGAAAAAAAACATTGTATTAAATGCAACTCTTTACATTAAACTTTAAAATTTACATGTAATGGGTTAATTATTTTTATGTGTGTATACGGTAGTTGTCATTGTTACTGGTGGAATATGTAATAGAGATTCACATTACATACACAAGCACAGGAGATTCACAGGAAACTGATGCAGCATTTACTTAAACACTTGCTTAGAATCTTATCTCGATGACAGAAGCTTCACTGTTCATTAATAACTCTTCTACAGCTGTGACAAATGGTAATTTACTACTAATACAAACACTATATTTCTTCTTGCTAGTACCACGTTCAATTGGCAAAACACTGTGGCTTTTATTGTGAAGCAGCCGCAGGAAACAAAATGTATTTGTCACAGTGCTGATGGCTGAAAGTGGTTTCATCAGTGAATGATTTTTGATTTTTGATGGTGATTTTCGATGGCTGATGTTGTCGGTCAGAGTGAGTTGAGGAGCTGCAGGCTGAGAACCGTCGCACTTCTCACATGATATCAAGGTTAACTCCTACTCCCTTTTAATTTGTTGAATATCTGTCAAGCATTATATATATCACACCTGATTTAAAGGGCAATTTTATCTTTATTTGGATCACAGGTTGCGTCTTGCACCGTCACAAATGCAGAAATAACTCCGCAGCACCTCCTTCTCATTAACACTCACAGGTTGGCAGATTTGGTTTGCAAATCACGCTGCACCCACCCCCTGTAAAATGCCCTGTCAATCAAATCACGGTGAAAAAGGAACAGTCAACCTACAGTGACATAATGGATGAACACAAACAATAAACCTGCTAATTACTAAGTCATTAATTATCTGGCGGCTTTACAAGGCGGCCATTTGGATCAGAGAACCGAAAGAAAAAAAAACGCTCTTATTACGCCTCTGCAAACAACTGCGCACTTGACCTTTCGAAATCAATGGAAGTAGCCTGGTTGGCATTTTGCAGCTCTGCCAAAACAACAATAACGAAAAAAGGAAAAAGGAGAAAGAACTGTTGGCACCTCTGGGAGCTGTGAGAAAAACAATTTGGCAGCTGTGAGATCATCCTTAATAAACCAAACAGGATACAATTTTCAGATAATATATGCACATTCAGTATATCTGGTGTCGAAGATCCACTTTTCATCAACTGGCTGAGAAACACTAATTTTAGTTAAGTGTTAAAAAATGGTTTAGCGTCATATAAATATACTGACTGTATTACAGCGTAAACGCAAAAGCAATGACATCTGAGGTGGTCATCTTTAAAATAGGTGGAACCTAATGCTTGTTTTTTTATAATTGTTCAGTTCTTGTGTTCAAAAACTACTGCCTTAAAACAGATGAACATTTGAGTTTGGCCAACAGTCACCCCAGGTGTGCCAGACAGTGCGTGCATATTTACACAGCCTTATCCTGTTGTACAATTTAACAAATGACTTAACAAATGTAATCTCACTTAAGTGAATAAAAAGCCTTTCCTTCCCACAGGCCAGGATTAATCATGAATAAAACATGAACCCACCCCTCCACCCCTTTAATATTAAGAGAGAAAATACCCTCCTTTAAGGCCAAAGTTATGATTTGTGTCTCCTTACAGTAGAACGGCAAACAAAGACAAACTGCTTATTATTTGATCTGAAATCCCATTTGTTTAATAGCTGATGTATGCAAAGTGCACCCTGGAGCATCTTTAATGCATAAATTTAAAACACATGAATGTTTTTGGAGGCTTTGTGTTCGGACATGATAAGAGGAGCTCTGGGCTCCGGCGTGATTTCCACTGCTTTTGATCCCGAAGGACAATTTGGACGGAGAGAGATGAAGACATTCTGACTGCAAACCAGTACAAACCACAGTATAATGCATCATTAATATGAACTTATATGTCTGTACAATGTCTTTAAATATTAAATATTATTTGCTGCCAATACAGCAGTACCCACAAATAGCAGTTTGGGGTTATAGGCTCTTTTTTTTCATTTCATTTTCATTTCATTTTTAATTTTTTATCTTGTACTGCAGCATAATGCAGCACTGTTACAATGTTATAATGATATCTTTCATGTTATTACTATAAACCAAATGATTCGACCTTCTTCTGGTTATAACATAAAAAAAAATGTTTTACAGAGAAAAAAACAAATGAAAAAAGAATGTAAAGAGATGTTGATAATAAGACCAAGTCATATTATGTTAGTTGTTAAAGTTGAGTCAAACTGAATTTGGTAATAATGGAAAAAAAATACAGGTAAATCTTGATATAATGTAGAAAAATGGTTAGAAACTGTGAAACTATTTTTTTCATAGTGGCAGCAAATCCCTGCAGAAAGTAGTTCTTGTGCAACAACACATTTCTTTCCTCTTTCCTTCTTTGTGTACTTCTTTAGTCACACACTGTCCCTGTGTGATTATCACTTGTGCCAGACCTGTACTACAGAACACTGCAGGAAACACATCAAACAAACAGGCACATGTAAAGCCACCAAACGGTTTACTGTCATTTTCCTCTTTTGCATACTGTAATATCACATACAGCCAGGATTCAGATACAGCAAACATACTTATTGGTGCTGCTTTGATTGTTTTTCCATTCAAGTGAAAGAACCAGGAGGTGAAGCTTGGCGTTTCCGTCCTGTAAAGGCAGTTGACTAATATGACAGCGTACGGATCGCTGCCTGAACTCATTACCCTCACTGTTTTGACAAGACTACTGCCAATGCTCATAATTAGTGTCTGATGCTGGCATCAATTTCAATGATTATCAAAGAACACAAGTCTGGTGTTGCAACGAATTGTGTACGTCTATGGTAAAAATATAAGGTAGACCATCAGCATTAGTTCTTCCTGTTCTTCAGAAAAGTAAGAGACAGTGAAGGTAATCAGAGGCTCACAGCAGACATACTGTGGATACAGACCTGTTATGTGTATGGGTCCATAAAAGATTTCTATTATATACGTTGCTGCTTGTCTACATATATGTGTTGGTGAAAAACAAGTATACAACGCCTTATGTTACTGATTAACACTGGGGTTCATGCTCCTATTACAGCATTAAATCTAATTATTTCAGCAACCACTTCATTTAATTTATTGTCAGAAAAAAGACATCAAAACAGGCAGCTGACTCAAATCAGGACTGATGGTGCAAAGCAATGCCGCTGTGCATTTTACTGAGCAAATTTATCAAGAATACTTTGTGATCCTGCTTCATGAGACAGACAAGTACAGCTTTCTATGGATGCAGCATCCAGGCCAGGAGACTGTTCTCCCCTCTGAGTATTCACTTTATGACTTCATACAGGAACACTGAAATCACCTAAATTTAATTTGTGCAAAACATGAAAGATGTGTGGCATCTTAGTTGGCAGGGAGTGTGTCGCAGATCCATTTTAGGATCTCTACCAAAAAGCTGGATGAATTTTTACTTCAAAACTCAACAAAACATTTGAATTCCTTAAAAATGCTGCTCATCTGCATCAATGTGTGAAAACTGTTTGTTGTAAAACCCTGTCAGATATTTCTAGAGTTTGGCCTGAGCTGCAAACACAAGTTACATAAGCTTTTTGGAGCCACCATTAATTAATGGACTCCCTGTATTCACTCATATTCATAGAGCCAACCTGCGTATAGCCTCTAAAGTCAAGCTTTAATAAGATAACCCTCCTTATTGGGGTTAATCAGCTTAAACTGTTCACTACAGTCCTGTGTGGCGTTCCCTCCCCCGACAGGTCGGAAAGTCACTAAGCCAATTTCATTTCCTCTTGGATTACTGGATTTGGAGAGGGGGAAGGGAGGCAGAGGGGTACAAAACTGAATATTAGCCAGTGCAATAATTTGGACCCTTTGTCAGACAGGAAGTCAACCGGAAGGGAGGTGAATTACTATTGGTCGAGTGTGTGAGGTGTTATTTTGCCTTTATAATAAATCCTGAAGCACACGGAGGGCAACTCCTGTCTGATGACTGCTCTGTCAAACTGGAGAGGAAACTTCAACTTATTGTATTATTGATCTCCACCACTCCTACAGAGTAAGGCACCAAAAATTAAGGTTTGTTTCTGTAGATTGTAAATTAAGTTGTAAAAGTCAAGTAGGCACTACTTCATCTGCTTGCAAGGTGCATGGAAAGGAGAGGTAGCCAGAAGGATCAAAACTCCAGCAACACTTGAATTATTGAGAACATCTTTATTATTTATATTAACACAGTTCAGCCTGTGGCCTTCAACAAGGTCAGTTCGGGAATTAGATTTATCTAAAACCACATGGCCATATATGACTTTCATCCATGAGCAAATGCAGTATGAGCGAATACTCCAACGGCTGTGTTAATCATAAAGGAGGGGGGTGTTTAAAATGCTGACCATGTCATCCTGGGCTGGGGACCTTTGTTGTGCATCATCCCCCATTTCCTGTCAGCATATTATGTAATAAAAGTGAAATATAAAAAAAATATTCTTTTAAACTACAACCCAGATTCCAAAAAATAGTTGGGATGCTGTATCAATCTGAAATAAAATAGAAAGTGATCAACATATTCAATGTTTGACCTCATCAACTTCATTGATTTTTGTAAATATCTGCTTATTTGGCTTATTCGGCTATACAGCATCCCAACTTTTTTGGAACTGAGGTTGAATTTAAATGTTCTAAAGAAAGTTGTCTGATGACCCAGATGAAGGCCACAAGCTGAAACATGTTAGTTACATTATGAAAATGTTCTCAATAATATAAGCGCTGCTTACACGTTGATGTTTCAACAAAAGAAAGAAGAGTAAATGAAGCACTAAAGTAAAACTAAGTTCAGGCTATACAGTTGCATCAACTCTAGTGGCCCTAGAACCCTCTCGAAATCTACAAATGTCCAATTATATTGCAGGCAAAATTTATGGCCATAAAAACGTATAGTTGAGATGGAAGATGTCCGTCGTTCTTAACTTGAAGTGTTTGTATTTGGGTGGACCTTCACTGGTATCAGAGTTTGCCATCTGCAGATGTTTGTTTGAAGATAAAACTCTAAAGCTCATGGGTCAGAGGCTTTGCTTTGGTCTTTTTCAAACCAGGAAATAAGTAGAGGGAACTGTTGTCGAGGTGTCAATGCCAAAACATCCACCTCGAGCTTCTCATCAAAGCAACCAGGTCGTCAAGTCACAAGGCAAATATTCCCGGAGGAAGATCACTCAGCTCATCTTTACTGGACAGCAGATTTGTGAGAGATTGAGGTTTTCCTGCCTTTTTTGAAACACACAAACATGCACTCAAAATTATGAAGTAAAGTTCGTTGGTGACGAACAGTTACAGTCCCTGGTTTATTGCTAGAAACCTACAGTGAGATAGAGGAGAAATAAGGATTAATTTGAGATACAAACAGCACAAATATGTTTCAAAAGTTGGACATTTGTCTTGGAGGATTGAAGGTTCTGTGAACAACTCAGAGATCATATTCGTGTTTGCTGTTTAGGAAGTACACTGACACATTCTGACGCACATTTAGATATGTCCTTATTATGTAATAGTTAAAAAATGTTGTCAGCGAACTGGAATAAATTACGATAATAGTGATAATGAAAGTCTCTTTGGAATGAGACATAATCACATTCAGCTGGTCAAACTGACATTTCATGGAAGAGCTGACACTATTTTGGCATCAGCAGGTCATCATTCCTTTATAGAGCAACAGTCAGCACTTAAAGCAGAAATGTGTGTGTGTGTGTGTGTGTGTGTGTGTGAGAGAGAGAGAGAGGTTGTGTCTAAATGTAGGACAGACACTTCCTTCCCTTAGTTCAAATCACAGGCATGTGGAGGATAATACAGCATGTCATTGAATACCAGGTATTAAATGAGCACAGCAGGAACACACACACACACACGCACACACATTAAAAAAAGAGTACAACCCGGGCTTGAGGCCAATGTCCTGGCCATGACTAATAATCACAAGACCAACAGGCCCTGAGACATGCTTGCAAGTAGCTAACCGTTCAACATAAACACATCCAAACACATCCACCTGATCCTCCCACTGCTAGCCAGCCAGCTAATTTCATCCCTGTGGCTCAGACTTCATCAATGTGTGTAAGTCCGTGTGAAGAGACGAGCGGCCTGCCATGACAAGGTTATGTAACATCTGAAGGCATGTGTGTGAGACACTGTCCGGTCTGAAGTTACCAGAGATCACACACACACACACACACACACACACACACACACACACACACTGGAGCTGGTCTGTGGTTGGTCTTGGCTTAACTGATGGCAGATTGTCAGAGAAGAGATACAAAAGTTGAATCTTTCATAAAGCCTGAGCTCAGGTTTGTAGCCCCAGAGGAATAATTTAGATAACATTTTGATGTAAGCACACATACATCATTTACGACATGCAGGAGGCAGGAGAACAAAAGTGATCTCCAAAGAGAAAAGACAGCATCAGTCGTTTCAGCAAAATGTCCCAAAACAACGTGATTAATGTCAGTCCTCTAGAGGCTCGTATGTTTATTATGCTACAAAGTCTGCACAACAGAGGACTTGCTGCTCTTTTCCTGTTTCCAACTGATTTCTTTTTACCATGACAACTGTCGTTCCCCAGCTTTAACCAAATGGCTATTATTGTAACCAATGATGACAAAGGTCTCGTAATCTTAAAAGGAAGCCATTTTAATCCAAACCACCATATTTCCTTAAATCTAACCGAGTTGTTGTTGTGCCAAAACCTAACCAAAGCACAACCATAAAGTTGTCACATTACACAATGGATTTACATGTCTGCGGTGATTTGTTTCAGGAGGCGCAGACAAATGATGTCGTCCAGCTGGTGTCAGATCAGGAAATGTTTCCATGATTCATTCTACACAGTCACAAACACATTTTGTCGTTAAATTTGTCTTATTTTTACAGCATGATTGCCAACAAGAGAAACGAGTTTATGTATGTAGGCAATGCAATTTCATAGCATTTTTCATAGATAGGGTTAAACCACAACCTATAACTGAGTCACATTGTAACATGTTTAACACACAGCTTGCCTTGCGAGGATTAGCTACTTGGATTTGAATTGCTTCTTGAAGCCGGAAAGTAGAACCATATCAGCCTGATTCTTCTTGCATTGTGGCGAAGCAGTTTGTTAATCATGGCCCTGACACGAGGGCTGAAATATGGTGCTGTTGAACGCAATTGTCTGCACATACTCTATATACAGGGAAATACAGAGGCACGAAAGCAATGCAATAAATGAGATGACATGAAAAACTGACAGACATAAACATAACATAAAATAGCATAAGAAGTAAAAAAAATTATAGTTTACATTGAGGATTTAAAAGCATTTGAATGAAAGTGTTGACATTAAAGAAGAACTTTGTTTTTAACGTTGATTTTAAAGTTTGTTCCAGATAAATGCTGCAAAGTAGCTACAATTTTATCTGATTTAATACTGCAAATAAGCAACAAACCAGTGCCATCTGACTGTGAAGGTCTAGTGGGTCTAATGGACTGTTGATTTTAAAAAAAAACATATCTGCATTTATTCATAGGAATAAACCCCATAATTATCAGCAACATAACTCTCCACCTCATTGTCATTCTTCTTCATCTGGATGGCGTCATACTGGTGGCCAGAGCCACTACAGGGGCATCTAATTAGGTTAATTAAGAACACTGATCAATGATTAATGCTCCAGTGTGTTAACTTTGGACAAGTTCTGGTTTGGTTCAGATTATCTTGCTGTCAGCTGGTGTATTTCTGTCTAATCAGGAAACACCAGCAAAGTGGACGATAACATGTTTGTGCCATGGAGCAACTCTGAGGACTCCAAGCAAACCAGATGACATCACACTGTATTTATGAACATCTGTCATTAATATAATTAATTTAACAGGGCCATGTGGAGCCCTGTCACTAACGCAGCCTCGGTCAGGAGTTTAATTCTCACCAGGGCCACCCCATGTTGAAATGTCAGTACTCATGGTACTCTACGATGCTGTGGAATAATCTGTCCTCTAAATGGCACTTATCACTTGAGGGGTCTAACAGGATTACATGTCCACCGGGACTAAAATGTCAATGGTGTGTCAAAAGTTTTCATCCTCACAAGTATTTTATAGACAGCTACCTTCCTACAAGCTGCCAACAGAAAAACTGACTGAGTCAAACGTCTGTGATGCATGTTTGCAACAAGTTGGCCATAGTGATTGGTGATAAGAAGTTAATGTTGCACTGTCCCTAAGCTTTAAAGGTGCTGGGAATTGTAGGAAAAGCATGCATTCAAAAATGGTCTGTAACAATATATTGAAGTGGAAGCTAAAACCTGCAAATATTCAAAAATGGTTTGATCCTTTTAAGCCAGTTTAGTTAAATAGGCTATTCATGAATGAAATCTACCTCGATTAAAGGAAATGAAGAGACTTTTCAGTCTGATTGGGTTCAGTTCAGTTACACTAACTTCACTGAGGTGTTTATATGAGCTCATGACATTTGAATCAGCCACAAACTGACCTCATTACCGGTTCATTAGGCCGCGTGTAAACACATGGCGTGTTTGTATGTTGTAACCATGACTTCTAGGTTGATGCAGGTTGAGGTCCAGTATCTCGGGTGCATCGATTTAGCTGACTGTTACTGTACTTTAATGCACTGAAGTGAGCACTCTTAGGCCGATTCCTGCTGCCAGCTTTGTTAAACAGACACAAATGGACGAGGAGGAAAAATGCAGCACTGTGGTTTTGGCCAACATCCACGTTCCCAGCAGTGGGTTGCTGATGTTGGAGGAAGATCAGGCCTCTGAAGGAACACACTTGGCTGGGCTTGTGATTTCTTTGAGAAACACGTTTACATAACCAGTGCCCTTATATCAGGCTTATGCAACCACCCTGGATTTTGGAGTTAAATACACATCGTTCATGTGCCATGTACTTATCATACCTTCCTCAGAGTGGTTTAGAGTTACATAATGGATGTTCTGGCTGTGTGACAGTAGCAAAGGGTGAAAAGACCAAATGTTAAAATGAGCTATGAGTGAGAACAGGTAAATGTATTAATGCAGGAAGGCAGCCTCACAATCAGACCGACTAATTGAAAGGTACCAAATTCAATTATTTTTCAATATGCAGTTGTCAAATGAGCAAAATGCAGAATCCTATCTGGCCAATGTAATCCATTTCAAATAAATGACTGATTTCCAGTGAAAGCAATCACAATAAATAGTCATTCCTATTAAGGCTGAAAGAATTAAGATAAGATAAACCTTTATTCATCCCACAGTTAGTTGATTGGTTGACAGTCTACAGAAAATTGCCTGTCTGAAGCAATAGTTCACCAATATGGCAAATACACTTATTTGCTTTCTTTTTGCAAATTAGATGAGATGATTGAAAGAGCTTAAATGTCTGCATGTTTAGTTTGGGGCTTTAGTCAGGAGGTGATTAGCTTAACATAAAGAAACATAAATGACAGTTTGTGACTTTAGAGGAAGTTATGGGCTGTAATTATTTCTTGACAAACAACAGTTTATCCATTCGCCCAGTGTCAATGTCAGTGCTGGGTTCAAGGTGACCTCTCATTGGTGATAAGATAATAAAACTCACTGCATCCAGCTGTTTGACAAGAAACTGTTCTAGCACAAAACTCCATTCAAGACCACAAATTTTCATTTTTCCATTTCTGTTTATGTACTTATTAGTGAGCTTTAGAGGTGTTTGAAAGACATTTTGAACTTTGCACAAACCCAAACTTGTGTTTTACCCACACTTTCAGTCTTTATGCTAAGCTAGGCTAATCACCTCCCGGCTCTGCCTTCATACTTTATGCACAGACCAGAGAGTGGTATAGAACTTTTCAACCAACTCTCAGAAAGAAAGTAAATAACTTTATTTCCCTAAATGCCAAACCTCTGCTTGTCCTGGTTTTGTGTCTCTTTTGGACGACTAGTCAAACAAAGCAAGCTATTTAATTAATGTGGATCTGTGAACTTGAGATGAGAATTTTACGTTGTAAATGTTTGTCAGAAGTAGTCTTGAGAAGTCAGTTCAATTGTTTAGTCTTAGCAGAGGACTGTAAACACAGCTCAAGTAGCACAACTGGTTTAAGAGAAGACACTCAATCCCCTACCAAAACCCCACCTTCATTAAAATTCACAGTATTTGCTTGCTCAGTTGGCATCCTGCTTTCATTGTCATTAAAAACCATCCCTATTAACGGTCAAAGGCTCCTGATCCCTTATAAGACTTTTGGTGCTGTTTTATTCATCCGTTCATTCATCTTTAATTAAAATCAAAGAGCTACACAACTGTCAACAAATGACTGCAGTCGATTATCTGTCATTAAATTACAGCAGCATCAAGTATTTGCATCAGGCTCCATATGAGATGTTTACATGTGTTTTTAGTCTAAACGCAACTCTTGACATTAAACCTTTTTCTTCTATTTTACAAAATGTAAAAAACTGTGTTCAGTTCATTGATTGAGGTTCATGATCAGAGTAAGTCGCAGCTGCCTGTTGGATTTATCCACTATACAATGATGAGTACAATGTCCATAAGGGTGAAAAAAATCAATTAGGATTTAGGCACAATTCTGGCTTTATTATGAGATTAATCCCACAAAGCCTCCTGATGCATGAGAGTTAAGCCGTCTGTGGTGATATCATGGCGGCTGTCTTCTCTGGCTGCCTGTCCCACTGAGAGCGCCATTCTTCAGTATGTATAATGTTAGCATAATCCCCGGCCGGCGCCTGCCCCCCCCTTTTCCACCTGTGTCTTCGCACTTTGGAGGACGAGGCAAAATTCAGAGGAGATTTCAGTCGGAAAGGAAGAGCAAAACTTCACCTAACCTCAGTTCTTCATGAAAAGGGAAATGAACCCTGGTGGATTATCTGTGAGCCTTAAACCAGCTAAAGCCTGGCATGATCTAATGTGATGGTTCTCAAGAGTTTTGGCCCATGAACCCTAAAAAGTCTGATTTGTGACCCCCCCAATGGGTGCACACATGCAGAGTGGGGTGATGAGTGACAGGGATTTTTAGCCTCTTTGTAAGTCACTCCACTTAATAAATTTAAGCCCATCTGGATATTCTTCACAAAAAAAGGCCGGACTTCAAAAGATTAGACAAACAAAACAACATTATTTTTCCTTCTTAAATAAATGACATTTGACTCTTGTAAAATCATCCCAAAATTCAGATTTGGTTTCCAGTCAAGGTCAAACAAAATTATGACAATGACACCCAGGTTAAAACAGGAATCAACAATATGCAGATTGGAAATTTGGCATCAGAGGCCTTTAAAGTCAATATCTGGGGAATTTTCCATCTGTGCTGTATGTCAACTCTTCACCTACCTACCAAATAAAATACAGAGGGTGAGATCAAGGCAGGTCTCACTACAGGCTGTAATCAGTCTCACATATGGGTTTAAACTGAGACACATAAGTCTACATCTTTATCAACAGAGGTTTTCGGGTTCTTTCCTCACATTAACCATCCAAACCTTAATGAAGACTAAAGTGACCGGCTTTGTTCCTCAGAGCAGCTGAAAAACTTGGACACATTCACATCAAATGCCACCAAACATCAATAATCCAGTCAGGCTTTGGACCAGGTTTGGCTCTTCACACTATCAAAGGGTTTAAACAGTCTTTCATGATCAGGCTCTTCAATACATTTTGTACCTGTGAATCAACACTGAACCGCCCACCCACCTGCTGCAGTCCATTACTTAGACAGAGGCCTATAGACAGAGCAGGGAGATCCTGCTTAATGGTCATGGGGCCCAACAGTGCTTTGGAGACAGCGCATAAAGGGACGCTTTTATTGTTTTCTGATAAATGGGAAATGGACGAATCTATAAATCTGCCGGATTCATTCAGTGCCGCAGGGCTAAGTAATTAAATAAGTCATGTGCCAGTTGGCACAGACTCGCCACAGACTCCCCTCCTCCGACAGATCTAGCCAAGCAAACAACCGGGCAGCTTAATAATTTCCTTTGTTGCTGGTTAATTGGCTTTCTGTGGCGTCTGCCATTGGAATTTGCATTACAACAACAGAGAGACAGAGGAAGTCTTTGTGTTCCATCAAAACATGGTATCATCAACAAAGAGACAAGATTTTTGCCATCTGTCATGCAGGGAGATGCTTGAATGGTGGAAAGGACATTATTTAAAAAATGTATTAATATGAACAAAAACTCAGATTCCACCATATTTAGAGGGTAAATTCAGCTCTGAAAAAAATAAAACACACACACAGTAATACAGACATCTGTTGCTGCTTTTGGGAATTTTTATCCTGAGGAATTTTAGGTTAATTAAAATTCTCATTACTTGCTGTTTTTCAATTAAAACCCACTTCACCCTCACACCCGCGAAACCCAAATTTTCTGACTTGTCGAGAGTGATTATGAAGTGAAAAAAGTTCATATTGAGGTGACTCACCAGTGTGTTGTCAAAGAGTGCTCTCTCATTGGTTAAGGTCCCAAAAATTGTTGGCTGAGGAGAGAAAGAAGAGACTGTGTTTGTTTCATGCACTCATCAAAACAGGGTAAGAAATCGTGAATCAATGGTTTTGATCAGCAACAATTTGAACCTCTCACACATCGAGTATATTGTGCTCATTTTATGCAGTGAGGCAGGGAAATCACACAGTTATTGATTTACTGAGTATTTTTCACTGAGCATGTTTTCTTTCTCTCCAAACAGCCTCCAAATCAATTAAGAGCGATTAAACTTCATACAGTCAACAACACATATTTCTCTGATTTGACTTTGTGCATGCTGGGAAATCCCCCAAAATCCCCATTAGGCCAGAGAAGAAGAAGTGTCTTTAAATTACATAAACTAGATCTGCCTTAACATGGTTGACTATGGCCTGAAGTAGTCTGAAGTTTGTTTTTGCAACTGCATCTTATCAGTTTTTTGCGGAGGCAAGAAAATCCTAGTTTAGGCAGTGAGGCAGAGGAAGAAAGCAGAAATCACCCATCGTGACTGTGATAGCCTTGGACACCTGTCAATCATGTTGTATAAAGCCTTGATTGACACCCCTGGGCCTACCCAGCAAGTCTTGTCTCAAAAACTGTGATTTGAAAGTTAATGACACTTATCTATGGCACTGCAATTGGCACATAGAGATTCATTCACAATAACACAATAATTTTTGTTTTCTTGCCTTTTTTATTAGCTATAGAGAGACCAGAGTGCCTGACAGGAAATCAGGGGAACGAGATGAGGGATGACATACAAATACATGTGTTGTAATTGTTGTAAAATGTTGTAATTACAGGGTCAGCGTCTTAAACTCCTAAAACTATAAATGAATAAATAAATAAATAAATAAATAATCGCCGTGTGATGGTCCAGTGGTTAGGATTCAGTGCTCTCACTGCCGAGACCGGGGTTCGATTCCCGGCCAGGGCATACTCCTGAGCGTGTTGGTGCCTTGTAGTGGCAGCCTGAATGGAAATTTCCCCATTGTGGGACTACTAAAGGGATTCAAATTAAATTTAAAATCAAACCATCAGGAAGCCCGGATACAGCGAGAATGTTAGAACTGCATTCTAAGAAATTCAATTTTAACTTCGACTACAAGGCTTGCCACTTGTTGTCTGCCACAGAGCTGTCACACTGAGCAACCGGGGGTTGAATGCCTGGCTCAAGGGTAAGGTAAGGTAATACTGGTGTTTTCCAATGACGACCTACCGTAGTGCACTCTGGCCAGAATTGTAGTCATAACACATTGGTCATGGCATCTGTACTGTTTCAGGGAGTGTGACATTTCTTGAACAAACAAAGAAGATGCATTCTACAGTTACAGTTTGTTTGTATTGAATGCCTTCAAATTAGTACAGGTTCCATGGTGTAATGGTTAGCACTCTGGACTCTGAATCCAGCGATCCGAGTTCAAATCTCGGTGGAACCTGACTTTTAAGGAATTTCCCAGTTTGGGACAAATAAAGTACATCTATCTACCTATCTGTCAAATTAAACTATTTTTAGCCAAAATGAAGGGATGGGGCGGCTATAGCTCTGGAGTTACAGCAGTCGTACAGCAGTCGTACAGCAGTTGTCCACCAGTCAGAAGGTTAGTGGCTCGATCCCTGGCCCCTGCAGTCTATGTGTCAAAGTGTCCTTGGGCAAGATACTGAATCCCAAATTGCTCGCAATGGCTGTTCCATCGATATGTGAGTGTAACTCACAGATGTACATCGCTTTGGATGAAAAATGGCTTAGATTAACTTACCAATGATAACATTTTTATCTGTTTAACAGACAAAAGTAGGTGATAAGTTGGAAAAAATAAAACATTAACAAAATATCACTTTTTTTGTTGCCCCGTCACAAATGATTTAGGTGAGTGGGGCTGCATAGAAATTCATGACTGAATTATAGAAGGAATGAATTTCTTTTGCTGTGGCTCAATTTATCAAAGACATAAGTCTATGATTGAGAATGGAAACACTACATGACCTGTACTTATTGTGACTCGACCTCTTCAACACTTCAACACAGCCAAGGCTGTCGGAAACAACTGATCCAACAAGGTAAAACAAATAAATCTTTTGGCACAAAGCGGCAGCCCAGCAGAAACCTGCTGAGCTGTGGGCATCGTAACAAACTGATGGCACGGGGGAAAATAATGACGTTAATAAAAAATCGAAATTTATTACGGTAGGACAGGTGCCTTTGCCGAGAGTAATGGAAGTTATCTGCGTTTAATGTGAGCCTGAATGTGGGCGGCACACCCAGGCTAATTAAAGCTGAAGTTTTAAATACAGAAAGAGCCGACAGAGCAGAAAGAAGTGCTTCCCTTTGCAAGTCGGATGATGACCCAACAGCGAACAAAGAGACATACGGCAGCCAGATCTCAGGGTGTTCCTCCACGCAGTCGTGTCGTCTCTACATGCAGAGAAATAACTGGATTAAATGAAACAAGGCGAGCTCTCCGAACCAAGCATATAATTAACAGTGTTTGTCCCAGCATTCGGAGGCAAGGAGACGCGACGATAAATAAATATTTCCTTTCTGTTTGCGCGGAGGAATTATGGAGAGCAAACAGAACTGATTTCACAGACTCCTGATTCAGCTCTCTTGTGATCAGGATCCACAACTCTTGAGTCTTACAAATTAATCACTGAGAAAACTGCAGCCAGAGAAATTAAAAGCTACTTTCTTTTTGAAGTTAGTTAACTTATCTTTTGTACACCTTAAGAGCACAAAATTTTAACTCTGTATCCCTGAGCAGGAACAGAAAGTCAGAACACAAAAGCAAAGTTTCAAATCTCCTCTCTCTTTTCCAGCAGAGTGAAAAATAACTGAAAATGACCCCACAACACCCACTTCCATGCGCTGCTGTCAGGGTGGGCATTCGCTCAACTTTAATCTCCTCAAGTTGATCGCTGGCAGGGATTTATGGGTAAAAGCCTTCAGCTGCATGCTGTTGCATAACTCAGCCCTATTAGCCAACCTGTTTCTCTGTGACACAGAAACAGGAAATCAATGGGAAAGGCCACTTTGATGCTGCCATGCAAGATGTTGTATTTATTCTCCTTCTGGTAACATGAGGTAACGTGTGTGTGTGTGTGTTTGAGTCAGTGTTGGCATGTGCATACTTGTATGTATTTGTTCAGTCATTCTGCAGAAGGAGAAATAGTAATAGAAGATATTTTTACTGCATAATAGAGTCAAACATATGATGCTGTGATAAAAAAGGAAATTATCTCTTCTCAGGAAATGACTTGTCTGATGCCATAATAACGTATAGAGGAAATCCTCTTAAGCCACATTAGCGAAAAGAGGGATTTAACCGATTAAATCCTCAAGGTTGCGAGCCGTTTGCATTATCTAGCCAGAGGATCAAGAGATCAACTCATATTTCACAAATTCTGAATACAGCCTCCTTTTACTGTACAAGGCAGCCATTATACAGAGCTGGAGCAGACCATACTGGCAGGAATAATTCCCAAAACCAAAAGCCATGTAATGACCGACACAATTTACAAGCTGCTTGGATAATACCAGCAGAACTGGTTCATTTTTGCTCTTGATCAGATGGCCTGCTGCGTCGGGAGTGGACATTTGGTCTCGGCGTGACCAGTGTAATCTCAGCCCTCTCTGACCCTCTGCTGTGCCAGCATACTCGCTGTTCCCTAATATCGCTTATCCTTATTAGTTATTAATACAGGCCCAGGCTGAGTCCTATGAATCATTTATGGGGCAGTGCAGAGACTAATTGAAAAGAAAGAACAGATTGTGGTAAAGGTCAGTTCAGTGTGCTTTTTAGGAATTATGAGGCCGTGTGGGTGGTTGCAAGAAAAGTCACAAGGTTATTTTTCCAGACTGCAGCTGCTGGCAGGGCATCCATAAACAGCCTGAATATGAAGTAATCCCATTTGAGTGCTAAATCCATTAACATGGTTATGGAGGAACGTGTGGAGTCTCTGTGCCACCTATAGTGCCTGTCTTCAGAACATCACATCAAACTGCCTGCGGTAATTAGCAAAGTTAATGTGAGATTGTCATGATAAAAGATAAAATATTTGCCGCTGTGATAACTTTCCACAGTTGTAAAATCCTGACTGTGAGTCCCATAAACCATTGCACGGTGTTTTGGCATCTGATAAGCCCTTAAACAAATTAATTTGTTACTCCAAATGGACTTCCTAAATCATATTTCATTGTCTCATGGGCACCTTAAACAAAACGCCTCCACCAACGCAGCCCCTTCATTGTTTTAATGCAGGGCTGTTTTCATTCCCGCGAATGCTTTGGTCACACTACATGACTTTCAAAGTTGTCAGATCTCTGTACTGTTCACACTACACAACTTTCTGTCTTGAAGTCGTTGTGGTTTGCACACTACATGACTGATCAGTGACAGGGGGAGGAAACCCTGATGAGTCTGTCTGGTCTCCAAACTAATGATTGCTGACTTGCACCCATGTTGCAGTTGTTGTAGCTTGTTGCACGACTCCCCAACCTATCTCAGACACAACCAGATATTTAGCCTGCTTGATATCTTTCAGGCGTCTGCGAGGCATCGGCGTGCTCCTAGATTGTGTCTTTGAAGTGTTCGCAGATGGTGATTTAGTGCTAATTTGCGAGCACCAAGCAAATGCAGATTTGTCTCTGATCTAGGGGCTATTGTCTGTAGTGTGAACTCAGCATAACTCAACAGCAGGCTGAAAAGTAATGTTTTGCTGTCCTGAAAGTTTCAAGTGTGCATCACCTGTTACTACGCTTGGGTGTGTTCAAAACTGTGCTTTGTTGCACCTGTAACCACACCCAGCAGTGATGTACAGGTGTCCTGAAGAACACCTAAGCATCACTGCTGCAAGCTGAGGAGGACTCACTAATGGAGGTCAACAAAGACAAGATTTTCACAGGTTATTAAGTTTCTATTTAATGTCTTGCAATAGATTGTACATGTATCTCTGTCTGAATATAGATCTGTTTCCATTTTAAGGTACTCTGACACACTGAAGTTTGCCCAAATCTTCATTCCCAAAACAAGCTCAAATATTAAAAGAATCATTGAACCTGTTGGCGTCTGGCTTTGTAAGACTCTTACAGGAGATTTAGAAAAAGCCATAATGTGAGTGCTAAGGTGCAAGCTCTAGCTGCTTACATTAGCTTGTAGAACTAATGCAAATGAAATGTGTTTATGAGACAGAAATGACTTGGTTCTTCAATTTGTTCTTCAATTTGACAGTTCATAACATGATGGACAATAGCCTCAAAAACTAGTCAGAAATACTGTTCATCTCTGTTTACTGAATTCTGTTGTGACAAATCATCAGTGTAGCAATACACGAATTTCCCAGCCTTCTTCACCTTTAAATGTCATCACCTAAGTACTTGTGATATATCAAAAAAACTGATGGGTGAGTTTAAGGCATGGAAACATCAGAACCCTGAAGGTCATTTGAAGAGCAAGGTGTATGTCATCCGCTGTCATTTCAGCACTAATATTATTGCTGACAACTGTTGGCAAACTGACAAAGAAAGGATGACACGAGGAAGGAAGCAGTAAACAAGAACACATCTAGTGAGCAACACAAACCTTAACAGGAACCCTTTAGACCATCCGCTATGCCACTCAGCACTTTCCTCCATCCCAGTCATAAGATAATTGCCTTGGGGAGTCGGACTGCAAAGCAGTGCTATTACCTGCGACCTTTGAACTGTGACATCTTACAACCACAAAGCTGCTGATAGAGGATGACCACTTGGAGGCCGCTGATCTATGACATCGGAGGAATACGGGGTTATTACCTTGATGACAGGGACTGGCCTGAACTTGAGGTGACCCGGTAAAGTTTGATTTCCATGTTTACAACCAAATGGAGACCCACAGCCTTTGACCCAACTGACCTCTCCTCTTCATTCTAAATGATTAGTCCTGCAAAGTCAAGTTGCATTCTGTTGTGCACACTTTGTCTTATAAGTCATCTGTGTTTTTCTGATTTCTCCTTTAAACGTGCACACTGACCCTGTAGTGTGGGCTATACACATATCGCTTTTTAATTGCTTCCGTGCAGCTTTGCCAAGAATCACATCGAGGAGATCCTGTTGAACTTGTAACACATTGAAGAAAATGCTGTTAAAACAATGGTTATATAAGCTATCTTAAATTTCAGTCCAGTTTTAACGGGCACCTCGAGGACTTCTAATCCGCAAACAACCAAAGCCCCCTGACTTTTAAGTGAATCTCCCAGTGCTCGTCTACTGACTGAAACATTAGAGTTCAACATCAGGTTTGTTCATTTGGATTAAATAGCAGTCAAATGTTAAACCTGAGCTGTGATCAGCTGCTTTATGATACATAAAAAGGCTCCCGTGTTCGGGCAGGTATAAGAATGTTTGAAGGCCAAGCAGCTCAGTACAGATTTAGACACGTATCTGGATGACCTTTCACTACAAAGGAACTTCAACTTATGTAACAACAACCATCTCAAAGACAAACGGGCAGCCGGTGCCAGCACAGATTAGGTCAAGAGTGCACACTGGAAAAAAAAAACACCGTCTTTAAATCCTCAAATACAATCTTCCTCAACTTTAACCGACCCTGTTTGGAACAGCATTTTTTGCAGCGCATGAAACCCTGAGATGTCAGATAACTGTCACTCTGTCTGTACAATATGTTGACCACGGGTGTCATGTGATGTTGTTACAAAACATGGACAAAGTTTATGTAATTTGTGGACAGCTGCCCCTGCCCTAGTTTGAAAAGACTTCAGGAGCATGTGACTCGGTCCGTCATTCCCCATGAACCAGGTCATGAGTGAATCAGGCCGCACTGCTGCTGAGTGATTGTGTATTTATAGGCAGTCGTGTTATTTTGATATCGGTCAGAGATTGACTCTTGTATGTTTCAATTACCATGAAGGCTGGTTCTCCAAGGCCCTGTGACAGTAAAATATATATGCATGTCTAGACTCCAGCAAATTTAATCAAAAGACTCATGAGTCACAATTTAATCAAAATACAAACCCAAGTCAAATAAAACCCGCCCAAAAAATCATATCTTACTAACTAATGCAAAAACAACAGAGCAGTATATTTCCTGCTATTATTTCTTTCTCTAAAGATGAATAAAGATAATCAACTTTCAAACAATAGGTTCAAATCAGATCGGATGAAATAAAATAAATATTTGATTTATGGACAGCAATCACATGTAGCAACAATTAAATGAATGTCATAAATAAGATTAACTTGCATCATAAAAGCAAAACACTGCTGAAAGACCAGAAAAGATGCAACAACTCAAATCAGGGGCAAAAATACAGGAATTTGCTCACCAGTGCAAAAAACTTCTCATTCTACATGTTTTTCCTGTTTAAATCACAATCTAATTAATAAAAGTGTCCCCGGTCTCTCTGCATCCACTCTAAAGGCCCTCGACGGGCTCAGCCTGAAATAACTCGCAGCGGGCCGAGGATCAGCTCTTCCAGAGGAAGCAATCACAACAGAAAGTGTTTACCGTGTGCTATAAAATGAAAACAAAGCTGACTACACAATGTTTAAATTGGAAAATAATCTTGTGGGCTTTAATGCAGAGATGGCATGCATACTGGAGGTCTGGGAGGAAATTAAAATGGAATTAGGCCTCTGTGGAAAGCAATGTAAGGGAAAAAGGGGTCACTTTGTGGAGTTACTGACCGCTCGAGATGACTTGGAAACAACAACCACTGGAAAATGTAAAGGCAAAGAGGAAGTATACATACAGAGTTTAAAAAATGCTCTTTTAAGAACTATTGCTATATGCCCTGGTTTGCATCATGACTACAGCCAATAATGAGGATGTAAAGGTGTGGTCAAACTAGAATTGAGAAATTGAGACTGAGGAGGTGTTCAGAATGAAAACTGCCACTGTGTTAATAAAAAAAAAAAAAAAAAAAGGGATTATGTTGGAGGGGATGTTGCAGGTACTGGTACAAACAGTTTGAGGAGCATATTCATGAGCTCGAGTCGCAGGAAGGATTAAAGAACAGTGGAAAGATATCACGGTAATCGCGAGATAAACAGTAGAAAAGAAAACATGATTCAACGGCCTCATTTAACTGAAAGAACAGGCGGCATTTTTCACATAACGCTCATGTCGGTCTGAACTTGGCCTTGCTTGTACACTGTAGCATATGCGGGTGGGAGAGGAAATAATATGACAACAGTTGTACACATTACATGCATAACTAGTGGACAGCAACACACAAGTTGAGAAGTTTCTATATTTTTTATCTATTTTTCTCATTTTGTTCATCACTTGTCATTCGTACTTGCAAAGCACTGTTGCCAAAAAGCATCATCATATCATATCAAATCAAATACTTTCTGAATGACAACTCAATCCGACCCCCTCTCTCAAATAATGTGGACAATGATGAATGGTGATTGCAATTTTGCAGGTCAGTTACAATGACTTCTGCCTGAACCAAAGGAGGCACGATCAAGTTGTGTCATACTGTTTGTTCATTACTGAAATAGCTAATAACTACAATGGCGCCTTTCGTTATCCTGTCTGGACAGGTGATCCTAACGAAGCTAAAAGGAGAGCGATGGGAGATGTCAGTCATTTGCACACAGTCCTGAGAAGAGGTTGAATTAAGCATGATGAGTAAAAACACCTGTGTGAGGAAACCATGAGTCCCCTCCAAATAATTAAAAGAAAACAATCAATCTAGAAACTAGAATGTTTGTGCCACATATAATTCAGCCTCATTACATTTTGCACACCTTCCCAAAATTAGCTCCTGTGGAGACAAACATTGCCAACTACTGTAAGTGTCTTGGTAATAATATATGTTACTCATGTCTCTTTCTGATAAACACTTCATCCAGACGAGGTGTCTTGTGATATCGACCCAGGACATTGGTGTGAAAAATGCTCTTCCCCCATGAAACATTTTCTATCTCTGCCGACGCGAGGTCTGTGGGCATCATAGCGATCTGTCCCCCTGCGCTGGTTTGTGTTTATCACCTGGAGAACTTCCTAACAGCCGGGGAGCCATCAGTCTTCAGAGCTGAACAGAAGCCGCTCTGTATCCACTTCCCCCCAGAGTCTCTACCAACTCCATCTATCATGGAAAGGTTAAGTGATAACGTCACATAACAGCTAAAATGTGAAACCTGCACTTTATTCCTTTTTTAAAACACACATTCCCCTTTATGTCCAGCTGACAGTGAAGGTGATTATTATTCTTATGCCTTTTGTTTTTCAGATCACAAACTGCAAAAATGTTTCCCACTTGTGACCCACTAACATACAAACTGATGAGAGACCACGTGATGGTTTTGTTTTTCCAGGCACATTTATCTGGCTCTCTCCGATAAGCACATAAGAAAGCGTACAAACATATTTTTATAAGCATTTTAGAGACTCAACACAAGATTTTAGGCCCTGATTTCATAATGCACAATGTCAACCAAGGCTTTTGCTTGAACTCTTTAACAGTATATATGATGATCTATTTCTTTTGGCTAGTTTATATGTGGATAATCTCCATGTTGAGACTTTGAGGCTGTTATTTGGTTTTGGTTTCATATTTGACTTCTACCAATATTTGACATTTACATTTATCATTTCACTCTTATTTGGCCTGAGGCATGAGGTCTTTTAATGAAGGACCACAGGTTTCTTTACATCATCTCCACAGCTCACATTTGCGACTTTTGAAGTTCAGATTTCTTTCAGTTCAATTATGAGTGCATGCTTATATACTAAACCTAAGACCTGCAGTATAACATACCCTACATATATATATATATATATATATATATATGCAAATACAGACCTTAAAGCTCTGCAGAGTCACTTTCAGCAGGATCTTTTTTGATCTGTGTTCCTGTTCTGACAGTCCAGTCTGACCAATTTCTTGCAAGATCTAGGAATTTATTCATGGAAGGTTTAAGTATGAAAAACTTGTGGATGCATGGCACAATCTGAGTGAAAATCAGTTTAAATTGATCCAGTCCTCTTCAAGTTTTAATCACAGTTAGTTTTAATAAAATAGGATCAATTCACATTTGGTTTTAGTTGTTTCATCGGTTTGTTGACAACAGGAAAAATGCAGAATATCACAAGAATTAATCCTCCAGCACTACATACAAGTAGGTTCAGGCCAGGCTGCATCTATTCAGAATCTGACACAGGAAAACCAGCATTAAAGACTCATCTCCTGCCTCCCGGTGTCAGTAACCCTCCTGGGGTCTCAGCAGACCTGGCCAGAGAAAAAACAAGCCCAGTGCTGACCTCATGCTTGTCAACTGATCAACGCAGGGTGTCTTTCCCCTGCTTTGATCCTGGATGAGGTAACTGCAAGCGGACACCTCCGAACCCTCAATGCCCAGCGACCTCACAGGGCCGCTCGGTGAAACGCAAACCGCCGGATTACAGGCACATTCAGGTTTGTTTAATACTGACTAGACTGACAAAGGGAATTAGGGGAGAGTGTGAGATGAAAGATGTATTTGGCTGCATTCTCAGACGCCCTGTGATCAGCTGGGAGGCACAGAGAGAAGAACGAGGGGAGGGGAATGAACCCATTCATCTGCTCACTGTTTACAGGTTGTACAGATCACATGACTCATTTCGCTGGTTAATTGTGTCCAAGATGAGATGTACAGATGTAGTGCAAATGGTTGGCAAGTATAAAAATGATTTTATGTGCTAATGATGGTTTTCTGAATTTAGTTATAAGATTGTTAAAGTTCATGACATTGAACAAGAAAGGGTAAGAAGAGAGAGAAGGGGGGGCAGTGAAACACAGAGAGGAGATCAAAGCAGTGGCCTCCAGTCTTCAGTCCTGAGTGGGAAGTGTGTGTGTGTGTTTGTGTGTGTGTGTGCGTGTGTGTGTAAATGTGTGTTATTCCATCTTCAAAGACAGTTAGCATTTGCCCACTGTCCCTGCTAACCTTATGAGGTCTTACACAAACACACACACACACACACACACACACACACACACACACTGCAGAACTATCTATCTATCAGGTATGTCTTTGTTAACACTTTACTGTTTGTTAAGATTTGGGCGAAGTACGATTTCTTTTGTGTGCCACTGTCTTGTGCTGCTGCAATGCCCAAATGTCCCCTATGGGCATCCATAAACACCAAAATCCTTTATTTTCCCTGGTAGATATTTACCTCCAGTGTCGCATGCTAAAAGGCTACTTATCATAAATATTTTAAGTATTTTAAGAAACAGCAATAACACACTTCATTCTGCATGTGAATCTTATCCAGGGCTGATCAATCCCGTCTTGTGCAAACCATAACGACTTCAAGATTCCCAATCACAAGACAGAAAGTTGTGTAGTGTGCACAGTGATCTGACGACTTTGAACTTCACATCGTGGGACCGAGGCATAAGCAGACCCTGGTGTGGTTTATTTGTGGTGTGGAAGCAAACAGACCAACCAAAGGACGGTGTGATAGTATGTTAAGATATTTTAGTATAATCTCAAAAGCTTAATTACTGTTGAATCCGTCCTCTGGCTGTGAAATGTCTGACAAATGAAGCAAACAAAATTTGTGAAATCAACCTGAGTAATTTGGTGTTCCTGTTTTAATTCCTTTACAGGTACATTAATAAAAACTGGGCCAAAGCCCCTCCACAGCCACAGTCCACCCACAGAGCTGTCTTATTAGACTCTTCTTGAACCTCTGTGGGTGTTTACAGACTCACTTAAGATGTATGAAAATGACTTGTAATGCAGCATTACATAACAACTGAATACAGCACATTAGCTGCATGTGAAGCCTCTGTAATGCAGCAGCGCAGACTTCCAGTCTGCCCCTTCACAGTTATCATGTGATGTTTTCAGCCAAGTTAACGGCACGTAGTGTTTTGTGCGCACTGAGCCAACTCTGTGGCATGTTTTGTACAGTCGACTGTGTCTGTGTGAACGTCCTGTTCTTTCAGCACGGAGGACTCGGAGACGCACAACAGAAACAATAAGTCATTTAGGGTTTCGAGTGTTTACATACCCGCTGTTTGGAGGAAGGCCTCAGTCCGAGATGGGGTTGGCTCCGACACTGCAGGAGGGAGGGAGACAAAGCTGTTATGGAGAATATCAAGGACATGTGGAGTGTCATCAGAGAGAATTACTTCATATTAGTGGAAAACAGTGTTTCCAAAAACACAGCTCTGTCATTGTTACACAAACATTTGGGAAGTGGTTCACTCACTTATAGAGTTTACACACAAATTATGTTTTGGAAATTGGGTTTTCAGTCTAAAGTGGAGGTTGTAATGCCTTAAAGCAGATGACCAGGATTTTCAAAGAATTTATATGATTATGACATTTTTTAAAAGATGTTTTTAGGAATTAGCATGCATTGCTGTCTGCCATAGTGTCTGTTTTGATACTGCCACTAGAGGCCACTGAAGTAAATACAGTAAAAAAAAAAAAAAAAAAAAGCAGTTTAGTATATATAGGATATAAAAGTATATACAGACAGCAGAAAAACCTGACAGATAAGTGGAGAAACATAACAAATGTAGATGTTTCCACACAGGTGCACTGCATGGTACAATTAACCAATTAACATCCAATCACGCTCTGTGAACAGAAGAGCAGCTACTCCTCAGGTAAGTCTCTCGTGAAAAGAAGTGAAGTTAGCTATGAGGCTGTGAAGGTTTACACACACTCCATGTGTCATTACATACTGTGCATCATTTGAAACACCAGACACACCGTTTAGACAGAAGTAGTTGAGCAGACAGGGTGTGTCACTGAGGGGATGAAACGGGATGAAATTGCAGCTTGTTGCTGCATCAACGCATATAAACAATGGAAAACAAGAGAGTGACATTTCCAAATGTGAGGCTGCGTTTCAGTCTACAATGCTCTACGCCCATTGTATTGCATTTAACCTTTTTCGTATCTTAAGCAAGTAGAGCCTGGATGACTTGATGTGTTACATGTAAATATGACAGGATTAGGTTTTAAAACCCTCACAATTTGGCAGAATTTCAAACCCCAATTAGGTACTTTACTCTTTGAAGCTACAAGATATTTCACAATTTACATTTTATACCTTTGCAACATTTCACTGAGATTAAGAAATTGGACAAATTGCACATTCCTTTGATCTTTATATACTGATTGAATGGTCAGTGGATACAGTATTTACAATACTTCTTTTGGCTAAATATTATTGATAAGCTAAACTTGGAAAATGTCTGTCTGTAAAAGAAAATACAAATATATTGGAATTTATTAAAACTGGTTTTCGAGGTTTCTGCCTGATTGATTTTATTTCTTGCTTTTAATTTTGTAAAGCACTGTACATTAGTTTTGAGTGCTACACAAATTAACATGTTATCATAATTATTATTATTATTATTATTATATACACTATATTAGTGGACATAGTGGATAACTTCACACATCTTTCATCCACATTAGTGACCTGGAGGTTCCCAATAATAATGAGGCTGGATCCTCATTATCAGGACAAGAGATCTAACGAAATGAATGACTTTGATTTTGCGATAGAAAATATCAATAAAATAAAATAACATCTGAGAAGAGAGGCGAAAGGCTTTTTTTCCCCCTAGATAATTGAGCTTGATTCCCTCATGGTTGCCTAAGTTGTTTTGTCGCGTTAACTTCACCTAAATGCTGCAAATGCAAAATGTAAATGGCTGCATTTAAACTGCGAGCATTAAGACGAATGGAGCCATTAGTGGTATTTAAAGACGAACATGTAAAGAGTTTTTTCAGAGGAGACGGCGGAACAACGAATCCTAATGAGTCCTTAAAAGGCTCAACGTGAAGCTCCCAAAGGAGTTATTTACAAAGAGAGAAACTCTGCAGAATGGTAATGAATTCCCACATGGGGAGAACCACACATATACACACACACAAATACACTCAGAAACCAACACACACACTTTGAATACTGACAAAGACATCATTTGATGTAGAGACCGTGCTACAGATTTTTATGTGTAGCACACACACACACATACAGTATACACACGCACAAAAACATCACATACATACATCCATTCAAACACACACACTAAGTCTTCTAGTGCCAACACATTGTTTGATGTAGAGAGTCTCGCTTTTTCTTAAACACACACACTCAATACACACTATTGCACTCAAACCTTGGACGATTTGAGGTAAAGATTTTTTTTCTCACTCACAACACACACACCGACACACCCCTTCTACCCCAACAAAGATATTATTTGATCCAGACAGAAAGAAACCAGGAGGCAGCAGTAAACCTTCAGGAGGAAGCAGGCTTTCATTTTACGAGCTGCACCATCTGGAGATTTTTGGAGGGGGATGATGGAGAGTAGGTGTGAGATTGGGGTGATGGAGGGTGTAAGTTGGGGGAGAGTAAAGGTGACAGCTGAGCAGGTGCTGACCACATTTCCGCTGAACACTAATGCAGCAGGTTTCAGCTGACAGGTCGACGGCTGGACGGAGGTGATTTATTTATCCAAGAGGTGACTGATGGAAGCTAAGAAAAAAAAATCTATTTACCTTCGATACAAAGAGCCTGGCATCTTTTCTACTGGTTCTCAGTGGGTTTTCTCGGGGGTGGTTTCTTTCATGAAAAGCTGAAACATGGAGTTTCAAGGATAAACTGGTTTCTACAGCTGTACTGGATAGAAGAAAAAAAAAAAGCTTATTTTTACAAAGACGTTAAAATGATCATTTTATAAGCATTCTGCAACTACAGCTCCCACGAGGCTTCTGAGAGCTGAAGTGTCGTTTTATTCAAAGTTTCTCTTCTCTTTAAAGAAACCACAAATAATTGACTTGAATCGAGTGTATAAAAACATCAGCGTGCTGTTAGAGGCTACAGTTTTATGCTCAATAGCTCTTTCAATGAAGGATGTACTATTTTATGGAATCAATGAAATACTGAGACCCAGGTGATTAAATGATATCATTCGTTTTATTTGTTTGTTTGATGCAGCTTTCCTTTGCATGTGAGCACATTTAAGACTGACATGCCCAGGGAAGTGTATTACCTGTATATGTGGGCAGCAGCTTGTTTATTATCACTATTTTATAATCTGATCAATTCATTCTTAATGTGAAATAATGGGAATTGTGTATTATAATGGTTAATTTGGTGAGACACAAAGTGTGTGTGGATATGAATAAGACTACACACACACACACACACACACACGCTTACATTCAGCCACATTTGTCAATCCAAACACTGTCACACTGCCTCTAAAAACAAACCTGCACTATCTACTGTTCTCATACACACACACACACAAACACACACACACACAGTGTTTCTGTATATTCTTTTCATGCAGGCACACACACCCACTGTACATAACCCCCACAATTCAAACTTAGTGCATCTTCAGCATCCTCTTAAACATGAAACATTCGCTCCCCAAGTCTTCCCAGCTCTCGCCATTCATATACTTAAGTGTACACACAAAATAAATGAAATGAACAAAAACGCAGGCGGATTCGCTCTAGCCACCACAAATTGAAGCAAAGACGTGTCTGCTCAAGCTGCAAACATTTTAGATGGAGCAAGGAAAAATGTGTTTTAGCAACTTGTATGACTGGTTGTGTAACGTACGGAGGCGGGAGCAAAAAAAAAAAAAAGGAGAGAAACTGGTGGGAAACAAGTGAAACAACTGGACTTCCTGGTAAGTTCTCAAGCCAAACCTCCCACAGCCACACACACTCAACAGTAAGAGTTTGAAAACTTCAGCAGTGAGCTCGGAGGAAATGATTGGGGTCATCACTTGGGACATGATGTAATATCTGTACTGAACAAACAGGTTTTCAAGGAACCTTGCAAATATCTTTCCCACCTTTATATCTCTCAGGAATCTTTAAATCGATGGTGTTTCCTTTGCAAACTTTACTAGCTTCTACTTGCCTCCATTTTTTCATTATCTGGTCAATTCTCTGAAATTCAAAAGAGCAAACACATCATCCATAACTTATGATGCTGTCTGAAGTGCAGTTAAAATGCCCAAGATCTCAGTTTCACGCCTTTAGTTTACTGGCATCACTTTCTGTCGAGCAAATCAGTCTCACAGAAATATGATGTCCACAGATATGAAATCCAGACAGTGTAGTTGATGTGAGAGGATCAGGCTGTTCTGTGGTCGAAATGAAAGAAAAGCATTTTATCCTTTTTTTTCCTTTTGTTCTACTCCGGCAGACAATTGCTGTGACCTTTAGAGGAATATTACACTGCGAGGAGAGGAGACAGCCACGGTGTCTTTCCTGTCTGATCACACGCACAGCGGGACATTTCGGTTCTGACATTTTCGTTTCAGGCATCTCATCCATCTTTTGGGTTTTTTGTCATCTGTCGGGAGCGCTTGGTTTTGGGAGGATTCACGTCAAATGAGAAGGAAAATAGCTTGTGAGGTCTGATCACTGCGTGCACAGACACACACACTAAGAACAGAAGACCCAAGTTAAATAAAAGAGGGTGGAAGTGTTTGCTAATGATATTATAAGAGACACTGACACAGCTGCTTTGTTATTCCTGATCAGTCATACATAGTGTTAAAATATCCAGTTAAAAAACTTGAGTATCATCTCAAACACACTCAAACATTTTCATATTTAGGCGATGTTTAAAAGAGTCATTTAGAGGTTAAAGACATATCGTTTTATATACTGACTTTATTTATCATCAGGTGTGAGTTAAGATGCTCCTGCCTTTGTTTCTGCCTTGTTTGTTACCTGTGTCCTCATGTGGCATTCCTTCAAATGGGAAAGCCTGAACACTGACTAGATGGGATAAAGCCTTGGTCCCAGCAGCATTTAAAGTGACAAGAAATCAAGTCTAATAAAAAGGCAGTGATTAGTGGATTCGTTCTCAGGGTCAAGCAATTTTTCTGCGTCCAGGTCGACTTTGGTGAACTTGCTCATGTGTATTAGCCCAGCTGACAAACAGCAAGCATTCTTGACAGTGCTGACCTTTGAAGAAGTCGTCATAGCTTACTCGCCGTGTTGCACCATCCACTTCTCTGTCCGTGTGAACTTCATGTCCTGTTAGCAAACCTAACCGTCAGCAAGCTCTCTAGCTCAGAGAGTGCTTCTTCCCCCTCCAGTGGCTCTGTATCGACTGAATTAATGTGAAGACAGAAAAATAACTGAGACATTACTTGTGATAAATGCCTGCACAGGTTGCTGTTGTTCCTGTTAGACAGTGACTACTTGCTCAAAAGAGTGAACATCATCAAGGTTGAATAATTTCCACAGTCAGATGTGACAATCGACATCGTCAGTGGGTGGATGAGAGAACAGTGTAGCTAAAAGTTTGGATAGACACAGTTTGGCCTGTTGATGGCCCTGAAGGTCGCATAGTCACCATCAATGCATTTCTTTCTGTCGGGAGTGTGAATGTGCAGACCAAATTTATAGCCTCTATGACTAACCCGGTCTTATCACTCTGCGTACAAATAACATGACTTGTATACGACAATAACACTTTCAAATTGCATGCAGTGCGCAAGTGAAATTTGGCGTGCAGGTGTCACTGTCATCATCCATAGCTTGCATGGTATTTGGACACATCTGCTCTCCACAGACTTTAATGGAAAAGACTGGCGTATCACTTGAATGCAAAATGTCACTTTGGCAGATGCACTGCACACAATAGAGTCATGTTATTTGTATGCAGACTGAAGAGACCGGGCTGCAGTCAGGTCAGGGGAAAGCATCAAACTGAAAGTGGAGGGAAGGTCACAGCATCACTGAAATCAATTGGTTTCTTTCTCTTGGGAGTGTGAATGTGGACTTATTTTTTCGATATTGGTCACAGACAAACAACCAATTGACAGTGGTGAGAACATACCGTGTCTTTTTTTTTCTTTTGTGTTCTCTCTTTGTTCGCGTTCAGGGGATTAGACAGAGCAAGAAGTTTGGAAGGAAACTTTGTAAAAATATGTTTTTAGGATGTCTGCATTCGTGACATGATTTTATCTCATCCTTTGGTGATGAGCAGTGGCTGACTAGAGGTGCAGTGTTTTGTTGGGGTTTTTTTAAATTAAATTTTACTTTAAACATACCAATGCATTGAGGAATATGCTAATTATATGTATGTACAAAGCCACCACATGACCGGAGTTTGGGTTTATGATTGTGTGTCCTAATGAACATATACACTGTATCCTGTTTCTGTCTCATTTCACAACCAAACTAACAGCAATTTAACCATTTAACCCACTTCAGCAGTTTGTCTGGGAACCTGTCCGTCATCTTGAACCAACCAATCTATTCTCCTGAATATGTCCCAGTGGGCGGCGACCCCGGTGACCCCTCGCTGCTGAACCCCCTCGCCCCTGCAGGTGAGCCGGTTCAGTGGGTCACACACACTCATCGGGAAATGCGATCGCCCGCTGTGGAAGGTCAGATGCAGAAATGTGTGTGTGACAGAGTGAGAGTGTGTGTGTGTGTCTAAAGGTCGCATGGGACCTCAGTGCATCAGTCGTCCTGTATTAATGAGGTATGAGGCGTCAGCAGGGTCACAGAGCTCCTGTGGGGGGTGGTAGGAAGGTCAAGGTCAACTCAGTGACCTCTTAACAGTGTTGACTAACAGCATTAACGTCAGCGCTGATGGGGTTTGGTCACATGGGTTTATTGACACAATTAGACAGAGTGGATAAAAGTGTTGTGGTGTGTGACTTGATACAGATGTAATCACTGGTGAGGTCATACATTTTACTGGAAAAAAATGGAGTCTGGATGACGACTAATGGGCTTTCTTATGTCACCGTCAAACTCACGCACACGTCTGTTTATTCCAGTAAATGTGGAAGAAACAATTTTCTCTGAATTTACAAAGAAAGATGTGTTCTGGACCTTGTTTTTTTTAAATCTTGCATAACATGCTTGATTATCTTTCATACATACTGTAACTGTCTGTGACCTATTTCTTATCTTTTCTCTATTCAAGTCAGGCTCTATAAACATGTGACCTGTTCTCCAGCACAAATTGAATAACTGCGCTCTAACCTGCTTCCTCCATGAGCTGCTCACTAACTGAAACCCTCTACTGCTGACTGTAAAAAGGCATATTTGGATGAGGTTGAAGAGTTTGGCCAAAGCTTGTTAGGGCAAATAAACATGAGAAAATGGACTGTAGCCTAAAGTGCTGCATGCCCACAGGTACTGTCTGAGTGTTATGATCTATTATAGCTGGTTGCAGAGTGTGTGCCGGGTCACGAGAACATGTGAGTTTTTGTTGTTTTGCACAACATGCACTGCGACACGGATACACATAGTTACTCCTTTCACACTGAAAAAAACCCCCACTAACATCTGGCTTTGTCTTTAAAGACCAACATTCATTCCCAGGTCAAAGGACTGTGCAGTAGTCACAGGTATTTATCAGCTCCAACTCCGATCGGCAGTGATGGAAACGTGACACCCAGGTGGACAAATTTTCGCCCCTATGACATGCATTGAAGTTCCAGACGGTGCATAATTAGCTAGGAACATTATATATTGTTGTTTAGAGTCTGGGAAAAAATGTGCAACAGCAACATCATTGAGTATGTACTGAGTTCAGAAAAGAGAGACTTAAGTAAAAGATATGAAAAAGAAACCATGATGCTTTCTGCTGTTCCGTGTTTTCTGGCACATTCAAAAAAAACAGAAACTCATCTACTGGCAATGGGAAAGTCAGCAGCCTATTTTATGGGTTTTCTCGCGTTTGAAAAACTCACACATAAGAGCTAATTTTGGTGTGAAAATAGTATGTGGGAAAACATTCTGATTGTCTGCTTTGTGTGCATGTAGAAATGTATGTGTGTATGCATATGCAGGAGTTGAAAATGGCTGTGTATGTGTGTGTATGTGACTGCCAATGAGCCTGTGTGTATGAGACACTGTTGTGTGCATATGAATGGCAGGGGGTATCCTCTTCCTGAATGCAGAGTGCATCCCGAATATCTCATTGCTATTCATGTGAATGAGTCTCCTTGAATCAAACAGCAGCCAAAAGCATATTTGCACAGAGTTAAAATGCATGCTGTACTGGAAAGAAATCTAGCAGAGTTTCCTCCTGAATGAAATCTGTCTCACTCTATCAAGTCGCCTAATGTTTACAGTGCAACTATTGAACAATGGACAGAAATGTTCCTCCATCTTTACATAGTATTTTTAGCATATAGCACATGATGTGTCTGGCTTTTTCATTCCGCCAACTTTTCTCTTTTGAACTCGAACTAATGAACTGATTAAAAACATCAAAGCAAACTCAAAGCGCAAATCTCCACCAACTCTGAGAAAGATTCTCAAAGTTGCTGTCAAGTTATTATAGGTTGATGTATCGATTCTGCAAACTGACCAATGAGTTGGAGTCGAGTCTTTCACAGTAACTCTAAGAAAAGGAAATGAAGGATTCAGTGAAAATGAAAAGTTTCTGCTGATAGTTTTGCTAATGAGGTGAAAACTGCCTCATGGGTGAATATAATCATGAATTTACATACATGTTCTTATTTTTTAGTGTGAAGTGCTCTTTGCAGATTAGATCTTGTACTGCATTTTGTATAGTTTACATGATGTCTGATTATGTGCTTTTGTTGTCTTTTTTGGTTCTGTAGTAGGTGGCATTTCTGGAGACATCTAGTGACATATAACATGTGTTTAGAAATAAAAAGCTGGTCATCTGGGTGGAGTGTCATTTTAGAGGTATTAAATTTACCTGAAAATGTCTGATTATTGACAGTTTTTGGCAGGAGATTGGAATGTGCTGTGTCTGGTACAATAGTCTTAACATAGGAAATAAAAATGGTCATTCAGTGTCATTTCACTTTACCCTTAAGGAGATTAAAAAAATCCACCATGTAAGATTATTGTTTGTCATTTTGTCTTATAATAGATAGATAGATGAAGATCAAACATATGACAGTAACAAATGTCCGCGGCCAGAATCAAACTGGGGATGTTGCGACCTTCCCTGCAGAGGGTCAAATAAATAAAACATAGATGCAGTTGAGCACTGAACCTTCAGCTGCCCATTGACCGGCAGCATAGGCAGACTGCTTATACAATAACTGACAGCTGCTGACGCCCCAGACTGCCGTGTGAAACTCCTCATCGCTCCGTTCACTGCAGAGCCCTGCCATGACTGACTCACAGAGTTTCCTCCCTCCGCCCCTCCCTTCCTTTCCTCATCTCCTTATCCACTCTGCTGTCATGTTCACACTGATATGATAAGGGTGCTGTTTTTGTGCATGTTCTCTCAGGCAAGCCGACTATGGATTAGATTTTTGACAGCATTATACACTCTCACTTATTATTTACAGTGTGTGTGTTTTGAGACCTTTTGCACCTTCAAGAAAACCAAAAATCAAGAAAACATCTCACAGATTGTTATTTTTGCAACACTATGGCATGATTTTACCGCAGTTTTTGGCCAGTACAATGTTCTTAATACATCCTAAATCATCACATTGTCGAATAATATATGTAAATGAAAGTGAAATATGCAAGATATACTGTCCAATGCTGCCATCACTGGAAGTCTAGTTCAAACTTCTCTGTGTTTGTAAGAGAAGTAAAGACTATGTTGATGTACATATGAATGTATTTGAACACTGTAACCTGGAGGGTGGGGGTGGGTTGGGGGGGCAGATGCATGTTGAACCTTACATGTGCCCATCTTCTCTAAATATATGGGTCACATAATTATACATGTCTATAATTACCCAGTGCCTGTTGCTGATGCCGCACCTTCACCTCAGGAGATATTTTCACCATCAGAAGCACAATAATGCGCTGCCTGTCCTCAGATGAAGAGATGCTCTATATCCGTCTCTTTACAGGATCAATAATAAGGTAATGCAATAGAAGCTTTAATGAGTCAGTGGAGAAATCCATCACACCCTCAGTCTCTGGACTTCATGCTGACATCAGTTAACAAGTGAGCTGCACCTTGGTTATATGTTGCACACCGCCCCCTTGTGGATAAAGTATCAGAGGGTAAATACAAACTGGGTTATATTACATACTGACGGAATCATATACATCCAGAGAAGACTCCTTTAGTGTAGGTTAAGAACATTCATACTAACAACAAGAAACCAGCTACCTCTCAGTCACCACAAACTACTAAAATGTAAATTCGTCATCACATATACATACAGCATAGAGAGACAACAATTATGGCTTATTGTGACAACATCATGAGAAGGTATTTCATAAAGTTACTGGAAGTGTCTCATAAATGCTTTGATTCTGTACCATTGTTTCTCATGATAAGATGTTATGTCACATTTGAGACAAATGTTTCCATAGAATATAAGGTAATTCTTTATTGATCCCCCATAGGGGAAATTCGGGACGATATTTATGCCTCTCTAATATTCCATGGCCACAAAAATGCTGATTTCTGATTAGTTGCTACTGTCAGGTGTCTGAGGGGAAGTTTATCTTACATCTAGATTTGGGTTTACCGCTATCATCTTTGTCTCCAACCAGAAAATCCAAACGTGGGTAAGGTGGTGAATCCTGTCTGAAGCTGAAGGCTGACCAGTGTAACAACCTACCTGCCAATCAAGACAATCATATCCCAAAATATACTTCTATTCAAGCCTTTAATACTCCCTTAATGGAACAATAACTTTTAAAATTGCTTCCAAGACTTTTAGTAAAAGAAGTCAAATTAGTCCTTTAAAGCAAAGTTTTCCCAGAACTTCTTCTGGGAAAATTGGGTGTTTTATTGATTTCTGTGCAGTTTTTCTTGGAGCTGGTATCTAGCAGCTATTAGTGAAGCTGTATCTTCAGGGACTTCCGGATGGGCTTCACCATTCAGCCGTGGTGGTTGATAATTGATCACAAATCGCTGTGGATAATGGGAAAGCTGGTCGCTCTTGTGTTTGGCACATTTAGAGGAAGCACAGCTGTTTGTCATGAAGGGCAAAGAGGCTCTGATAACAGTCTTCATCAACACAGTCATTCCTCTGCCAGGAAGGGAAAAGCCTCCCTGATTAGCAGTTGGGTTTGACTGACGCCTCGCTCTAAAGGGACCTTCCGCTGAATAACTCTCCTCTGTGACTGGCTCGGACCAGACGCAATGGTCCTGATTAACCAGAATCACACACAGGGAAAGTCCACCTATACACAAAAATAAAAACTCTCACATCCAGGTTCGACTGTGCTGCTCATGGACACTTCAACAGCCAGTTTTCAGAGACAACATACAATTTTCTGCTCACATAGGCTTTTCTAGGTTTTAAACTGGTGACCACACAGTCACATGCATGAAAATACATACACATAAAATTCAACTTTAAGTGATCAAATTAAAAAGCCAGTAAAACCTGGGCAAATCACCGTCCTAATGATGGCAAAACCAGTTGATTATAACAGTTTATTATTCTACTTCGTTTCCAACACAGGAAATAATCAAGAAGAATCATCAGAGTCAGAAGTTAACAATTCCCACATGTACCTCTTTATAAAATTAACATGGATAAAAATACCATCATTCATCAAACACATTTTGTTAAAGGACAAACCAAATATTAGTGTGTAAGTCAAATCTTTTCAACTACTGTATATGAGACTGCGTGTTCGTGTGTGTGTGTGTTTCTCTGCCCTGCACATGTGGATGCCTGTATAAATCATTACATGGTGGATCTCGCTGTTCTTTTGGATTCTCTTCCTCCCTCAGATCTCCTGATCACAAACACACAGAAACCTCTTTTCTTTTGACACATTTCATGACAGATGAGACAGCCGCAACAATAAAACACACACACACACACACACACACACACACACACACACACACACACACACACACAGTCATTGACTTACATTCATTTCCTGGAGACTTACCCAAACCATAACCACTGCTTGCCTAACCCTAACCTTAACCCAACTCCTCACCCTAAGATTTACATTATGGGGACTTGTGAAATATACCATGAGGAAGACAAGTCCCCACAACGTGACTGTACAAACAAATTTATGTCCCCACAACGTGAGTCTAAACCTCTGTCCAGACCTCTTCATACCACACACACAACCAACTGCAGGGGCAAGAGCAGTGCTTTGCAACTAGTAATGACTAACACAAACTTTCCTAGCATTGTCTGCAACTACCTCTGTAAAGGAATAGTTTAACAATTTGGGAAATGCACGTTTTCCTTTTTGGCGATGAGTTACATGAGAAGATTGGTTCCACTCTCATATCAGCCATTTATCTTAGCTTAGCACAAAGGCTGGAAACAGCTGGCTTGGATCTGTCCAACAGTAACAACCACCTACCAACATCTCTATAGCTTCACATTTGTGAAATTCACATTTGTTTTTCATGTCAGGTACAAATTTTGGACTCCATTAAGTAATTTTGCACACACTTCATTTTGCTGTATTTCTCTAACGTGTTGTTTATATATGTTGTTGTTCCTCATCTCTCCTCTTCAAAAATGACTTCCCGTCTCATCTTCCACACGACAGACTGACCAGAGCAACAACCAACACCACACGCTGGTCTGCTCCTCTTCACCCCTGCATCAACTTTATACAGATGGGGCTGTCAGCGTGATGGATCGACTTCCTGGGATGATCTCTCCCTCTCAGTAACACAGAAGAAGAGCAGTAAAACATGATCTGTGCCTCACTTCAGACTGGAGTGTCTGTCTGTGTTGGTGATTTATAGCAGAGGAGCTCAACTCTTATTTTACTCTCCAATCTCCACCTGAAAATAAAACACACTTGTGACCCCTGAAGTGACTCACATGCGCTGAATGATGAAGTATTCCACCAACATCTGTAAAAACTGGTCTGTCATTTTACAGAGTATCTTGATTTCAGATTATTTTTTTTGTCTTTTGCTTGTTTATGTTGCTACTTGTAACTCTTGACTGAATATTAAAATCCTCTTTCTCTACATCTTCTACTGGGGCTTCTCCAAACTGAGAGTCTAAGGATAGAGGGTATGATGTGTAATACACACTAAAGCCCTGTGAGACACATTACACTTTATCTGATGTATAGTAAAGTATATTGTGCCTCTGTGTTGCAGGCTTTAATTAGTGCGTAATAATGTTGCACAATAGCATCACTGATTACTACATATTGTCTTTATTAACAGTTTAATTGCTTTGCATGCTCACATTAAATCGCAATTTTATTCTTACACGCTCTATTAAGATGACTTTGTACCATAATGTATTAAGGTACTACAGCAAAATAGCCTTCTCTGCTACATTTACAGTAATGATCATTACTAAAGACTATCTGTGTCCTTGAGGAGGCATTTACTGAGGATTTTTCATTGGACCAAGAAACACCTGTCGTAAGATGATCCGATCTAAACTTTAAAACCTGACAGGTACTCACAGCTTTAGTCTCCTCTGTCCTTCATCTGAACACGCAACTTTCCCAGACATTCAGGAGGAGGCAAAGTTCACACCGAACCCAAATGAGCGTGGCATTTTCACAAATGTGATATTGTGACACAATAAAAGATTCTAATAAAACTAAACTGGAAAATGCTCTGAAGTGATGTCAAAGATATTTAGCACCTTTTAGTCAACTTAATTCAGGTTTTCTGTCTGGACCGCCTGGTAAAAGCATGTTGTGTGTCAAAATAATATTTCTGCATCAGGACGTGATCACAAATTGAATCTTTGTCAACCTAACCTAAGGGTTACTGTAGCTAACACGTTCATTTGTGTAGCTAAGTTAGGGTCAGGTTAAGGTTTTGGTCTAACAATATCTCTCCTGAACTTGTCATCATCACCTGGGAATTTGCTGGCAGTCGAAGGTAAACCACTGCAAAGAGAAATATTCTGGCTGAATGGTTAAAATGTGAGAAGTTTAAATTCAAAACCATTCAACCGATGAGGAAACATCCACTCCAAATCACTGACTGTTATCTGAGTGGGAGCAGTGCCGCCTCTCTGCTTCATTCAGCGATTTCAATGGTTGTCACTGCGATGGAAGCTTTTAAATTTTTTTATTTGTAAGATTACCTTGGCTCTCTTTATTCTTTGGCTTTCTGTTCTGCTTGCAAAATACTTTGCTTGTCTCTCTCTTTCTCCCTCCTCCTGCTCTCGCTCACACACAGACAAAAAAATGACATGAACAAAAACTTGAATGCCTGCACATAACAGTGTGTGTATGTGTGAGTGTGAGTTCTCAAATACATTTGACATAAAAAAAAAAAACAGTTGACACGCACACATACATACGAAGAGTGACTGGGTAAACCACAGATGTATGCTCACATCTCCACATGAAAATACATACTGTGCACACAAACACACAGACTCTCATGTTCATTCGTGATCAGAAGTAACTGGGTCGGGAACATGAACATGAAATGACACAAGTACTTCTGACCACTGTGCAGATGCAAAGTACAGCAGCTGCAATTGACTAAAAACACAACAGACATAATCTCATGCAGCCGCAAAATTAATTGAAAACTATAGGATACTATACAACTGTTAATAGCTGTTTATAAGCAGGTATTTTTCTACAATTTCAGTCGCTCACAAGACTTCCATTATCCTGAGTGACACTAAGATCAATACAGTATAATCTCATCACAAACACAATATAAGACTTCAGAGAACCACAACATACCACAACAGTCGCTAATGTGCTCCTAAATCACATAAAAGATTGGCAGAAATGAAGCCAAGGTGCTGTATCTCTCAATTCAGAGGGAAGAAAAGAAGATTTATAATAATTTAAACATTGAATGCAGCCTTCAGCCGGCCTGCAGAATACAAAAACCTCTCACTACTTTTATAAAAAAGCACCAATCTCAAACTACTGCAACACTGTCGGACTCAGAACGGACCGTTTTTCAAAAAGGCATGAAAATCGATGCAGCAAAACCAGCACAGTACAAGCTCCTACATTACCCACAATGCAATCAACAGTTCCACTGGTGATTCAGGTGTGTTATGTCAGTAGAGGCCTTTGATAACTTGTCACAAAGACATGGACTCAACTTGAGTCTGCAGTTTGTGATGTTGCCGTACTGGACTGTATTTTGCTCTTCAATACATTGTGTGTAAATAATTTGGAACAATAATAATGAGGAGCACTTTTGATATAATGTGATTTAATACGATGACACCACAACAGATTTTTAAAGCTATTTCTCACAAAAAGCAGGATTAAAATACCAGATCACCAACATTACAAGCAACCAGAGAACATGGGCAGCATGAGACGTGAAAGGACTCGTTTTGCTCGAACATGTGTCACACTCGGCCTTGAAGCACAAACTTTAGCTGCAGTGAGATATTTCTGGCTTCACAGACACGTACGCGTTGGCTCTGAACCAACAACACACAATTTTATTGTCTAGTAAAGCTGCACTGTTCATCATTTTCTCAGAGGTATATTGTGTGTCAGTGTTACAGTCTATGATTGTGTTACATGGGTTTTTTGTGTGAAATGACAGATCAATGTGTTTCCTGCAGCCAGAACAGTGTTCACAGCAAACAAGGTCGAGGTGAGCCCTGAATATGTGCCATGAAAAGTGAAGACAATGGGGAGAAAAACGAATGCAATAAATGGTTATTATCCAATTATCACTTGATTTTTGAAACGTTTTTTTAAATACATATAATATATACATGTATCTGTATGGTGTGAAAGATAATGCGTCATAGAGTACGAGGAACAGAAAACAACTAAGACTTGAGGTTGGTTTTTTTTGTGTTTGTCCAACTGATATCCCAGCAACTGTCCCACATTTCCTCCCTATAACCACTTGATTCATATTCAGCAACATACTTCTGCAGCCTTCATTTGTCACAAATAATTACAAAAACATACTTATTGGCATAAACATCATAAACAAATTAATCCCAACAGATGAAGCATTAGAATTTAATTACAGGGAACATGATGCCCTGTTGCACCGAGCGTCCTTGTCTTTTGAATACATCAACACACACACACGCAAAATGTCCCCTCTGGACCCAGACACAGTTATGCAACACATCATCCCCATATGATTATATATAGTTTAGTGATGTCTGATGTGTTGGAGAAGTGGAATGTGGTTTTTTTGTGTATAGTGTTGTGTTTGTGTGTGTGTGTGTGTGTGTGTGTGCCTCTGAATGTGATGTGTGTATATGCTGTATAGAACAAAAACAGGTATTTGCACAAGTTGCTTTTTGTGGTTTCTACTGAACCAATAAACACAAGGAGCTGAAGAACTGTATATGTTTGAGTTTTTGTATTCAATAGATTTTCCATCCATGGCAACACACTACGCATACAATAAACGCAAGTATCTTTCTCAAACTTTCCTCCCCTGAAAACCACAGCTTTGGATTGCTCTGAAATTTCTGCAGGCATCTTTTCAAACGCGCAGACAGGCCTTGAGAGTACAGTGATGTTAATCTTTTCCTTTGCCCTTTGAAAACCGCATACAGCTTGAAAAACAAGCTCCCCGCCTTGAATAAAGCTTCGCTTAAAGGCTGCAGAGAATAAAGAGAGAGAGAGGAGAGAGAGAGGGCCTGGCAGCAGTAACAGACAGTACGTGAGTGAATGACAAGTTTGCAGCCGAGGGAGAAAAGAACCTGAAAGGCGAAATGTGGCAAAGTGCAGGGAAGAAAGCAAGTGCGAGACAAACAAATGAAGAGGAGGAGAGACGCAGGGCAAAGTTGGTAGACACAAAATGAATTAAAGAAAGGCTGAGTTTGATGAAACAAAAGCTTCCATTTCAGGACGCTGCGTGCATTTAGAGGAAAAGCCTCCACTTCAGTGTTGTCATGAGAACAAAAATCCATCCACCCAGGTGTGACAGGTTTGATTCAGAAATGATCAAGTGGAGCGAAAAATGCAAATAAAATGTGTTACTGATGATTTTTTTTTTCCGCCTTAAAAGCCTCTGACTCCTCTTTTGGAGACTTAAAAAGTGCCTCTCAGGGGAACAAATTTGCTGATGCACAGTTACTACTGTTCATTTTCATTCTAGCAGCGAAACAGCACAGTCAGCCATATTAAACAACATGTGTTTATCTTGCAACAGCTGCAACTTGATTCTCTGCTTAACAAAATAGATTCAGCCCTAATTTGTGACTATATAAACACAATTTCGCAAGGATTCACTATCATAAATGCAAATTGAAGCTCAGGATTTAGGGTTTCCTTTAAGTTCAGGAAAGGAAATGTGAGATAAAACAGCCTCTTTTCCTTCTGTCAGTCTGCAGCTGCTCCTTCAGTAGTGGCCATAGCTCCTGTTCTTCTTGGTCAAATGGCATTTAAAGCTTGAGTTAGTTTTATTTATACTGAAGTTTCTCAAAGGCCAAAAGGCAATGGTTGGGTTAAACCTTGATGAATGGAGCCAAAGTACGGCAGTGAAAGGAGAAAGCAAATATTAGGAGATCTATAAAAAAAGAAAAAACAGGTTTTTGTTCTTTCCAATCTAATTATCTAATTATCTAATGAATAAATTTCTATAAAATGTTTCTATCCTTGTCCATACAGAAAATGTATTAACATGGTGGTATCAGACATTTCATATATTTATAAGCAAATATTATGAAGTACAGTCCTCTCACAAACCAGAAACATGTACTGGTCTCTTCCTAAAGCACAAAACATGCCTGCTGTGTTCTGCGTGCAGTCAGCAGTGCATCTATTCAACAGATTCATGTTTTAAGGTGGAATTGGAAATAAGGCTTTATATAACAGTCTGTGAATCTAATCTTTGTAAAGCCGAGCAGGGCAGGTCATCATTTCATTTTCCCAGAGGTTACTATGATGATCCTCTCTGACACATTTCTGAGATGATTTTAATACGTGACTCACACACAGCGTGGGTTCGGCAGATTGAGATGATGCTTGATGGATTAACAATCCTGCGGTGGTGGTGGATTACGGCTGGTGTGTGTGTGTGATGAGAATAAACCTAAAATGGTTTTTCATTTAGAGCCGGTGTTATGCAATGCCTGTCGGGTCCCATTTTAAACCAAGACAAAATCACAGATAGAAAAATGAGCTGTAGCTTCTTTTTGAAATATTTTCATCAATGGAGTCGGACGTGAAAGTCACAGTATTACACAACATCCTGCAACACACCTAATCTTTTTATTTTCTGTGTCCCATCATCCTCATTCATTCATGTTATTTGTTTCTTTGGCAACAATAATCTGCGACTGTGATCTGTAAATTCAGAAAATGAAAAAATCTTTCTTGACTTGACAGAGAGGTGTTCGCCAAGGACTGCATAAGAAAACATGACCAAAAAGGCATTTTATACATCACACATATACATCATCTGCCCTAGATTCAGCCCTCCTTGGTTAACCATGACCTGGATGACTGATAATCTTCACAGCCATGAGACAGTAGATATCAGTGTTTCTAGTAGTTTAAAAGTAGCTATACACACGTTTACAGATCCAGTGCTGTGCAGTGATGTCTTGGTTGACGTATGAGCAATCTCCCTGCGCAGTACTACAATTCAGTCAGTCACTAATCTTAGCAACAAATAAGGGTAAACATCCTTCACGTGCATCCATCCAGTCATCCAGCAATTCACAAGAAAGCCAGAGAGAAGCCATGGAAATGTTCAGTAGCAGAAATGGTCCCCTATCTGATTAATCATGACCCCTCAGACTTAACTTGCACATCCTTGGGGGACGTGACGAGGGCAGTGACAGTATGGATTTTTTCTTACCGCGGTTAAAAAGCAACATATCCCTGTGGACCCGGCAATCCGGATATCCACTGGCTACACCATAGGCCCGAAACATTGGCCATTGTCCCCAGGGGCTAAATCACTGTCATCAACATTGCTGGCTATGTCGTTCATTTGGTTTTGTGCAAAGCTAATCAGTCACGTCATCATTTCAAATCACCTCAGTAGGTATATGCATCAGATGATGAATGCATTTGTTGATTCGTTCATATGTGTCCTGAACACCTACAGTGGGGAAAGCAATTTAAGAGGATGCGACCAGCAAATCGGTGGTAAGTAACCAGCCCTGGTTTAGCGTACAATTACATGACACACAACAGTCCTACACAGAACCATTTGAAAGGGGACAAAAAAGTTCTGCTAAAAAACATTTTCTAGTAAAACCAAGTTATTTCACAGCAGATTTATCCATCAGTGCATGTAGAGTTGAAAATATATGAACAGTCCTCAGGCACAGAGACGGAAGCACAGGTGCAGTGTGTGTATGTGTGTATGTGTGTGTGTGGCACAGTGTGTGGCACACTGACCCAAATAGCAGCAGCATTTGAGTCTCAGCCATGTCTTAGGAAGCACCTCTCACTGGCACCACATGCAGCTCGACTCACAGCCTCAAATCACCACAGTGTCTTTATCATCCTGAAAGCTGTTCAGGCAGGATCCTCTGCAAAAATCCAGCTGTGACAACGCCACCAAGTAAGACACGGTCATTACAGACTCATTATGAGCACCAAGAGATAAACCATAAGCTGATATTTGAGGAACATTACAGTGATTTTCGGAGAGGTTAAAGATGCAAATAATGCACATTAATCCGCAGCCTGCAGCCTGCTGGATAAGCATCTTGTCACCGTGTGAAACAGCCTTTCAAAACCTGAACCTGCAGGCTTCACTGTTAATTAAGTGCTTTACAGCAAAGCACCTGTCAATCACATTGATGAACAAAGCCTCAGCCTCCTGTTGCCATAGAGAATTCATGGGATGGAGAGGCAGCATTTTATCATCCATCAACGCAAACTCATATGAGATTTGAGCATCACATCAGAAATGCATGCAATGTAATGATGCATTTGAAAGCATCCTCACCTCGAACAAAGGTGGCGCCCCCTTGTCTGGAAGTGTGCATCCCAGTAATTCAGCCAGAAACTTTGCCATATAGAGGTGAGAGATATCCCTGGAATAACGGGGAGAAAACAGGAGATCAACAGGAGAGTCCTCTTTCTGTCAACTTCTCTGTGGCGTTCAAGGACCCTGCGCGCATCCCTCCGTTTCCGATCCCCGGAGAGGAGGCGGAGATGCGCGGCTGGACCAGAGGGTGCAGAGTCCCGCCCAGTGAGCGCAGGGCGGCCGCTGGATGTGGAGACAAACCTGGAGCCTCCGCGAACATCCAGTGTGGGTGAAGCAGCAGCAGCAGCAGCAGCAGCGGCGGCGGAGTGGAGGGGACTCCTGCAGGTGGGGCCGGGCTGAGGGGGTGTGGGCGGTCCGACCAGCTGCTCCTGCAAACACACACATGCACACGTCTGTTGTCTCTCAGCTGACTTCTCATTCTGTAAAGTGCTTGGTGTGAATGAGCTGTTTTCATTTGTTGTCATTTTTTCTACACTTCATTCACTAAACATGGTCGTCATCACACTATTTCAACTAGTTTGTTCTGTTGCAAAAGTTTTACCAACTTAAAAAAAAAATTGCTCCGTCACAATTCAGTTCAGGTTTGTTTTCAATGAGACACCAGGTGGAGCAGGCACAAATGAATGAGCCAACAGTTGATTAAGTGCTTCATAAATACAAAATTAATTATGACATATGCACATTAGCGTGAGACATCCTCTGGGCAATGTCTAACAGCTAATTAGCCCAACCACACCATTAAGAACATTAACTTTTATTAAAACTAAGAAAGAGCGTAATAAACCTCGAGTCCAAATATCAACATCATTAAATGTGGGATTAATTGGTTTGAGAAAAACAAAACCGTTAAAACTTTGGATGTATTTGCAAGAAACATGACAAAATATCTACTAAAAACTCAATGCATGTTCCCAAAATAATGGAGGGTTTAAAAAAAAGTGATGGGTGGACACGCTCAATTTTTATTCCTCAATTTACCGATTGCAACATGTAAGTAGGCTGTAAATATAACATTATCGCCTCAAAAAAGCTGATGAGGTAAACTTGTTAGAAAAGAGTCACCTATTTACACAGCCAAAGATACAGAGCAACATTAGCATTAATCCGGTATCATGTCAGTCGCCACCGGGTGAATGTAAACCAAACATTCACTTTCCTTTTGGCTCTGTTTTGATCCCCACCACTAACAAATATCTGGCTTTTCAGCTCAGTGCTTCACTGGTTTTGGTACCAAATGCCAGAATATTGAAATGGACAAGGTCTTGGCCATCAAAATCAACAAGAATCACCATGACATTGTTCGCCATTGCCATCCTGAAGCAGCTGCAGAAACTGGATGCAGACACTTGCAATATCATGAAGTAGAATAGCTTTTCTTTGATAAGGATCACATCTGCCTGAACTCCTGGATCAAAGCCTGCCTGCTTACACGGAGGACAGAAACAACAAGGGTTTTACATTGACAGAGCTGAGACCGAGTACCCATCAGCTGGCCACACTCAACCGGACAATGTTTGGTGGTTGTGGTTGTGGATCGCCAGCAGCTGCCACTGAAAGTCAAGCTGATTGACTTTGGGCTGGCATGTCCAGTGTCTGCTGTTCAGCCTGGTGTCTGTGTGCAGACCACCTGGCACAGGACACCAGAAGTCATGTTCCATGTTCCTTATAATGAAGCTATAGGTATGTGGTCTCTGGGCCTGGTAGCAGCAGAGCTGGCTACAGGGTGGCCCCTCTACCCTGAACATGGACTATGATGTGCTGAGCTCCATTGTAGAAACGCAGGTCCAGCCAGCAGACTATGTGCGATGTATGGAACAGGCATAGACTATTACTTCAACAAACAGCAGCACTGGAGATTCAAGACACCAGAGGAGTTCACACATGAGACACGTTACAGAAACAAGATACATCAGGCTCAAGTGACCTTGAGCAGCTGAAGGTGACGGACAGAGGACTGATCAGTGCCTGTTGATGCACCTGATTAAAAGGATGCTGCAGCTGAACTCAGATCAGTGCATCAAAGCCCTGGAGGTTCAGCAGCACTTGTTGTTGTAGTAAAAGAAACTGATGAAGAAACACCTGAAGTCTGTCAGCAGTCTTTCTGCTGTCAGACATCCAGACCAGAGAACATTCACTGCAGGGTCGACAGTACAACCTCCCTGGCTGCTGAATCGGAGGAGACCAGCTGGTTCTTCCACGGCTACTTCCCACAACGAGCAGCCATCAACATCTACAATTTGATTAATCCGTCAACTTTGTTTTATTTTCTCTCTCATTTTAAATTGTGCCATTAACATAAACAGCGACATGCCATGTATGCAAACCTTTATTAAGTGAAAGAAATGCTATTCCTTCCAGCAGGAAATCATAATGCTATTTGTAAAGAATAGTCACACGCAGATACTGTATTTGAACTAAATTTGTGATTTGGACTTGGCTGATTATAAAGAAAAAAAATAAGATGCTATTTTCAAGCTTGTTTCTTTTGTGACTGATCGTCAGCTTGCCCAGTCAGTGACACTTCTCCCCACAGATGTCAGCTTGTGGCTTTTATTGTTTTATTCAAGAAAATAATCCATTACAGTGACTGTTCACAACCCTTAAGGGGAGAGGAGATTGGTTTTATGAATCTGTGAATCAGTGAATCAGTTAACCACTGTTGTCACTATGCTGTGAAAAATACCAATTAATAATATCTAAGAAAATAATGATAATGAATACCAGGTAGCAGTTCTTGTACAGTATTGTAACAGTACAGTCATAACCTGAAAACAATAATTATTGTGATGACATAGTTCTGTTTTTGTACTTGCTTGCAGCATAATCTTTTGATGACATTTGCTACATTTGCATTGTAATTAATTTGATTAAGTGATTAGTAACAGCTGAAATGCAAAGGGCCTTGAGTGCATTTTTACCAAATCACGAGACCCAGTCTTGAAGAGGGACCTTTTGTTAAAATCTTGTTTCAATCTCCTTTGTATTCCAGTTGACAATATGCTCACATGGTGGGTATTCTTAAATAAAACTGTGTTTAAACAACTTATGATCAAACTAAACTGACAGACATGGTCGACTTCTCCAGACTGGTGCAAACCAACGGGCAAGACTTTTCTAATCTGGCATGCAATATGGAGTTGGAAGGGCCAATGCAGTATTTTTTGGAGTATTAAAAGAGATATTCATTCTTCTAAAACAACACCACAGTTTTAATATTGCAGTCAGTTCATGAAATATCAATGGGATGTTGAATGTGTTTCAGTAAGGGTGATCAAAGCATCAACTGATCTGAAAATGAACAAAAATATTCTGACCACATGAGCATTCATATATTCCCTAGGTGGTTTTCATTGACGGGTTTTGCCCTCATTCAGAGATGAAAAAGAAGTAAAACCACAGTAGACCTCAAAATCATAATGTGTTATGCTTTTTGAGAGACTGAAACCAGTATTTTTAGTTTCAGTATGTTTCAAATTTGACCACTTTTTAAAAACATCTTTCTATGTAAAATTACATCACAGTCTGACTTTGCTGCAATTTCCCGTTGGGCTTAATAAAGTACTCTGTCTGGCTATCTATCACTTATAATGCTAAAATTAGTCTATCAAGCTTGTGCAATGAGCAAATTAAACTGTCTCCGGAGGTTTGGGGGCTGAATTGTATTTCCTGAATATTCATGTGCTCAGAGGACACCTGGCTGGATTCTGAATCAGGACCAGGAGCTATCGCTGTGAGCACTCATGGGTTGTTAATATTCTCTTTCCTGCAAAATGTCTGCATCTTATTAGATTGTTGTTTTTCATAAGTTGGCTGTTAAAGTTGTTTTTCTAATATTCATCAAACATCTCATCATTCATACACAGCTTTTGTTTTCGTCTTGGGGTCAGAATGCCTCGGGAGGTGAGAGACGATTTTGGTTGGGATTCATGAAATGCAAAAAACACCCTTTTTGGAATTCATATTTACAGCCTCTGCAGAATTAATCTAAAAGCCTGTAAATCATTTGGTTAGAATTTAGCAAATTTTCACAGAGGTATTCAGTAAGAGATTAAGAGCACTGCGGTAAGTTGGGAGTTAAACTGAAAATGATGAAATGGCTAATTGAATGACCAACAGACAGCAGCATGATGGAGGCTGACATAATGGTAGCTTTTTGGGACAAGAGGTTTAAACTGTATTTTATTCTGTAAGTCCGAGAATTAGTGCCGAAACCTCACAGAGGATTTCTGGGTGAACAAAACCATATGAAGGTTTTCATGTCAAATTAAGATATGCAACACCAAGAGAAGAAAATACAGATATGTTTAAGTTCACAACGAAGTTCTGATTCCTATATAAGACCCGATAAGACCTTTATGGTATAATGTTCAATATATGAATGCACACGATCGGAAATGGCACCAAAAAGCATTTCAGACAATTTGCTATGCTCATTACTTATTGCTCTTTCTCAGGGTCACTGCCTGAAGAACTGCTCCGTATAACATTGCCTTTTTACGTTCATTATTTGCATCTAAAGTGCTTTTTGTAGCATCAAACAAATAAAGTTAGCAGCTGTCTCCTTTGATTCTAGTTCAAATCCTGTCATTTCAAACCAAGATTTTATTTTATTCTGTTTAATGTCTTCCAATTTTTCTGTTATTGGACTGTTGATGCTTAGGTTTAGCCGTTAACAGACCACGGATCACCGTCTGTTTGATATATACTACTCACCTTATTTAAGAACAACAGCGTTAGAAACACCTCGTCAGGTTTATGTTACCATTCATAACAGGACTGTTTAATTGGATTATAGCTCCACATCATGATGCTGGGCCTTCAGTTTCAGCTCATTTCAACTCAAACTTTTTTCTTTAGGATGAATCCTACTTGACCTCCTCCGACCTCCTTTTGCAATATACTCCTGATCTTTCCACACGCAGCGCTGCTCTGAAATGCAGCTGGCGTCTGTTCATAAGCTGCTCACGCTCCCCAGGTACGCTCTTATTCTGTCAAACATTTTTCCTCTACCCCTCACACCACCCACCCCACCTTCTCTCTCCGTCTCCCTCTTATATCTGTCAAGGATCTTCCGTTTGTCTGCGACATGGGATTCATGCACGTTTCTTGTCAGAGCGAGAGAGGTCAAAGTTCAGGCTGCATGATGTTGTCAAAGTGAATAGATGTAAATGAATAAAACGCTGGCACCTCTCATCTCTTCTTATGCCACAAAGGACAGTGAATGTAAGTGTCTTGACAGGGACAGAGGAGGGACATGATGGATCATGAAGTCTGAAGAGGGAGCCTGTGCGTGGGAGAAAGAAAGGCAGAAAAGTGTTGGTATACTGGCCTTGAACAAAGTATAATTTTTGTGAAGATTTAGTTGTCGACAAATTACATGAACATTATGCTCCATTATGGATTATGTGGCAATAGAAAATTTTAAATGACTTAACAAATACACAAACTGGATACTCTCCTGGAGACTTCAGATGATGGTGTTTCTGACACACTACGTTTGTTTTCCATATTACAATATATAATAACAAACTACACATTTTATGACTGATAAGAAGCAGTGATCACCAGTGTATCGTCAGACCCGGGAGTTTGGATGAATTGGCTGATGTTATCCACTCAAGACAATATCCCTACATGATAGCGAGCAATTTGTCCGTGTTAGCAGGCAAGCTAAATTTAGTTAACATTGGCTGGCTAAAATCTTAATATCCCAATATATAGGAAATGCTTTGCAGTAACACTATCTTTGCCTTTGGACTCTTGTGGGTGCCGGTCGCTTGTTGACATTAGCGGACTAAGTTTCTAAACTAATGTTAGCTAGTGCTTCACATTGTTGTCCTTCACATGGAAATCAGTTCACAGGCTGTTATAGGCAATTAAGAAAGTTGGGTCACGTTCCAATCTGTTCACACATTGGCAATACAAAGCGATCAACATGTGTAAACTGGTTCACATTCTTACATGTTGCACATTTCAACTACACTTTCTGCATTGTAAAAGTATTTCTTCAGTGCACACAAAGTACTTGATGTATACTGTGGTGCACAATGATTGCTGTCTCCTGCCCACCTGTATTTCTTCTAATGACCCTTTGGAGGCGTAATGAATCGTATCACACCTGCCAGTGTCTTACTTGTCCAAATATCCCTGCATCAGTGTCACCACAACAAATTGCAGGATAATTAGTGGAGCTGTTGTTTCCAGATAAACGGTTTGTGAATCAGATTTTTGCCTCCCATCATGCATGCTGTCTTTACACCCTCTGCATCGTGTTACTGTGCTCGTATCTTGGTTGGTGGACCTGTAATGGCTTCAATCTATCACGTCGATCTGGAGGGAATCTTTTCCATCCATTAAATGACTGTGGACACTGAGCCAAATGACTCCAGCAGACATTTCAACATAGATTACTACCCACTCAACACATGCAGGGCGGCAGGTTCACTCCATCCTCATTTAATTTGTACAACATATAAATCTTTTCAGTCAGTTACCGGAGAGGGAACAGAAGACGGTTTTACTAAGGGACTCACTCAAAAAAGGATTGCAATTCAAAACAAATTTCCTGCATTCATACGCCACCTAACTTCTAGGATTAAGTCATGAAATAGTCACCTGCACTAGTCTAGTAAGACTGAGGGTGCTATGAAAACCAAGAATGCATCAAAAACACTAAATAAATGAGTGGATCAGGACAGGTAATGATTATTAGAGCAATGGCAATTTCATATTCATACAAACATTATGTAGCCTAAAATGGGAGTAGTTTGCAGGCTATTCTGTTCCCACTATTCTAGGCGAGTCTGCCATTGTGTGGGGTGAGGAAGGAGGGAGGGTGGGGCGAGGGAGATATTGTACAGTAATTGGACAAAATCACAGAGGGGATGTCACAGTAAAATGAAAGGTGGGCAAACTGGAAATGTCCACTGTTAAGTAATGGTAGTAAACCTTATGTTCTAATGTTTGTAGCTGAAGATGTTTTAATGGACCTTGAAACTCAGATCCACCAACAGGTAGGAGAAGACTAGGAAAATCTCGTGAAAGTGAAGGACATGAGAAGAAACCTGGGGAAAGAGATAACCTTTTGAACCCTCGGACAACTGGGTGGGTGTGTGCACTTCTTTTTCTTTGGCTCTCTAGATCTTCCAGCTGGGACCTCATGGAGCTTTATCTCCTTCCACTTATGTTCCCTTTTCGGCCAAGTCTGCTTGAGGCCCTCTGTGGCCTGATGGAGGAATGACTTGTCCTCTGCTGTCTTGAGGAGTCTCTGATGACTCTCTTTCAACTGCTGCTCCATCTTCTTTAATCGTTCTCTAATTGATCTTCAAACATTCCTTAGGGCAAGTGTTGTTGTTGTCTTCTTCCTGCAACTTGAGCTTGGCATGGTAGGTGTCCTTGGATTTTTCCAGTTCTGCCAGGAGGGATGACTTGTCCTCCTGTCACTGGATGTGTCCAATCTTCAGCTGCAGCTCACCCTCCTTCAGAGCTGCCCTGAGCTCACTGTTTTCATGTCTCAGTTCATCCAGCTGAGTTGGGCAGGAGGATCTGGATTTGTCCATTTTTCTTTCTCCAGGTTTTTCCCTGCTGTCAGTGAAGGAGCTCAGTCTCCAGCAGATCCTCTGCCATTTTCAGGATTCAGTCTTTCTGGTCTCTGCTCTGTGTTCCTCCAGCTGGGCTTCATGGGAAGTCTGGGATCTTTCCACAGCCCTCTTAGCGTCTTCCTTCTATTTTAGAAGAGCCTCCTCCATCTTGCTCAATCTCTCCTGCAGCTTCTGAGCTTGAGCCCGCTCAAACACAAAATCTTTCTCCAGCTGTTCTGTTTTTGAGCGAGCCTCAAACTCTGCTGTGTCTTTTTCAAAAAGCTGCATCTTCAGGCCATGAGTGGTCATCTCAAGATGGTTTTCAGCCACTGCGCACAACTGCTTTTCAACACAGAGCTCTGACATTATTGTCTCCACTTCATTTTGGGTCTCATTGTCTCCCTTCATCTGCTCCAATTGGACTCATAGCTCATTCTGAGCTTCCTGTAGCATCATACTGATCTTGCTCAGCTGTGGTTTCAGCCTGAGCCTCATGCAGCTGGGCTTCCAAGCTACATGTCTCCCTCTGCATCAGCTTCTTCTCAAGATTCCAGTTATTGTCCTTTTCCTGTTCTTGGAGCTGATCGAGTAAATTAGTCAGCGACTCCTCTTGAATTTCCAAGCGGACTCTTCCCCCGGATTTACTCTGGGTGAGGCTCACCTCATTTCAGCTCACATCTTATTTGTGCTTCCAGGGAACTGAGGTAGAAATTAAATGAAGGTTCACCCTCTTTGGAGTTTCGTTCCATGTCTTCATTGGTTGATTCAATGACCAACAACCAATAAAAACTGCTAAACACCAGCAGTGTCTGTGGGTGTTTGATTTATAAACCTTGTGAGGAGATTTTTATATCGCAGCAGGAAGAAATTCAGTATGAAAAAGCAATGGTTAGTTTGAGTACAGCACCTTGGCTATTGTTTGACTACATTTATTTGATTTAAGTGGGTTTTATCTTGCCAGGGGCATTTTATTGTCGTAAGAAATGTGCAGCTACAAGCTCCTTGTCTTGCTCAGAGACACCTCATCATGGTTTGGTAACGTAGCTGTTGCGAGGATCAAACATGCTGCGTTTCCATTCAGCATTTGTCTCTCAAACCATTAGAGCACCATGCAGGCTTGGCATGTTTGCATTAGTGTGACACAAATGACTTTGATGCAACTACCTGCTGTTCTACCTGCTGCCCCCATCGCACCGCATTACAGTACACAAACACACACATACTAACCTCCCACGCCCCAAAACCTAATTAGTCAATTTTGAGATGAATAAACCATATTCATCTTCTAACCTCTAACACAAAAATGCCAAACTGACAGCATGCGCTTCCCATGAAACAAATTGTTGACAAAAAAAAAACATAATTAATGAAGCAATCAGCCCACGCCAGCCGAGCCTCTCATTGACGCCCCGCTGTTGTACTAGATTTTAATAATGCTGTTTAATGACATGCTCCATGTCGGCTGGCAAACGCAGCTCCATATGTTCTTACAGCTGTGGGGAGCAGGGAATCTACATGATCTGCACAGCTTCAGAGCATGGCCCCCTGCTGGGATAGAGGGGTGTGTGTGTGTATGTGTGTAGGCTGGAAATACACTTGACTTGGTCCTCCAGAGAATTCTCGTTGGCAGGTTTTTCTCCTTTACTTGTGTTTGTGTGCTTCTGTGTTGATGTAAAAATAAATGTGCTTTAGACACGGTTTGAGTTCACTTAAAAGTGTTTCTCCACCACGTATGATCATTCGAGCACTGATTCCTGGCACAGAAGTAGTAAAAGAGTCTTTCTTTTATCCCACTTTGCTGCTCTCATACTCTGATCAGATCCTGATGCAGATACCAAACTTGAGTGTTCACGCTCAGAGTCCAAGAAAACAAATCTCAATCTAAAACTGTGAAGCCTGCCACTAATGAACGCAATGAGCAACAATAAGTAAAAGTAAACATGCATATATGAATTAGGGAGGGAGGTTTGATTCTTCCACAGTACTACAAAAACTTCCAATAAACATAGACCAAGCTGCAGCAATTTGTAAACCTTAATGTAGCCAATTTGATAAACCTGCAAGAATACCTGTATGATTCATGCTTGATATATAAAACACATCACCTCTTGCATACCAGATGTAAAGATCTATAGGTACATTAGCTAACATGCTTAATGTTGCAGACTAAATGTCACCATGATAATATTCTCAGAGGATGTTAGCATGGTTACTTAAGCATTCAGCTACAATCAAATCAGAATTGAGTCAAAGTACAGATGAGGAACTAAATCTGATGTTGACAGAGTACATCTTGGTGCATAGTGTCCCACTGAAAAGTGCAAAATTCATTTCTGTTCTTGTGCATTATGGTGATATGGAGACGACCTGCAGGTCTTGGACACTGACCGGACAATAAGTCAACAGTTAGTTCAAGGTGACCTATTTGCACTGTCCTTTCTGGCCTGTATGTTTTTGTGGAGCTTACTGTATATTCTGGCAGAGCACGGTTGTATAAAATTGTCCATTTTGGACCCAATGCTTCTCCATCAACCCAAAGGTCAGCACGGTCTACATGCAATTGGCGAGCAGCTGAAATTTGCACATATGAATTTACTCTGCCTCTGTGAGCAATTCACTGGTTGCAGCAACTCCACCGAGATGAACTGATTTTGGTCTGAAATTTTTCCTACAATTTTGATTTGTGGAAAATGGAGCTTGTTACAACCTCACAGGGCAACTATAGCATTGATTTAGACTTATATTTCTGTTTAAATGCAATGAGATAAACCTTGGATTTGAATGTAGCTTTGTTTACACTCCACAGGGGGAAATAACCAGGCTATTTCAGAATCAGATTTGGTCTGTTAACACAATAGATAATGAGATAATTTTCATACAAAAGGTCCCTTTAATGCCAGACTGAGGAGCTGCATTTCTCACCGGTGACTTGCCTGCTGAGCCAAACCACCGGCTGTATATGTATGAGATGTGCTTTAATATGCACATGTGTGTTAATTATACTCTGTGAAATGTGTTGATACTGCAGTGCCTGTAGTTTTACAGCCCTGCAGTGGCCACACTGTGCAAATAAGAACAAAGACGTGCTCATCTTCACAAGAACCTGATGTGACTGTACAGATAAACACATAAAGCAGACTGAGGCTCTCATTTATCTCACAGTCTACAGTGTACAAACCCCCCAACCAATTTTATATTAGTCTTCTGAATGTTATTCATGTCAATGTATCTCACAATTTTCTGTGTACAGTATTTGCGTCAGTGTGTATTTCATATTTTACACATAATGACCACAATTTAAAATATAACCAATGTTGATATTCAGAGGCCAATGCCACCATTTTTATATGAAAGGTGATTATACCAGCTGTGGTACGGGAGGTAGAGCAGGTCATCCACAGATCACAGGGTTGTCGGTTCAATCCCCTCCTCCTCTTGTCCACATGTTGAAGTGTCTTTGGGGAAGACACTGAACCCCAAATTGCTCCCGATGGTTGGCCAATGGTGGCCTGCTGCCATCAATGTGTGAGTCTGTGAATGAGATAAATACAGCCATTTACTATTTATGTATATTTGTGCCAATATTCAACACCTACAAACTGTCAAAGAAAGGGCAGTGTTTCAATGACTCTTTTAATAATGCACAATGAGTAAGTTAGTAAAGACTCCTTTTAGCACCATTTTTGTTGCCTTGTTGTGGCTAAAAACAGCTGCCTGCTCCTGCTGAAGACCGTGTTAATGAGAATACTGGATCAAAACAATTGTGGGGCCATAACACCAAAACATTGAGCTGAAAGATGCTAAAATGCTAATCTGTAGAGTCACATAATAATTGCAGTCAGTTTGACATGTGGAAATTGCAGATCCCTTCGCTGACTCTATTTGTTCAGCAATCAAATCACTCTTCAATTGCACCTCACTATGTATATCAATAAGTGAACACATCACTGTTCATGTTTGACCTCATCAACTTCACTGATTTTTGTACATATATGCTTATTCTTAATTTGATGTCAGCAAGATGTTTCAAAGTGGTTTCTGCTTGTTTCAGACTGGGAAAGTTGTGCAATGCTTGGTCAGTGACAATTAAGATTCAGAATAGTCAGTTCACTTTGAAGATTAGATGTTAAAGCTTTATTCATACATGGACTAAAGACCTTTAGGGTGTCCATCACACATTGCTTTCATATTTCACTTGGTCCAGAAGTATTAAAACAAGTATTAATTAAAGTAGCTTCAACAAATGCATAAATGCATTTTTTGCAGATATTATAGACTAATGATGTCCCTGTTTCTCCAAAGCAGCTGATGTGTAAAACTGTATCATGTAACTGAAAGGAACTGTGTCTTTGTGAAAATGAGATCTAGGTTGTAAAACATTTTTACTTCAATAAAGGTCCAGTCACCGAAACACACATGCTGTCACATCCACACACCGTGACACACTGACACCGCTTTTGCTCTCTCACACAACCCTCCCTCTGTTCACTGCAGCAGCTGCCTAATGTTGCATCAAAGACCCAGCCGTTCACAGCGAAGCCTGTGATGGAGAGATTTTTTTCCTTTTCATCACCCTCTCCAAGTCTGACAGATCTCCACAGCATTAACACCACGTGCCAAGCTGTCGCTCCATCATCAAACCATATAAACTATTAGACAGCTCCTGAGAGGATAAGAGGATGAGACAGAGAGAAGAGAAAATAAAAGAGGAAATAAAGAAGAGAGGAGACTCGCCACATGACCAGCTGCAGCCTCTCTGCACTGCAGCACAACACAGGGTGAGATTTATCCATGAGTTCGCCGGGAAGAACGGAGTTTCACCATTAGCAAATGAGCCCTAATTTACCTAGACAGCAAAGAACAGGCTAGTCTTTTAGTTCTTGACTCACAGCCCAAGGCAAAGTGCCAGTGCTGCTCAGGAAGCTCCTTCTCTGAGGCTGAGTTCACACCCTTAGCTCAATTCAGCACAGACCTGAGCAAAAATGACCAGTTGTTTGCTCACTGTGTGTTTCACTGTGAGTTATTACATGGTTGGCTCATATTACCTGGTAGTCACAAAACCTATAAGAAATAAGAGTTATCATTAGTCAGTAATTGAGGTTATTGTGAATCTGTCAAAATTACAGATTGCTAAAAAAAGGAACAATATTTGTGTCCTGTAGCTGTGCATAATGGCAGATTGGTTGTCATGATTAGCTCAACATAGTGGTTCTTTTCTTACTTTTACACATTAGTTCATTAAAGTGCATTATCCATTCACTTACAGTCAGCCCATACTGTGTTCACGACACAAACAAACCACAGCAGAGCTTCACACTGTGTTGTTTTAGACGGAGTAACGAAACTATGTTGTCACAGTTCTGCCTGCTAGGCCTCTGTTTAGTTTTGTTTAGCCTTGATTTTCTCCTGCCTCAGTTCTCTTAGTTTACCTACCTTAGTTTCCATGTCTTAGTTTTCGGTCAGTATGGTCCTGTTCTTTCAGTTCTGTTGGTTATGTCGTAGTTCTGTCATGTTGTAGTTTTCTGTCTTGGTTTTCTGTCTGTGTTCTATGCCTTGGTTATGTCTTTGTTGCCTGTCATTGTTTACCTGTTCTAGTTCTGTCAGTCTGTCACTATCCACCTGCCATAGCTTCTCACCTCAGGTCCCGGTTCTTCTCCACTCACCCCGCCTCTGCCTCACCTTACCTGTCAGCCACTCCCACCTCATCTAGTCACCTGTGTTCTCAGCTGCAGCCCACTACTAATCAGGACATTATATAAGCCATTTCACCCCACTCAGCCATTGCCGGATTGTTCCTCTTTCCTCTTTCTCCCTCTCCTCTGTCCTTTCTTTTCCTCATTTGATATTCATTGATGCTCGTCAGTTTTTTGGATTTGTACCTGATTTTCTTTGATGAGACCTGTTGGCCATTTCTGAACATAACCCTGTCATGAGTTTTTGTTTATTGAGATTTTGTTTGCCTTTTCATTAAAAGACATGTTTTTTGTCAATCCGGGTGTTTGCGCTTGAGTCCTTCCCCACTCCCCGTCACATATGTATGCTCTTCTCAAACTGACCAGAATGCAGAACCTATGGAGCAAATGTGAGGAAATTGCTTCTTTCACGTCAAACATTTTGGTCAAAAATGGTCAAAAGACTTCCTGGCATAGTCCGAGCATGGGTCAACACTGTGCCCACGCCTTTCAAACTCCATATCCCCAATTTGTAATGCAGGGTCTCTATGAAATATTTTTAGTCTCCAAACCCACTAAGTACCATTTCGAGGTGCCAGTTTATTTGATTTTATTTCCCCTGATTCCTGCTTGGCTCCATATAATCTTGCTGCGTATACAGTCAAGACTTTAATTCTTGACCGACTCCTCAGACTGCCAACATGGGAAGCCCCAGAAGATTCCTCACAAAACAACAACCCTGACAGTTCATTGACAATTTGAGTGTTGTGCAAATAATGCACAAGAATCCTTCAGTTTTGCGACAAGTGGACATGTTTAATTGAGGTGGTCATAAGCAGCCATAGCACAACCAACACTGACCTGGTGAGATGTGTGCATCATATTCGGGAACATCGACAGTCACCTGAGCACTGTGTAAGGATACAGCAGAAGGAAGAACAGAGCATCAATATATTCATGAAACCCAGAACACACATACACACCTAACTACATCTAACAGCTGAAAACCATGTAACCATGAAAGGTCTTGGATGTGTTTTTGAAATTGGGGTTTCTAACAAGTACCACAAGCCCACAGTTCACAAAACAAATTCACTGCTTAAATGATTTAACTTAACCAAGAGAAACATAACCACTAAACTGCTGTTATGTTTTTTCCCCCCTGCAACAGCAGCAAAATGCTTCTCTTTGCTAAATCATTGATGTGGAAGCAAAGGCAGCGTGCTGGAAGCTCCTCACCATTAATAATGTAGTCGAGACAGGCGGTGCAGGTAAGAGAAATACAGAGTTTCTCCAAAAATCTCTCTCTAAAGTGAAAATCATTAACATTTAACAGGCTTTTATGGTTAACCGTAGCTCCAGTTTGAGTTGTCGTACATGAACGAGATTTATTTTCCGTGCACCCATCACAGGGCCATAAGTGTGCTTCCAGTGACTGTCAAAGCTCCATGAGACTCCAGTCCCCTGATTTTAAATATGCAGGTGGAGGGGTCTAGCAGAAGTATCAGGTTCAAGTGTCAGGTTGCTATAAAGACTTGGGTCAGCCTGGAGTTTGTCTTACATGCTCCAAGGGAACTCAGCTACACAGTTATAGTTAGACAATTGTAATGATTTTTAATATGAAACTATAACCATGTGCCCCGTAGCTCATCAATCTAGATCTTGCTGTTTCAGTTTGGGTTCTGATTTGGCTGATGGCACGGAGATTCCCTCATCCATGTGCATCTTAATTTAACCTAATCTGCTATCCATGTATATGACTACATGTAAGCCAAGCTCTTAAGCAAAGATGTAAAATCCCAGTGTAAGCCGACTTACATATAACTCACATTCAACCTTAGGGTCACTTATGCAGCCAGAATTGCGTAAAATGTTCAAGATTGAAATAATGATGTGTGCTTGATATACTTCTCAAAAAAACCAACCCCACATAATCCCTTTGGAGCTGGTTTGCTTTACTTTGCAAAAACTGACATCTGTTTGACGGCTGGGGGTCATGAGAATTTTTGGGGACCTCAAGCCAGAATCAAGGGACAGAAATCAAACGTCTTTTGGGAAGAGACGGTGGACCAGTGGTCAGAGAAGCAGGGCATCAACTGGAAGGTCGCTAGTTCGAGGCCATAGACTGGTGACAAGATACCTGGACCAGAGGTAGGACCAGATAGACCAGACCAGCCCTTGCAAGCCCAAGAGGAGCCCCTGAAGATCTGCTCCCCGGGCGTGTCCAATGAATAGCTGCCCACTCCTCCATGTGGTTGTTGTGTTTTCAAATCTGAAAAATCAGAGATTGAATTTCCCAGTGCATGTAGCATGTTTGTGTGTACATGACTAAAAGTGGGACAAATAAAGGGTCTCCTTCTTCTTCTTAAAACCCTGCAATGAAGGAAGGGTCGCAGGTTTCATCCACAAAACAATCACACCTTCCAAAAACCGAAACCTGGATGGCATATTTTATTTTAGATCAGTCTTAAAGTGTAGGTGCATTGTACAGTTACAGTCAGATAAGACACAGACTGAAGGGTGAGGCACAAGCTTCAAAAGAGCTTCTACCCCGGCATTAATTCTGCTTCAAAATGCAAGAAAATCTCAAAGTCAAATTTGGTAGCGAAGCTGAAGGGAAGCTGTGATATAGTCATATTTGATTCTCATTGTTTATCATGTACAACGTGACACCTTTTGATATTCGCATGTGACAAGAGAGTAGAAAAAAGCAGGAGGCTGATCAAGACCTCAGATGTTGTGTTGTGGGAGGTGAAATCATTCCCAACATCAAACACACGGCTGAGCTGACAAACACTCCAGCGAGCACACACACACACACACACACAAACACATGATTTCCATGAAATTTTCATCGAGGGGAGCTCGAGTCTTGATTATAAAATTCCAATCCTGGGATGGTGGTTCCCCTGTAAGTGAGATACAGGCAATTTTTCGGGTAATGATGTGAATTTTGATTCATTCCATGCATCCACTGAAACCAGATGGATCCTCCACTCCATCCTATTCCCCACCGGGCTGCTGAGTGACAGGCACGCGCACGCACGCGCGCACACACACACACACACACACACACACACCAAACTGTGTCAAACCAAATGTTATCAAATTTCGGTGGATGCAAGAAGACTATTATTAGAGAGCTTACACACACACACACACACACACACACACACACAGGTTTATCCACCAACACACACTTGTATGTGACATCTCTGCTTGCAGCTATCTTGCGTCAAAAAATGGAATCTCATGAAATGAAAATGTCGGATACAGATGGAGCTGCTGAATTTCTCCTTTTGTTTTTTTGTAACGTCTTATCTCTTGTGTCTTCAGTCACACACATTAGTGAAATGTACTAACTAACTTCACATGTTCATCAGCCAAAAAGTCACCACACCGTCTAATTTCTGATGGCTCATGACTCATTTACAGGAAGTCAATACTATTATGGATTGATTATAGGTGATGCAACCATGCAAGCGTAGCAGGAACAGAGAGAACAGGACCCAGATGCAAACGCCAAAGTAAATCATTAGAAACACTTTGAAGTTGTCAGATTGATTCCAACAGTGCTGCTTGTGAAAATGAATCCATATTTCGTTTTCATTTTTTTTGTATTTAAATGTTTGCTTCCTTTATACATAGAGATCAAAATGTCCCAACATCACCAATGCATGACCACTGTATGTAGATACAGTACAGCCACATGTACATCCTTAAACAAGCCAATATCAAAATAAAGTCAAAAGACATTTGACCCAGCCTATATACATAAGAACAGTTTGACATGTTGACATAGGCCTTAAGCAAAATCTATTCAGCTGACACAGATCCATGTACAAAATGGTTTTCTTCCTGCATCTGAAAAAGAACAATAAATTAGAAAACATTTCCAGCCAATTAACAAACTTCTGGCATCCTCTGTTGAAACCGCTGACATTATGACTTGTTGTAGCTGCTCCTTCAGCCACATTATCAATCTTGTTTTCAATCTTTCAAGGTTTCCCAGTATCACTGTGCAATTTGATTTTAGTACTGTCTTGTATTGTTGTGTTTCATAAATATGCAATACCTGTCATATTATTATGCCGTAGAAAATCTGATTTGCATTCAATTTCTTGGCTGGTTTCTTTCTCTAAGTCTTTCATTTTTTTTAGGTTGTTAATAAGAAGGTAGAAGCAATTATAAGGCATGGCAGATAATTATTCCTTATTTAAGCTATCCAACAATTAACAGTGTAATTGGAGAAGTAACCACTTATATTAGCACAGATCTTTCTTTTCCTTCTTTCTCTCTCTGTTTTTTTCTCCCTTTTCCTTCCATACCAATTTGTTACACTTCATCTCTTTCTCAGCCTCATTACCTTCAACTTCCCATCCCATATCAATCACTGTTTCTCACACACACACACACACACACACACAAAAGGTGGATGAATGAGAGAGAGCCAGAGAAAGAGACAGAATCAAATTAAAAGGGGTAAACAAAGATGTAGTGAGCTGTCTTGTGCATAATTACTTCCCATCATGGCTTCATCGTGTTCCCTCCTCCCCTTTCCCCCCGGAGGGAGTTTTTAAGCGACAAGAGGGTCAATCGCGTTTGACTGTGCAGCAACATGAGGCGCGACACATCTGTGTTTTTTCACATAACAGACGAAACACTCTGAGCACAAGTCAGGCTTTGACTTTTGATATGCGGTTGTTGAAAGCATTTTTTTTCCTGATATTAAAAAATCAGTGGAATAGTAGTTTTGAGAATGCATCCAAGGTTAACAGCAAGAAGTCCATTAAAAATAAATATATCCCAAAACACCAATATACCATGATTAAAGGAATAGTGAAGCTGAAGGAGCAGTTACTTCCTGGAGTCTCCACTAGTTGACTCATAACTTCACGGTGGTAATAAAGGATGTCACTGAAGGAGGTAAAACCACATCTTGTTGGTTTTACACTTCAGTTTTTATGATTTAAAAAATGATGATTTAAAGCTACTGGGTTGCCCCTGGTTCCGGTTTTTATGCTCTCAACTGTAGATGATTAAAATGATTCACTCAGTATTGAAGTTGCTCTGGTTATTAGTAGCCATTAAGAGTGTTTTTGAATAACCTTTTTAATTGCTGAAGCTAATATCTGTGCCTCTCTTTCTATTTTCTATTTTTTTTAAACATTTCAGACAATCTTTTATCAAGGTGGCGTTCTTACTGTATACACTTTATATTTGAAAAATAGTAGTAGTAGTTAATTAGTTGTGTGACGAGTAAAAACCTGTTACATATTGATGATGATTCAAATAATAACCGAGGCCGCCTAAAATGAAACGTTTTACTCAGTGATAATGATGGCAATTGTCTCAATATCTAATTTGTTTCTAGTAATCGTACGCAGATACAACAAAAATGGTGACAATGATTGATGTAAGCTCCCATCCTTAATTGATTTATTTGCTGATGTCTCCAAAAGCTATCACTTTTCTTTGGTTCTCGGTGTGTGTTCATATCTGCTCAGTCTGTAGTGAATGCCGGCACTTTCTGTCCCTTCTCTCATCACTTTTATCTCCACTCATTGTGTCAGGTCTACTTTGAAAACAGCCAGACAGTCAACTCTGTTATTAAACGCTCTCCCTCACTGTTAATTCAATATAACAGTGTGCTTCGCTCATGAACTCCATGGAAGTTTATTTCCTGCAGGGGCCCTCACATTGAAACAAGCTTCACGTCAACGTCGGGGAATTGGACAAGTTTAAGAGACATTTATTCACTGCTGCTTATAATCTACCTAAAAGGCAGTTTTATATTAGAGTCCCAAATGGAAGAGGTGACAACTGTCGTGAAAAGGCCCTCAAGACCCAGACTGTACATGACATAAATTGACAAGCGGTCCTAAATTTAGTCCTTGTGTCTGGATGCTACTGGAACTGCTGCTACTGGCTTCATAGAACTGGAAAATATTTTGAGCCAACTTCCTGCCTCTCTCCACACACACAGTGAGACACATTTGCAGCAGTAATCATATCTTAAACCTAGACATCAGACATAGGCAGACGGTCACTCTGCGCGATGCTAAAACCCTTCCCCAGATGCTCTTTAATGATAACATCCGCTGTGCTGATCCTGTCTTACCCTACTGTCCCTGCCCTTTTCACAGCCTGTTCACCGGCTGGCCCTCGCCCTCCGGATGATCGCATCTTATCCATCAGAGGAGAGTAAAAGGCCTGGGTATTGGGAGGGGGGGGGATTTACCTTCCATTAATGGTGGCTGTCTCAAATGGTTTGGCCTCTACATACAACACACACACACAAACACAGTTGTCCACAGCTACTTCTCAACAAGCTACTCGAGCGGTGTCGAGATTAAAGAGCAATTACAAGCTACTGCACGAGTGATAGATTGGTAGTGAAGTCAGTGTGATGGTGACCCACTTCTGAGAGAGAGGAAGAAACACGGGAGAGGAAGGAAAAAAAAAGATTGGAAATTAGGAGAGCGGAGAGGAGAGGAAACAAAAATCAGTATCAGAAAAACTTTGTTGTTCATTGTAAGGAAATGAAATGTGTCCTTGAAGTGGCTCAAACACATACACATAGAATAAAAACTAAATGTATAAGAAACATCCAAAGGTTGTATGAAATATTGATTACATGGACCTCTGAGTAACATTTACTTTTTTTCTTTTCACTATTATAATGCATTTTGTTGTTTTACAAGAATGATCATCTTAGGTTGCACAGACCTTCTTTTCCGTAGTAATTGAAATAAAAATTAATGAGTAAGTTAGGTGTTCAGGTGTGTTCAGGCTGAAAGAAACCAAATTTTTGCTTCTCGTCATTTGCAAGAATTAGCTGGTCCCAAACCAGCTAATGTACCAACTTTACGTTTATGAAGCTGATTCATAAAGACAGTTGAAAGTTACAACTACTCATCAGATCACACTTTTCTGGTTGAATTCACATCTTATCGCATCTTTCCATTCACTTGCCAAACGTACCATCTGTAAAATACTCCTCGTGTCGTATCTGAACACACAGTCAGGATACTTGATTTGACTTTAGTAGGAAATAGAAAACTGCACAATTTGATACAAACCAGTCATGTATGTTTTAGATCTGATGATGGCAAAACTAAAGCTTCCCTATGGAGTTAAGAGGACTGCTAGCAAGTAAACACGAGCATTAAAATATAAAGTTGTTAAACCTCAAGGATACACACAATGCATGAACATTACTTAGAATTAACTAATAACTTTTGTTTGTTTACAAGAAAACTCCAAGGGCCCCTTTAAGGTCCCTCAAGACCACTGTATTTCTGAGTTCATTATGTGTTAATGCGCACAAACAAAGCTAATTGAATCTAGTCTATATTTGCTTCTCTTCTTCATTTAGTGTGTAAGTCTGTGGCCTCTATAAAAGGTTCATTTTGTTTCACAGAGCAAATTTGGTGTTGATTGGCTGCAGTTTCATTTCCTGTGCTGAAACAGGAGCTGGAACATGATCTTACTTGATCCTATGCTTTTAAACTTATTATACTGAGAGTTGAGCTTTAGAAAAAACTTTTCAGGGAGTAAAAATGAGTCTGACTTATGTATGAAATCTGCATTTATTACAGGGATTATTATGTACACACCACCTAGTGTCACACAGTGTCACAAATCAGGGTTTAATCTCTGTACGTCACAGCTGTATTTACTCAACACATAATGATTGATTGAGGTGAGCTGATGATCACGGTAAATGTGGAACACACATAAGCACAGACACACACAATATTAGTGAAAGCCTTTACAGCCTATGGATACAATCATTTCATCCCCTTGAGGAGTAATAAAGCTCAGTCCACGCCGGCGAGAGAAGCGATGGCTGTGAATGTCACCGGAGCACCGCTGATGGCTTTATGGTTGTGCTAAACGCGGAAATTGTGTGACCTTGTGTGTGGATTGTGCAGGTCAAGCCTCCTTTAACTCGCAAGCATCGATGTGATAACACATAGGAATAGTGTGTCTGTCTGCGTTCCTAGTTTTGGCTTTCCTCCTGATTACTTTGCTGGTTTTCTCCTGCTTTTCTGTTTCACTATCATGTAATTCTACTAAGAGAACTTCTCTGAATCAAGACTTTTCTGTAGATGTATGTTGAACAACTCCAGTTACAAAAAAATTGGGACACTGTAAAACATAAAATAACCTATGTTGTAATCTCCTTTATACAATCATGTGTTCAGAAAGTGGTGAACCTCTCTCCATCCTCGCTTGTGAATGACTGAGCCTTTCATACCCAATCATGATACTATCACCTGTTACCAATGAACCTGTTTACCTGTGGAATGATCCAAACAGGTGTTTTTGGATCAGTCCACAACTTTCACAGTCTTTTGGGTCCCCTGTCCCAACTTGTTTGAAACATGTTGCTGCCATCAAATTCAGAATTAGCAGATATTTACAAAAATCAATAAAACGTTAAATATATTGTCTTTGTACAGTTTTCAATTGAGTACATGTCAAAAAGGATTAGCAAATTGTCACATTCTCATTTATTTATGTTTTACACAGCATCCCAACTTTTTGGGATTTTTTTTTTAATCACATCATACTGTATTTTACCATATTGTTAAATACTATGTATGATGCTGTTTATTGCCAAATTGTATTCAATCATACTCTTTTTATTATTTATTTATCATATATTTTATTTATTATATTATTTATTATTATTATTATTTATTTATTCTTTTAGAGTTTTCTGCTTGTTTTCCATTATATATTAGTGTTTGGGAGGATTTCATGAGTCCAGACATTATAAAATTTTGTAGAATTATCTCAGTTCATAGAGGAAGTTAATAGTAGAAGTGAAACAAAACTAAAATGAGACAACACAAGCTTCTTGCTCCTCAAGGCAATTTCCATTTTCTACCTTTCTCAAACAAAAGATATTCTGACTGTATAATACTCAAGTGTCTGCAGAATTAATTCAGAATAAATGCATGAAGAGGGGCTTCTGTGCCGACTACCTCTGCATAAACATAGACTATCTAGGGCACACGAAGCTTTAGCTCCAATCACATAAACAGCCAGTAAGCCAGCGCACTGGAAGTGAACAACAGGAAGCAGCAGCAGTGCCAACATCAAGTATGTGTGTCACAATCTGTGAAATGACAGAGAGACCACAAAACTTTTACTGGACCTTCAGCCTAAAGACTCACAGATCAATTTACTTTTGATGGACATTTTTTCCGTCCCTCACTCTTTTGACCAACATCATCAAATCTGCCCTACACAGATCATAAAACGGCCTCTTCATGAAAATTTTGTCTCATTAAGTTCTTCTAATTAATCACTTCCATCTTCTCAGAGGAGTTGTTTGAGCCAGCCAAAGAGGACGGAGGGAGGAAAGAGGGGACTGTCTCATCCATTTCATCCATCTCATTCTCCATTTGACCGAACTGTACGGCAGCCAAGCATGGTTGGGCTGGGTCGCAGCAAAGACTCCTGGGTAATAGGGTTTGAAGTAAAGGCTCATTACCTCCTCCATTTCCCTCTGACCGGCTAAAACACACTGCAGGCCTTCTGGGGAATTCTGAAACACAGACTGGGTCCAGATGTGTTTGGGCTCAGATGAGCTGAAGTCAGGCTGTATCAAATTAAATTAAAAGGTTTTCTCTGATATGTAGAAACAAAAAGATTTTTGAACAAACACTTTTCAATGGCCATTTCACACCACATTATTCAATCTGACATTGCATTCTCTGGTGGGGGGATCTGATTTTGTTAAAAGCCATGGCAGTGAGTATTGACTGTACATATTTATGCACATATAATTTGCTGCTTATAGGCTAAAACACAACAATGTGTTCTTCGTGTGCTGATTAAGACCACCAAGAAAACTTATATGCAAGTTTAGAAATATTTCTTCAGTACAAAGTATTCCCTATAAAAACTGCTCACAGCACATTCTGAGAGTCCTCAATAACTTGAATGCAACCTCTGCATTGACACAAAGTTTCATGTTTTTTATGATGCTGTTCTATTTGGTCTGGACACTGTTTTCAAGAAATACATTTGATTTTCAAAAAGAATTTCGGTGAACGGGACAAATGAAGTTCTATTGTTTTAGCTTGTCGAATAGGCAAATGAATCCAAGTCTATCTACATGGCTACATACAACTTAGTAAAAAGGAGAAAATATGTTTTTGTGAAATGACCCTTCAAATGTAGATGTAAACTCATCTACATGTAAATTTGTGCCCATAAATGAGAATGTGCAAAAAGAGTTTGGAATCGAGACCTGAGGCGTAAACATAAAAGCCAGAAAGAAGACTGTGTCTGCATCGGCAGCAGCCAGGTGAGACTCCATGCCAACAACGTGAATGTAAAGTAAGATGGTGATGACAAAGAACATGCTTTACAAGCTCAAGTGTCATTGAAGTCCAACCTAATATCTGAGCCGAGCCCATTCTTCCGTGAAGCTGGATGCAGGTCAAAGCGATGGGCTCAATCTCTGCCGCCCAGCAAGCTCGGATCAAAGGAGCAAGCCTTTCTCATCTCGACTCCAAACAATCTCTCAGAGCGTGTGCCTCAGGCTGAGGCATGTTGACACTACACGAGCCAGGTGTAATGGAATTGACCTCCACCGCCAATCCGCTGCCGTTTCACGAATAGACACATCAATAATATCCGCTGCGCTGGGCCGGTGCAGCACAGACTGTAAACTCAGCAGATTGTAAATAAAGGTCGGACGGCTGCAGCAGCAGGGACGAGCCTCTCTCTCTTTCAGCGTGTCTTTTTAGCTGCTGTGGACTTTTACATCCTATACAAATACAAAATAAAAGTGGTAGATACATTAGCTGTTGTAGTAGTTTTTGTCGCTGCAGTTGTTTTATTCTGGGCTTTAGGGCTTTTTTATAGACTAGTTTTCAAAACGTAGGTTTACAACTTTAGTTCCTCATTGAAGTGTCATCACCATCATCCTTGAGCAGGCGAGTCACTTTAAAAAGCTGTTGAACTTTAACAAAATGTTAGTCAATTAACAAAGTTCTTAGAGGAATAGTTCCACGTTTCTTCACAGATTCATCCGCTTCATCAGGCTACAAGACTCAGCAGAGTCATCAGCCGCCACCACCAGTGTCTGGACCCCTCGATTACAAAATCTCCCTTTGGAATCAAAGAGCCAAAGATTTAATTATCACATATCATCTGTTATAATAAACCGTGATCTTTACTTCATTCACTCGCTCATCCTGATTGAAATATAGTCATGTACTTGTGCTTTTCAACCTGACATTAAGCTTCTCTTCAGCTGCATTACCACACAACTATAACTTTGATAGCAATAAGAGCAGACAGTCAGACACTAGACTGATGCAAGTTCCAAGTCTGCGCAAGTTGGTTTTCATGCTGTAGTGAAGTGGTTCAATGATATAAAGTACCACATAGGAAAATGGTTTGCAAAACATATGTGGTCTATAGTGTTTTCTTTAATATCCTACATTTTTGCAGAATGAGCCAAAATTAAAATAAAGATATTTATTATCCCCATCGTGATGATCTGATTCAATCAGTTACAATATCCTCTAAAACTTTGATGATGTAATACTCGGTTGAGCTTTTGAAATACGGAGCAGCATTTTCAGATAACAACTTGAACTTTTCTGATGGTGTAATAATAAATGATCATTATTCGTTCTTTGATAATGTCTTCCATTCTGTTTCTCACTTTCAGAGTCTCTGATTGATGGCAGGGATTTGCAATCACACCAGGGCAGCTCTGACATTTCATATTACAAAGTGACATAACGAGGACTGAAAGGTTTGAGCCATCAGGCCACTGCTGGACACCGACACGACCAGAACATGAATGAGGAGATTAATGAGTGGACAGAAAAACAGAGTAGCAACTCAGACAGAAGTGAGTCGAAGGTGTCATTTAGGAGGAAATGATCATTAATATGAGCCACATCTGTATAATAAGACGTTTTAGACTTCCACTGCCCAAGAAAGACTTACTTTGTTTCCAACTAAATGCAGCTTTCCTGAAGCAACTGAGAGTAAAATTGCTTGAAGGCACATCAGCAGCAGTTGTTGAGGAAAGGACGTGTGTTCTCTCATTTAGTCTAAATTGTAGCCAAAAAAATTGATCATCAGTTAGTTATTATAAGACATGTCAGTGGAGTTGACCGTTTATAGCAAATAGTCCATCTGCAGAATAGAGAAAAGGCTCTGCTTTTTGAGGATCTCTCAAAGATTTCCACCAATAAGGATTCTTCTGAGAGAACCTTGGAGGTCGGATGTTACTAGTTATGCCAAATAACTGATGATGATTGGGATTGGGAGCATGGATAAAACCGCTGATGCCAATCACCTATGCAAGGATGATAGTTGTTGTAAAAAACAAATGTATGTAGGTTTATTCAAAGTGCATAATAATGTGATTCTCAATACACTTTACAAATGATTTTTAACAAAGTAAAATGCAGGAGAGGTTTTACCTGACCATGACTTTCACCAAAACTAAGTGGGGTTTTTTTTCCTGTTTATTTTGATGAAAGAAAATAAATCATTAAAATCAAAGCAAACAGAGAATATATGTAAAACAGCTCTTTTGCAGGTGTGAAATTAAAGTGCAGCTAAAATGTTGATTTAATGTTTTTACCAGATGCCAAAACACTAAACAGTGGTTAATAATACTCAAACAAGATTTGACAACTCTGGAAATGTATCACAGTGGCAATTATTTTATCCTCCTTAGCAATGATCAAATGACCTAATTCATGTAAGAAGGTAATCTGTTAAGAAAGTGCCTTTGCATGTATTGGCTGCTGGATGACATCCCATTGCTTTGCAGGAGCAGAGGGGCCAAGTTGAAATTGAACCTGCTCGTGTGAGCTCTTTCATTGAAATGAATGAGAGGGCTGCTTTTTTCACTACACAGCCTTACTTGTCAGAAAAAAAACTCAACTGTGGTGAGGACCGATATTGTGGCATCAGTTTGTGAATATTTAACTTATATCCCAAAGGTTATTTTAATATAAATTGAACTTACTGCCACATTAGAATGCTGCTCTGAGGCCTCATAATCTCAGCATTTTCACTGAACAGTTATTTCACAACTCACAAACAACATTGCACAGTAGAACAGTAATCAATTTCAGTCTGTCTGCAGGGTTACATGTTTGAAGAGAGTTTGGGGAGTTGGGAGAGAAAAATGAATGTGTGTGATAAAAACAGACCCTTGAGGCAGTTCAAGTCAGAGGCCGACTTCCTCTGAACTGCTTTTTAAAAGTGTTTGTTAGAAAGTGAAAATGTGACACCAAAGGGTGCGTTAAGTTCCAAAGTAACAGCTCAGTTCATCATCACTTCAGCGACTAATGGTGCTAATGACGACAGGACCCTGAGCAATACATCTGTATTAGTATGTGTCACCTCTCATCTCGTCACCACGCAGCTGAACTGTTGCCACTGAAAAACACCTGAAGCATTTACGCTCCTCAAGTGACCTTTGAAAGTTGGGACGGGGCTTCTGCTTCGTTGTTGGATCTTTTACGCATCAAGTATTCATCCCCTGTCGTTTGCTTGTTTGCTTCTTCAGAGAACAGAGACAGCTTGAGTCAAAGTATCAAAATGTACAAAGAAACTGCAGCATAATCCACCTTTGTGCTGTTCATGGATTCAAGGTCTTTCTCACAGATGCTTCAGCAGGATGAGTCATTGCTGGTATAAAGGGTTTTATTTGGGTTTTCTGTTTGACACTTTCTCTATGTTACTCTGCTGCCCCGCTTCTTTGTACAGGTGCTTAGGATAGCAAACATCTGTACAAAGACCAGATTTGCTTCTGATGGACATATTGATGTCACCATACTGGCAAACATTTCATAAGAAGTCTGATGCATGAGTGAGGTGTGATCTGGTGTTTAAACTAAACTGATCTTTTGACCTTCTCTTTTTTGGTTTGCTCCCTCAGTCCAAAGCCCTGCTGGATTGGTGGTTTGGTCTTCAAGTCTGCAGTGGGTGAAGAAATACTCAGATGTATGACTATAAGTCGAAAAAAGCACGAAAGTATTAGCATCAAAATATACTTTGCAAAAGGGCCCATTTCATAATATTGTACATTATATAACTGTATTAGGATTACTGATGCATTAGTGTGTTCATCACTTTGATGTTGCAGATGGTAAATATGCGGCCTTAAGTTGATGTATTTATATATATTATTTCTTATTCTTCTTCTGTGTAAGTAAGCTTTGGGGACAAGGAGCAGGTGGACGGAGCTCTTGAGCTGGGACACAGCATGTGTCTGCTGAAAAGTGTTTGCCCTGTAACGGACTGGCAACCTGTCCAGGGTGTATCCCATCTATCGCCCAATGCATGCTGGGATAGGCATGAGTACAGATGATGGATGGAGTTTCCTCGTGGACCACAATCTCTTAGAAAATACCCTGAAAACTATATGGCCTGTGTAAACCCTGTGTTTTTCAGTGTGTGTAATGAAGTGTGGGCTGTTGAAGGAAGGTGCCACCGTCAGCAGGCCTGCTACATCTGACAGACTTTATTAAGTCGCGGTGATGAGCTGCAAATCCAGACAGCAGGGGTTGTGATGGCAGCCACTTCTCCTGTCAAAACTGATTAAGGTATCAGGGCTCATGTCTGGGGAAGGGAAGCATGGGTCGTGGGAGGGGGAAGCAGTCGACAGTCTGACGACAATATCCAGGACTTGGTAATGTCTCAATAATGGGATGTGAACAGTCAGATGGGGCTGGCACGAGGAGGTGAGGGAAGGAGGGAAAGGGGTCAGGAGGATGGGATGAGGAGGGGGAAATGAGAAACTAGGAGCCCCGTGCTATCACAGAGATGAGTCCTCGACAGATGGGCCTCCACCTGGGGGTCTCTCCGGGGAAATGCCTTTTGATGTGATTTCAGAAACTGAGGAGAGGGCAGTCGGCCACCAGACCCCTTCTACTGGGGGGTTTGGTGGTTTCTGGTGTTTTGGGAGGTGCATTTTAGTGGGTTTTGTTATATTATGTAAGTCTGTGGTGGTTTTGTTTTTGTTTTTGTGATGTGGTTTGGTGGTCTTCAGTGTTTTTGGTGGAGTAGACTGGGGGTCACTAAGTCACTTTTTGGTGGTCTGTTACTTTATTTGTTGAGTTTTATGGTGGCTGCTGATGTGCTGGGGCTTTGGACTTTGATGCTTTGAGGAATAGTTATCTGATCATTTGGGCAGTTACAGATGATTGGTTTGTGTTATTGTTGTTGGATGGTTTGTTCATTTCTGATACTTTTGAGTTTTCAAGATTTGATTTATTGATAAAGAGGGACTTGGAATTTGGTGGTCTGATGTTTTTGAAAGAGAAATGTGATGGTTTTTGGTGTTTTGGTGATATGAGTTGTTTTGTTATAGTCTTTTTGTTGCGTGGTTTCGTGGTTTTTGATATTGGGACTTGTAGTTTGGCAGTATGATGTTTTTGTGGTGTTTTCTTTTGGTGCTTTGTGATGTTTTTAGTAGCGTGGATTGAGGGAAACCGGGTTCCTTTTTGGTCACAGTCATTGTCTTTGCTTGGCCAGTTTGGTGGTTTGTGGTACTTTTGCTAAGCTGCTTCACTGTCTCAATTGTTTAGTTGGTGGTTTCAGATGAATTGTCTTGAGGTCATTTAGTGTTTTTTTATGTTATAGTTTGGTTACATGTTCTAGCAGGAAATGTAAACACAACAAATACTTTCTTGTTCTTCACAAACTGTGGTCAAGTTACCATTGAGCAAACCATTAATCCTTCACTGACCCAGTTGCCACCAGAAGAAGAGGTTGTACAGCATCAAAATGTGAATATGTGCTGAATTCTAAATTCTAAATTCATGCATCTAATGATGTTGGAAAAATAAATATAGGCATTAATTATTACGGTTTATGTTCTAAAAGTGTAATGTAAAGCAGACATGTAGCACACTGGTGGGCTGAGCTGCCTCCCAGTTGCACACTGATCCATGCATCACGTGTTATAAAACGTTAGGTAAAATGATCAATCAGCAAAACATTGCATAAGTCAATACTGTAAGGAAGTAAAAGCCAAACATGCATCAGTAATATTTCATCATTCTGACTCCATGCATTGATTCTGACCGTCCACACAGCTCCCGTCACTGGTTCAACGATTTCTGAGCAGCGAGCGTGTCCTGAAAACTCTCTTTCATGGCAAAAGAAGCTTAGCTAAGCAGCGTGGAGGCTGTGCTGCATGTTTACCTCCAGTTTTACATGCCAGCTGGCTCCGAGCAGAATAATCTCCGACTCATTCAACATGTAGTATATTTGGGAGAACGGGAGAACGACATGCTTTTTAAGGGCTCTTCGGCAAAGTTCAAATCGCGCTCTTGTTTTTTCTTTGCTCACATGAAAAAGGACAGAGAGTCAGTGTGATATTACAAATTTGTTGTTTGTTTTTTAACTCGTTCAGATGTGCGACATCACAAATGTTCCACCACATGTTGGATAAAAAAAAAGAGGATTGAATTAATCTGCAGTCTGGAGGAAGGAGTTAAGACATGAAATCCGCAGTCGACAATGTTATGTAATTGTCTGCTCACTGATGGAGGTCCGTTTTTTTTTTAAATTTATTCTTTACATTGCTCTGTGACTTACCTATTCCATATGAATCTACCATAAAGGGAGTTGCTGGGCAGTGGCTCCTCATATCCTGACATTATCAATGTGCATTCTTCCGGGAAAAACATGGAGCATGAATCATCATGCAGAAACTCTGCCTGCGCTGCCGAACACACACTTTTACACGAATGCATGCAAACTCTGATTAAGTTAACACATACTTCACAAACTAATGTCTTAATCACAGTCGTAGTACCGTTTAACACCAGCTGAGGCAATCAGAGTTTGTCAACCCTTCCCTTGGTAACCCCGCGTTAAATCTGAGTAGGTTAAACTTGCTTCGTGGTATGAGCCTCAGGATTCCCCAAGATATTACAAGTTCCCTCTGTTATCTAAAATTATGGGTAATGTATTATTTTACAGGGCAATCATTTCCTAATCATTTCTTTTCCTAGTATTTCTTGGACATTTCCTGGCAAGAATACAATTTGGAACAAATTATATGTTAACATGCAATAAAAATGATCTCTCTCTTTTGGTACTAACCCTAACATGCAAATGTGATATTTGTCTAAGCATATAATTTCAAAATATATTACATTTCCAATAATAAATGAGTAACATACTCATTTCTAAAAGCAATAAATATTGAAGCGGCTAGACACAGACACAGTTAGAGACTAGGAGTTGGTAGAGACCAAAAAGATATGATAAACCTTTATTCGTCCCTCAGTGGGGAAATTGAGGACAAACAGAGCAGCTATTGGACTACAATTCATCAGGTGGCCAGAAACACGACTCCAGATAGATGATTATGTTGCTCTGTAACTGTGGGATGTGTTGATTAGTGTCATTAATATCAGTGTTGCTATTTGTGATATTAGTTGTATTGTAATTGAAAGAAAGGGAATCAAAGTTTCTGATGTCTTGAAGATGTAATCAAGCTGCTTTTGTACTCCTTACAGTGGTTGTCAATATTTCAGGTATTTCTTTAATGGGCAAATAAAAGATATTGTAGAATGAAACACTTAAGGAGTCACCATTTCACTCATTTACTTTGAGGGTCCTGAAAATGGCAGCTTCTGACCAGGTTTCCTGTGTACGTGGTGATTTGACTTGTCTGTCTTCTGATTTGCTCAGTATGGGGTTGCTGGTAGCTCTTAGTTTTCAGGCTATATTTGCAAGCAGTGAATGCCCTCTCACACATTAACTATGTCTTTTGGAAACAGTAAAAGAGGGTTTTTATGGCAGCCACTCCTCAGTGCTTCAGCCATCACTTCTTTTGTGCTGCCTTGATTGGTTTGCTTGATTGTACCATAACTAACCGGGGACGATGAAAAGCCTGCAAGGACAAATTATCCACTCGGTATGAAACTGTAAAATAAAAACCCTGCGAGGCAAAACTGGAGTGTCATAGATTTTATATGCTGACAATTTACTTGAGGTTAAAGGGTTTATCAGAGGGTTTTTAGAACTGTAGTCATAACAGAGTCCGCTTGAAAGACCGCACATATTTCATAGGTTGTTGTAGGGTAGTAGTATGTGGACAGATAGAAAAAGTTCAAATGTTTTGAATACACATAAATTCGTGCCCCCTCTCCGTTGTCATCCCTCCCCATGGTGGCATCTCTCTTAATAGCTGCCGACAACCCACCCTGTGTTAGTTAATCTGTTCATGATCCTTGGAGCTTATTCTTTTCTTTTCATGCATGCATGTGGTCACATCTCCAAGGTTTGCTTTATTAATTCAGGCTGTAGACAACTTAACACAATGTCATGAACATATATGTACTAAGATCATGAAGTGGCATCTTTGGACCAAATGTTCTTTGGCAGCTATAACCTCCCAGCTACGACTTGCACAACTTTTCTTTCCTTTAATTCTTAATTCTTACGGTATATCATCACTGAGGAGCAGGAAAGTTGCATATTGTATCAGGTCCTTAACTATGAATTCAGACAACACTTTGTATATTTGGCCCCGAAAGTCCCACATCATGTGTTCTTAATGAATTAAGATGGCACACATAACAGTTTTGACTTTGTACTCGTCTCGTGTGAAACCTGCTGACAGGTTTAAATCCTGTGGCAGGACTTAAAATGGTAGGTATTTTCTCTCCTCCATGCCCTGAACAGAAACAAATTCTGCTGTTGTCCAGTTGGTTCGGACCAGATTGCCAATCCAAATCCCCTGGTGGAGAAAGTTTATCCAGTCCATTAAAGGGGATGGGAATAGGAAGCTTAGCCCTCAACAGCACATCATATGATTTAAGTGTTGACCTTACTAATAAATAGAAAAAAAGATGAGCCTGACAGGCCAAAGAGTTGGCACAGTTCCTGAAACCTGAGCATACCTTTGTCATTGTATAAATCAACAATCATAACTCTTGGGCCCCATGGTTTGAATTCTAGTGGTCTGTTTACTATTAACGTATTCATGTTATGCCACAGGGGGGTGTTAAAGTGCCATTTTGGGTTCTTCTCCAATGTTCTCTACAACTCTCAAATTCCCAGTTGTGTTAGCAATAAGAGCTCTATAATGTGTCATACAATATTTCAGCAGTTAATATTTGAGTGTCACACAGAAGAGAAAAAAATCATGATTTCTAAGAGTTCATTTTGGGGGCACAAACAAATATGCAACAGTAGTTTTAAGAGAATAAATTCTGCGGTAGTCGTTTCTGGATTTGAATTGTTTTTCAGTAGATGAATTGTCCTCATACTTCACACACACAGAGTTTTGTGTTTCAAAAGCAGAGTACAGGTCAGAAGGTGAGTGCTGAAAGTCAGAAATATCAGTGTCATTGATCACTGCTCAGATCGAGTATTAGCAGTGATCAACCCCCTGCAGCTGTACTACTGTCATTTTGTGCTGCTAAACTCTTACTGACATTTAAAAGGACGGCCTGGTTAACCAGTGGAGCATTAGTGGAAAGACTTGGTACCAATTTGCATGAGCAGGGTTCAGGGAGGAGGACCCCAGGATGCAGAGACATCATTAGGAGACACAGCCCATGGTGCTGCCTAAGGCACTGACTGCCTGGTCGAACCTGGGTTGAATGAGACTGCTGGAGAAACACCGGGACCTGAAGCTGGATCCAAGACTCCAGACTGGCCCCAGGCTTGGCCCCTCTATCCCTGACACCCACACCCCGGCTCACGGCTCTGCTGCCAGAGCCAGCAGCAGTGAGTCAACACAAGAAGGGATGAAGAGGGAAAGTGGTGCAGGATGGAGGAAGATCAGAGCTATTAAAACAATATATTCCAAAACCTTAGTATCCCTCTCTGCCTGCCAATAAACATGTCAGTGCCAGCAAATTATCTTTTTAGTGGCAGTGGATTTCTTAAAGCAGGTTAGAAAGAGAAGACACACAGAGAAGAACTGCAACTGAAGCTCTCTTCAGTATCAGATACAGTACAATGTCGCCCTCTAGAGGCAAGCGAGGACTTCACAGGTCAAATTTGCACTGTAAACCATGACACATGACAACAGACCTGTTGACTTTCTGTCAGGCCGTTGGTTCCTACAGATGTACACAACCCAACTCTCGACATAACTATATGATAAGAGCTGTAGAATGACTCCATCACTTTAAGCAGGAAAATCGTGGAGGATGAAATGATCCAATGTGGCATAAACTCAAAACACAAACACCACCACTCCATAAAACTCCTTTGCATTTGTATTATTCACACATGCTTTTACAAGCACACAAGGCTTCATAGAAACTCTATAGTGAGCTGCCTTGATTCTGCTTTACATTCTTTCAACTGGATTTACCCAAATCCAAACAGTCTCAGAGAGCAGATAAGTCTACAGAGGTCTCACTCTGCCCCTCTATCCAAGAGCTAGAATCAAAAATCTGCTCTCAGTCTAAAAATGTAGGAAAATGCCTTCAAAGCAACAGAATATCATGTTAGATGACCTATTTGGGTTTTCAAACCGACTTTTATTCATTTATTTAATTTGGTAAACAACTGCTTATCCTGTAGCTTGAATATAATCATCAATACAAAAGTAGGCTATTGTAAAAAGTACAATTACATGAGACACAAACTGACACCAATTCATGTTCATTTATTGAGCTATAGATCCCAGGTATAACATGTTGAAGGCTGAAGTTATTTCCAATATGGTTCCAGTGTATTAAACGTGCCAAGCTTTTTACCACAAGTAATGCTATAGAGCTGTGTTTTTAAGAGTGGGCCCTCGATTTGTATCTTCTCAATACAGCCATAATTTTGCAGATGTGCATGAGGACGCTCAAGGATGTATGCAGTGAGATATACATTCCTGCCAATCATCACACTGTTCTTCTAGTTGCCAAGAAATGCATCAGGAAAAGGCAAAGAAGAAGACATGCAAGCTAACATAGATGCAAACAGTAAAAGTTTTTTTTTTTTTTACAATCAAAAAAAAAAAAAAAAGACAAAGACAGAGACAGAGACACTGTAATGTGCAATGTGAAGTTCAGCAAACTCGAAGAAGTGCACTGTGTGCAAGTAGGTAAACAGTGAACAAAATGCAGACACCAATGGCAGAGCCAATGCACTTCAATATTAACAATGTTCAATATTATCTATTAACAAGATCAGACAAAAGACTTACTGGTTGGTCAGGCAGGGTCGAAAGTAGAAATGGCAGTCCAAACAGGTAAATAGATCCCAGTAGGAGAGGGCAAGAATCAAAACTCCAAAATCAATCAAGGTCCAGGGAAACACAAGGCCAAATCCAAAAACACTGGGACAACATGAGGAATCAACACTGGACAGGGCTTGAACACTTGACATGAGGTACAAGGACGAGCTGGCAAAGAGAGAGAGGAACACACAGACTAAACACATGAGGACAGGAGGACCACAGGTGAGAGCAATCAACAATCCTGAGGGTGGGACAATCACAGACAGGAAGTAAAGCAACTGAACTCACCTGAGGAAAGACTCTTTCACAGGAAAACAAGAAATAACTCAACTAAAAACCCCAAACCGTGGCAATAAATAATGAAAAATATGGCGACAGGAGTATTTTATATTTTATTCAAGTAAAAAGCAGCAATACTACAATGTGAAAATACTCTCAAAGTCCTTCGTTTATAATATGAAGTACTGAAAGTTAAAGCACTTATGATGCAGAATGACCCAATTTCAGAAAATATATATGACTGAATTATAATTGGTGACGCATTAAGGTGTTAGGTGGAGATAATTGCATCTACTTAATATACTACTGGGTAGATTAATCCATAATTGTACATCATAATTCATTTGTTAATTTCTAAGTGGCATGAAATGGAAATACTCGAGTTAAGTACGAGTACCTGAAGATTGTAAAGTACTTGAGTAAATGTAATTACTCAGCATGCTAAACCTGGATCTGTTTCTAACCACCGAGTGACTCCTCTTCGTTAATAAACGATCTCTGCTGACAACAGGAAACAGGCAAGCAGCTACTTCCGGTTTCCCCGCCCTCTGTCAGCTGTTCTCCGGCTGTTTGCAAACACAGTCCTCAGTCCTCCTCGGTCCCGCAGCTCCTCCACGATGGGGGACAACGACGACGGCGACATCATCGAGCACCACGTCGAGGAGGAGATGGAGAAGAGGGGGACCAGGAGCCTGGAGAGCCTCAGTCCGTCCGACAGGGAGGCCCCCAGCGGGACCCGGAGCGGGACCCAGTCCTCGCACCGCCTGCTGGCCTACAGCGACGCCCTCATCTCCATCATCGCCACCGTCATGGTGAGAGACAGGTGGTGGAGGAGGAGGACAGCTGGGTCTGCAGAGACCCGGAACCACGTGACACCAGCAAACATGGCATCACCTTATTATTATTATTATTATTATTATTATTATTATTATTATTATTATTGTTAGTAGTAGTATTTTCATTGTACTACTTTAATACTTCTGTTGCAGTACTTTTCAGAGGATCTGATCTTCTGATAGCTGTATTCAGTATTACTGCATTATGTACTAGTGATTGTGCAGGTTTAGCTTTTACCTGCAAAACACAAGATAAACAAATACAACACATTGCTGAAACTACCAAGAGTAGATTGATTACATACTAATGCATCAGTGCTCCTAATGTAATAATATACATATATACACTGTACGCTGTACAAATACAGCACTCCAAAAAGAGGCCATTCTGTCTGCATCCTGAGTACTTTTACTTTAAATAGATTTTCCTGATAATATTTTTATTATTTTACTTGATGAGACATTTCGAGGCAGGACTTCTACTTGGAGTGCAGCATATCTACGGTGTGGTGTTGCTGAATGCATCTTCCACCACTGAGCACAAGTTGAGATCAGACAAACTGGGTTGGTATATATGAAATATTAATTTGCAGATCTGTAAATGTTTTGAATTGGAGACAATGTGAGAAGAGTATTCAATGGTAGTTGCTGAAATGTTTTAGAGTCATAGGGCCAATACTTCAAGATCTCTTTTGTTGTTACAGCATGAAAACAAGATGAGTAAGTCAGACAGAATAATCACACAAACAAACCAGTGAAAAAATGTCACAGATATCATTAGAAATATCAGAAAAAAGGACATTACAGTAAATTGGCGTCTCTTACTTCAGTTTGTATGCTGACGACTGTCCACTGTTTTAACATACCTCAAAGTGGTGAGTGTACAGTGAGTTGACTGTATGTACACAGTAGTTAGCTTTCATTAGCCACCATTTAAGAATACACTATTTATCTGTGAGAGAAATGTTCAAATACAAAAAGTCAGGCAAAGTTTAGGATTTAAATTAGCCTTGATAATGTTCACAATAGGGCCCTTGACACACAGACAACAGGTTTACTGCTCAGTTGGAAATCAGATTGTTATCATGTGCCTTTCTTTTCATTTTCATTTCATTTCACTTTCATTTGATATGTCTCCTTTGTTCACAGATATTACCTGTTGCCCATACAAAGGTGGAAGATAATGAGGTAATGTTTGACAATACTAATAGATGTTAGTTATATAATAATAATAATAGGTCGTTATTTTCTTCCTTAATATTGAAGGCTGTTCAGTGGTGGCAGAGTGATACTGGTCAGATATGGGTAACTTCAGATATACTACATATCTTGCAGTAATATTGTAGGAATGTTGTGCTATGACTTTAAAATAAGCGACATGTTATAAATCTGTGTTTGTCTTGCAGGAGCTGAGGGAGAGTGTCCAGCTCCTGCTGACGACAAAAATTGCTGTTTACTTAATGACATTCCTGATTGTGACTGTGGCGTGGGCTGCTCATATCAGGTGAGCTATTATTATTGTACTGTTTGTTTTATGTTGTCATGATCTTTTTGTGAAGCACTTGCTAACATTCTTAAAAAGTGCTATGTGAATAAAATTATTATTATTATTATTGCATATCTACATATAACAGCAGTTTTTCCCAATTCTTTGTGATTTACAGGTTGTTTCAAGTCATTGTCCGTATTGATGACTGTCTTGCACTGCTGAACCTTGTAAGTACAGTATCCGTGAGATCACTGTGTGTTTAATATGCAAGTCTATCGTCAAGTAATAACTGTTGTGACTATCTTCAATATTTCATTAAGGAGTATTAGATTTCATGTATGAACGTAATAAGTTAATTATGTAATAAGTTTTTGTGTCTCACAAAAGGAAACTAATGTAACTGTAATAATGTCTCGTAATATTTTTTTAGTTTGGATTATGTGGCATATATTGCTGCTAGGTTAAGATGTTATCCACAGTCGGACACTGTGTCTCTGTGAATTAAATTTCTTGTCCTTTTATCAACTCTCTGATTTACAATTTATTTCATTTAATTATATGCAGCCAGCTTGTTCTTTGTTAACTTTGATTGTCCCATTAGTTCGTTTTTAGTTAAGTTATTAGTTAATCCAGTTTCAGCCCACGTTACAAAAGCAGAAGAAAGACTTCTGGTTGATTTTCTGAGACCTGCACATAAACTCCAAAGCTTTCTATGTTCAATATGTTTCACAGAAATCGGGGAACTGATTTTCTAGACCAATCTATCAGAATTAATACTCGATATGAAGGTTGTTTCGCTTCTCTTTCAGGCCTGCATGATGCTGATAACCTTTCTACCATATACAGTGAGTATGAATCACTGCGACCACTAAGCAGAAGTTGAATCAGTCACGCTGTTGGCACAAATTCTACATGATAAGTTGACTGATATCATTCAGGTACTTCATCTTCATTGTGTCTTATCTTTGCAGTTCTCTCTGATGGCCACCTTCCCTGAGCACATCCTCGGGATTTTACTCTTCTGTGGTTGTGTGATAGTGATTGGTGTCATTCAGGTAATGCAGTTAAAGTGTTTTTATATCTGGTTCTTTTGAAGAAAAATTGTCACCTTAGAATTAATCAGTACATCTTCCCAAACATCAAATAATAATCCTCAAAAACTAGTACTGTTGCTCTTTTTTGCTGATGGAGCTACTGAAATTTAGTCTGTCTTGTTTTCCCCAGTCGGTGATTGTGTTGTACGCCTTCAGTCGTCCCTTCCTGCTCAACGAACACATCCAGATCTCAGAGAACCAGACCATCTACAAACACCACATCCTCAAAGTCATCATGCGAGTTCCCATCATGTGCTTCTTCGCCAGCATCTTCTCCTTCATCTTCTTCCAGCTGGTCGGTGGCGGTTACTTTTTTCTTCCGCTGTATAAAGCTGCAACAGCAGTAGATGATTAGAAGGATAGAGCCTGTCTGTTGTGAGGGATCTGTTCATCTTGTAATAATGTTTTAGGGCTGCACCTAATCCTGATTAATATACTAATCAATTCTTCAGTCATTAATTAAATCTATTAATCTTAAAGTATTGTGAAAAATGCCCATCACTATTCCCAATGTTGTGTCTTCAGATTTCTTGTTTTGTCCAATCAACGTTCTAAAACACAAGATATTCAATTTTACAATGATATAAAATGGACAAGAAAGGAACAAGCAAATGTTTGGGATTTGTGCTTGATTAGTGGCAGTTAAGAGATGAACTGTTGATGCTGTAAATCTCTTCTGTCCGGTGACAATTTCATTTTGTCTTTCAGTCTTACTTGCTGTTGGCAATCATCATCTTCCTGCCGTACATCTCCCAGTCTTTGAAGTGGTGTCGCAGCAAAGCAATTGGTGAGCACTAAATTTTATTGTTACAGGTGGGAGAAACGTTTCAAATACATTCTTACCTCTGGCAAGACATACTTTGGTTGTGGGTGTAGATTTATTTCAAAATGACATGTGTCCATTCCAGGTCAGGTGGAGGAGACTCCAGACTCTGTGTTGTTTTACACCTACCTGCCCAGCGAGCCCCTCAGCAAGGACCGAGTGGAGGCTTTCAGTGACGGAGTTTATGCCATCGTAGCGACGCTTCTCATCCTGGACATATGGTTTGTTTCACTTTATTTCCTTAAACTGGTAGAAATAGGACAAATGTGTGTACTTTTTGACTAATGCCCTAATTTTTTAGCAACACCTTCAAAGCAGTTTTGAAAGAGTCAGATCCAACTTCTGATTAGTTTGGTACAAATACGTCTGAGAACAGGATGTTTTGCTCAATCTGCAGTAACATGAAACCTCATGATGCAGTAAGTGTGATTAATAGTGTAAGACAGGTGGGTTTCAGTCTCATCCTCTCTGGTTCCTCCCTCTTAGCGAGGACAACGTTCCCGACCCGACTGTTGTGCAGAAGCAGTTTGGCGGGAGCCTGGTAGCAGCTCTGCAGGTCTACGGCCCCGAGTACCTCGCCTACTTCGGTTCCTTTGCCACCGTCGGCCTTCTCTGGTTTGTGCACCACTCGCTCTTCCTCCACGTCACCAAGGCAACACGCTTCATGGGCCTGCTGAACACCTTCTCGCTGGCGTTTGTCGGAGGTTTGCCTTTAGCCTACCAGCTGACGCACGAGTTCCCACCCAACTCCCGCAACGAACTGGAGGCCATTCAGATTAGCTGTGTGATCATTTTCTTCGCCGGTATATTTCAGCTTGCTATTTGGGTCGTGGCTCTTTATAACGAACAAGAAACTCTGCACCCGTATGTACGTTACGGTGGATGCGAGCACGTGTTCATGCTGGCTAAGCTTGCTCTGTACCCCTGTGTAGCTCTGGGGACATTTTTCCTCACGTGTATTTTGAGTAAATTTAGTGCCCCAATTTTCCACCTGATGGAGATCACGGTGCCTTTTGCTTTTGTTGTGTTGAGGCTGTTGGTGCGCGTCGGGCTGGCCTTGCTACGACTCATTTTCTGTCCCGACAGACCTGACCCGAGGTCTGTTACGGAGGAGGAAGATGACGAGACGAGAGTGCCGTTCAACGCTTTAGTTACCTAGCTAGCTTGAAGGGAAGTGGCCACAGATAATTGAGCTAACTGACGGAGGAGTGAGGCATCATTGCTCAAATGCTTGGTCTCTGAAAGAGTTACTGCAAAGGTTTGAACTAGAAACCACATGGAAAAGATGATTGCTCTGTTTTCCACATTTAAACTTGTTCAGATCTTGAGAAGGAATCAGTGCAAATGGGATCAGATGGGACCTCACCTGTTGAAGGTTAAGTGTGGAAGTCATAGAGATTTAGAAAACACTCAGTGGACCAATAAAGTAGTGAAAGTTACTGACAGCCAAAGCTCCATGTATTATTTTTTTACGCTATAACTTGAAAATTAAGTGATGCTAGTTTTGATTTGCAAATAATCAACAATCATCAAACTCAAAAGCTACATTTTAAATGACTCACAATGAGGTTTCCCACTTTGATTTTATCACTCACGTGTCCCAAAGTAGAAAAAGGTATAAAATGAGAATAGCTAATTTGTGTTTTCAGAGATGCCTTGGAATCATGTGATCATGACTTAGCTGATTATACGCTTCACCCTGAAAAGGTTCGGTCGAACAGACGAAACAGGTTTTTATAATTGTATTTCAGTTTCTGTGCCAAGTTCAGTGAGATGAACCGTCCAACTGCTGTGGTTTGAATTCAGCCTTAATTACTTTTTTCACTTAGAGAGAATAAGCATGTCCAGATGGTCGCAGATATTCATACATCTCAGAAGCTGAAGTGTTTCTAAATACTTTGTGCACGACAAGGGAAGTTTTGTTTTCTCCAACGTGTCTCATTCATAAATGTTGGCGTTGGGTTGAAGTCTGTAGTTTTCAGCACTTTAAACATTGTACTGAACTGGTATGGCCATAAAATCTCAAATTGCACTATTTTGAAATATTTTGATTCACATATGTGTGTGTAATCTCCACTGGAATGTAATGTCACCTTTTCAAATATGTCACAGTTCTGTTTTATGTCTATTATTATTTGTAATAGGAACTTAAATGATCCCTAAAACTGTATGTTTAAAAGTAGAGGACTGTGCAAATCAAATCACAAATAAGTTTATTTTAACTAGAAATTATTGTTTTTGTGGAGAGGTTTGTAAAGTCAGGTGTAATACATTTGTCCAGAAGGGGTCACTGTTGTTTCGGTTAAATAGTCCTGAGGTTATTTTCAACACTGTAATGCTCTGCTGTGATGTACAATTATGTGTGTTTGATACTGACTCGGAGGGAACTCAAATCTGAGATGCACTTTAATGGAAACCTGTCAGGTGATGGAGGTTTTGATAAAGCATATCGACAAGGGACAAAAGAGTTGATTAAAAAAAAAAAACAATGCTGAATTATTGATTTTTAAGAATGTGAGTGTGTGAAAAGTTTGTGATTGGTTGGACAGTTGTTTTTGTTTTGTTTTGTTTTGTTTGTCTTGTTTTCTGCCTGTTAAGGATGATAGGTATCTAATGATCTGTTGGTTGATCAGGATGGGGGTTATTTCTATGATTTTATGGAGGAATAAATGCCTGTATTTTTTTTGCTCTTCCATCATGACATGACTCTTTGGATCCAAAATAATTAATGCATATGGTCAGACATTGCTTTTTTAAAAATGACCTTTCTTTTGTTGTCATTCCTCCAACACGGTGGCTTGTTGGTCGAGGCCAAATATTCCCTTTCACAGATTTCTGTTATCAATGCTTTGGTGTTGTCTGTTTGTAATAGCTACACAAGTACAAACGCTGCATTTGCTCTGTCTTTTTTTTTTTTTTAATGTCAAATTACAAACCGTCCAGCTTTGTTTTGTGAATAAATCTGAAGTTGTTCCTTCAATGTGAAAGTGAATTCTGCATCTTGTTATTATCAAAAGCAGGAAAGGAAACAGGAGATTTTAAAGAAAAAAAACTTTATTCACCTCCATACAGTAAATAGCTTCACAATATCCCTAACAAGATATCAATATGTGGTTTATACATTACTTTGTATTGCCCCTATATTAACAGTATTCTTCCTCAGTATAATTTTTAATCTTATCCACTCCAAAAGCTATAGATTTCCATTAGAAAACATTTCTGCTCAAAGCAAATCACACAAAATATACACAAAATGATAAATTAAAAAGACAAGCAACCAAACAACTGCAGTGCATCATTACCTGACATTTGGGCTACTAGAACTAGCTTCTTCTTTCCTACCTTTATGCTCGTGTACCTCAAGTGTTTCACCTTCATAATTTGAATAAAATATAGAATTAAAATTAATTAAAATAATAATATAAATTAGTCCACACAACAGCTTAGATCTAATTTGAACTACAACTGTACAACTGTGTCTCCAGTGTGCCAATGGAATAATACACTGATTTATAATAATAAATTGACGTATTTAAGTGACATCGTATAACGTAATTAAATTTACTTATGATTGATGATGAGACTTATTTTGCCAATTAATAGTTCAATTATTGTCTTTTAAGACAATATACTTTATAATTTTGTTACTCTGTTTGCACATGTATCTTCTAACGAGAGCTGAAACAATTATTTATTAATGAGCTGATTGACAGAAAATTCATCAGCAACTATTCTAATAATCAATTAAACATCTTTGTCTTTTTCATAAATTTGTCACAATTTTCTGACATTCTACTTTTATTATTTATTCCAGTGGCACACTCCAGACTCCAGCCTTTAAGAAACAATCTAAATCATTTGACCATCTGCTGTTTGTGTTGATTTTTGGTCAGATTGCTTTCGTCTGAACACGGCCCAGACGTCTACATGCTTTGCTTCATCTCGTTCAGTATGTAAGTTGGACAGAAGAGGTTGAATACAGAAAAAGACCGTAAAGCAGTAGTGTGTGTTTTACCAGAGAGAAGGTTTAGTTATAGATTTATACAGTACAATACAGCTGGTCCCAAAAAATCCACCCAGCACCCCCATTCACTTCAAATAGGGAAAACACGCTAAAATGCATTTCTATGAAGCACGAACAGAACAATAAATTATAACATCCTCGTCGTCCAACAACTGAAGAAAGTGAACAGAACAGTGACACACATTGCACAAGACACAGATGCGCTCCAGTCTGCAGTCTCCAGTTCCAAACTCTCTCCTCCTTTTTTTTTTTCATTTTTCAGAACAAAGAGAGGATGTTGGAATAGGAAGGAGACAGTTGTTTGGACCTGGGCCCTGGAGCTTTCCCAATAACGGAAGGAAATCAGTGTTAATCAGACAGTGCTTTGGTAAACATTTCTCTCTGAAAAGTTCTGGATTAAATCAGAGAATCTTGTCGGCTCCATCAGCCGCGAACGCAGCCTCGTAACACACTTATAATGCATTGTCTCGTTTATCACACCGGTGAACGTGTGATTCATCGTAAATGCCACAGATTTCCTGTACAATTAAATTATCCAACCCTTATTCTAAGGAGTCAAACTGCAACTTGCATAAGATGAAAATATTGCTAATAAAATCATCACCCAGAGTACCAGATTTTTATATACTTAAAGATATGTGTAAATACAGTACTGCATCTACTGTACATACACACGTATTGTTCGGTATATAGGCTCCAAATGTGTCAAATCTTATGTTATCGTTGATAACATCTTATATTGCAAACTACATTCAAAACGTAATAATTTAACAGTGATTTAATGCATAAGAAAGAGCAAGACTTTCTTTAACAGTTTAACAAACATTTGAGTTTGAGGACGTGGGAACCTTCAGAGTGGTCTGATGCATCCACCCCCTCCATCCCCACTGCTACAGTGCAACTAAAATCATTGGTTAAATCGATAAAGGAAGCAATCTTTTTTTTTAAAGGAATAGTTCACCTTGTTGGAAATACGTTTATTTGCTTTCTTTCGCAGAATTAGATGAGATTAATATCACACTCGCATGTGCATTCAGTGAGGGTTCAAGAGTTAGAAGGTGATTAGCTTAGCATAAAGACTGGGAGCAGGAGGGCAGAGCTTTACTGCCATTCTTCAAAGTGACGCCTCTGAAATTCACAATTAAATATGTATCTTGTTTGCTTGAGATTAAACAGAAATGTAAAAATACATTTCATAGTTTTAGACATGGTATTTTTTGATGAACAGCAGTTAATCCAGCCACTCAACACTTCAGTGATGTTGCTGAGAACCTCACAGGGCCTTCACAGCAAAAAGCAAGGTCGTTAATTATAGTGAAGATCATCTTATCATCAGATCATCATCTGACAGCCAGGCGAGTCATAGCTGTGCACTTACGCTGATTGTCCACCGTGTATCGCAGCCAAAGTTCAACTTAATTAAACTTTTAAAAGTTAACTTCCACACTGAGCATCTAATGGGATTCTAGCACCAAAAGTCAGAGAGGACATGGACACCAGGTTAGATAATTGGGATTATTTACATTCCAAATGTAGCATAAGTTAGCTGCTTTGTAGAATTATGTGCTTCGTTGTGGGCACAATCTGTTTGCTCATGTGTTTTTGGTCTCCAGGCTCTATACTTAATGCACAAACATGAGAGTGGTATCGATCTTCAAATCTAATTCTCGCCAAGAATAAGTGTATTTTCTAAATGTCAAACTATCCCTTTAAATTCTTTTTACATTCTCTAATGAAGGGTCACCCAGTACAACCCTCTAAAGCAGCAACCTCAGATCAAATCTACATCCCTACCTGTTAAAAAGCTAATTTGTTCATGCTAAAGGCTACAAATGAGTTAAATCTCTTTTTTTTTTGCATATCATTTCTCATAGCTTAAAGTGTTTTTCTTTTCCCCCAGTAGGTCACACAAGTAGTTATAGTATGTAGTAGGTATTTGTTCAGCTAAATATTTCAGGTATATTTATGTACAATACATTGAGTGTTGATGCTCTAGTGCTGATACTCTAGTTTCTGCGTTAACATGCCTACAGTCAATCTTGATTGACTTTAATTGTGCGATTTATTTAGATTCAGACAGAAAACTAAAAGCTAAAAGTTCACACTGTGGAAGAGCAGAACAAACATCATGGCTTAGTTTAAGCAGTAGCCCAAGACAGGACTTGCGTACATGCTACATGTTTAGTTATGCTGTGAGGTTAAGACCATTAAACAGAGCATAGTCTATAAAACAGTGTTTAGAGTATGTAGGACAACCCTGCTGCGTCATTGCTTCACCCACACCCAAACCCCAGAAAAACAAGTCTCAACAGTCTGTTTGCTTGAGCTCAGGTCCACGTGCCCAACACTTTGGGCCCAGTTTATGCTGGTAAAAGCTTCTTAAATCCATTTGTTCAGCTAAAGTCAGTGCAATATTTGCCATCCACAGGGAAACTGCATGTCCACCATCCGCCTGCGCTGAGAAAGCCATGTGCTTTAGAGTCCGCTTTGTTTGATAAGACATTTTATCTTCACTCTCTACGTTTTCAGGATGGGGATTTGCCTGTTTGCTCGTGAAGTATGTTGTTATTTATGTGCTGGTCCAAGTGGACAGCAACAAAGCCGCCTATTTTTTTGTTGTTGTTGTTGTTGTTGGTATTGTGTGTTTTTTTTGTTTTACTACGAGGTTATTCCACGTGGATCTGGAGAGTCACCTCAGGTTCAAAGTCGTGGTGTTAAGCTGGTTGGAAGTCGAATGAAGAGCCAGCAGGATGACGATGGAAGCTCTGCGAGAGGCCTTGGATCACACACACCATACAGCCATACTTAAAGAGTGTGTGCCTGCGTGTGTGTGTACATGCTTACACAAACCTTCTAAACCATCACACACACTCTGTGAAGCCGGCGGTCTTTCATTCAGCCCGGTCAGCGGCGGGGGGCAGCATGTCCCTCTCTCTCAGGTGGGAGTGCAGAGTGTGGAAAATGCTGAGCTGCTGTTCAGGCTGGAGCATCAACAGCTGCTGTAGCACCTTGCTTGGGTTCGGCCCCCTGTGAGACGATGATGAAAAATGTGACCACAATGGAAACAAGAGTGCGAAGAGGTACACAACACTTTGCATCCCAACAACTAAATCTGGCCTCTATTCTGCTCTGGAAAACTCACCTGCTATATGAATAATGTGAGTCCATTTTCTTCAGTGCCCACATCACTTCAGCCGATCTTATAACTTTTCAGGAATTTCATGACCGTGGGAACCCTGTATTAACTATAACATTTCCATAGGCTAGGAAAGTAGTTTAGGTGGCTGATGTGGTTTGTTTCCTGCTGTGACATTATGGACCTTTACACTTAATGATACAATTGTTTTATCAGTGATTTACTGTAATTTCTGCTCTGCTCTGACTGAATACCAGAAAACATATGCAAACATTTGCAAATAACTTCTTTGTCATCACTGCAGGAATACTGTTCATGTTGGAGTCCAATGAGGTTGCTAATTTTTTCCCCTGACAAGCTGTGAGCAGTGATGGAGCCAGAGGTACAAACCTTTTTCTAAGTACAGATGTGGTTCTAAGTTTCATTTATTTTGCAGCCTTCTGAAGTTTTATGTGGACTGATGAACAAACATTTAACAAACAGAAAGATTTTAAATGACTGTAAAGAACTTCACACACAACTCACTATCAGACACCTCTCCCTCTCAGCCTCCATTTCTCTTCTTACCTGATGAAGCTGGCTATGTAGACGTGTGTGAAGGTGGCCATCAGGTACTGACAGTCAAATCGATCCATGATGCCACCGTGGCCGGGGATGGTGTTGGCAAAGTCCTGCAGGAGAAGAGACAGCAGGACGTCACAACATCAGAACTACCTGCTGAACCCAAAATTTTTTTGGGTTTCAATGCTGCAGTTTGATAAAGATCACCAGTCAAACACACATGGTGTCACTAGGTGGAGACGTGCTACAAGGGCAGTCTGCAAAATGCAGAAGCACCGACTCCACAAGCATTAACTGCTTCAGTTGTTTGAGAAATGACTTTTCACAGCAGGGAGCCCTTAAACAAGGCGCTGAGACCCCGGTGACAGCGGTGGTGCAGCTCAGTGGCTGACAGTAGGAGGCTGCAGTTTACCTCCACAGCCTGCAGTAATGAATGTGTCCAGCTGTGTGAGGGATTACGCAAAGCACTGCCGAGCTACCTGTCACTTTAAGTAAAATCTCTGCTCTTCACGACAGCTGAAGTGGTCCAACCAGTTTCTGCAGTATTCAAATGTCTCCTTTAAACCAATCCCTGCCTGTGAGCACGTAATGGCAGAAACTTAAGATGCAGATGGTAGAGACACTAACTACGAACTTGTGATAATAAAATGGAAAACAATGAGCTAATGACACTTAAATCTCACCAGAAAAACAGATTCAAGTGAAACCTGTACCGAGCTGTAGATGCTAAAACAACAGATGAACAATAAACAATATAATAAACAATGTCCTTGATGAAGGAGAGTAAATCACACATTTAAGTAAACTTGTTGGACGAAAGACAAAATGAGGGAAAAACTGAGACGCTCTTTACTTTGATTTTGAAGGCTCGCTTGAAGCCGCTGGCAAAGAAGCCGCCAAAAGGCCCGATAAGAGACGCGAAGGACGAGAGGAAGATGCTGTGGATCTGGAAGGGGTACAGGTTCACCGTTTTCTAAAAGAGAGACAAGGAGAAATGGGAAAAACAATGGAATGACGTATATAATATTTTTACAATAGTGAAATATTTAATTTAAAACATCACCCCTATTTGACATGCTCTTAGCTGATACAAAATATTTTAAATGAAAGGACAGTCTTACCCATCTCAGTGTGTTTTGTACGACAGCGGGCAGAGTGTACTCCTGCATCACAAAGATATCAGACGGCTCACACTCAACCGTAAAGCCATTGGTCTCACTGTTGAAGCCCACAGGACACACAAAGTACTGGAACTGAGACAGGAGGTAGGCCAGCTGAGGGTCAGACACAAAGAAAAGATCAGCTTCTAACTCTGTGTTTGTACATTGGTATGACATTACATAAATGAAATTGTTGAATCTTGCTTTTGTGCAAACTTTACGTAAGTGTGCAAATTTGGAAATTCCACCAGCTTCATGCTAATAAAAATCAATTAGTGATAGTGAAAGTGTTCAGTATATGCAAAGCAAAAAAGATTTTCTGTCCTGGTTGGCATGTGGTTAAATAATAAAAAATTTAATTTCCATCAGTAACAAAGCATATTTCACATTCTTTGAGACAGAAATGACAGACCATGTGCCTGAATGTTACATAAGCACTGTCTGTCTTTTGTAACCATGTGGTGAAACTGCCAGCCATGTCACACCCTGAACATCTTATAAATTCTGGCAATGGCTGTTTCTTGTCTACACTAGAATTTTAGCAAATAACCAACCACAGTTTAGACTGTTTAGCTGCTATGTGTCTGTTACATCAAGCTAGTGGATAAAAATAAGAAACACTAATATTCTTGTCTTGAGTAAACTGAAAGTAGAGGTTTTGAAAACTGTGAGTCGAAGGCAAAACAGACCATGTGAGTGAGTGAGTGGCAAAAACAGATAAAGTTAACTCACTATGAAGCCAAAGACCACAGTGGAGAAGAAGCCTCCGATGAAGCCCTCCCATGTCTTCTTGGGTGAGAGCTGTCGGGGGTTAGAGACAGAAACAGAGGCCGTCTTTCACAACTATATGACATCAGTCTCACCACAAACTACATGTGATTTAAAATAGACCTCAGAGTTACTGAATAGCTCTTGTGTGGCTAGATGGACAGCAGCAGCCACTGTCGAAATTCTCATGCATTTACCCTGTATTTAATCTTGTGGAGTCCAGTGATGTTCAGTCAGTTTAAGAATTCAAGAAATGACGTGAATCGTTCACTTTACAAGAGTTTGGGTTACTTGCTTGTGTCACAACCTGGAGAGTTATTTATAAGCAGGTTTGTCTGACTGAAATATTGCCAATCTGTTCAGTGCTGATGAGAGAACAGTTTGCTGATGAATGGCAGACATGACACAAGATGATTGTGTGCAGGAGAATACATGCAGCCAAACAAGCCCAATCCCTCCATTTAGTTTTTTTGACACCTCAGTATTGTGAGGCAGCTGCCCAACCACATTCACCGGCTCCTCCTGAGAGAGACAGGATTGGTGTATAATCCCACTGTGTTCTCTGGGTCTGTCCTGAGATCCAGTCTCACTTGGACACATCCAGAACACATCCACTGGGAGGCGTCCTGATCAGATGCTGAACCACCTCAACTGGCTCCTTTCAACACAAATAAGCATCAGTTCTACTCAGATCCCCATCTGGATGTTCGAGCTCCTCACTCTAAAGCTGTTTTTATGACCACAGGTGAGGGCTGGAACACACCCTTTCACCCCTACTCATGAATAAGACCCTGGGATGCTTTAACTCTGTCATATGTCGCAGCAACTCGTTCCCAATCCAAAGGGAGTAGTCAGGAACTTTACAACAGAGGACTGCATCCTCAAACTTCATGTTGCTGACTTCTATCCCAACCTCTTGTGACTCAGCTGCAAACTGCCCCTGTGCAGTCTGGAGGTCATGGTTGAGTGAACTAACAGAATTACGTCAATTTTTCAAGGGCAAAAATCAAAGACACAATCGCAAAATCACCAAACTTAACATTCTCCACTCCTCAGCTGAGTCTACAGATTCTGTTTGTGAAAACCACTAAAGTAATTAGTGAAAGGCACAATCTTGGTGAACCACTACGGCCACCAAACATGCTCAACCTACTGCCATGAATCCAGAACTGGCCCACATTTCACTGGGTCACTTGTTTGGCCCTTGCACCTCATATTCCCACAGTACCAAGTATAATGTCATGGTGTGAACAGCCCGGTAATATTTAGAAAACTGGAACCTCTAGTCATTCAAACTGAAGAAGTTGCAGAGAAATGTTGTTAAAAATCGTATTTTAATGCAGAATTGCTTTTGTTTTTAGGTAAGTTAGAAATATAAAAATACAGTTTGTCTTACTTGCCATAAACTCCTAAATTTGCAAATCACCACAGTGACACTTATCTGAGTGATATGTCCACTGTCAGTAAGTATAACGATCGCTGAGCGTTCACACTGTTCAGTCACACCATATAAAATTATTAAAAAAAATAATTCCCCAATCTTTATTTTTTTGTGTATTTTCATAATTGTCACGACAGAGAAATCTTGCAGAGTTGCTGATCTGTCAATCAAAGCTCTCTCTTGAACTTCTTAAAGACAGTAGTAAAGCCACTAAATATAATGCACATCTCAACATAAGACAATGTTTGGTTTACCTTGATCAGTGGAGTCCTCCCAAAGAAGAATCCAAACAGATAGGCCATGATGTCATTACAGATCACAATGGAGATCGGGACAATGAACCTGGAGGAAGGAATTTCCAAAGTTATCATGGATCCACATCCACAAAAAATCTGATTAATTCTCTCTGTGGCCAGAAAATGTGTCTGCTCTACTGTGAATTGTCACTGTGGCAGCATAGAATAACTTGTGTGCTATTCTAATGTGGCAATATGTAACAAAAACTATGAAAATAAAAAGGCAATTATTATGAATCTATTTGAATAAATCACTTAGAGCATTTAAGTAAAATATTAAATATTTGTATACATGACTTAATTATTTTAATGAATTGTTGCTTTGTTCACTTTCTGTTGCATTAGTCAAACCTTAAAAGCCTATATGAAGAGCACCAAAACAGTGAGAACACACTGGTGAAGACACATGTGCAGTGAAAGTCGGAGACAACAAGGCAGGTTTCCTCTGGTCTGTCTGTGTCCTGCTTACCAGATCATCCCTTCAAACAGGTTCTGAATGACAAGGTGGGACTGAGTTACCACAATCAACAGGGTCACATGGGTCCAAGCAAACTGGAATGGCAAACACAAACACAAACACCACAGTGTCACTGTACTGGAATGTAGCCAGGCCTGCTCAGAAGTTGGCTCGTGTCAGAAGATAGTGGATTCATAACAAAAGACAGACAGGTGCGGTGAATGACACTGACAAAGCCACACTGCAAAGTGAGATGATATACATCAAAACAAAGAAACGTAGGATAGTGTGCCAAGAGCAGGAAGCAGGTAGGCAAGCTCTGTCAAACATTTTAGGTTACAAATTTATGGGACAGATTCAAACAAGAATTTTGTGAAGATGCATTCACTAAAATGATTTAAATTACTTTTAAAAAACAAGGACACTGCAGCATAAATAAATCAAACAGGACTGAGAATTTAGGCTGACAAAGTGTCTTCTTTTGACAGTAAATATTGTGATATATTAATCAATAATCACTTTTGAACTTTTGGGGTTATGATTATGTAGTGAAATAGGTGACAGGGAATCGAATTCCTTTTTGGGGCCTGATGCCTTAAAAATGTGCACTTATGGCAAATCATAGTACAACCCTGATTCCAAAAAAAGTAAACCCTGTGTAAAACATAAATACAACAGAATGTGATCATTTGCTGATCTTTTTGACATATCAATTGAATCATCATCAATTGAAAACAGTAGAAAGACAATATATTTAATGTTTGACCTCATCAGCTTCATTGATTTTTGTAAATATCTGCTTATTCTGAATTTGATATCAGCAACATGTTTTGAACAAGTTGGGACAGGAGCAACAAAAGACTGTGAAAGTTGTGGACTGATCCAAAAACACCTGTTTGGATTCAGAGAATCTGAAGAAATGTCTGCACATAAATAAATAAATAACACTTCAGAGAATCGTTGTTGGTAAACACAGTTCTTCGCTGCATCCACAAATGCAAATTAAGACTCTACCATGCAAAGCGAAAGCCATAAAGAAGCAACATCCAGACACGCCACTGACTTCTCTTTGCCTGAGCTCATCTGAAATGTACTGAAGCAAAAGGGAAAAGTTTGCTGTGGTCTGATCAGTCCACATTTCAGATTGTTTTAGGAAATCATGGACGTTGTGTCCTCCGGGCTAAAGAGGAATAGGACCAGCCAGATTGGTCTAAAGCCAGCATCTGTGATGGTCTGGGGGTCTTTTAGTTTCCATGGCATGGCTAACTTGCACATCTGTGAAGGCACCATGAATGCTGAAAGGTACATAGAGGTTTTGGAGCAACATATGCTGCCATCCCTTCTTCTGGGACATCCCTGCATAATCCAGCAAGACAATGCCAAGCCCCATTCTGCATGTGTTAAAACAGCGTGACTTCATAGTAAAACAGTGCAGCTATTAGCACCATCTCCCATTGAAAAATGGGTGGAACATTATGAAACGCAAAATACAACAAGAGACCCCAAACTTTTGAGCAACTGAAGTCAAATATCAAGCAAGAAATGCGAAGAATTTCACTTTCAAAAATGAGTGTCCTCAGTTCCCAAACACTTACTGAGTGTTGTTAAAGAAAAGGTGCTGTAACACAATGGTAAACATGTCCCTGTCCCAACTTTTTTGGAACGTGTTGCAGGCATCAAATTCAGAATGACTGTTTATTTACAAAAAAACAATAAAGTTTATCAGTTTGAAAATGAAATTATTTGTACTGTGTTCAGCTGAATATAGGTTGAAAAGGATTTGCAAAATGTTGAATTTACATTTTACACAATATCCCAACTTTTTTGTAATCAGGGTTGTACTTTGCATAAATCTGTCTGCAAAATAACTGAATGAGAAATGAAAATCCAACTAGTCAATACATGCAAAATATAAAAAAATCAAATAAAAAAATTAAACACTCACAAAAGATACTAATAAAGTTAGTTTATGACAATGATTTGTGGTGCATAAAGTCGACCACAGATGGCAGAAAAAGCACAACAGATGCAAGTGGAGTGAAATAAAGCTCAAGTCCTGCATTTTTCCAGGATATAACTCGGCACAGCCCAGCAGCTCATCTGTGAGTTATACAGTATGACATAAAGGTAAAGCATTTAACAGCAAACACTGTGTTTAAAAGAGCTGAAAAGTGAGGAAAAATGTGACACTACAATGGAAATATCAGAGCACAAGATGAGTTTCTAAAACTTTCTCAGAGGGACACAACAGGAAGTCAGAAGCAGTAGAAGAGGATGGACAGGAAGGTTAGTTGTGGAGTGGAGAGGAGAAGGAGAGGGTTACTTGGCTGATACACACCATATAAAACTGCAGGCGGTAATGTTTCTTCACTAAACTCAGCACAAACATGCAGAAACCTGTGAAAGAGTAGACAACATGCTGTCAGATTTGACTTCAAGTTGAAAAATACATATCACATATAAAAACTTGATTTACTGTATACTGTATGGGGAGGTGTGTGAAGCATGCCTGTGACTGAACAATTCCTTCCTTCACGCAAACATCTTGGGGGATTTTTACACTGACTTTAAATCAGACGCACAAATTTGAATTGAAGAGGCTGACGGCTGAAAGCTCCTGTGACAGGTTTGTCTACATAAACCGGGGAAGGCCCCTCGAGGGAGCCATTACTGCCAACAGATGGAGAAGATGCTGTCTAGCTCAGAATGTCCTTGGGACTTAAAAGTGCAGCTGACGCCTGGCTGGGTCGCCTGAAAGACAATTAAGTCAGCAACACTCAGCAAGAAATGTGTTCACCCTACTAAGGACTCTAAAACTAACCACTGGGAGATCAGCAGACAGAAGCTCTACTCATCATTACAGAGATCCAGTTTTTCATGGTGAGCGATTTGGTTCCTCTGGTATTTTTTGGTTATGTCACATGAGAGACTTCTATGTGTCTGTACTTCCTTCAGTTAGAAAAAGGTAGTGTCACATACTTTTATGCACCAATCACTATTCTGGCAATGTTTGAATCAAAATGTGATGACAGATGCTATAATGTTTGCTTATGTTGAAACCTGATCAAACCACACACACACACACAGCTTGCCAAACTTTAACTCTGAATGTTTCTTTATGAGTCATGATTATTTGATGTTACAATGAAATACTTCAGATTTAAAACCACTTTTAAAACTTTAAGATTTCTTTATATGTTTTATTTGTATCCCAAGAGTATGAAAAAAAACTTGCTTGAGATGGGCAAACAATCACAGCGAACATAATCTTAGATCGGCTCTTAATTTTATATTTAATAAATTGTTCTGTGCTAATGCAGCTGAAAGTAAAACTGATCTGAAAAGTCTGCAACCTTAAGTTCACAATAAAGAGTCAGGAGCCTGACTCTCTGGGTATAATGGTGCTTTCATTCTCAAGTAAGTGTACAAAATATTTTGCACTTTCTATTATAAACTAGAACTCAGCTGATGCAATACTGGCCAATACTGATGTTGAAGAGTTAAAATAATCTGATGATGATAAAACGGGACATGTTTTCTTATTTAACACAAGGCTGTAACATAAACAAAGATTATGATGAGGCTGATTACCAAGACAGGAGATTTCAGGTTAACTGCCAGCTCTCTTTACATTCCATGTATGTGAATCATCAGTATATCAAGTAGCTTGATAAGAGCCACAGCTCAATGTTTGTGGCTTTATGGCACATCCCACTGCAGTTTACCAGAGCAATAAACCATCAGTAAATGAGAGCTCCAAAGCAAAAGAGGAGATGAGCTCATGTCAATGATAATCAGTTTGTAAACTCATGAGTTTATAGTGTGTCCCTGAGGTGTTTGTTTCTCTTTCTCTGTTTCATTCTATTTTCTCTCCACTAATGTTATTTGCAACTCAACTCTACACCACACTCACTGTGTCTGGTGAAATATAATCCACCTTGAAAGAAAACGTGAGTGGGAGCAGCGGGGCCAAAGAGCGTGTGTGTTTTGCAAGATACAGCAGTCATATTGTCTTGAAGGCGAGACCCACCTGCGAGGTACAAAGCAAAGGAGATGAAGCGGTGATAACGAGCCAGGAACTGCAGAGGCTCCTCCCTCTGCACCAGAGCCCCAAAGTAATCCGCTACCGTTTCACCATAGAAGAAGTAGTTGACGCAAATCAGGAAGTACCTGAGGGGAAAAAAAGGAATTAGTTTTTTACATTTTCCATTTGTTATTTTTTTCCTCAGTGTGTTTGAGTACTTCTTGGCCTGGAGCCTTGTTGTTAAACTGTGTATAAACTGTGTGCAGCTTATACACAGTCACTGTATTTGTGCACTTCAGTCTGATCTTGTCTGTCTGCTCTTGTGTTGGATGTGTGTTGTGTGGGGCACTGGGTTTACATGTCTAGTGGCATGTCTTTCCTGCGTGTGTGTGGACTTGTTATGAAGCGTGGCCTTGGTGAAAAGGGCAAGTTTCAATTAGCCTTCATTTGCTTCCAACACGGCAGTGACCTTTGCTCCAGGCTGCGCTGAGTGCTGCTGTCACATAGTGTGGGTGTGTATGCAAAGGTGGCCTGTTAACAAAAACACTGAAACAGAAACAGGAGGAAACTTTGGCTTTATGCTAGTAGGTACGTGTTGCGTATTCAGAGCCACTACCTGCAGACGAAGCTGGTTTGAGTCAGCGTTTTATTGGAGGAACAGTGCAATTAAATGGAGTAGGTCTGCCAGAAGAAGCTCTACCTTTACAAGAGAAAATCTTAAATGTCCTTGCATACCATTACACTGAAAGGACAGCTCTGAGTATAGACCTGACATTCAGGTGGCCTGAGGTTCCTGTCTATTTTTTTACCAAATCCTAAAACAGTGCTGTTGAAGTGTCTCCGACCAAGACAATGGTCTCCTAACTACACGATTTGAGTCACTGAAGAAAAACACACTGCAATATTTGACCATCCAGTACATCAAAGTTCAAATTCTGCTGTTTTGCCCTTCTTAAAACCAGTCTCTGTTCATAACGCATCCATCATACGTCTGCTGTTTCCTGTGAAATCCATTCTCCTTACCAGCTTAGTGTCCTGAACCAAGGCAATTCATAGGAATGGTAAACTCTGTAGCCGATGGTGATGATTTCTTGGAAACACTTGATTTGGACGGTCATGACCTACGTCAGATGATGGGAACAGAACGGAAATATGACTAAAAAGCTCAGACTTGAAAAACAAACTGAGTCAGTATTTCAACTGGTCCATCCCCGAAACCTAAAAAAAATATCTTTTCAGCCATTAGAAATGAGAAATAATAGAAGTAATTACAAGTAACTGCAGTACAGATGCATTGAGGGCTCATACACTGGTTACAGTACCAATCACTGTCACTTACCACTAATATAAGAGTGACAGGTCCCATATAGATGATGAGGAAAAAGCCTGAAATCATGGCTAAAGACAGAACCCCTCGTATCCAGTAGTTCTTCCATCTGTGGAGAAAGGAAACTTTGAATTACCACTCAAAACTACATAAAGATTTAATGAATTAATTTATGCTTCATTTGAGTTTTCAGTGTCTTAGCAGACAGTGGGTGATAACAGAGAGGAAGCCTTAAGGTGGCGGTTGAGGCATTTGTCAACAGAAAGACAGGCTGACTTAAGAAAGTGGATAATATCTGGTCACAGTTGTTGCTTTTATTTAGCATTTACATATTATGATAAGAGTGTAAAACCAAGATTTTTACTTTACATTACAAAGGCAGGAAAGACAACTACTGCTTGTGAGAAAACATTGACTTAACAGTGGAGGTTTCAAACTTTTAATTAAAAAAAAAAAAATCGACGAAAGTGTTTTATAAGGAAGGAAATGCATTCATCACACTCATTTGTTAGACCTCAAGATAACACACGATGCGTTTTAATGGCAATGAATGTAAACATTACTTTTGCTTGTTTACAAGAAAACTCTGCAGGGAACCATTCAGCTTGTTACAGTTCTGAAGAAGACAGGAATAATGTGTAGTAAACCAATCCATTTAAAATGTGTTGACAAATTTCAATGTGAACCATAAATGTCGATATCACGGTGGCTCTAGAGGAAAAGCCACAGGATCATCCAAGTCATTAGGGTGCGTCAAGTGGGAACAATGGATATCTGTACAAAAACTTGAACCAATCCACCACATAGATGTTGAGATATTTCAACAAGGGGGGGATCAACACAATTGTTAGGATTCATCCTCTGGGCACCATGAATGTCAGTGCAAAATTTCATAGCAACAGTAATTATAAATCTTTTCCATATTGTTAATGTCACAGTTACAGGTTGCCATTTGTCATTTTGATGGGGTGCCAACCTCAATAAGGATGCTCTTATGTAATACGAGCCAGTCTGAGGGCGGACAACAGAGGAGAGAGTGGACGATATGAAGACTTGCTTAGGGATATGGACGACAGTGCCGTGCTGCAGACGACAGCAAGTTAAGAGCTTTCCTTGAGCCGTGTTAAGCAAAATGAACTGAAACCAACGTCGAGGTCAGTTTACGTTTGGGGCCATGAGAAGAGGACCAGGGTGAGCTGACCCAACCCTGCGGTTAAGTGAGCGACACTGAGGTGAACGAGTGGGGTGACACAGGAAACTAGTTCACTGGGGTTTAGAAAAGGCCTGCATTCTTTCTGCTGGCAATCCAGGTGTTCAGCATGGTGGTAATAAATCCTCTAACTTAACAAATCATTTTAACCTGTTCTACCTGTGCAGTGACACCAGCATGGCTAAAAAGGTGGAAAGAGGCCTCGTCCTCTGGAGTCATGCAGAGCGTGTTGCTGTGAGGCAGACTGCTGCACCGCCTGCTGCCTGTGAGCAAAACAAAAGAGAGGAAACAGCGAAAAGCTGCACAGGAGCCAAGCAGGGCAGAGAGGCTGGTGCCTGCTGTATGAATGGAGAAGAAAAACAGCTGCATCATGAAAAAAAGCTGCTGCTGCTGCTTCCACTCGCCTCTGTGGGTGCACACACTCTCTCTCTCTCTCTCTCTGACTCCATCCCACCTTCACTCACTCACTTTCTGTTGCTACAACTACCTCCCTTCTTCCTCTCTTCACTGTCAAGTCCATCTATTCATCTTTCTCTGCTGTGTCATTTTGCTCTTCAGCTCACTCCATTCATCTGCTGCTCCTTATCTCTACCCCATCTCCCTCATCCCTCCATCTGTTTCTCTTCATCACTCTCTTCTTCCTTCTTCGAATGTCTTTCATTCCCTTTCTCCTTTCTTTTTCCCCATCCCCATCCCCCTCCTCTCCCTCTCTCTCTCTCTCTCTCTCTCTCTGCAGTCTGTTCATCCACAGGCCTCTGCAGCACACCGGCTCCTATGGCGTTAGAGCCTGCAGGGATTAGTGCTTCCCTCCTCGTGAGCCTTTAAGCCCTGTGACCTGGCCGTCACTCATTTGCCACACCCTCCACTTCTCATCTGTACATCAAACAGGCGCTCGTTCATTTGTGTTAACACAGACTTGTACAGGCACAGATTGACAAGTGTATGACAAGTTTTAACTCCAGCTGTCAATGCATTTCCCAGACTTTACTTTGCAGGGTTTATTTTAAGGTTCAGGCACTCAAGCAACAGTCTGTCCCCTTCACACTATGCCATATAACTCCATAAATGAAGATTATTCTCCATTAGGCATGTATATTAAAATACAATGGGGGTGGCAAGGGTCAAATATTTTATTTATAAAGAGAGAAAAACAATATCAGTTAAGAAACTTCGTATGCAAAAAATGGAACATATCACTGTGAGAATAGTTCTGCATGCTGCTTCCTAAAGGATAAAGCAGTACATGTGGCATAAAATCTCACCAAACAGTCTACTATTCACCTGAGTACCAATAATACATGACACGACAGGTTGTCAGCACAACTTTTTCAGAACTTGACATTCACGTGCAGAAGATATACTTGAATACATCAACGTGGGACGGTTGAGTGACTTCCTTAAACTGGATTTTTGTTTCCCTTTTGCAACCCTCAATGGCTGGTTTATCTTAAAATCTACAAATATTACACCATTACCAAAGTCCTTTGGTTAGCTGTAAATGTACTTGCACCTGCATTTCCTTCACTGTATTAATAAGAGCATGTTCTGTCTGCAGATTCAGGTCTATTTCTGGTCCAATTAACCTACATGCATAGGGGAAGGATGATCAATCACTCTGTCAGGGTCATTTCATGAAAGATGGAGGGGAAACTGCTTGTTACAGCAATATTATGGCTGAAGTACATTTGAACAAGGCCGCAGTCTTTTATTTGGTTCATGGTATGTAAAATCATAAGTCATCTGATCTGCACCTTTTAGACATTTTTGTAAAATTAAGACCTCGAGCACTGTGGCTGTGAAGTTTGCATTTTGACCTCCTTGTAATCTAAAGCCCCTATCACATGGGAATAGTATTACCAGGGGGCCCTGTGATTTAGAAATGGCCCCTCCACATCTGTTTTGTGCAGTGCATTCACAAAGAATAAGCAAAGTCTGTAATTTACTGACACTATTACCCAGATATGATGTCAAGGCTCTGCACAACATCCACAGGACCAATACTATCACACAACCTCTGTGTTTGGCAAAATATGGTGAGTAATTAGAAGTGGGATTTTTATTTTACAAATTCCGGACATGGCAGATTCACACAGGATTAAGATCACAGATGAACTTTGCAATTATTACAAAGTACTAATGGTCCCCTGGTAATACTAGTCCCATGTGAATAGGGCTGAAGAAGTCGAATTGAATGATCTCATAGTGGACCAGCACACACGCATGCAAATATAATCTTAGTGAAAGTCAGAATTAATGATTTATTCAGGTATTTTATTAAAAATGAGTCTGTAATGTTTACCATTACTCTTATTTGACACCATTTGTTTCAACATGAAAATGATATGATACAGTTAAGCAGTGGGCTATGGCTAATTAGTTTTACTGGCTTGCTACCATCTTAGACTCTGTTGAGCCAAAATGGACTCTTAAAAGAATATTTAACTACTAAGTGCTACATGTTAATAGATCCTTGCAGCATGATCACACCACACAACACAGTGGCAGAATCAGGCTACAGAGTAATTCCTGTGAAATATCTCAGTAGTAACAACTTCAGGAACAAACATCTGCTGGCATCCACCTCCTGTGAGTATTTTGTGTTTGAGCAGTGTGTACCTGGGCGGCAGGCCCTCCAGAGCTTTGTTCAGGCATTGTGGAGTGTTGTCTGTGTCTGCTGTGGACAGAGGGACATCTGGAGTGTCTGCTTTGGAGTCACCGTCACACTCTCCCTCTGCGTCGCCCTGCAGGCCCAGCCTGTCATCACCATCAGCCTCCTGCCAGGACAAACACAGATATTCAGATATTGTCTTGAGATAGTGCGCGTTCACTTGAAACACAGGTCAGTGTGGAAAATCAGAGGCAGGCAGCAGAGCAGTGTACACAAGGTTAGGGCTGCAACTAAGGATTATTTTCATTATAGATCAATCAATTAATTGTTTAGGTTATACAAAGTCAAAAATTTGAAAAATGATCATCACAGTTTCTCAGAACCCAACGCGATGTCTTCCAATTGCTTTTTTTGTCCAAACAATAGTCCAAAACCTTCCTTGACTATCATAAATGACAAAGAAAAGCAGCAAATCCTTACAATTAAGAAGCTGGAACCAGCAAATGTTTGACATTTTTGCCTATTAATTTTCTTTCAACAGACTGCAGCTAGAGTATAAGCAGCATCGTGCTATAAAGAAAAAGAGAAAAGACATATACTGAGCCATCTGAGATACAAATGGCAAGTAAATGTTGAGGTAGCGAGTCCAGTCTGAAGTCAGAGGGGACATACAGGACTGAGCAGACGGCAGTTTAATTAGGCCAGAGTTTAGTCTCTCACCTGGGCGGGGGAGGAGACTACAGAACTGCTGCATGTCCTCTAAGCTTGGCTGGGATTCAAGTAGGTTTGCAAGTGAATGTGGAAGTGTGTGTGTGTAATGCTTTCATGTGTAACAAATTTCCTCTTTTAAACCACTGACCTTCAAGAATTCAAAATCAGACAGTCAGCGACTTTATGCCAACATAGTATCTGCTTGATGAGAACTGAGGGTGTGAAGGTCGAGGTTGCAGTTAATTCTGAAACATTTTCATCATACTCATGTTTATCTAGTGACCTGTGCTGAAACTCATTTATATATTTGGAAGTAATCTGAGGATAAAAAAATGACAAATATTTCACACTTTCACCATATTTCAACCCAACAAAATCGCCAAACTGTCCATAAAAGGAGAAAGTTTGATTCCGGGAGGAAGCTGCAGGATTACTGGCTGAGCATGACTGAGCTGAAAGTCTACACCTGGTGTCGACAGGTTAACAGGCTGCTGCCCAGGAGGTAAACATCTTTATTCTTGTTAATGAATCTTTAATCTGGATTTAAACCCAGCCAGCAGACACAACCTCTACATGTACATTGCCTCTGTTCTGTGCTGGCAACACAGACATGTTTTATTGAATGTAACAGAGAGCAGTGTGCTCACTTTATACAGTATAAACCTGTTCATTACATCCGTTGTGTCCTCTTAGGTTTCTTTTTGTAGCTGCAAAATAATTCATAATTCACCATCTGGGTTAGCTACATCTAATTTGTTCACTTTCTGCTTTAATGTAGCATAATTTAAGATCAGTAATGTTCTTAAGATTTCACCTCTTTTTTAAACCTAGTGTTTAAAGATTCCCACATGGATTTTTTGTGTCCCACACATCCACAAGTTGCTGTGTTTCTGCGTTTCACCACAGTTTACAGTAAACAAGGTCCTCTAGTAATAATTACAACTCAGCACATGCATGAGATAACAAAAAGTAAAGACAAAATTGGAGAGAAAATATAAATGATTAAACGATTATGCACCACAGTCCCAAACATAATTTTAAGAAAAATTACAGTGCAATTACAGTTTTATATTTCCTCATTTTCTAAATTCTAAAACAACCAATGTGAATTGACAGGAGTTTTTAACAAAATAAAATAGTGCTGATCTCGACCAGACTTGTAAATCTGCATAAACGCATCGGCTCCATGCAGGTTCACGTCTCGGCTGCGTCTCAGGTGTAACCGCAACCGGCACACGAGGTTGATGCCCAAAAAATGGCACTGAATAAATATATTTATGTACATTTTTCAACCAAGAGATCAGCACACTCTGCTCCGGTTTGAATCCCACAGGCTCTCACCATCCGTTTGATTATTGCCAATAACAGACATAATCTATACTTTTTTTGGTTATAGACAGCCTATTTGTCAGTCCTCATCATTTCTTAAAATTCCTCTTATCATCTCTCCTCGCTCAAACTTTGTCAGAGCCAGGATTACGAAGAAGGAAACATTTTTAAGTGTGAGATCGTCACCTGATGGTCAAAATATTTAAGGCAGATGCTCAGAAAACCACCCCCCGATTTCTGCTGACACAACAGAAATTTGGCATCTTTCTAGCTGCTGCTTAGCAGAAGCACATACAGTACAATACCACATTAATGAAAGTCATAAATCGAGACCTTGGTTTGGAAAATGCTGGCTCAGTGAGGATGAAGGCCAAAACTGAGGATGCATTTTCAGATTTGGCAACATTGGTGTGGACACGGCCTCAGACACTCTAACATCGTTAATAAGTAAATAAAGTGACATGCTAGAAGTTAAGCCCAACACATTTGTTCTTGAGTTAGCACCAGTAATGGTCTATCATGTAACAAAGCAGTGAGTGGAGATGCTTCTTCTGCCCAAAAGAGGCTATTTTTAAATCCAAGCGAAATTCCTCCTGAGCTCACACACCAATGGTGGGAGATTAAGTTTCCTTTTGCACATGAGAGGCTCGCTGATGCTCCTGGACATTTTTTTCCTTTCATGGCTGCTTTAACTCAAACGCTGCTAAATACGGTCAGCGGGGGCATCAGGGTTAAATCAGAGAGCTTTTCATTTAGAAATAAGGTCTGTGGTCTTGGTCAGACATTTTAATTAGCCTGGAAAGTGTAAAAGTGGGAGCAGGTTGGGGTTAAGACAGAGGGGGTCACTTGAGTTGATGTTGGGAGTTCAGGAGAGAGGAGGTGTAATTGAAGATTTCTACTCAGGTTTTAATGAGGAAACGCTGAAGCCTGCAGACTGAAAGAGTGGAAAGCTACAGGGGTCCTATCTGGCAGTGTAACTTACATATCATGACTGAAAAAGGAAAAGACACAACATAACTCGAGAAGACTGCACTGGATTTGAAGAGACAGTTTGATGGACCAGGAGTCTCCCAGCTTTCCTTTTAATAATCACGGCACTAAGTGAACACCAGGCACAAGATGAATGCTGTTAAATTTAGCCAGCCACTCTGCTCATCATAAAACAGTACAGGTGGCCCATGTGTCCCTAACAAAGATGGGGGAAACCATTTGTGTCCTGATCTTTACAAACAAACTACATGGTTGTGTAATAAGGTCTAGACACAAATGTACATTTTAGCTTTATAATCGACTGTTCTTATGAAGTCATTCCCACTCTCACGTCCATGATTTTGTCTGCACCAATTTTAATTCTAGTGAATAATTTAAACGTGTGTCAGGATAAGAGGATGTGTAAGAGGACGACGGCTCAAAGTGGGGCCCGCGGGGAAAAGGTGGTCCCCCATAAGGTTCAATTAATACATAGATGTTTGATTACTTTCAACTCCAAGATAATGCAAATGGTCAGAAATGCTGACAGCTGGGTCACACTGCAGTACAGATTACAGTGAGATTTATTTTTAATGATAAAAAGTTTATACAATAGTCTGGGTAGAATGACTGCAATATTGTGGTCATGTGATGCCTACAGCAGGGTTGAGGTCATTAACATCATCACCCCTTTTTTCTGGTGAACGTTACAAGAGTGCATATACGGTGTGATATGAAATACATTAAACACAATAATTTCTGTTTTAGTTATAATCATTGACTGTCTTCCATCTTACATTCAAGGGCTTCTGGAGAAAAAACTTCTCAGTTGCTTGTCATTTGCAGGTGAGATGGAGGGGCAGTCCATTAAACAATCTTCTTTCTTTTGTGTGTGGTCAATTCTTATTAATCATTTTGAGGCTTGAGCACTTGTGATATCTACAGCTAACATCCAAATGAATATATAAAACACAGACATAAAAGACAGAAGCATGAACAGTTGGCATTCGATAGATGGTAAACACACTAGTCCTATCTGGTAATGCCCATACAGTTGATGGTGGCAGGTAGAGGGGGCCAATGGACGATGCCACCATCAGGCTGTTGGAGGATGGTAAGCTAATATATGGAGCGACAGCTACTACTAGCAGCAGCAGATCTTCCATGACAGCATCTGAGGTGTCAAAGTGGCTGGCAGAGAAGGCAAACTTCAATCTGCCACTGACTGTTGACCAGTGCTGTTTCATACTCTGGTTTCACTGATGCAGTTCAATAACTGTTCCTGCAACATGAAACAGACCTCAGCTTTGGTTAGCACATTACTTCATAAACACAAATGTGCCACATGCAGAGTCACAGTATGACGGCCTAATCTGGGTGAATGTACTCAAGCTCCTTAATCAATCTGTCAAACCCTTTTAATCTTTTGTTTACTTAGCAAAGTATGCTAACCGCTGTGCAAGTACAGTCAAACAATGCAGTGAATTTGTGTGGTAAGTATCCAAGTTACGCTATAGGGTCAAACAAGTCCTTGGCCTGAGCACCAGTCATCATCGCCAGTAAATACAAAAGAAAACACTGCAAACGGAGCATGAAATTAAACAGTAGGTGGTGCATCCAAAAACTGACTTCCTACAGTCCGTCCATGTAAGGAGACAGAAGCAGTGTGACAGTCCTTGCAGCTCAGCTCACCTCCACTATCGTCTTTGTCCTCCTCCTCCTCCTCCAGGCTATTAATGCCTTCTCCGCAGAGAGGAGGGAGGGCGAGGAAGAGAGAGGAGGAGATCAGACAAGAGGACAGGTGACGAACAACTCAAGCCCCGTCCACACAAAGGCCACGTTCATCCCACCAACACCTGAAGCAACACTGCCCTCCACTTTTTAACACCTTTCATTAAGGCAGCTAAATCTGAAAAGTGCTTATAAGTAGAGCTATGTACAACTTCTGCTGAGAGCTGAAACAGTTCGGTGATTAATCAATTTGATTGACAGAAAATGATCACCATGAATTTTGATAAATCAGGGGTATATTTTAGCATAAATACCCCAAATTCTATGGCTCTACTTTTACTAATATTTGCTAGTTTTCTTGGTCTTCTATGATAGTAAACTGAACACTCTGGGTTGTGGATGGCTGATCAAACAAAACAAGTAATTTGAAGACATCACTTTTGGCCGATGTAAGTTTGTCAGTATTTTCGGACATTCTGTGGACCAAATGATCAATCAAGAAAATAATCCTCAGATGAATCAATAATGGACATAACAGGTAGTTGCAGCCCTACTTCTGTTCACAAAGTGTTTTCTGGTTGCTTTTGCAAAGTTCTCCATCGACTCTACAACAGCCAAACAGTTAAAGAAACAGTTAAATCTCTTCTTCTTACTTTTCCAATTCTCACTGGCTACTACTGGACCCGCTGATAAAATCCGAGCACTTCATTTCATTTAGATGAAACAACAATGACTTTGTTGGCACTCAACATTTCTTGTGAGCTTTTTAATGGTAACAAAAGAATCACTGTTTCGTCAGGAGGTTTAGATTTAGGTTGAGATTAAATTTTATCAGGAACTACAGATGTAAAACAAAAGTATCGTGTTTCTTCATTTCAGACAGACAGAAGCAAGAAAGTAACAACTCAAAGTGATTGTGTGCACAGTACAGGTAGTTCTTTATCATGTGTTATAGAGCAGAGCCAAATTAATATTCTGTAACTATGCTACCAAGTTCAGCTAAAGCTCATTTAAATTTTTTGCTAAATATAATAATTAATAAAAACATAACTGCATAAGTAGCAAATAAAAACGATTTTGGACTGATACCTACATTGTTTTTCAAGACTGATACTGAAGAATACAAACATTAGCTAACCTAACAATACGTCCCTTTTGATAACATGATTTTAAAAAGATAACTCCTCTCAATTAAAATAAGGATTTAAAGCATTTGCGTGAGAGATGTAACATTTAACACAAGATGGATTTCAAACTTCAAAGTTTCAAAATTCTCGATTCTCTTAAGCCATTTCATAAAGGCAAAACTAATAATACCATTTCAGAGTTAGTAGATCAACTAGTCATGCTACTGTGGCCTGCAGATAAAAAGTTGTTTCCTGTTTTTGGAGTATAATGCAAGAGTGTGTGTGTTTGATTAGGGATGTGCATCACTATCCCACAAGGCCAAGAGGACGACTGACTGACAAACAGCCTGGAGCACAAGTTGAAAACAACCTATTATGGCGACACATTTCCTTCAGTAACAGTGAAATTAAAATTGATTTTCACCTCAGGTACATTTAAGTTGTTTCTTGAGATCCTTCCATGAAGTATTTTGTTGCTTTTATCATACTCTGCACTTGTGCTGAAATACAGTTACAATAATACAATATTTACAAATATTCAACACTTTTATCATATTTCAACCCAACTAAATTCTCAAAAATGTCCACAAAAGGAGGGCGTTTGATTGCAATCCGACCAGGAAGCTGGAGGACCTCTTCCACTTATACATTACTCTCTTATTATGAACAGTAATCTGATAAAAACTGTGACCTTATACCACCACCATTAAAGTAACTTTTAGAATACAGCAGGAACAAAATTCACCAGCCACAACAAATACCTGACTGTATTTGTGAATGAACCCTGAAATCAATTGCGACAGCTCTAATTTAGCCTGGAGGGATCAACAGGAGTGAGAAGCTTCTATTGAGGAAGAAAACATAGTGACATTTTCACCACAGGGCAGCAAACAAGTCCCCACACCTGTGAAGTCCAGACCAGCAGGCAGCAGCAGTGCCTGGCTCTGGTCACAGGGGAAAGGATCACCTACATGGGCTCATTAGGCTGATCAGCAGTGAACATCGACCTGAAGTAGCACTGCTGCAAGCAGCAACATTCAGCTTTCTCGGCCACTTTCTCAGCAAAAAGAGACATTTTGCAGGAGACGCAACAGTCTGTAGCCACTAAGGTGGTCATGTGCGACTGAAATGCTCATTACAGAAAGCAATATCGTTAGATGGATAAAATATGGAAGAACAACATGCCTGTCAAGCTCTGCTTTACACTATCATTCATAACTTTCACTTCATCATTTTAACTGTCAACTTTGTCAGCTTCGACTATACCTTGGCTTAGCCGTTTGACCTGAATGTTAATGATAGCATGCAAACAATTAGCATGTTCAAACTAACCAGCTGCAGTGGCCAATAAAGCTGATTCTGATTTACTCTTGTTGGATGTTAAAATAATAATGTTTAGCATGTAACATTTAGCATATTGGCATCCTACGTTTAGCATGTTAACCATCATACAGTTAACACGCATGCAATGTAACGCACCAGTGTTTTGCATGTAACATTTAGAATGTCAGCATGATAACACTCTTACATTTAACATGATAAAATGCCAAGTGTTTGCATTTTATCATGATAGCTAACACAGATTACATTGGGACATTTGCATGTTATGATAGCCTTAAGTAACCTGGTTCCACACAGCTGAAGCGTTGCATCTTTTGAGCCACTTAAATAGTCCTGGTGTTGTGCCAGGAAAACAGCTGCTTGTCAGTAGTGTTGGAAACAGAAAGATAAATACACAAAAATGATGCAAGGGAGGATTAGATTCATGTAGTTAAACAGGTCGTTGTAACCCTTGGACTGCCACTTTTCTTTGAATCAAAACAGAACAAACTTGTCAGTCAATAATGATTGGTTAAGAAAACAGGGCAACATGATCATGATGCCAGACTGAGTGATGAAGTGACAGTAAAACAGCAAGTCAATTTGCTTGTCAAAGTACGGCTGAAACTGAAGGCAGTCAGCCTTCCGTTTTATGTATGTAAATTTTGACCTCATGTGGGTGCTACATTAAAAGTCGGGAAATTGAAATCCCTACTGTCCTTCTGCACCGAGCTAGAGGTTGAAAACACAAAATAAATGACGTTATCTGAATGCAGAGCCACAACATGAAGCAGTAAAGACTCCTCTGTCACTCAAAGACATTTCTAACTAGGACTGCGCAGGATGAAACTGTGACCAGCAGAGCGTTAAACGGCCTGCTGCTACCGCCACCGCCACCGGTGCTGCTGCTGGAAGCTCCAGCCGGCCAGCAGACAGCCCACCAAGGTCAACTGTCATGTGGAGTCTTGAGCAGCCGCTAACTGTCCCAGCAACAGTACGCAGGACCGTGAAGGGAGAGCAGCGGAGTGAAGAGCACCGGGTCAATATGGGAATCAAACACACACTGATGTATGTGTGGTGAACAATTAATGAAAGTAAATACTGGCCTTGGAGGTGACAAACAGGGAGGGTGTGTGTGCAATGTCTCAACCACTTTAGAAAGTCCAACACTTTTTAGGCTTTATTTCCACTGACTATATAAAGCGCGCCTCATGCGAACATGATCTGTTTGGGTGTTGCTGCACGGTGTGTGACCCAACAAACTGATCCTTTAACCTCCCAAACAAGACACAGATAGGGCTGACTCATCCCAGTTTAAACCTTGTCAGCTCCGCACTGAAAGCCTGCTTCTTATGAAGAACACCTCAAAGGAGCTGACAAAGACAGGAAACCAAAGTCTGCATTAGCCATCGCTTGACCGATGGGTTTATTTCTCACTTTCTGACAGTCTGCAGATCTTTTATACTTTCAGAAGAAATGGAAAAGATACAGGCAGGCTTGTTAGTTACAACACTTTTGTGGTAAAATTAGGCAAAAGTATGTAATTACAAGCCAGGACTTGTAAGCAAGTCACATGGACTCACAAGTAGCTAATTAACCAGGTTGAGGTTTGGTAACTTGTCATTCTGCAAGGTTCGAGATTTTGGCAGCAGGAAGTCAAAACAAGTCAGACTCCAGTCAGTAATACTGGCTGAACAAGACAGCCTCATCTGTGCTCTTTGATATACAGCATTTGACGTTCTGAATTTTAAATGTGAATAAATAACTTGATATGATGATCTCTTTTGCCCTTTGTTAATTATGCTGTAGTTGGGTTTCCAAACATGAGGAACTGCTGGCTATGAGTCACCATCCAAGTGTCAGTGTGCATTTCCTTTCACCCATAAACTCTTTCTTTCAGTGGTCATTTCCTGAAATGGCTGAACTATTTTTACTCCTCGTGGACAACATTGCATTTCTTTCAGAGTAACTCCAATCCAGGTGTCAAACAAAATCTCCAAATGAGGTTGATCTGAATGCATCAAGAGCAAAAACAGTAGCTGCAGGATCCTCGTTTCTTCAACTGCTTTCACTTAAGACACCAGCTGGGTGCTTTCTGGAGAGGCAGACCTCCAAATGGCAGCTTGATAGTTGCCAAAGTGTTTCTTCTTAGCCACAAATATTTGAAGCATTTATCTCGTGGCTGAGTGGCAAATTGCCAACCTAATAAAACACGAGTGGATATAAATGACCTAACACAGGAAACCTTCAACTCAAAGCATTCGAACAGTCCATTAACATGTCGGGTAGTGTGGAGATTCATTTCAGTGTTGTGAGTGAGTGGTTAGTGTTTCGAGGAAGTTAACAAAGAGGAGAACACCATCAATATTGAAGGGCAGGACCCAAAGCAGAGTGCAATTTTCATCTTGCGTCATTCGGTAATTTGCTTGCAGGACTGTTTGTGGCAACTGTATCAATGTTAGCTGTACGCTAGCTAACAATGGACCACCAAGCATGTGTGCAAAACGCCTTCACGTCAATTCACGCCGCTGGACAAATTAGTCTAACCAAGTCCTTCCATTGACTTACAATTGGCCTCTAAAATTAGAAACTGGTAGAAAGCAGACGAATTCAGATAACAGTTGTCTGAAGTAAAGAGAGAGACACTACCTCTGTATTACAACAAAGGGTATCGTAATTGCTGATGCCAGAGTATTAACAATGTCTTGCAGGAGAATGTAGGTGTCATCTCGAATAACTTAAAATTGCATCAGTGTGATCCTTTTGATAGCTTACACAACAAAATCTTTAATTAACGTAGAAAGAGGCTAACTCCTCTGTAAGGCTAAACAAGAATGAGTTCAGCCTCCACTACATCCCTGGTTGAATTATCTACTCATGCTTGTCATGTGTTGACGACAGCTGAGGACAAACAAACAAGTTGGGACACTAATGAGATATCAAGTGCGGCACTGGGACAGAATGACCAAACTGTGAACGAACACACAGCCAGTCAACAGTAACCGGAAACAAATACGCATAGATGTGCAAGTCATGTGCTCAGTCTGTTTTTAGTACGAGCGCCTCCAGTGGGAACTGAACTCCAAACACTGTCTGTCAGGTGCTGGATGGATCCTGGTTGTGTGTGTTGCACAAGAAGGACCATCATGTTGTAAACTATCTTACAAACAGGAGAGAAGTTTGACACCATGAAAATTTGGCTTCCTTAATAACTTGAACACTGTATTAATTATCAAAACTGTTGTTGATTGAGTTTTTGTCAATTGGCCAGTTGATTAGTTGACTAATTGTTTTGAAACACCAACGATCCTAAATAAATAAATGAGTTTAAATGTCAGGATTCTGAGCTGAAACTATTAGTCGATTAATTGATTAGTCGATCGACAGAAAATTAACCCGCAACTATTAAGCCAATAATTTAATAATTCAAGTAGTTTTAGAAGGAACCATGCCAAAAATTCACTGATTCCATCCTCTCAAATTCAGATATCAACTGGTTTTCTTTGTCTTCTATGACAGTAACTTGTCTTATCTATGACAGGGTTTGAATGTCAGAGAACACAAGAAATTCAAAGACTTTTCAGGTATCAAGGTGATATGGAAATTACTGTGTCGGCACGCTTCCCGAAGAGGTGACCTTGTGTGAAGCAGGCATGCAGCAGCACATGTATGATTTCAAGGGGGTCTGCAGAGTTTCTGGGCCATTTTGAACTCCTTGGCACAGTTTCAGAGACATTATGCAGAGTATCGTTGAGGGAGTTCTTTTCTCTGTGAGTTAATCAGTGGACCGGGTAGGACCTCTGCATACATTACACAGGGGCCGGTGGGTGGACGCCTGCTAGGTGGAGCTAACTCTGTCTGACCTTTGACACAGTCTCACTGAGGGGACAACTCTGGGGAATGAGATGTAAAGTTGTCTATTAATGTGCAGTAGCCGACAGAGATAAAGTGCAGTTCAGCTGATAGAAAGATGGGGATATTAAAAATGCAAACAAGACTGGCTTCAAGATAATTAATTTGGTTATAATCAAATACAATATATCTGTGGACTCTTGGTTGTCCATAAAATCAAAGGTGCATCCGTCTATACATTTCAGGCTGCAAGTAATTTATTGATAATTTATTCCGTTATTAGATTAATTGTTTACTCCATAAACAATTACAGCAAATGTTCATCACATGTTCCCAGAGCGACTTGGCCAAAGGGGTTAGGGCTCCTTTTCAAGGGTTCATGATGCAAAAAAAAAAAAAAGCAAATGTCACTATCTTACTGTGGAGGGGTTTCACCTCCAATCTTGATGGTTTACTCTCCAGCGGTGACAGATTAGGCAGCTAATAGTAGCCACTAATGATATAACCTGCGAATCGTGGTAACCTCATCTTCTGCTGTTTGGTAAAAGCACAGAGTTCTAAAAGCATCTTTACTATTGCTTTTACTACCGCTAATCATTTTCATTATTGAGTAATCTATTTATTATTTCTTCGATAAATAGATGTGACAGTTCATAAGAATAGTAAAAATACCTCTCCCATCTCCAAATGTCTTTGTTTTATGTGTACAATGCTCCTAAACCCAAAGATATACAATCTACAAAGACAAATAACAGAGAATCAGTCAACTTCACAGTTTGGAAGCTAAAGACAGCAAACGTTTCACATAGTTGACATCACTGATTAATCAACCGTATAAATTATTTGCTGCCTCCACTTGCTGAGAACAAACTGCCAAGCTCAACTTTTAAGCCGACATAGACAAAAGTCCTTTGTTGGAGATAAAGTGATTTGAGTCAAATTTGTGGGGGGTTTTGCCATATAAATAAAATTGACTTGACAGCAAGAGCGTGATTCAGTTGAAAGCTCCAGAAGAAGTGAGTAAGTGGGTGATTTGTCACCTGCTGCTTCCAAGAACCAGAATGAACCATTAATCCTCATCAATATTATTGTTGCTGCTCAAACTATAATCACTACCTGAAAACAACATGAAGGTGCAGTTTGACTTTTCATTTCCTGGTTGCTTTGGAAATCTTACTAAAAGGTGAATCAATTCAGTGTTTGTGACAATATTTTTGTTCACTTGAAAGCCTGTTTATTGACTCACTGTAAAAGGAAAAGTAGATCTGTCACTGAAGTCACTGCAGCAGACATGCAGACAGAAAAGTCATGATCTTGTTGTTAATAATGGTTTAAATCAGTGGAGAAACAGGCACAAAGACACTGAAAAATAACCTTATTCAAGTCTTTTAAATCCAGTTTTAAAGATCTCTGGACTCCTCATTCCCACCAAGCCAACAGGCCCATTCAACTGCTCTAATGCTCAACTACACAAACCCAACTTTGAAGCTAAATATCCAGCTGACACGAGACAAGACGAGACACTGACGAGTCTGTCTCACAAGGACAGGCTGAAAATGTCCCCTGTCTCCACGAGGACATGAAGCAGAACCGGGCTCTGTCTCCGTGTTGATGTGGTTGCAGGATTACAGCAGCTAACTAACTAGCTTGTTTAGCTCCCCTGCTAACCTGCACTCACACACTCAGCTAGCTGCTCGTCCAGGAACCGGACTAACTTGTTTTGGGGACCGGGTCTCACAGGGAGTCCGGTGTCGGTCGACGGGTATCTGTCGGTTTTACCTTGTCGCTGATGTTGTCGGTGCTGTCGGGGTCTCCTCCGCCTCCGCCTCGCTTCCTCAGCTCCGTCATGTTTCGCTCGGTTCGCCGCCGGGACGTTAATGTGTCACATAAGCCGAGTCCGGAGGCAGGAGGGCGGGCGGGAGAGGCGGACACGATCCCGGTGTTTCTCAGATAAAGTCCTGGATTGGTAAAACCCGGTTCTGGCTTTAGAGCTCGGTCCGTGAAGGTCAGCCGCTGCCGCCGAGAGCCGCTGCAACAGAGCCGGACCAGACACCACCGAGTCCGCTGCGTGTGTTTGTTTATCTCCGCAGTCCCGGAGCTGCTCCCTCCTGCCACTGTCCAGGTGGATAAATCGAGGACGCTCAGATTCCGGTAGCAACTGTCAAAGTAAAAGCTTCCCAGAGGCCCAACCTGGAATATGTTTTTCCTTTTTCCATTTACTCTTCTATCTACAGCAGAGGTTCAAAGTACATTTACTCAAGTACTTTATACTTCTACTCCACTAAAATCTAGAAGCAAATATTTTTTACTCCACTCCATTAATTTTAAAAATTTTAGTTACTAGCAACTTTGCAGATTGATATTATTAATACAAAATATAATAGACAGATTAATTAATAATGTATTATTATCTTTTAAGATGCAATTGCATTGATCCTTGGGAGTAAATTCACAATATATAAAGTATAAAAATATAGCAATATAATATCCAACAATTTCCCAGTTTGGGATGAATAAATTCTATCTATCTATCTATCGAATAATTACAGGAGCCAGAACAAATACTTTTCATACTTCAAGTACATTTTGCTGATAATAGTCCTGTACTTTTACTTGACTGGTCTTTTGTATGCAGAACTTTTAATGCAGTATTTTTACACAACTGCCTTGCTAGTTTTATTTAAGTAAAATATTTGCATTATGTTTTTCATCATTGTTCTGTGCTGGAGTAAGAGCTTTTCAAAAAACAGATTTAAATCTCAACATTGTTGTTTGAATAAAGTGAAAGTTCAGTATGTTTAAAATGTAAAAACTGTGATGGTTTCTGATCCAACAAGGCCCTGAATTTACAGTGGCATCAGCTATTGTCAAACTACCACAACCCATGATGCATCAGAGATTATGTGATTTTATTTACACACCATCTGATCACTTTCATTTTCATTGTATGGATTTTTTTACTTATTTAAAATTGTCAGATCTTTTATCAAAACAGGAGCAGAATCCTTTACTTATGTAAAATAAGCAGTAAAATACAAAACAAAACAAAACAAAAACTCCTAAGCAAAAGTGCTAATTGTGAAGAATAGTCCTTTGGAAATATTTTTCCAACAAGAAAATGTTGTTTTCTCACAATCTGTAATACAGATTGTGTTTTATTTTTAGAGCTTTTTGCAAGTAAAATCTTAAGCTGTGTAGAACCATCAGAAAAATTAGTGGAGTGAAAATGATCTCCCTCCAGGAGGTGAAGTACAAAGTGTCTACAAATGTGATATTTAAGTCAAGTGCCACTATCTGTGCTCAAGTACCATTACTCAATGTAGGACATTAAACATATCTAAAGGAAACTCTATCATCAATAAGTTTCATGTACCACTATAACAATTAATTTAATATCCTCTCTCTATTATATTCAATGCAACGTCTGCTGTTGAGAGTACCAATAGGAGTTTTATTGCATATTTGAAGGGTGGATTTATTTTGTAGTACAAGCCATACAACTTCCGGCCTCAGTCTGTGTTTCTTTGTGTAACTTCACACAGGTCTGCTGCGGTGGAGACAGCCTCTCTCTCTCTCTCTCTCTGGTCAATCATCATCCAATGGTTGACCAGCTCTGCTTCATGCTGCAGTAGACAGCTACCATCAAAGACCAGTGTCCAACATCATTATATGAGCTACTGTCATTTTCAAAGGTCTAATATTGTAAAATGATGATGTAACTCATTCATTACCATCTTGTGCTGCATCGAAGGGCAATAATGGAAACACATCACTGACTTCAGTGTTTTATGATGCACATTTTCCTCTGTGTATTCCCTTCATCATTTATGGATTTCTCCAAAACAAAATAAACCAGATTGTAAGAACAACTCCCAGGATTGATATTTCTAACAGACCTTGAAATTAAATTTTTTATTTTTTTTTGCTTAACAAATGTGTTAAGTTTGTGCTAATTTGTAAGTTGTTCAATTTGTAAAACAGAAACCTCAGAGCTCAGTAAGTGTTTTAATCAATCCATCACATGAAATAGTAATTTGTGTTTATTCACTTGTTTACTAATTAGATTTTTCAGGTTCCTGACAATATGTGATCTTCTAAATTTGACCCCTGACACATCATGAATAAAACTATCCCCGTAATTCAAAATAAAAGAACCAAATCTGTTTTTGGTGGTAAACAGCAATTATTTATTGAAATGAAATTAAAAAGAATAAGTACCAGATCTATTGCATTATTGTAACATTTTGTTTCTGTAAGGGGGGGATTACTCTACTGTTTTTTCTCTTGTAGGATGTAGTGAACACAAATATACAAGGAACATTCAGCTATCACAGATTGCACACCAGATACTGTAGTAATGCAGTCTAATACAAGACCACCAAAATAATCCAGGATTTCTCTTTTTTTTCTTCTTCTTCTTCTTCTTCTCTCATTAGTCCTTAATTGTTTCCATAAAGAGTACAAAAATCCACCCAGAGTTGGAGACACGATCTCCGACTCTGTACACAAATCTGTCGGGTCGGGACAACTCATCAGACAATGCCTCCAAAAAAAATAATCCAAAAGAATAAAACTGACAAAAAAAAACAAAAAAACAATAATATAATGCCGTGAACATGTACAATGCACTGACACAGAAAGTCAGCTGTGTTAATAGACATGCAACAAGTAACAAAACTTGCTGAAATTGCAATAATCATTAAAAAAATCTAAAACCAGTTATAATTGCATAAATACTTTGTACAGTTCATTTATCTGCTGTGAAATGCACCTTTCTGTTGAAATGACAACGTAAAACTGCATTCAATAAAAACCTGTGATTCCTCTTGACTTTTCTGGTTTTTGTTATTTTTTTGTACACGTGAAGGTGCAAAGCAACTCTTGATTGATAGAAGCCGACTTGGCCTTTTCAGCTAGATGGCATGATTGCACGCTAAATTACAGTACGTAAATGCAGAATGATATAAGGAGGACAATAACAAGAGTGCATATTATTATTTTTTTCTTTTTACACATTTGAGACTCTGTGAAGACCAGTGGGGAACCAAAAGGAAAAAAAATCTCTCTGGGAAAGAAAGAAAGCAGCACTTGAATGCACGGCCGTTGCCCACAGAACCAGGAACAAAACGTGATCACATGTATGAAGAGAGAGGAGGGGGGTGACATATGAAAACATGTGCATAAAAAGAAAAAAAACCTCTCATTATGTCTATGAAATCCAGCAGCAGCAGCCATCCTGCAGAGGAAGAAATGTGTTTTGACGTGGCAAATGATTAACTATATCCTGGACAAAGTGTTGTGTAAGTTACATCAAAGAACAGAAAAGCACATGAAGCCTTGTGTTGGGTTCAATCTGTGCCAAAGATGTTTTGTTGAATGCTGTTTTTAGATCTTACTGCATATTTTACTGCCAAGTTAACATTGCATTGGCGACTCCTTGTGGAAGCATCAGACACTACAAAATGTCATTTTTATACAAACATAAGATGTATGCCATCGGAGTAATAAAAATGTTGCTCGTCTGCTTTCACGTCTGTCCTTAACTACACAGAGAAAAAAGCCACTGATGTGCATTTGCTTTGTCATTGTCGTGTCACTGTCCCTTCATTGTGTCCATCATGATTTTAGTTTGATATCTGTTTTTCTGACGTAATGATGACGAGACAGCTCATCATGTTGTTGTCTTTAATACTGTCACGGTCCTTGTTCCGTCTTTGTTTCTCTTGGCCCATGTTTGGATTTGTCTCGTGAATTAATGGGACGACTCTAAAATGGACAAAAGCCTCAAAAGTGGACAAAGTCCAAAATCATATTTTTGGGACAAATTGAACCGTACATTTATCCACAGGCAATTCTTTGATATCACTGGCTTATTTGTGATCCATATTTTAAAAAAGCACTTTCATATAATGCTCAATTAACTAAATACAACTTTAGCCAACAAAACAGGAGAACAAATACACAAAAATTCAGTAAGTGACTAAATTTGTTGAAACCATGGAATCAAAATTATACACATAAAGGAGCGGAGTACATCATTGATGAAATTTGAAACCATGATGTGCATTTAATGCTACAATGCTAATTCTGTATCTCTGTACATTTTCCCTAAATTTGTTCGAAAACTAACAAAAAAGGGTCAAACAGCAGTTCAACTGTCTCAATGTATTTGACTTTTTAGAATAAACATCCAAAGATATCTTTGAAATCTGAGCGAGGACGTTACCCCGATTCAGGGAATTTCATGTTTGCTTGCTTTTTTCCAGGGTCTAACAATTTCTTTCTCTACTGAACAAGGTGCTTGGCTGCTGCATCTGCAGTTTAACATCTTCTGTGGCGACTGAGGATAAAGTGTGTGGAGTGCAACATTTACTGATCTGCTGTAATAATGCCACAGGGTCAGACTGAAGGTCTGCAAACGACACATCTGAATAGAAACCAACAAGAACATAAAAATCAAGATAGATACTAAGAGTCCCTTTTTTGTGTGCATTCAAAAAGCTGCTTTGATGCCGTACAGTAACTGAATAAGGCTACATGAAAAATGATGGAAAATAAATGTGTAGCAATATTACATGTGCGTTATGTTTGAACCTAATTCATATTTTTTTCACAGATGATGAACCCACGACGTTTTCTCTCTTGAGAAAAAATACACAGAAAATCTCAAAATAAGTGGAGCGATATGGTTTAAAAAGAAATTAAAAATATAATCTGAAATGATAACGTGTCCAGTCTTCAGACAGCAGCAACAACAAAAATTCTCCAAATGGGAATTCATATAAAGGACAGAATCGATGATAGGCTTTAAAAAAAATCATAATTGATACATGAAAACAATTTGGCAAGAAAAAGGAAAATGACAACAAATCTCTCTCTGATGGTGACTGACACTGTGGGCAACACACACTCACAAAATAAATCACATTTTGTAAACAACACCAACAACAAAAAATGATCAGGAAATGAAAAGTAAGTTTGCATAACTAGACCCACTAGTAAAGTCAACCCACAGACATTAAGTATTGACATTCATATCCCTTCCTCCCCTCTGTGTTATTCCTCTGGTCTCGCTGTGACTCGTGACGTAGACTACACACAATCAATTTTGTTTTTTTAAAGCCAGGAGTGGTTAGTCACAACGCTATGTTACAGGCAATTTGTTTTTTTCTTTTTGTTCTCATTGACCTTATTTTTTGTTCTGTGTTTGTCCCTCTTAGAGTTAAAAAGGCCATGTTGAGTATGTACAATATAAACAAGTTTGTTTCGTCTTGCGGTGGCGGGTGATTGATTCAAGCGTGCCGCATCAAGGGTGTTTTTGCTTCTGTTTTTTTTTTCCTCCAGGTCTTGAGTGCAGGTGGTAAAAGTGGTGATTGAGTTTTTTCCATTTCCTTTTGATCTGTTATCCTAATTTTTTCCCACCTCCTGTGCTGAGCTTCACTGCTGCGGTGATCAAACAGCCGACATTCCCTCCTGTTACAGTCTGTCAGTGTGTTACAGTACATGTGGTTACTGGACGTACGGGAAGGGGGGTTTCGAGGGACATGTGGGAGGTGTTGAGGGAGCAACAAGGCAGATGGAGGAATGAAGTCCTCAGGAGGAGGCGTTTCTTTTGTCGGCAGCGGGTGAAGGCGGAGCTCAGTTTCTGGTGCCGTCCTCAACGCTTCGCTCGTGTTGAAGGTTGTAGTAACAGTTCTGACAAACCCGCACCGGTGACGAGATCTTCAGCCTTTTGATCTCTGATTGGAAGCGACTGCACCTGCAAGACAAGGTGAGACATGGAAAGTGGAAAAAGCGGTGAGCAGAAAATTCAGGTTCTCGCAGGAAAAAGATGAAGAAAAGTAAAAAGTGAGTCACTTTTCCAAATGTGTTAAAAAAAATCCAAAATTAAAATATATCTTTACATAACATACAGTAATACCATAAAAGCTACACAGGGCATACACAGCCAGATGTGCTCGTGACATTGTAACCAAATCAAATTTTTAATATTTTGACTTGATGAAGGTCTCAAACTATGATTTTTCATCAAAACAATCAATTAATTTTCTGTCATTTCAATTAATAAACTGACCGAGCATTATGGGATGAGCTGAGTTGAACAAATTAACAGAAAAGCAACAGGAAAGTGTTTGGATTACAGCATTATTAAGGTTTACAGACAGGTCCACCTGGATATCACCCGCATAACAGTGGAAAGATGTGTTATAATCCTAACTGTATTAGCCAATAGAAGCTTGTACCGACAGAATAACAGTCAACCCAGGATTAAGTCTAAGAGTTAAAAGGTGAAACATAATGTTAACAAAAGTGTCTCGGTGACAAACCACTTAAGAGTCTGCCAGCCTGTGTTGTAGAAAACTAGTATACATCTTGTTTATCTTTCATACACAGTATGCACTGATGCTGTTAATGACTTACTTTTGGCAGAAGAGCTGCCCACAGTTCCTGCAGTGGTGGCGTCGCTCCGTGAGGGAGAAGCGAACTGCGCAGCCGGAGCAGCTGTCAACCACCTCGTCCTTCACCCAGTGGTCGGCTGCCGAACGGCCCGGCTGGTCACTGACTGACCAGCTGAAAACTCGACCACGGCCGTCGCCCACCAGGATCTTACTGTGGTCCCTGAAGAGAGGATGTTAAAAGGAGAGAAGAAGAAATAAGTGGAGGGAAAGAGAAAAGGTCAGACAAAATGGCAGGATGAGGAAAGGCAAAGGGATGGAAGAGGGAGAAAAATAATACAGCAAGGACGTCATCCCTTTCTGAAGTATTTGCTTTGACCGGATTTGAATTGTGGTTTGTAACCATCTGGGCAATATAGTAGTGAGAAGCACTTAAGATGCAACAAGTGAATACTACAATTATCAAAAACAAAAATAAAAAATTAATCTTTGTCTGCTAGGACACTCCAGACACTCTCTTACTTGGAGATGGCGAGGGACGTGATCTCGGCCGGGTGAGCGTTGTCCTTGCGATCAAACGCTGTGTGCATGGTGAGTTTGCTCCGGAAGACCAGCTGGCGCTCCCATCTGTAGCCTGTGAACACACAAAAATAAACACTTAAACAAGCAACATTTTAACAATGCCACTAAAACGCTGTCATCAGATCAGAGGATGAGAGCTTGTATTTTGTTTTCTTTGATCAGACGCCCACCGGTCCTGAGCTGGTTATACGTCCGTGCGTCCATGGTGGAAGGCTGGAGAGGCTGTGGCACTGAACTCTGGCCTGGATGAGCAGGATGAGGGTGAGGGACCTTAGTTTGGCCCTCAGAATAGTTGACAAACACGAAGCCGTCCTTCTCGTCAATGCTGAGGGTGTCGGACCAGCGGTGAGAGTCGTCAGAACTGCTGTCCATTGACCATGAGGCTCCCGGTCGGGCTGAAGGACCTTAAAGGTATTTTAAAGTCAGGAATGTGAACATTAGCATGGATTGAGGTTCAGGCCTTTTAAAGGGAAGTCTGCATTCTCAAAATATGTGGGAAATATAAAAACAACAGAAAAAAAGTATAAAGACAAAGCAAAAATGGACAAATTCTGCAGTGTTTTAAAGTTGCTTCTATGTAATTGATTTTCAGAATTTGAAAGGCATATTTTAACAAAATTAAAGGTCTACAGCCATTTTTATTTAGAAAGTTTGATCGCCTTCCTTCCCCGACTGATCCCAAGCATAAACTGCAAATGTAAGAAGAGTTGTGTGTTCAGTACCTCTGGGTCTGTGGACAGTGCTGCCAGGTTGGCTGCCGCCTGTTGAGGGGTTGCGTGGTGCTTTGGGCTCCTGGCTCAGACTGGGCTCGTCTCCATCTGACTCACTGCTGTCGTCATCGCCGTTGTGACTCTCACCACCCTCTGTGAGACCAACAAAATGCGTGTATTATTGAACCTCGCCAGTTTATTACGTTTTGGGACAAAAGTCTTAGCAATCACTTGATCCAGCAGCTCTAATCAGTTTTTAAGACTCACCGATCTTCTCCTCACCACAGCAGTCAGGCACTTCTTGCTCTACCGGCTCTGGAGCAGGGGTTTCTGGGACTTGGAGGAACTCCATTCTCCAAAACTACAAGAGATATTTAAGGGTTCAATTAACCATAGCATAGTTCAGTGCAATCACAGCACAATTATACATGTAGAAGAGACAAAATAACTTATCCATGACTTGCACAAAAAGGTATTATCAGTATGACAGCTGATATTCTGTAAAATTAAAGTGTGGTTACCCTGACAACGCCGTCCGAGTGTCCGGTGACGATGACGTTCTGTGTGTCCCACTCGTTCATCTCCGACACGCAGCAGCACAGGATCTGCTGACTGCGCCCTGTGAAGGTGTTAGCACTGGCAATGGGGCTGCCGTTAATGCTCCACACGTGAATGTATGTGCCAGCACAGGACACGATATCCCCCTACACACAAACACACACACACACACATATTATGTCCGTCCTTGCATTAGCTGAACAGCTTTTATGAATCATGACGTCAATTATTCTTTCTTCGACTTCTGTTCCTTAGCTCATATTTATTGTCCTGGATTAAAAGTATGTGTGAGGTTATTTCCATATAGAGAGACTGAGGAGAAATTTATGCTCCAGCCCACCGTCAGTTCATTAATGCACAGAGCAGAGACTGGTGCCCGGTGTCCCCTGAGCTGCGTGACGAATGAAAGCTTGTTGAGGTCCCAGATGATGCAGGTTCGATCCCGTGAGCCGCTGACAACAATGTGGTATGCAGATGATGCTGTCAGACACGTTACAGCATCTGTATGGCCCAGTAATGCCTGTGATGAAACAGTGAGGACAGAGACATTTAATGGACTCCACAATTTTCAACAGTTAGACACGTTAGCTTGGGGAGCTTTCAACTCTTAAAGGCTCACTGTATTGGCCTTTAGGGGAATCTGAGAAGGGCCCTGCATGTCTTTGTCATTGCAAATGACAAAACACCACACCATAGATGCTGAATTCATCAAACCCTAACCCACAATCTGAAAGTGAACTAAGTGAAACAGTTGAGTGCATTTGCATGTTCCTTTAAAGTTTAGTCTTCGGATTCTTTGTGCCTTAGTGGCATAAGCAGAAGAATTTTAAGCTTGGTGATTAGGTGTTTCTTGCAGGGGAGCCATAGTTAGAAGTTTATATGTAAACAGTATAATAACTTTGACTTTGTAAGAATCAGGTATTTTGTTTTAAAGCTCTTGGTATAAGTGCTGCCCCAGGACCTTATATTGGGTGTCTGTGGAATAGTTTCTATGTGTGTTTTTACCTGTTTGAGCGTGAGTGACTTGGCCCGCTCCTTGGACGTTCCTGTCTCCCACACACAGATGGCGGTGCTGGTGCCACCGGTGATAACCAGCTTGGGGTTTGGACATATGGCACAGAGGATCTGACCCCACTCTGACAGACACTCGTACACCACCAACGCCTGAAGGGAGATTGAAGATTAACATGGAAGATTAGTTCACTAGGGGATGCAGAGGTGGGGAAATGTATAACTTTGTCTAACGACCAACACTTTGACCCTGATCAACACCCATGCAACACTACTACTATACGACTACTATACATTATCAGTCTATTTAATGTTCTAAGAAGATTTACCACTGTAATGAGAGTATGGCAATAAATTCTCTATCATTCAGGGCAAAAACATAAAAAAAACTAGAACCCACAACCCCTGAGCTGCTCTTATGCTAAAACTACAAACTTCTGTACAACAACCTGATGTAGTGAATGCTGCTAAGAAACTGGTACACTTGTTCTCAGTCCTAAAGAGAAAATAAACAATCAATTGTATGCTACTGGTATTAAGTATAATGCTTAAGTATCAGTTTTCTACAGACATTAGCACCATATCAGATGCAGAAGAACTGCATTAGAGGCTTGTGTAATGGCTGCTGCTGTCAAAACTGAGTTGTCAGAAAGAGAGTTGCATTTCTATTTAAGCACCAGCAGGGGGAAACATTGTCTTTAATAATTTCTCACATTCAAGAGTCAGTTACAGAAGTCTACTACAGGAGTCCACTTAAGAAGTTTAAATTACTATGAAACAGTGGCTGTTACAATAACTGTTACTGACCTTGTCAGATTCATAGTTAGCCACACGGCAGCTGAGGTCAGCGTAGCCCCAGGCGAAGGTCTTGCTCCAGGTGGGGGGAACCAGAACTTTGTTTTGCTCCACAGCGAGTATGCCCTTGTCGGTGCACACAATCTGTCCCACAGGCTCCTTCAGCTCTAGATAGGGTAATGCAAAGGAATATGTGAGTGCTCAGTCTAAAGGGATTCATGCACCTTCGGGAGTTGGTGCTACAGTGTAGTACTGTAGTACTGTAGACTTAGGGTTTCATTCCCACTAGTATGTCATAAAAGCAAATAACCCATTGTAGTTAAAGGATAGTTGGGACTTAACTGGTAGTTATATAGATTAAACTGAAAAGACAAAAAGTAAGTGTATCTGTAACTGTACCTTTGACAGGTGCTAGAGAAGGTCTGAGATTGTCCAGATGATGGAAGAAGATCTTGTCGCTGTTGGAGCTCGGAGGAACGCTTGCTATGTCACCGTTGGCTTTACTGCGTACCCGTTTAGGAGGGTGGGGCTTCTTAAATAGCTGAAACACAGACACATATGTGAACAGTCAGTGACTAAAGAAAAGCCAATAGTCAAATGGTGATAAATTACGTAAATTGCTCCATTAAGAAAAGGAGAATGTCCTCACACTGGATTATAGCTCCAAAAACTTAAATGGGCTTTAAAAAAGCCAGGTCGTCATTAGGCAAAATGGCATGAAGAAGCATGTTCGCTGCTGAATCTGCTGATAAATAACTTTTCGACCTGTTATTCCTTTTCTGGTCTAAATATGAAAACTACAGTTCTGCAAGTTTGTCTAGCAACCAAAAACAATTTGCATATTCTAACGAGATTAACAGTATCACAACTGATATTGCATGAGTGGCTTTAAGTGTTGAGACAATAATCAGACCTGTTTGGGGATTTGTCCGAAGTTGTTGATGAAGCCGATAGTGGCCGTCTCCTTGAGTGGGTCGTTGATATTGTAGATGTCCACCTGACCCTCGTAGAACAGGTGGTGGAAGACGTTGACCGCCTCCACGGCCGGTGGACCCTGTTGCTTGTAGCCAAAAATGAGGTCGATCCATTCGTGGAGGTGGGCCGACACATAGTCGCACTCCAACGCCTGCAGATGGGTGGAAAGACAAGACAGAGGTTAATGTGTACTCACCGAAACTCTAATTTCATCACATATGGATTCATTTCATACCTCTCTGTGGACTCTGATGAACTCCCGGGGGTCGCCCTTGGCCCAAGGTGGCAGGATGACGTCACCTAGCTTGGTGCCGTTCTGCTTGGCACCTTGGACATCAAACAGAAGGCAAACAGAACATTAATATTCATGCACTCAATTATCTTGGTCAGTTTGACTTTGACTTTCATCAGTTGTTATTGTTCACGCTTCCTGATACTGACCCAGGTCGAAGTTGTTAGAGTTGAGCAGGAACTCGGGCAGATAGAAGAACTCCGGGATGAGCTCCTTGACGTCGGCCATGTTGTGTTTGGAGGCAGAGAGCCAGGCTTCACGCACACTGTGGAACATCCTGTCAGCCAGGTCAAAGTGACCTCCCTGGTAACCACACAAACACACAGGCAGATGGTTTGACATTAGATCCAGACACTAGGGAGCAGATCATCATCAGTTTGTCGGCTGGGCTTTTGTTTTAACCTACTTATGTGAAACAATGATTTTTGTAGATGCTAAAAGTATGATAACCCTTTTCCCTCAGGCATTAAAATCCGACAAAAGCAGAAGAAACACAACTTGTGGCAAAGGAAAATTTAAATGCTGTTACTGTATGTTTCCCGTCCTCTGCAGTTTGACTATAAAAACATTCATTCATCATTAAATGTAAAACTAGTAGTTCCTTATTAAATAAACCATTCACTACATTCTGTAACTGTAATGTCAGAACAATGTTTAAAAGGTTCGGTCGATCTCTCAGGGTTGTATGACGTTTCAGTTTCTTGACCAGCGGGAAAATGTAGATGACAAGCATAGCATTCAGTATGCTCAGGAAATTGAGCTCAAACCTGAAGTCTGAGGAAAATCTGTGTGAAGGGCTCCATCCGGACCAGATAAGAGGCTACGATCATGGCTGATGAGTAGTGGGTGCCATAGTGGTAGGCTGGGGTTTCACCTGGTAGGACAGAAAACAACACATTCACTTACACCAGCGAAATGGAAACAACTTTGACTTACAACACAACTTGTGCTTGGAAACAGAACCTCCCTCTTTTTTTTTCGTCTTTTTTTTTTAATATAAAAATAAAACAAAAGCCTTGATTTTGACCGGCTTGAAATAAGAGCTGGCTGGTTAGCTGGATCTTTTCGCTTCTAGTCTTCAATTTAACCTGAAATAAAATAAGTTATCTCCATCCTGTTAAATGGAGTCTGTTGAGTCAACTCCGAGATCTTACCATTGGGGTCTTCCCAGTCCTTGTACCTCTTCTTGTACTGCGTCAGTCTGTCGTCAGTCTGGGCGCCCATTGGCTTGGCCAGGTTACGGAACGTCTTTGGATTGTTCAGGTCCAGTTCCTGGTTTGACAATCCCAACACAAACATTACCACCATTACCAAAACAGGATTAATGACGGAGCGGGCGTCCACTTTTCATGTGGTCAACATTATTAATTGTCCATGATGTCCCAAATTCAGCAATCACCTCTGAGTCGAAGTCAGCCAGGATCCAGGGGAAGACGGGATACTGCATCAAGTCGTTGTAGGATCGTCCTGCCAACGTGTTCAGATGCATCAGGTACTGGAAATTACTGATCTCTCCTCGCTGGAAAACAGACAGTAAACACATCAGTGTGGCGTATAGTAGCTTTTAATATGACACTTCTTGTGTTGTTAAACTGGACAGTAGGGTTTGACCAATGAGTCTTCTTACCTCCCATCTCTGAGTCACTGACTTTTCACCCACCAGCGTGCTGAGAAGGCCAGATCTGACAAACACCAGGATGGAGAGGATGTTTAGTTAAACAAGCTCAGTACTCAGTGTCATTTTGTGGCATGTGGGAAGTGAAAGGAATCCTTTAGTCACAAAGCAACAACTGCATTTTATGATATATGCTGTCTGTATAAATGTTTTTCTTTATTTTCTTAATTACTACAGAGGCCCACATTCATTACATAGGGAAATGCATTTAACACAAAGATTTAAAACAAGGTAATACATTTGCATATGTAGCCACACATTCTATAAATCATCTCACAACCTCCAAAAATGGCCAAACTCTTGCACGTTATGTAGAGGACAGAGTGTTTGCAGTGTTTGTGCTGAATGTACATAGAGAACATAGAGGAGGTCTTACCCTTGTTCGACGCTGGTGTTGGGCCTCTGGCCTGAAACTGACTCTGAGCTGTCAGCCAGCGAAGGCACCACGGCCAAGAACCTGCAGGGAATTTATTATAAAATGAAGTATCCATATACAGCTGTTCTTTACTTTGCACATAAATCAATGTAACCTGATACAAATGACAACAGTAGCGGTACAATGATCTACTTAATTAGAAATATTGCGGTGACAAGACACTTTATGAGAGGCTAACAGTCTCTCTGAGGATTTTATATTAATATCACACAGTAATGACCTTTTTAAAATCCCCCTTTTCAGCAAATACCCTGAACCCCGACTCCCAAATTACCCATGTATCTTATAACATAAAACTGCTGTGTCTCTTTAGTAAATAGTACTAAATCATCGTTTGTCATTTCTGAGGGTTGAAAAGAGGACAAAAATTTTTTATTCAAAGCTTTTTTTGAAACTATTCTTTCCGTTTACTGAAATGTAGGAGCAGCAGTAGTTTAGCAGGATGCAGGCCACGCTCTGTGTTTCTATTTGTATTCAGTACCTTTGGTAAACTTTGTTGCGGACTCCTTTCTGGAAGGCTAACAAGTAGTTTCTCCCATCTGCTGAGAAGACTTCCACTGCCATGGGCTGAAAGGTGATATACATTCAGGACATTCAATAATCAAAGAGCACAAGGTGGTGAGTTAAACACTAGGAATGAAAGAGGTGGTTTTAATTCTCTTATAGAGACTTAAATCATTAAAATCAAACCCCAAATATTTTAAGCCACTCAATATAAATGTCTTGTAAATGTCTGAACTCAAATATGTGCATACTGACCTGCAGCAGGTAGCGTCTCTTGTGCACCTCCTTGATGTCTTCATAGGCAAAGATGCTGCAGGTTCTCTTCAGTTGGCTCTGTCCTTGTCTCGCTCCTCTGGGGATGATGGCCTCATGCAAACTGGACACAGGCAACAGACAGTGATGCATTCATCAACTTGGTTTCACATTAAATTTACCCATAAAGCAGTAGTATATACAAAGGCTTAAGTTCACATCACAAACATTAATACCTCCCCTGAAAGGAAAATGGAACAAATTTCTTTCCTTATGCTAAAAACATCATGCTATTCAAGTCAAAGAAAAATGATGGGATCTCATTATGTCCAAGAGTACTTATACAAAAACAAGCAATAACAAAAAATATCCAAAATAGTGTTAAATTCCAATCTAAAAAGTGCCTTGTGTTAAATGTGTTTTTTATTTTTGTTTGAAAGTACATGCAAGTTAATAGTCATTTTTGTATTTTTATTTGCTAAATGACAATTAAATATATTTTTTTCATAAATGACCACTAAGCATGTTCTGATTGTACAGGATTGTGTGGACGCTGATGAGAAGGTAAAATAGCAGAGGGAAACACAATGAAATCAAAGAGGCATATGTTGGTTATTTTCACGTTGTGTCTCAAAGGAAAAGACAGAGCAAGATCTCTAAAAAGATAAATATGTAATATCTCTGCTGAGTTTCATAACGCATGCTCCATCAGCAGCATGACATCACTCCAGCAGCAGAAACTCCCACTGCAGCGTCCAGAGGAATGATGTCATCTCTTATTCAGGGAAGCAAAGTACAGTAACTGTCATCTTTCAGGATTAATAATGTAGCCCTGCTGGAAAGTCGTGATTCTCCTATAGGTGTCCAGATCAAGATGTAAAGTGACAGACGCAGGAGCCGGGACCTACTTGGGGGGCAGCGTGTCGATGTCCCTGATCTCCCTGGACACGGTCATGGTGTAGCCGTCGATGACATAGAAGTGTTCTTTCCCAAACAGCAGCAGACCCTCGCTGGTGTCCAGACCCTGCACCCTGGCACAGCGGTACATGTGCTGAATCTGGAGCAGTGAATTTCAGAAACAGGAAAGCGTTAAATACCTAAAGTTTGAAGAAAGCAGTTTTCTCATGGAAAGTCACACTTTAATTCCTCTAGGCCATAAATCTGTGAAGAACGAATAAATGAGGGAGGAGTAAGTGCTGGTGAAATAGCCTTGCGCAAAGGATTTAATCCCTTAGTGCTGCTGTTGAGCTGCTCCGCGACAGACCACAGCAGTATCTGATTAAAAGTCTGTTGTGCCTACTTACTTTTTTTATGACTAAGATAATGTAGGAAATAAATGTCACAAAGAAATTTAAGCAAAGTGATAAAGCCTATTAGTAAATATAATATGTATATGCTAATATATAATATATAGCAGATCTCAAAAGCAACATGCATCCCTCAGTCAAGTTTTCTCAAAATTAGATGTGTGTGACTACATGTTTTAAATAACAAAAAAAACATGATCCATTTCTCTTACAGTATTATTTTGATCTTGGTCTTTAGGGCTAATAAAGGACTGAAAGCCTCTAACAATTCTGAAATTGAAATAGGAAACATTGTGATTGTCACAGAATTTTAATTGTTTTCTGTTTGTGTGTCCCTCTCTGACCTTTTCTCCCTCCTCCAGGAGGCGCAACAGGGATGTGTTGTCAGTCCTCTGCTCCTCCTCGGGGCCTCCTGACTCTAACAGCTGCTCCTGAAGCTGCTCCTGACTGTCCTCATCTGCACCGTCCGCTGTGGACCGAGACCTCTTCAGAGGAGCCTTCACTAGGCCTGGAGAGCAAAGTGCAGCAACATGTTAGAAAAGGCTTTCAGGTAAAGTAATACGACTGAGAAGAAGAGTTTGGAGCTAAAAACTAAACCAGCTTGTGTTTTGAAGTTAGACACATACTGTGTCTTCCCTGGTATTGTCTCTGTACCTTTGACTCGAGCGATGGTGTCCTCTCCGTGCTCGGGCTCATGCTGTGTGGTCTCTCCCTCTGTGTTGTGCTCCACAGAGTGCTGGTACATGCCAGGGTTTCCAGACAGCAAACGCATGTAGTACTCCTTACTGTCGTAGCTGATGGCTCGCCGGTAACGGAGAGGTTTCTGCATGGGGGACGTGAAAAAAGAGAAGTAGGTGAGGTTGTTGTTGTGAAAATACCAATTAGCACTGTGTGTTTGTGGAACAACTGACTAAAAAAGCCTTCATCTTGGGGAAGTTGGCAGTAGCTGGGACTTTTACTCTATGCAGTTTATTTTCTAATAAAATTTTAAGAGATTTAATACTTGATGGAAAACAGCTTCAAAGTCACAGCAAAACATAAGTACTGGGTCAGATAAACATATACATTTTCACATGCAAATGTACACATACAAATAACCAAACAGATTAAAAGCAGCACTGGGAAATTTCCCATTGCTGCAATTTAGCAAAGCATCAAATTTACAACAAACAAACCTTTCAACCTGCCAGCACACAGAACACAGGATGAGTTTTAAACAAAGTTCAAATAAGTTTTTAGTGCAAGGTTGCTGAAAAAGCAGGATGAACCACGCTGGGCAGCAAACTGCTGCAGTAACAGGATTTAACTGTCAAGTCATAGACAGAACTGCAGTAGGAGCTTTCTGATTTATATGATTCTAAATTGCTCCTGAGGCATGTTTGTTACTCTCATGCAGTCACACCAGGCATCGACGGGAGCTCAAGCTCCTGTGGACTTCAGGAAGGTACCTGGGCGCGGTCAAGGACCCCAGCTAAAGCTGAGGGTAACAGGGGCACCAGAGGGGGGGAGGAGGGCTAGAGAATGTAAAAAGAGGGAGGATGAGGGCATTTAAATGTCAGTTAAGAACCCTGCTGACTTATTTGTAGCATCAGTGCAGTAGAGGTTAGTACTACAAAGGCAAGGGGCAATGGCATCTGGTACAATGAAGTTTACATATTTCCATATATATTTCTTTTTTGGTAATTCTTAAAATAGCCTAGAACCTCTTTTTAATTGAAAAATATTCACTCATTTAAATAATTTCACCCCCTGTGGTTCAGGATTTGGGGGCAATTTGAGAATTCGACATGGCATCAAAAACCAAATCGAGCACATGGATAGTAATGGTATTCAGCTGCACGGCACAAGTGTGTGACTTTGTCTGACACCCTGCAGCTACTCTCCGAGCATGTTTAAATGATGTATAATGATTAGGCCCGGGGGACTTTGGAGTTAATTAGACTGGGTCAATCCAAGGGGCCGTGAGCTAGAAATTTCTCTCAAGAAGGCTTCTTAAGAGCTTCTTCATGAGGCGGTCATCCAATTCTACCAAGCAAGCTTGAATTATGAGATCAATTTGGGGTCACCGGGACATCTGAGAGAGCGTTATGATTTTAATTATTCTTTAATAACTTTTGGCTGCTGATATTGTTGATAATTTTGCCAATCTTCATAATTTTAAGTAAGTAAAATTGCCAGTTTAAAATGTAAAAATGAAAAATAATAAGTTTTCCACGTGCCATGTTTTCAGCAGCTGACATAAAAACAAACCTGTGCCTGTGAGTTATCTCTTTGTATCTTCCTGACCAAATAAATCATTGTGGAGTGAAGAGAGGCACCCTTTGGCAAACAGAGAGGAGGGATTATTTGTGGAACAAACAAAGCTAAATGTGTCTCAGTGGTGCCAGGAAAAGTGAGCCCCCGGCTGCTGGTGTCACTTCCTCACATGACACAAATGCGCTCGTCCAAGAGCTCTGTTTCTGGAGAGCTATTCTTAAAGGTAGACTACTCTGGAGTTATGGAGGAAACTATTTTGTAAATACAAATTTCTCTCCATGTTTCATTCAAAATATTTATAGTACATTTCTATTGGTGGATGTCATGTTTGCAGTCACGCCTAATAACTATTTTAAATATAGATGTCCCAGTATATCCATGACTTCACATATCAACCTTTACTTACTGTGACTGTGATCATTTCTTTGTTGGGGCTTTTTTGTAAAGTTATTCTAAAGTTAGTGATGATTGGAGGCTTTTTCTTATGTTCATTCTCACTGTAAGTTAGTCTGATGAGGAAGTCAGCTAAATTTATAAAATGTAGATAGAAGTCGTTCTGTTGGCATCTCTACTAAAATAATAAGAAGGTGAAGATAAAAATGGAAAAGTGAAAAATAAAATTGCCTTTCACTGTATTCTGCCCAATATCATCACTGAAAGGGATATTTACTACGAGTCCCTTTATGCTAGCTTAAAACGCTGTAGGGTATCACGGGTACAGATTTAGAACTGAGTACCTGTGCGGAGTTGGTGTTTGGCTCTATCTCAGGGATGTATGGGTAGTGGATATAGAACATGTCATTGCGGACCATCTTCTTCCTCATCCGGCAAGGCCCCTCCGTCATCTCCAGCACAAACTTGTCCAGGTGGGAGCCGATGGGCGGGCCCCAGAGGCCCCGTTCCCGCAGCAGCTCGTACTCGATGGACGCCCACTCCTCGGTCACGTACTTGAGGGCGTTCTGCTGCCGCTGGGAGAAGGAGGGATGGATGAGGTGTGAGCGGTGAGTCACTTTAGAAATGCTGCTATAAATTATACATGCTGTCACAAATGCAACACCAGCCTGTAACAATGTACCTGTGCTGTGTTTATATTTGGTTTACTGTCCTGCACCAACAACCTGACCGCACTGTTACATAATAGTCTGTTGTTTTGTCCTGCAGCTGGTTTCACACTATAGCTGTGCTGCTAATATATCATTGGCAATAAACCAGCTTGAATTCTTGCACCCACTGTATTTGAAAATAATGAAGTATGGTACCTCTTGATATTCTTTGTACTGCATGGCCACCAGGTCTCGAACAACAGCGATGTGTGTGAACATCCACTGGAAAGTCTCCTGTTGATCAGAAATACCAAATCGTAACGAGACAAAGCTGACTAACACACAGTTTACGGTTATTGTGTGGATCTGCTACGGGTGAGCAGTGAGTGTCAGGCACCTGTGCAGACAGACTGTTCTTGTTCAGGCTGTTCTCCTTCTTGTTGCGGCGGACGCCTGTCAGCTTGGAGAGGCCAAAGCCGCTGCTGACTCTGGACAGTTTGGACTGCGTCGCCGGTGCCACTGCTTCACCTCGGCTGATACACTTCTTCTCATAGACTGAACAGCAGAGCAGAGAGCAGAGAAAGAAAAAGTGTGAATTTAGTGAATTTATTTTTTACCACAAAGCCATTTGAACAGTCTTCGCTTTCAAGCAAAATAAAGCCGAGGTAAGATGCTGACAAAACAAACATCACATTACTTAACAGCGCATCTGTGATAAAACTGACAAACAATGCAAATGTAATTCTGAATTTGGCATTTGTGATATTTGTCTCTTAGATTTTTGTCTCCAGCACACTACAATGAAGATGAATGAATTTCCAGAAACTGGAAAGAAAAAAAAGAATCCAGAGAACACACCGTCTTGTTTTCATTGGAACTGTCAAAAAAATAGTTCCTAGAAACTCTTCTTAGCCTCTTCCATTACTTTTACTTTTTTTGCAAATTTGGAGAAAACTTCGAACAATATTTGGTTACCTGCCAAAGTGTCTGGTTCAGCAGACTGAGTCAAAAGTTTGGCAAGTGGCTGGTAGTAAATCTCCACTCTGCTTATGTCAGCAAAGTACAACAGCAATGAAGGGAACAAGAGAGGGAGAGAACTAGCAGGAAAGAGAGCAGATTCGCGATAATAGGTGGCAGGGCACCAGATTAAAGTATTTCCTTTGCAAAATAACAACGGGAGCTCCCAAATAGTTGATCTGGTTATGTAAACTCAACACAGACTTGGCTCAGGAAAGGTTGTGGGGAAATGGATGTATGCGTGTGTATGTGTGTGTGTTTCCCAGTGTCCCTCACCCAGGTGGTTCTGCCAGCTCTTCAGGGCCGGCTCCTCCAGGGCGGGCCGGGCTGTGGCGATGTCCACGTGGCCTCTGTCATTGCAGGGCAGAGACACTTTGAATATGTCCTCCAGCATCTGACGCTTGCTGTGCATCAGCTCCGTCCACACACGGTTCACCGCCTTAAGCAGCAGCTGCCGGCCTGCAGAGGGAGGACGATAATCACAGCTAATAATTGAGTCCATTTGCTTTAATGACATTAAAGTACAGTGCTGTTGTGTGGCTGTTTTTGTTTCGCATTAAATTAGTTTTAAGTCTGGTATGAACAACGCTGTAATGATTTGTGGCACATTTGTAAAACACCTTTATGAGACCTGACATATTCATTACGATTCTTCTCTGTTATACTTGTTCCAACACAGGCACTGAATAATAAACACACAAACACTTATATGTGCACCAAAACATGCTCAAATATATGACTTTTAATAGCTTTCTGTAGATTACATGGAGCTAGAATGAATTGCATTTGGATGTTTTCGTCACAGTCACCTCATGTCAAATGGGATTAAAATGACAGATTAATTGAAAAAAAGCCCATCCAACTTGTGTCAGCTGGAAAAAATTGGAAGAAAATCCCAAATTCAGGATGTACCAGCTGACAAAGACTGTTTCAAATAAGTACTGTGCTGAATCAGACATTGGAAAATGTATTTGATAAAGATATTTCTATTTCCAACAAATATGCAAAAACGTGTAAAAACCTGTCTTTCTCACCAGGAGGTATTCATGAAAAAAACACCACACACGCAAACAGTCAAACACATTCACCGTCGACACACCCACACATATAAGAGTCTCTCACCCTCGCTGACGTCGTGGCTGTGCGTAGCATCGGCGTCGTTCTCCGTGGGTATCATGACATGCCAGGTTGTCATCCTGGCCTCCGCCTCCAGACCAAAGCCCTCCACACTACTGCAGAAACAAACATGCTGCGACTTAGTACCAACCTACCAGGTAGCAACCCGAGGGGGGCGTCACATGGAGAAATAGATAGTTTGCTTCTCTGCGGCAGATAAGTTTGTGCAGTGTGTCGTGTTAAAGCATATCGAGTTCCCAGCGTGGTAGGAAACTCAGTGTCTCCCCACCTGCTGCAGTTCTGGAAGCTATCAGGACTTCTGGCAGGACACACGCAAGCTCAGAAAAAAGGAGACTTGCCACAATCACACTCCAATGGCAAATAAGTGGACACAGCACAGTCTGAGTCCCAGGAAATAAACAACAAAGGTGTGAGACTCTGTGGTAAACCACATTTTAGTTGCACAATCTTCAGAGGCAGAGCTGTTCAGACATAATCTCACTGAGTTAAACGGATGGAATCAGAGAACCACGAAATATCAAACAAAATCTGACAAAAATATACTGCAAGATGAGAAATGCTGATTTGTTCATTCGTGACAATCCCATTAAGACTAACTAACTTACCAAAATATCTGGGTTAACTAGCTAAACTCATGATAAAAGGCAAGGATATAAATGTAAATATTTCACTTGGTAATGTGACCATTTATTCTCTAATGCCCTGTTTTATTCACTGTTCTTAAGTCTCATGTGACTCAGAGAGTAAAATGGCCATGATTCCCGTCTTCATAACAAACATATTGCACATCCGTCATCTCATCCTCCACACTGACAGTATATGCACAGAAGCCATGTGATGAGTCTCTTATGAAACATGTATGATTCACACAACCAAATGTAACATTTGACGGATTTTTATCTGACATAACAAACATGGACAAGAGCTTTACAACTGTCACGTTGCTCATTTACTGCGACATGTTGTAACGCTAAACTGCTTTACACTGAAATACTGATCCATTTCTAACTTATTTCAATGCTGAAATAGATTGATAACACACATTTTAAGTCACAAAAATGTCCTTTGAAAGAAGGCATGCTTAACACTTTCCTCTGGTGTGACTTGGACTGCAGAACAATGTCATTTTGTTAGCATTTCTGCTTCATGGATTTCTTCAAACCCCTTGTGAAAATACTTTGAGATTGGTGATTTTCTCAATTGTACCTCCACAAGTGTCCCAGCATGACTGAAGACCAAGCTCCAACATTACTCATAAATATATATTCAACTTACAAGCACATTTGCACAGTTTCACTTTTTAGGACATTTTAAGGCCTTAAATTTAACAACCTTTAACCATAAGTGTTAGAAGAGACCCTTCACCAAACAAGCTGTATGTTGTCTTACCTCCCGCTGTGCAAGCAGATAAAGCAGTGAGCCAGGCAGGCCACAAAGTCCTGGTCGTGGTTGCCCGGCCCGAGCACCAGGTTGCGGTTGACGGTCAGGACCCGTAGGGCATCCAGCAGGGCCACCTGCTGAGCTACCGTCTTGTGGGGTCGACAGAGCTGGTAGAGCACTGTCCGATTCAGACAGTGGTAGATGGTGTCGAGGGAAAGCCCCTGTGAACGCCTCTTAGACTGGAGGAGGAGAAGAGGGACAAAAACAAACAGGTGTAAGAGGTTAGAGAAGGTGTTCAGACAAGAGAAAGGTGAGAGTTGAAGAAAGAAGATGTTGGTTCTCGAGTTGTGGGGCTGTTGCACTGCTGTGCTCAGGATGTGGATAAAGCTGCTGTGGAAATTTTTCAGCAGAAAGAAGATTTGTTTGAGTAACCAGGGCTGAACTGGTTTAAGTAGTTAGACAGTTGTGAATGTAGCTTTGTTATTCTAGTGTTGTTTTTTAATGTCTGAGCAGAGAAAGCACTTCAAGGAGAAACATATTTGTCAAAATAAAACATTATTGTCTTTACATAATCCATGTATATAAAGGGAATAATACATTGGAGTTGTCCTCAATATTACATTCATTTAGCTGAATAGACTGCACACAAAAACAGGGTGACTGAGGGACATTTTCAAGGACAAACTGAAACGATAACTGAAACAATACAGCCTGTTCTTTTTTAATATTTAGTTTAAGAAGTGCTTTAGGTTGTAGACATCTGCGGTGGGCAGAGTCTTGCAAGCACATACTCTCTGAACTGGGTCCTTATATTTCAAGTCAACTGAATGAAAAGAAAAGTAAATACATTCTAATACCTCCTGCATGTCTCAGCATGAAGCACATGGCCATCTAACTCACTAATCACACCAGGACATTTCCAAGGCGCTTTATGGTTTGAAAAATTAATTTCACAGCATAATCTCCTAATCTTCTCACTTGCACAGTAGTGTGTACAGAAGGCACTGCAGTAAAAGTAGAACACACATACAAAGTCCACACACATGACTTTACTTGAAAAGTCTCTGCACTCAAGATCATGTTTTTTAACTAATTTACTGGGGAGTTAAAACTTAAATGATCAAATATTTATGAAACCATCTCTAAGCATTTTTGAATGTAGAAAAGGGCTAATTATCTTTTTTCTCTTTCTCTCTATGACAGAGGAAGTAACTCAAAACTTGAACTTGGTGAATGCTTGGATAAAATTCCCATGCATCCAACTCCACATATACAACATATATATATACAGATAGACAAACACATGGCTGTCAGTCAGTCAGCCAGGCGCTAAATGGACTAACAGCCATATCTAATTTATGTGCCTTCATGGGCTAAAATGAGTAAATGAGGCCTGCAGTCAGAAGGATGCTGCTTATCTAATTTAATCCTGAGCGTGTTCACTGGTTACATTAACTGAAAGAAGACTCACAGAACGACTGTTTTATTTCTCCATTCAGTGCAGGCAGCACAGACGCCGTCTGTTTGCCTCTGGCTGCACTGGAGAAAAGTGTCCAGTCTGATAATGCAGGCTGTTCACAAGAAGCAAAATGCTGGTGCATTTTTCAGGGTGTGATAAGTTTGTCTGCAATAATTTGACTCTTGCACATAGCCAAACATCAGGTCTATTGTAAATGTAGTCAGGCTTCTTGTCCTGTGCCTCTAGCAAGATTCTGCAGGTACAGGAAGGGAAGCCGTGCGATGTCTGAGAGAGTTGCAGCAAAATCCAATTTAATTTCAGTAAAAATGCAGCCTTTCAAGTCCAGTCTTTGTTCCAAGTAAGAATTTCCATAGTAACTTAGCACCAGGCTGAGAAGCAGAGTTTTGCTGCATTCTCTGGTTTAAAGTTTCGGGCCAGTTTCCACCTTTGACCACACGCAGCATCACTGAGAGTTCATAAGTGTGCATCTTAACGCCTGTAACCACAACAAACAGTGATGTCACCAGGTCTGGGGGTCAACCTGTACTTCACTGCAGCAAGGTGAGCACTCTATAATTAACCTCAAAGTTTTTAAGCATTCTTTTGTGATCTGAATTGTTTGTTTTTAGCACTGCATGACCAAAAATCTATCATATCTCTGCATGCACATCAATGATAACTATCCAGCTAACACTGACTTAAATTTTGGAAGGCGGTCTGGTTTGTACCTGTCCTATGAGCTGCACGATGAAGTCCACCACCAGCTTGGAGTCCTTGTTGAACATGCCCTGCCACAGCTTGTCCACCACCCGCTGGGTGAAGTAGAAGACGTTGTTGACCAGAATCTGATAACTGCCACCACTGCTGAGGGGCAGAGAGGCATCTTCACCTGAGTGGAGATGAGCAGCAAGAGAGGAGGTTACACTTATTAGCTGCCAGGTACAATGTTTCTTTTAATGTATTTATCCAAAATGTGATACTGAAGGAATTTTTCATATTAGGTAGAATCACATTACTAAGCAAAAGTGAGTGTTTCTCTCCTGGCAGCTCAGCAAACTACTACCTGTTCCCTATAACAACTGAGTGAGGAAAAAAGATTTTTATTCATTATTATTATTATTTTATATATTATAATAATTATTTGCACTGTAAGTACAGTAGGTATGTGAATATGAAATATGTGCATATATGTTTCTTTATCGTGTTAAAGAAATGTAAAACAAGCGAAAATGTAGGTTACTAGCTTATATATCTCATTTTGAAAAATAGACTGCAGACTGTGGACTAAATATAACACAAGCAGCCATGTAAAACGCTGAAGATGCTTGCAGTTCTCTGGGCTTCAGACTGTGATTTGCTGACTCATGATGCATCCACAAGAGTGTCTCACAGAGCCAACTGAAAAATCAGTCCAAGCTGTCCTGCAGCGTGCTCGTCCGGGCCATTTTCTGCCTAATCATCAGCTATTTTTTAGGTAATAGCCACTTTGGCAGGTAGCGAGCAATTGAGGTCAGATGAAACACCAGTGAGCAGCATGAGGAAATTATTTTGAATTTTATGTTTATCCTACAACTATAGATTATGAAAAATCAATGAAGCTGGCATGTAAACTACAAACTGAACAAACTAAGACTGGCTGGATCCATCAGTATGAGGGGTTGAGGACTTTGTTCTCACCTAGAAGAACATCAGCAGCCAGAAGGTGCTCCATCACGCCGTCCAGGATGTTGGACTGAAACTCCTTCTGCTGAGTTCTCGTGGAGCGCTCTGGAGAGGCCTAGGACCAGAAGACAGACACACACATTTAGGTCCAATTACTTACTAAAAGCTATGATGAGTAAACAAGTTTGGGGGTTTGCTCTCATTTAAAATACAGCTAAAGTATTGGTGATTATTTGTTAATTAGGATGCTACATGGGTTTTTTGATTCAAATCAACTCAAGGATATCTCCTTACCTCCAGCAGCAGGTCAATGATGGGCGTCTGCTTGCTGGCCGGAGTCATGCAGAGGTTGTCCATGATCAGGACCCTCATGAAATCAAAGACGTACTTTTTGGCTGGGTGGTTGGTCAGGGATGTCTTGGAGCCCACGTTACAGTATTCAGACTGACTGCGGTTCATACCAGAGTCCCCAGCAAAGGCCTTGAACTCCTCGATTGGGGAACCTGCCTCATCGTCCAAATCGCTGACCTGGAACAGACGGAGTGAGACAATCTATTAGTAGTTTTAATGTTTTTACCATTATAATAGAATAGCACTTTAGAAAGGTACATCATAAAAAAAATGACATTACAGAAAACCTTGCAAACATGTAAATTAGAGACATTTCTTGTGAATTTCCATACTGTGGGACGAATAAAGGTTTATCTCATCTTTATCTTTATTTTCCAATCCTGTAGTGCAGCCTTTGTTCCTAAATGTTCTTTCCTCTGACATTTGTTACTAAAATATAACTTAATGTGTCTGGAAACACTTTCTCTTCTGAGAAAAACTGCAGTGTCTTGCAATAGTTTACAGTGATTACATTGCCAGAGACTTCAAGGGAAATTCCAAAGGGGCAATGAGTTACAGTTTATTGCCCCATTGGAGAGAATCACAATATATCTGCAGCAGGCTGATAGGGTTACTGATCAATACCTGCAATTTCTTGCTCAGGTAACAAGGTTTTTTTTAAAACCCAATTCCAGTCTTGTAACAAAAACACCACATACATTTGAACTTAAAGTTGTGAGAGATTTGTACAGAAGAAGCTGAAGAGATGTGCTATTAAAGTAGCTGCATTTCCTTCTCATCACCAGTGAAGGTCAAAGATTTCCTATTACTTCTTCACTTGTGCTAGAACTTAATCTGGCTTCAGATTAACGTTGGGAGAAAATGTAGAGCCTTACCATCTCAGAGTAGGGCCTGATGTTGAAAGGGAAGACAGCTGCTGCCAGGGCACAGAGGAACTCAGGACTGTGCCACATTGGTGACAGGTCGGGTACGTTGTGGTAAAGATACCTAAAGAACTGCATGAGGGTGACCGGATACTCCCTCAGCCAGGAACCTTCCTCCTCCGACTGCCACGGCTTGAAAGACACACACAAGAAAACAAATGGAGCACTGACTTGACTGAATCATTTTCATTCAGACTTCACACGTAGAAGCAGTGCTAGGTTTTCTGCTTGAAACTCAGACTGCTTTGGAGGATCTAAGTAAAGTGGAACTTGTTCAGCGGCAGCCTGCGCCATGAGCGAAGTGCTCAGTTCCCAGGAGGTCGTGTGAAGCTTGTCAGCATCCAGCAGCGAGCACTGAGAACCTCCTGGGTGTGAGTGTGTGGATGAGGATGAAAACAGCATGTGTGCCCAGTCATTTCTGTTGGATTAATGGAGCTTAAAAAGACACCTTAAAAAAATCCAGGCAGCAACTGCAGGGAAATCCTACATAAAGAACCACTTAAAGATACCGACGAACACGAGAAACCTCTCACATAGGAGAGTTTTCCAAGACATAAGCTCCCTGTGTGTGAGGGTTCAAAAGTAATCTGCTTTTGGGAAGAGGTGTTGGATTTAATTAGGCAAATTCTGGGTAAAGAGGCTTCTCTTAAGCCCTAACTATGCACTAGGAATATTGATTCAGAGTGTATTATGTCCTCAAGAAATTAAAGGTCATTTTTATGTACATTCTGTCAATGGACAGAAGATTAAAGCTGTGGAAGCTCAGAGTGGCTGAAAGACATGACTTGTTTCACTAAAGATCACAAAAACAAGCTTTATTATTACATTTTTTTGAGAACTACAATGATGAAGCATTTAACGTATATAACATCGGCCACTGTAGAGGCAACTGAATTATGCTTTGATTAAAGGTTTTTAGGGATTTTTGTTTTCAGCAACTGTTTGTTTTCTTTCCATTATTTCATTTTATCAGCCTTGATAATTCTGTTCTTGTTGACAATAATGACAGATTTGGAAAGAACCCAAGGTTTTGTCACGGTGTCGGCTGGTTCTCACCAGGTTGAGCATGCTGCGCAGCATGGCCAGCAGCAGGAAGGCAGCCTCGGTGTACACATTGTGGATGGAGCTTACTACTGTCGCACTGGAGGCCGGCATGCCAAAGATGAACGTCCAGATGGAGTCCAGATCAAACTGAGAAGACAAACACACACAAACACTGGGGTAATATACTGTACGCACGACACATTATTTAATGTTACTACGTTTGTGTGTTCTTCCACCCATGTCTTGTTTTTACATCTAACAACTGCTAATATCTGTATATGAAACAACAGGTATTCTTGACACATCTCTTATCAGGGCTCTGTGACACACTTTAATGTGGTTACAGCAGCAACTGAATTTCAGCTTTCCTACTGACTTGTTGTTAGTCATGCTAGATAAAAGTAGATACAGTAATGGGAGCTGGAACCGTAAATTATCCTCAATTTACAGTCAGAATCTGATGACTGTTGAGCTGTCAGAGACCATTATGCTGGCAGATCTGACTCACACTCTTACTAAACATACGCAAATGTCAGTGCATGCTTCAGATGTAAAAATGTGCCCATTTGTCACTGCATCGTTTCTAAAGAAGAATTATTTTGAAAAATGAAGGCTAATTTGAGGAAGAAAGAAATCAATCAAGTGCTTCTTAAAACATGAAAGTCAAATTTCTGAATTTCATATGTGCTAATTTTAAAGAGAAAGAGAATGAAAAGCAGCACTTATTTGTTCAGTAAAATGCAGATCAAAAGCAATCAGCAGATCTATTATTAGTAGAAGAAGAAAAAAAGGTTGGGTATACTAACATGTACCTGCAGGCTGTCTGGCAGCTCGGTAACGGGCTGCTGCAGGAACAGCGCCATGAGCAGGAAGTAGATCTCTGGCACGTTGGTGTGTTTGGGCAGCAGTGTCTGGAGCACAGGGAATCCTGGGAAGTGGCAAGCGTCCCTGTTGATCTCACGCACGGTGGAGCGCCCTCCGGCACTGCGGCCCACGTTGAAGCCTTAAAGGTGGGTCGGAGAGTTAAAGGAGGAGTCAGTGTTAAGAATATTGCATGATGGTAGACAGGTGGCATTACTGCACACACCTTCTGACTAAGGCACCTACTGGCAACTCTGATAGCTTTTGTACATGGTTTGGGGTTTAATGGGGTTTATCAAGGAGGTGGTTATAGTAATAACCCAGGACTCTAATCTGCTAATGGGGCTAAACAGGCAGGATATCAACTGGAAAATGATTAGTGACTAACAAAATAATTCAAATGATAAGGATTTGGTTGAGCTGGCTGATAATCTCCAAATGTGAATAAAACTAAGGGCTTCAACCTGATAGCACACACTGTGACAATGCTACAGCTGTGGTAGCTCTGTTCTGCCAGCAATTCTTTCATAAGCAAGGTCAATGGTTCTCAGCCTGGACATTGGTAAGATGATACTGTCGTGTACTTAAAGTAGAAGTAGTAAGTAAAGAGTAAAAGTAAAAAATAGACAAATTTGTGAGCATACACTTAATTTTTGTCATCAATGTGTTTAAATAATGAACAATTAGAGCATAAAAGAGCCTGGAGAGAAAACGAAAATCATCATTTTGAGGCAAAAGTACAGTGACGAACTGACGAGGTTGAAAACCATTGAGCTCAGGAGGGACTACAGTCGCAGCAGCAGGGAGAGCAGGGAGGCAAAAAATGAGAGGACGAACCCTTGGCTGTGCGGCGCACAAACTGTGCAGCTTTCTGTTTACTGAACGAAGGCCAACTCCGACGGAAAGCGTTGCCAGAGTGAGGAGAGGCGTCTGCTGAGCCATATTACAACATACAGTATATACACTGCACACAATTATGCATGCTTCTGACTCGTGTAGGAGGTAAAGTCAATGTTAACACTGTGTTGCAGATTTTGTTTGACTAACTGTGCTGCCATGATGGTCATGAAGCCACCCCAGGCTGTGCACTCACCCAGCACTGTGCCGATCTTATTGGTCAGGACGGAGTCGGTGTGGTCCAGCCATCCTCCTCCACACAGGCCCTCTTTGAAACGGTTGAGGATGGACTGGTTCGAGAGCAGCACCACCAGGATCCACAGAGCTGCCGTGACCGTACTCGAGTGAAGATGTTCCTCCATGAACATCAAGAGCCAATCAAAGCCCAGCGTCCGCACAAGCTCCTCACATGCCCTGCAGGGGGAGACAGAGAGCGAATGGGGTCAAGTGATGGTCCAAATGTAGCGTTACTTCTAAACTTCTAAGCATCTAAGATTACTTTTTGTGTTAGCTTTCTAATTAATGGCTGCAGACTGAGCAAAGTGCAAGGCAGGGAAGGAAGGAACAGAAACACAGAGCAGCTTTGCTTTAAAATGTTTCGAAGATCGAGGAAATTAACATTGGTCTTGAACATGTTTGACACTAACGGGTGACCTTGGAAGTTTGTTGTGGAGCTTTCAGGATAAGCGGATACGGGAGTAGACTTTGTCTTACTGGGCATTGACAGAGCACTTCTCTTTGGTGGTGAAGAGCAGTCTGAGCAGGTTGTCCAACAGTCGGTTCCTCAGTAGAATGAGGTTGGCTGATAGGAGACCACCGAAATCGTCATCATTACCTGGAGACACAAGAAAGTTTTCATAAGTAAAACAATCACATCTGTCAGGTTAGAAAAGTCATTCAATCCACTTGCCAAAATGGCTGCAAAGGCTAAACTAAACACATATTTATCCATCTTACTCGCCAAATATGATTCAAAATGCTTTGTATTTACCAGCATTTGGCCACATAAACAAGAAGACTGTTAGTCCATTTAACTTATTGTTACCTCCATCGATCTTCTCCTCATTATTGATTTCCATGACAACAAACTTCTCACACACAGCAAATGTGGGGAGAGTAGAGGAGATGAACTGGCCAAACCTGTGAGGTGAAAAACAAAAAGGAAATTTTAGTTTGTGTTATTGTTTTCTGTTCCTCACTTTTGGCTTCAAGCATACATTAAAAAGTATGCAACAAATACAATATACATACATAGCTCGACTACTTCTTATAATTTACATATTCCATCCTCTATCCTGTGTGAGTGAGATGCACAACAAAGTTCACCACTTGTGGACAGGTATGTCTGAACATGTGTTTACCGCAGCAGATCATATGGGTTGGGGAAGCCCTGTAGCAGCAGACTGAGCACGTTGCTGATGGCTGCTACAGTCGGCTGTGACAGCGAGGTGTCTCTCAGGGTCAGCAGCAGTCTGGGGATCAGCTGGAACTCTCTCAGCAGCTTGGCATTTTTAGCCGCCTCGCTGTTCAGTACAGAATGTGGTATACAAACACACAGAATTAGATATTTGCTGAAATGATGACATCAAAAAGTAAGAAATGGTGCCATATAACTTCTTCAGAAACATAATATTCATTATGATTCACTATTCAAACATTTCTTTTATTCAGGGCGCATCTCAAGGAAAAGAAAGTTCTGACACTTGCCTGGATTCAGTCAGCAGTTCGATGAAATGCTCAAACAGAGACAGATGGAGCTCGTAGGGAGCGTGGAGCCAGACCTGAGGAGCAGAAGGAGCAGACTGAGACCTCTGCAACACAAGTTGTGTTTGGCAGCGTAAACTACTGGCAAGGAGAGGTGGCATCTTGGCACAGATTGGCCTGGTTTCTCAAAGGTTTCAACAGCTGAATAAGAAACTTTTTCTCATCTGGTGACAGCAGCCAGTACATCCCAAAATATACCTGCCACTCTCACGGTTTCATCAGCCAGGTAGGGGTTTAAGTGGAACAAGATGCTTATGGCATATTCATATTGCATTTACCACCATAGTGGTTTCAGTGGCCCTCATAAGCCCTCACCTCAAAGTCACAGAGCAGGTCCTGGAAGGCAGTGGAGTTGGGAATGATGGAGGTCTCGTGGCCACTGTCAACTGTTCCCACCAGAGAGAAGGTGAGGTGGAGGATGTGGCTGTTGAGCAGCGAGCGCTTCTTCTTCAGCAGCATTGCCAGCAGCTGCAAAGGACAGACAACAGCAGAAATATTTTAACCATCTTGCTTCATTGAATATTGCATGATGTTTTTGTTCTGAACAAATTAAAATAGTTCCAAGTTCCACCACACTTATCTGCTTTCGGTTTGTGAGCCAGAATCTGAATCTAACCTGGTAGCCTTTGATGCGCTCCATCTCCTTACTGGCCAACGGGTTGCTTTTTACAACACACACCAAGGCTTTGACAGCTGCATACAGCCCCTCCACGTCTGACGCCATGGCAACCAGGCCCAAGATGGCTGCCGCACCGCCCACATACTGCAGATTGGTGGCAACAGGCTTGGCAACGAAGGCACGGACCCCTGAAGGTATAAGAAGAGGGAAAAGTGTGTTTTCCTTTAGTAAAGTTGCATTAAGACAATTTTAAATGACATTCTCACAGTGTCAGTGCAGTGAAGGATCAGCAATCTTCATGAAGGAAATCAAGGGGCACAAATCATGCTGAGGGGCTCATGGATAAAATGTTAATTTGGATATTTTCCTACATCCAACAGTTTGATGGAAGGGGAGGGATCATCAGTGATATTTTTCTAGTAAAGAACGAGGTTCTGGGTTGGTGACTGGTGAATTTTCATTGTTGTTGTTGTTTGCAGCATAGTAGAGTATTGTATCAAACCAATCCCATGAGCCTCTGAGCCATTACAACAATACTATATGAAACAGTATTTGTTGCTGATATTATGGGTTGTTTTCAGACTTGGCTTACCTAAATATCCAATGACTCCGGCTCCAATGGTACGTGCTGGCCCATTGAGGTGGCCGGCAGCGTTATGAATCAGCTTGACCGGAGTGGCGTTTTCATGAGAGGACACGGCGAGCTAAAGCAGGAGGGAGGGAAGAGGTTCAGCAGAAGAAATCCCAAACAAAAAGCAAACTCGCTTTATCAAGCCATTTCCTTTACTCTCACTCGATTTCACATGATGTTCTCATTTGTCATTGTGAGAGAGATCGGCAAATTTAAGCCATATATTCTGAGGAACACTGTTTGTTGCGGATGTGGTTGTTTCAGAGACATCATTGTTCATGTTGAAAACCGCAGTCTTTCTCAATCGCTTTCATGCTTTTATACAGCCAGTTATAATTAAACATGGGACAAATTAAGCAAATCAGTAGGAGAAGAAAGAGTCACCACACTCTTCTGTGATTCCACATTAATAATAATACTGTATTTATGGAGCTGTAATTATTCATTTTAACATGATGGCCAATTTAGCAAGTGAATAGGGTGTGAAAAATACTGTAACAACAACTGCCTTTATGTGGCATTTTCTAAGTTTTAATGAGAATTAATACAGTCTGTATTTTTATAAAAGAAAACCACTAATGTATTCTCTTAACTGCTGCTACCATACGCCACTCTCTTCTTATTCCAAAACAGGTCCCTGCTGTGGCAGAAACGCTGCCTTGGCACTTATTTGCCCTGCGCTTCCTGTGAGCCGTTGCGGGCCGAGGTGTAGCAGGGAGAGCGGAGCAGGCTGGGAAATAACTTGACAGGTGGGCAGAGAGATAAGGATGGAGGATGGAGCTCATTTGGAGCTCAAACGCACACTTTGGGTGGGATAAAAGGATAGTGTGTTACTGTAAATGCATAGATATATGTGTGAATGAACATCCAGTCTAGTAGACTGAGTGCATACTTTTTGTTGAGGAGTGAGTTTGACCTTCACATGCTAGTTTGCACATGCATTTATGTCTGTGTGTGTTTGCTTACATTTATAAATAGAGAGTGAGCAATGGAAACCTCCACAGAATTTCTTATGTGTGTATTTATTTATTATTTAGGACAGAATTTTTTCTTCCCTACTAACTTTGCAATTTTGCTTGCAGTGAAAACATCACCGCACTCGGGACTGTGTTTGAGAGAAAGAGCTTTCTTTTTTGTTCACTCAGTTACATCAGTCGGACATGATGTCATGTAAGTCAGTGAGCTCAACACTCCAACACCCTTGACTCAGTCGAGACTCCAGCTTTTATGCAGCTCCCTTGCTCATTTGCTACTGAAAAGCATGAGTTCCCAACATATAAAACTCATTCAGACAAACTGAAAAAAATCGACAAAAGTACTATTTTTTTGCACCTATATAGTATATCTGACAATAAACCAGATAATTCTATTTTAAGCTGAAAAACTCTTAACTATTTCAAAGAGCAACAGTTAGAGTGGCAGCATACCATCTCCATTAATGACACTTTAACTCTGAATTTGAAACACATTTTTGTTGGCTGTAGTTTTTTATTTATATTTAAATCAGTTGAAAATAGCTCAAGACTAAAAATGTTGCTTGCAGCCCATTCACCTCAGGCTCTATTTTTCAGCTTCCATGCTTGCTTTTGACAAGGTTTCCAAAGTTGGTTACATAATGGATTTAATAAAACACAGCGGTGTGATTTGATTCTACTGAGCAGTTGTACGTCTGACCTGTTTGGCGATGGCTTTGCTGTCCAGTTTGTTGTAGACTTTCCTGATCTTGGCCACGGTGAGAGTAGAGACAGAGAGTGCATAGAGACTGAAGGACACCTTCTCCTCTGGTACCAACACCACTGGGGAGGTAGGTGCTACCTCTGTCTTTGAGTCTTTACCTGGGACAATAAAAAGACATTCAAAGATAAAAAAGATTGAAAGAGACGTGAGGAAAGGGGATAAATGATAAAAAGGATAAAAAATGTTAGGAAGAATAGACAAAGAGAAAACAGAGAAGATGGTAGACTAAAGATGCATTTCCACCAAACCCTTCCGGTAGAATGCCCTTCAAACCCATACCTACATGTACCTAAACCCAAGATCTGTTTTGTGTTTCCACCACAGGCAGCACTCTTAAATGTAAGCAGGCTAACTGGAAAACAACAGACTTTTCTTGATCTTGAGAAGCTGCAGCATTTATTAACCTACACACTGTAACCTATATTGTACATTTCAGATTAGATAACCTTTTCCACTGCTCCACTCACGTTCACCGTCACTTTTCTGCCACTCTCTCACACTGTTAACACACACACATTAAGCCCTGAGCTACGCTACTCTTACAACAACAAGAACACAATGGACAACATAAAATGCTTCGTGTTCTTTCTTCTCTGTATGTAGTTGGTTATAAGGCTGCAAGCAGCAGGACAAAAGACTGCTGAGAAAAACAGGAGAGTTGGGAAATCCTACATCAGAGACAAGTCTGGTTGCTCTGATTCTGTCTGACCACTCAATGGACTGCTGTGTTTCTAGGTCCACCTTTAAGTACCAGATCAGTGTGCTAGTTACCTCAACATAGGGGTAATAAAAAAAAAAAAAAACAAGACAGAATGGTACTATTGGTACAATCCACAACTTTTGACAATGGAAAATCAAAAAGACTCATTAAAATGTGCATCAAACTGAACTGAACCAGACTGATTGGTGGAAACGTGGCTTATGAGAAACAAGAGAGACATTTGAAGATGACAATTGAAGAGAAAAACTTTCAAGTCAGCGCAAGAGTGCAAAGGCTTTTTTGAACACCACCATGAAAGATGAAACCGAGACTCACAGGGCAGGTAGACGGCCTGGAAGCTGCCCACGTAGTTGGGTCCCAGTTCATAGATGGCGGCAACACTGGTGGCAGGCAGGACCTCCTCCAGGAAGTGGCTGGGCCCCAGACGCCACACCAGGTTGGAAAGCTGGCGCTGGGCAGGCGGCGTCCCGACATACCCGTATACAGTGCTCACCACAGGGGGGTTGGTGGAGCCAGAGCCGCCTGGTGTACTGTGGATGTAGTGAAGCTGGAGAGGAGAGGGAGGGTAATGATACAGATGAGTGATTTCTGAAAGGGTCCAACACATTCAGAAATAGTATCTGAAGCTTTCAGCCACACAGTCAGTCATTTGTGTTAGACCACACAAGTGAGCTATGCTATTTTAATTCAAGCATTATATTATTATTATTGGAGCAAAAAATTAATTGATACTAGTGTTGAATTGAGTAGTTGATTCATCAGGTGACAATTTTATTATATAATTTCAAATTCAATATTTTGTGGATTTAGAATGTTGATCGGACAGAATACACTTTGAGCTGTGGGAACATGTAATGGCCATTTTCACTATTTCCTGACATTTCATGACCAAAGCATTAATTGAGCAAGCTGAAAAATGATCATAAGATTAATATATAATGGAAATTGTTGTTGGTTGCAGCCTTTAATGATGTAGACATGCTGACAGAGTATTGTATTCACTACAAAACAACATTTCAAATGTGCTTTGAGGCATCATCCATATGTTACAGCTGTGTAAAGTCAGGGCTCATGAGCTCTATGGAAACTACCATTGTTCTTGTTGATACTGGGGAGATGTGTTTTACTATGAAGAGCACCCAAGGGATCCTTAGAGACTTTATACTTAAGAGAGAAGATCTGTGCTTCACCCATTCACAGGGGACCAAAAAAAACCCACAAGCACACTGTTACATGCACACAGACACATAAGATACACATGACCGGCTTGTTGTTTCCTGAACGACGACCTCAGCAGGAAATGAAGCCGTCGTTATCAGTGGCGCTGAGAGGAAGCTGAGACTTGTGGTCTGCCTAGCTGTTTCCCTGCTCTGCTCTCTAATCTCAGGGGAATCTAAAGTCACTAAACCACAAGCCACATCACAGTCTGCTGACTGCTGTGCTGCAAGGCTACTGTTTAAAGCCTGCTTTAGAAATGTATGTATTTCTGTGTTTCTTCTTTATCAAAATCCTGGTCAGTGATGCAAACATTTTGAGTTCATTGTACAATATTTGTACTCCCTATCAAAGCAGGACTAACAGAGGCTTCAGTCCAGAGCAAATAACTACTGATTCCAATTACGTATTTGCTTAAGCTATTTACTATGAGCACCGTGCCATCCAGTGACTTAAAATAAGTGCAATCTGTGGATGGGTGGGCTCTACACACCCACTCACTCTCAGATGCTTTATATAGTAGTCAGCTATAAAAACAGATTTTAGTATGTGTGAAGAGATATGATGCACAGTCAGATATCTGCCCTGTTTCTCTCCAATTCTATCCATCTAAGTTACATGATAACAGGAATGAGCACAGGAAACACATCTGAATACATCCGCTTGAAAAGGGGCAGCATATTTTGAATAGTGCCGAAACGAAAGGCTAAAAAATTACTAAGTTGACTGACAGAAAATTAAAAAAATGTTGATAACTGATTAATCATTTAGGTCATTTATTAAGGAAATATACCAAACACTCTGCAGTTTCAGATTTTCAGATGTGATGCTTGCTGCTTATCTCCATTTTATTTTTATTGTAAACTGAATATCTTTAGGTTTATGACTGTTGATCAGATAAAACTGTCCTTAGGTTTTAGTAATCTATGATGACCCTTTTACATTTTTTTTACATTGTAAACTGTTAATAAATTGATTATTGGAAAAAATAATCAATAGATAAATGTAGGAAACTGTACGTTGCAGTACCAATGTGGCAATCTACAAACTGCACACCGAGGACTATTACAGTAATAATAACAGTAACAATTCATAATATCTGCTGCACACTGGATAAAATGTCCATGCCAGTATTTCCATTAAAGGCTCAGTCCAGCAAACTGCAGAGGAAGACTTTTCCCGAGATGCTGCACATGTATGATATCATTCAGTCTCCAACATTACCTTGACCGTGTTGATAAGCTGGCCGTCAATGTACAGCGTGGCCATGCTGTTCTTCAGCATGCCTTTGCTCATGACCAGCACCAGGTGGTGCCACTGGCCCTCAGCGATCAGCTCACCGCAGCGGAAACGAGCGCAGCAGGGCAGGATCTCATAGAAGGAGGCTTCTTCACTCGACTCGTCCGCTGCTTGATTGGGAGGAGGGACAGAAAATCAGAGGGGCGATATCAATGAGTCAAAGGGCTTGGGCAGGCGTATATAACATTAACTCTAGGTCTATGGACTGAAATCTCACAAGACAGCTTCACAATGTGTTACAGATATGCAGATTTCCATTCCCTTTACCACCCTCCCTCCTTGTTGCTGTGTCCTTTGCTTTGCTCCAGCTATCTCCAGACTTTGTTTTAGCACTGGGAGAAAGGTCTGGCTGAAGCCACTATCATTGTGGTAAAGGGGGGAAAAATAACCTCTTCCTTGTTTTGTATTTCTTTAAATCAATCACAATCATCTTGGGCAGCACCAAGTCCAGGATGCAGCAATGGTGCTCCTGCAAAATAGACTCCCCCTGACTGAAATAATCGGCCAATGGCTTTTACCAACAGCCTAAAAACTTTTAAACATAATTAAAATACATTTTCCACAAAAAAACAGTTTCCACATTAAAATAAACACTAAGATGATTAGAACTGGAGTTGTAAATTTTGTGTATCTGACAATAAACTTTTTTTTAATTTGACACAATAAATAGGTTCTTAAATGTTACTGCCGTGCTCACAGTAGGTCTGCAGCAGCTCCTCCTTGGTGGAGACTGTAAGCGAGCGATCTTTGGCGGACAGCACTACAGCCAGGCAGACGTAGTGCTGCTCTGAGGACGTGGCCCGACGGACGACGGTCAGCAGTCGCACCGGGTGGGCCTGAGGAGGAGCGCTGAAACGCTCCACGCAGAACCAGGTGGAGTAGCTCAGGCCTGACGGAGGAGGGAACAAGCGCTCCCCTGGAGGTGAAAGAGGTGGAGGGGAAAACAGGTAAGAGGAAGTGCAATAATTGTTAATAATTCAAAAGTTCACACTATTCTGTTATTATCACTGTGGAGGTAACTACAGTATGGTCTGTTCATCACAATGCTTTCAACACCACATACACGCATTTTACTCTGGGTTTTCCCAAACAACACAAACTGACCCAAGTGGAGCGCTACCAACAATAACATGTAACTCTTGATACTGCAACATTGAACTGTGCATAACAGGACACACACAATGTTTCTCTGCACAGATTTTCCTTCAAGACCACTGGGTCTTGGAGATTTACAGCACTGCAGGTTTGCTGAATAACGGCTACATTCTGGCTCCATCCCTGAGACACAATACTGGGTTTTTCCCCATTCAGAGCTCTCTGTTAGCGCTCCTTTCCCTATAAGACATTTCATTAATTTACTGAGTGCCACAGGAACTGTAATTTCTGGACAGGCTGCATGTTTACTCTTGTTTTGTTGCTGCAAGCACCTATTTGATATTGCAGCCAAAATGGAGCTAAAATTGTCCATTTTTACAGCACTGTTTGCTGATAGAGGCAAAATAGAAACAAAGTGTGTCAAGTGACTTTATCCATGCCTTACAGCTTAGTCTTTATTTGTTTAATATTGTCACTCTCATTTTGTCTTAATGCTATTTATGAACTTGAACGTCATGTTAACTTTTTTCTTCTGAGGTGAAATCCATCAGTAAGCCCCCTGAGTCATCTTATCTCACCAGTACAAATTAGTTTTCTCCAGCCATTCGTCATCTTTCTGGCCTATCATTGTATTTTGAACAAGTTTGTAATCATTTCTCTTCAGCGCTTTATCTTTGGCAAATAAACCAAACTAAATTATGTCAACTTTATTTTGACAGTATAGCACCTTGTCAGAGACAACTACAGAACAGCACATGGAGTGTATAGAAAAGATCTATACTCAGGCTTCAGGGCAGAATTAGGCAGATAATATCTTGTGCTACTATCCAAAAATTGCAAATATTATGAAGCCACATCAAAATAAGTGACACTGTGTTGGAATGAGCTGCCAAAGCCTGATGGCAGAAAAGATTCTTGGAGCCACATTGTCCTGCGGCTCGATAAACTAACACCCCGGAGCAATGCTAACTCACTGTGCCTCAGGAACAGGCTGTCACTCAACAGGTTATCAGACTGGACCAAATTAAAATTGGCCAGAATACCATAATTCACTGTCTGCTGGCACAACACCATCTGCTCGGAGCTAAATGAGCAAGGATTGATTTTTGCATTAGGCCTCACTGGAGGAGAGACACAACTACAAGCTAAATGCAAGCTCACTGGTACCATTACATTACTTTCTATTTGTTGAACTGACTATGGACTCGTGGGACTTGGATTATAGAAAAAAAAAAATCCATTCATGTTGCAGGAAAAGCTGCAGTGGAACTACTGCAAGAACAAAGACACCGTGATGAAAACTGTTTTGAGGGAATACATCTATTTCAGTAGATGGTTGATACAACTGAGGTGCTACGAGTTCCTGAGCAGACTGAGGGGATTTTGATGAATGAGTTTCTTGATGATGTCATCCAAGGATATGGGTCAGATAAGAGTGGGATAGGAAAGAGGAGGGGAGGGAAGGGGACTGAGACAAATGAGGCAAGGAAGGAAGGGAGGTAAAGAGACAAAAGGGAGAGGGATGGTTGGAAAGGAAAGGAAGAAACCGTAAAGGGATGGAGGAATGAAGACAAAGAAGGATCGAGGGTTGGAGGATGAGACGAGAGATGAAAAGGACAGAGAAAATGAAAATTTGAGTGACAGGAAGAAATGAAGGAGGGAAAGAGCGAGGTCTATAAATAGTGCTGGGTTGGAGAAGACAAGAGGAGGACAGAGTGGGGTGAGTGAGTGCGGAGGGAGCGAATGAATAGGTAAACAGATGGAGAAATGATAGTAAGGTGGAGAGGAGGAGAGGAGAGGAGAGGAGGAAGAAGAGTCTAGCTGTGCTTCATAAATACTGAATGAGGCTACAGACTAGAAAATCAACCATAACGTCATAGATTAAATTTATCTCTGCCTTCAGGTCTATAAAAACCTCTTATGTAAAATCTCTGCTGGTAAAAAAAAATTATGGTGCGTTTTGTGACAAACAGATTTGTTTTTAACACACTATATATCCAGTTAGCAATAAACTAAAGGCCCAAGGACAGACGAGGGTTGCAACTGCTGTGATACACACGGATACAAAGAGATCAGAGTGGCTGCTTGTTTGGGCTTTAGGTGCTGTTGTTTTTCTTTTGCATGCAGAAATGATGAAAACTGAAAAGATCAGAAAAAATATACTCTTTGTGGGTCCTCAGAGGTTTAAAAAAAAACCTCTGTGCCACAAGAAGAAGAAAGAGAATCAAGATGACAAAAAAGGAACGCAGGTGAACTGGGGAAAACAAGAGGAAGTGATGAGGAAGATGATGTACACATACAACACTACAGATATAACTAGCTAACACAACGACATGAGTGGTGTGTGAGTGGTCATAATTTTGAAAAGAGGGGCAAGGTAAGTGTTCAAATAGGCATATAATGTGTTTCATGTGTTTAATGTGTGTGTGGGTGTCAGTGAGTTACGATGTGTGGGATGTGCAGCAAGAAGAGATATGAAGATTTCAATCAACAGAATCTATTCTTAGTCTTTCACTGCTTTTACATTTTTTTATAGACTATTATACCCTATTTCTCAAACAATGATGTCAATAAAACTTATTTTGCCAAATAACAGTTTGTTGTCTGCCAAACTAGCTGTTAAAGCGACAAAAATGTACAAGAAATTGGCTGTTGGGTTGGTGGTTAAATCCCAACCCAATTCAAAATACTTAGTTACGATTATGCTCCCTAAAGCCGAATTAAATGTTCCAACAAGTCGTGTTTCAACACCCTGTCACTGCTAAATATCAACTCAAAATGCTTCAAACATTTTGAGTCAGAAGTGTAGAACCATGACATAAAGAACTGTTAATTTCTTTCTGTGGAATCACTCATGGAAGCACTGGGAAACTGCAAAAACAAAATCCTAGCTTTTGTGTAACGTTTAACTTTAATATGTGAATTTGCACCGATCAATTGCAAAACATCTTAACATGGTTGATGTTTGAGGCGAACACAGAACTGGGGAATCGAAGAAGAAATATCATATTAATAATATTGTACCATAGAATGTTACATAACCCTGATTCTCCAGAATATAAGCTGTTCAGACAAGAGGCAGACAGTTGTGTGTCCAGTTGAGCTAGGAGGCTATTTTTTTTTTTTTTTTTTTTTTTTTTCCCCAGCTAGCTCACGTTTCCCCTTAGTTCACCAACTAGTCCTGCAAGTAGTCAACATGTCTCCACATTCCAAGGTGAAGTGTAGAGGCCAAGTTGGTAACCATTGCACTACATTACACAAATGCAACATAACCTAGCACAGTGAAAAAGACTGAGAGAATTCCAGCTGTTTTTACCTGTACCCATCCCGCTCAGCACTGCTCCGTCACTGACACCTGAGGCGTTGGTGTTGTTGGTGGGAGCATTGTGGGGCGCCAGGCTGGGCAGAAACAGGCACCTGTACAGGATGACAGAGGACAGAATAATGAGCGTTATCTGGGGAAAACGGCCGTAACACATACAAAACATGTTGTCAGCTTACATATGTTGTCATTGTAAAGGAGATTTACAGCACTGCAGGTTTGCTGAATAACGGCTGCAGTCTGGCTCCATCCCTGAGATAAACTATGGGAAAACCTCATCTGAAGTTACAAAGAACAGTCTGGTAATTCAAGCGCTGGAGACACAGGAGCTTTGTATTATAATATGGAAATTTCAACTGCCTAACACTCAAGGATTAATGATGTATGAAAGTAGGATAAAGGTGGGATGAAAGCATACATTCAGGCTGGTTTTTCAAAAAGAATTAGCTCGTACTCAGGCAGCTGCATCTCCTCGTACTTTAGATTAAGTTTGTGCTGATTGACTGATGACTGCATAGATATCTGAATTATGAAAGGTTTAAAAGTCTCCAGTGTCCTTCTAACACGATGGACCTTTATTTCGTTCGATAAACATTTGAGTGTGATGCCTATAAGCACTGTCACCCACGTTTTCAAGGACTTCTGCAGTGGACAAAGACGAACAATCATTCCACAAAAGTACAAGGAATTTCACTCGTGAGTTGGCGTTGTGTTCTGCTGACTCACTGGCCCTTGGTGGAGGTGCTATTTTCTCCTCTCTAATCATCCTGAACCAGCACTGAAGACACTGGTGCTCTGGGGATTTGGGATTTGTGTGTGGGGTTTTTCATTTGAGAGACAAAAAGACCTCAGAAATTATGAAGGGACTGTAGCAAATTCAGCCAGAAAACCTGAAAGGCTGAGAGTGAACCACACTGGAGGATAGCCATGATGTCATGTTGACCAGCAGGAAGTCTGAATCACAATAACTAGTTATCTACACAGGCAATATAGACTAATACTTTTAGTTATTGTCTGTAGCCCTATTCACACAGGATGAGTATTACCTGGGGACTTCTAGTAATTTGTAATAATTGTGGAGGTCGTCTGCCATCTTAATCCTGTGCGAATCTGTTATGATCATAACTTGTAAAATGAAACTTCACAATCCACATTTCCATCACAAATGACCTACCATATTGTACCAAACACAGAGGTCATGTGATAATATCAGTACCGTGCAAATACAGGAGGCTCATTGCTTTCGTTCATCAGAAAGCGGATGTTACAGAGAGCCTCGACATCGAGTAAATCTGAGTAAAACGCAGACTTCGCTTATCACAAATCACAGTTGTGGGGAGGACAATTTCTAAATCACAAGGTCCCCTGGTAATACTAGTCCCATGCAAAGTGGGCTTATCTTAAACAAACTAATTGCAAAACTATTCCTTCTAATTTCCAGTATCTAAAAACAGAGCAAGGCTTGGGTCATTCTTCTTACGTAATTCTCTCTAGGAAAGAAAGCCAAACTGCAGCAATAATTCAGGACAAATCAGAGGAAATGAGCACAGTTCTGAAAGAGCTCCTCCTGTAACCTAGCATCACATTGAGCGCAGACAAAATACAATTCAGCTTCTGTCAGAAACTCTACACATAACAACAGAGGACACATAACCAATTAAGTGTAAAAAAAAAAAAAAAACCCAATAAAAATGCCACAGTCAAACAATGTGCTTGTTTGTCTCAATACTTCCCTACCCTGTAGGCCCCTCCGCCCATTGGTTCCTACTGAATCTTGGCTTGGACCTTGGTCACAAATATATAGTTTCATTTTTAAAAGCGATTTCAGAAAATTGCCTAAAACAGCTAGACATTTGAGTATTTATACATTTGTGCATTTACTGACTATTTTCAGCAGTGGATTAATAGACATCTGGTGCTTTAGTGAGTATTATTTCCAGCAGCAGGATGGTGTTTGTGAGATTGACTCAAAATAAACACCACCCAGTGTGGCTCATCGATGTGTTTCGAATAGTTTATAGCTAATATTGGAGCTCTACGGCACAGAGGAATAAGATCAGGCTTTGAAAACACAGACAACAACTGTTATGGTGTGATCGATTCATTGGTTTGGTCTCTTAATGGGATTTATTGACCATAAGAGAAATAAAGAACATTTGCTGCTTTCTCTGTTTTATATCAATATAAATGGAACATCTTTAGGTTTTGGACTGTTGAGATGGACAAAACAGTAATGAGAAGATCCCCCTGTGCTCTGGGGAATTGAGAGAGGCTTTTTATTTTTATGCTTTTTACTATTTTCTGACATTTTATATAATTAATGATAGATTATGTGCATAGGCTACATAGATCAATGATAAAAAATAATTGGTAGTTGCAGCCCTATATATAATTCACTTACTACGAGATCTGTTTATTAGCTCTGTATAAATTATGCATTTTGAAAGAGACACTAATTGAGCCCAAAATGATCTGTTTTTTTTTTTATGTGGCCTTCTCTTTTTGTTTCTCCACTTGGACAGGAAGGTCAGAGGTCAGGGTTAGCTACGAGACAGCGTCCCTGAAGCTGGCAGGGATTCAATGACTCACTCAAGGACACTTCTCAAGGGCAGACACTGTGGTCCTCTGTTTAACAGACAGTCTGTCTAACTAACAAGAACCCCACCCTGCTGCTTCAGAATAACTACATATTTACAGTCTTTTTTCCTCTTTAGTCTTTGATTAGGTTAAAAAAGGGCTTTCATCAGCTTGGTGAATGTTAATTTTTCCTTTTCCTTTCAAAAAGAAGAGGAGTTTTCTTAATTCTTCACAAAAAAGCCATTTTTTTGTCCTCTCCACCCCCGTCCACCCACACTGATAGCATCTTCCTAGCCCCTTGTGAGATGGCTGGCTGGGTGAGCGTGCATTGGTGTGTCTGAGTGTGTGTAAGCATGTTGTGCATGACAGACAGTGGATATGTGCATATATGTGTGATTCCTAATAGCAGCAGGGCCATCAATATTTCATGGTGACAGATGGGAGAGAAAGGAGGGGTAGTCTGTGTGGGTGTATGTGTGTGTGTGTGTGTGCGCGCGTGTGTGTGTCCTCTGTTTATGCTGAAGAAAAGTGGGCCAGTGCCTCGCTGCCTGTGTGCTGCTGCTTCGCTGTGTTTTCAGGAGAAACTCCATGTTCTATTCTGAGGTGGCTGCTGCGACGAGTCAAAGGGATTCTTATGGGTAAAAGAAATAGGAAAGCTAAGAAATTATGGATCAGGAAATATGATCACTGGGTGAGTGAGTGGTGGTTTCCAAAAGTAGTGAGTCATAGGCAAAAGATGCTGATGTCTGGTCTTGAAGTTTTGATTAATCGAAGATGCGTCATTACGTCCAATAGAACTGATGAAGACTATTGAGTTCACAGGAGTCTCTTCTGTCTAGTATGTGAGCAGAAAAACTTGTGCTTGTGCACATATTTATATTAAGTCATATGAAAAGACATTTTTTTTCTTTAAAATATGAAGACCTGGACACCAGGGCCTTAAGAAAACTTGCTATTTCATGCTATGCTTATACCCCCCCAAATCAACAGATATTCAATAGGAATTAGATACAGATTGCTTGTACTTAGAGAAAAAGTTCATTCCAAAATAATCTTAACTCAAGGTCCACTTACTGGCATTTTCCAGAGCTTACAACTGCATCTAACAGTCTGAGGTGAACCGAGCAAACTCGATCCACTGCTCAAGACTCTGAAATACAGCTGAGAGCTTCAGAAAAAGCTAGTAAACTGAGTTGAGTTCAAGTTATTTCATCAAAAATTATACTGATTAGTAGGTAGTGCTTCTTCACTCTGGCAACTATTGTTGAGTGCAATACTCATGGAGTAGAGAGGGATCCAAAATGATGAAGGGCAACACAGGTCAGCGGTGTAAGACATGCATGGAAACACCTATGTGTGTGGTTATATATTTACTATGCAATCACACTGGTCGAGTTGGATACACGATGATGCATAGTTGTGTCAAGATTTGTGACTGTTCCATTTCCCAGCGCCAGAATAGCAGCAATTTTATCAGTTTTATATGTTATATGGCACATCCCCAGCACTGTACCTTGACAACATCCTCGGTCATGTGGGCATGTGTGTGATGGATGTCAAGTCTGGCGTATCAAAACTAATTATTTATTCTGTTGAGAGAGTGGTTACTTTCAAATTTACAATTTTTCCCTTTGCTTCCATAGTTTACCAAAGCATAATGAATACACATAATCCCAATCAAATTGACGCTATCTAGTAATTCAATGCAGGTCAGGTAATCACAGGAAATGACCTTTGGCATTTTGTGGCTAAACTGACAGAAAACGTCTAAAATGACCTCTTGCAAGACACTCTTTTATAAATATGTATCCTTATGCATATTAATGAATAATATAACATGACATCATAAGTGTCCTTCAGCAGTTGTTTATTGTGTGTCAGCGTAACATGTGTGCATGTGTCATGTATGTGTTCCTAAAAAATGTGTGGGCAAATTGCCAAGGTCACCATCATTTCCACTGGCCCCAACATTCCCTGTGCCGCTGACATAAAACACAAAGCTCAGTGTGCAGCGCATTCTGTCAGCAGCAGCACCCACAAAGCGCACCAAAGGGAGTCATATGACATAAAAGGCGGAAAATAAGCCTATTTGCATGCAGGGCTCTACAAGGAGGCGAGTAACGGTCTCCTGTCGAGACAGTTGCAGGTGCTGCTGAAAGGTAAAAAACACAGAACCTGTTTAATTGCAGGGAAAAATAACATGTGGCACCCTGAGGTGTGTGTCACCGGTGAGGAGAATTGATCCACAAAGAGAAAGATTTAGAGAAAAGTGGTTTACAGAACGGTGGCATCATCTGCTGCTGCAACAGCATTTTTATAAGCATGTAATGAAGACTGGTCCATTCCAGGGGCTCTGGAGAAGACAATGGAAAACAAAAATCCTAATCCTTAAAGGCCAGTTTAAACTCTTCTACATCCATTTATCAACATCTTTCTAGTGTTAGCACTCAAACAAATATTTACTCTTTTAAACAATGGATCAAATTATGCGATTTAATGAAAAAATGTTTGAAGTGATGAACGAGAATTTTCACTCCTCCACTTTACGGAGGGTTTTAGCCTCTTGTAGCTCTTCAGTTTTGCTGCTTCAGTTTTAATAGCACAATTACTGTCTGGTTCAGTCTCAGCTCTCTCATCAACCCTCTTTCCAGCAGCAGCAGGCAGCTATTTCATCTAACAAGCTCTGACAACCCCACTGTACGCTACCTGCCCAGCACCAAATGGCAGACAGACAAACAAATGGCTAACTGGTGAAGAAAGTGGAGCTAAAGAACCAGATATTTTAGTCACTGGTAGAGACCAAACCAGAGCTAAAAGGAGAGTGAATACTGGACACATATTACATTTAATTCTGTATGTTGAAGTAAGAGTTTTGGCCATATGTTATTTTCTTTCAGGGTTGGAACTTTATAATTAAATGGTAGTAAAAGACTGGAACAGCGATGGATAAAACTGTACATATTCCCAAAAGAAACTCTACTTTTATCCAATGTAATGTAGCACATGAGGCTATAGTGCTGTCTGGAGGGGGGAGAGTGAATAACTCTGTAATCAGGTTATGTATACATTTTATACATTTCCTTCCCATGTAGTTCACATGAGAAGTGACCCACAACCTTTCCCTGGATAAAAAAAGCTAAAAAGTACAAAAAAACAATTTTTACCGTGTACTAATGAAAGACCAGATATGTAACCACTCAAACTCAGGTTTTAATGTTCATGCTGACTAACCCGAAGCCCTCCAGCGAGGTGTCAAACTCCACAAACGCAGGCGTGACGGCCGACCCGTGCAGGCGTATGTCATGGGGAGTGGTCATGGACACCAGGCACTTGACTCGGGTGAGGGGGACGGTGCTGCTCTCTGCGGAGCGCACAAGGCTGCGGCTGATGCGATACTGGCCGTTGTCCTCCGCCGGCGTGGCGAAGACGCTGTCGGGACCGAAGCCCTCCATGGACATGGTCATGCTGTCTGTGAAGTCAGGAAGGACAGGTTACATTTAGGGGCTGGAAGCCCAGTGCTGAGATGATAATCCAACAACCAAACAAGTGACTACTCGTTTTAATCTGGGACATTGGCTGTGGTTAGTAAATTTGTTTTCTCTAGTAACTAGCTGTAATTTGGCAACCCCAAATGTGGTAGCAGTGGCAATTTTGATATGACGAGGCATTTTTTACATCAAATTTATAGTCTGTGATCCAAAAAGAGAGACACAAATAAACTTTTCAACCCATGCTGAGTGCCTGAAGTGAAGATGATGACACTTCTGACTGTCACCGTCACCTCTTGCGCTCTTTGCTAAGCACTTTATAGCCTTCATGCTGTCTTTACTACTGCCTGCCTACTTTACTATTATGTAGCTCGTTTTATCTCCTAATATACAAGCCTGATTCCAAAAAAGCTGGGATGCTGTGTAAAACACAAATGAAACAGACTGTGATAACTTGCTCATCCTTTTTGACATATACTGATATCCGTAAATATCTGCTTATTCTGAATCTGATGGCAGCAACATGTTTCAAACAAGTTGGGACAAGAGCAACAAAAAAACCTGTTTGGAACATTCCACAGGTAAACAGGTTCATTGGTAACAGATGAGTTGCTAGCAATGGAGGCTCAGTCGTTCACAAGCAAGGATGGGGTGAGGTTCACCACTTTGTGAAAAACATGACTGTATAAAGGAGATTACTACACTGGCTGGGGAACACTTCGTACACACCCCACATGTGTTTTTAGAAAACTAATTAGAAAACTCAAAAATAGTAGGTATGAATCTGTTAAATGTGTTTAAAAAAAACTTTTCTTCACACTTCATTTTTTTCATTCAGAAATTTCATATTTTGGGTAAAAAGGCCTTGAGACTGACAGCTGGATCTGGCCAATGCCAACTCCCATGACAGTGAGTACAGTCAAACTCTCTGGGAGTTGGCGGCATTAAATCAAGGACGGATGTTCATTATCCTAGAAGAACTAAAATAAGCACTTGGTTGAAGGCCCAATCTTTTAATTTCTACTACAACATGGGTTGCTTTTCTTATTTGTTAAGAGTCAGTGCATCTGACAAAGACAAATTAAATCAAATCAGCTACTGCGACACCCACCAATGGCAGCTAATAAACCATGCTAGATTATCTTCTCACACACAGAGAAAGATAGCACTGCGTGTTCAAACAGTGGCTGCTTGTAAAGTGCAGTAATTAGTAAGGACTTAATATCCATTCTCAGCTGGGAGGAGACACAAGAAGCAATTAGGACATGCTGAGGAGCCCACGAAATTACAAACATTAACAGCTGCTAATAGAAAACAAACCATTTGCATTAGATTCACAGTGGCAGGTCGATCTTTGTTTAAACAGGGAGTTTACACATCAACTGGATATTAATCAGAGGCCAAGAAGACTGCTTTGTGTTTCCTACAAATTGATGCTTTTCTTAAAACTGAATGCTGCTTTGTTCTTTCTACTAACTCTGAACTCTGAGGAGGAAATAAGCTGCACTGGCTATAATGTAAGGGTTGTACTGTACATACGAAGCCAGGCTCTTCCCCTGACTTTGTAATCATCTGAACTGTTCTGAATGTACAGAATCTCCTCCCTTTGCACCGCCCAGCCTGTGCTAGTAATTTCCACCGGCAATTAAATAGCAACAGAAAGCTCATCCTCTGCAATCACAGCCTATTCATTGGAGGATTCGTCCGAATGATCTCAGAGTGAGAGTGAGCAAAGAAAAGGAGCAGGATTGCCAGAAGATTGATGGCCTTTTTTTCAAGCTTTTAGTACAGAGTGAAAACTTTCTCCCGGGAGGAAGCTGGTATCACCGTGGCAGATGGGAACGGCTCCCAAATGACATTATCATTTCATAACTGTACTAGAGGACTGCTATAGACTAAGCTCTTCAATTCTCAGCTATTAAAAAGCGATAGGCTCACTTGCAAAGAGGCGTATGTCCCCAGAACTTCAAATAACATGTTATAATCGGTGATAAAAACACACTCCTAAGAGCATATATCTTTTGATAAATGTTTTAGAGAATTTACACTGCTTTTTTATTCATTACAAAATGCATTACAGCAGTTTTTGGGAACTTTTACAGAGCAATATACCAAAAGTATTGAGCACTACAGTTACAGCATTAATTTGAAAGTTAAATATTTTAGATATGACAATCTTTACTACACAAAATTATAGAAGAACAATCCCAAGATTTTACAGTTGAAGATGAAATTTAGTCTAATTATCTTTCTATTATTTTTCAATGATAAATAAATGTTGTGTTGATAGTGCTATTTTTATTTATAAAATGCAAAACATTGACCATATATATTGACATCAAAAACAAAATTCGAATTTCGAGACCAAACAGTATCTAAAATTAACACTTGAAATGTTTTTTGTTTTGTTTTGTTTTGTACAGAGATACAGTCAGGGGCCCTGAAGGAATCTCAGTCAATCTTCTGTTTTCAACAGATCTGATAAATAGCGGGAACAGTATTTCCTCTGGGACCCCTGGCCCTGTGACTATCATGTGGTCAAAGCTAGGATGAGAGTTGTTATTGTCTTACTTCTCATCTCGGCGTCGTAGCTGAGAGAGCTCGGTTTGTGGACCCGGTACTGCTTCAACAGCTTCTTGTCCCAGGCACCACAGTTCAGAGGGTTTCCAAGACGTAAAAACTCCCTGAAGGGGAAGATGAGCAGGATGTCAAGAAAAGAAATATACCAACAAAGAAAAAAAACACACAGAGGATGAAATCACAATGTTACTTTTCTTCTTATGATTATTACTGATTAACTTTTTCTATAACCATATCTAAATAAATAAACTTCTTATTTTTTGATCAACCCTCATTTACTGCACTGATTACTTGTTGTCACTGTATGGTGTTAAAGTAAATTCAAATTTGGTAACTCAACATCCATCTGTATCACATCCTTTGAGTGGTTTTAAAGAGGAAGTATTTGTTGAGTCCGGGAATTAAACTATGCTAGGCTACAGAGCATGCAGAGAAAATATATGCATGAGTTATAAGACTCTGGAAAAGAAGGTAAAACCAATTTAAAGCAATAATGCATTTTGTCCATTACAACTTTACACAATACTCCAACATATTTAAAAGTTAACTATAAAACAAGAAGTCATTTATCAACATAATATGCACAATTTACAATCCTTGTTATTAGCCAGGCCTGCAGTGGCTCAGTAAGTTAGGTACGGCTCCAAGGCTGCCAGGTATAGTCATTGTATTCCCAGAGGCACCACCAATCATAAACATGTCCTATATGTTCTCATGACACTGTAAAGCACTCTGGGTAAAAGCATCCATCTAAATGTATGCAGTATGTGTAAGTCAGCAGTTACTTTGCAGGTTGACTGCCATGCCTCAACAGCTGTGGTTAACAGCATGTTTTAGCCTGTTTAAAAGTCAATGATGAGGTTGACTGGCACTTAAGTGTCTTGAATGCAAAGAGTCGCAGTGATGGTTTGTGTCAGTCGTCTGAGCGCTGAGCGAGAGACACTGGCAGCTGGAACCAGACGACTTCAGAGCGACACCAAAGAAACAGACAGACTCTGGTGCTTAGCTGGGGCTGACGTTAGCGGAGTGAAGACGAAAGAGAAAAACCACACGAGCAGCAGAATTATGAAGGGAAGGTGACAGAAGAAGACTGACAGAACAAGAGTGAGGCAGACAGACAGTGAGGGAGGAGAGGAGGGGAGGCCGGGAGACAGACTGACAGCTACTGATATGTTTACCTCCAGCACAATTACCGGGGGAGGGGAAATCAGCCGGGGAGGCCTCATTTACATATAAAAAGAACCATCCATGTGCATATCCAATAACTTTACCCCCTATTCTTCAACCCCAACCTCCCATCTCTAACCCTAACTGGCCAAGCGGGAAATGAAAATCGCTCAGTTTTGTCTGCATACACAGCCCTGCTTCACACGCTAAAACCTGTCAAAGCAGATTACGCTTCCCAAATGTCATTTTCAGCCACTGGAGGAAAAAGTCACCTCTTTGTTTAGCTCAACAGGCAACACTAAAAGTTAGTATGTTAATATGCTGGATGCAGTAAGAATAGTAGCATATTAGTATGGTGATTACAAAGTTCGCATCTGGTCTTAGTAGCACGTCCCATCACTCTGACCCCAAATTTCCTGTCATCTCTGTGCTGTTGGCTAAGAAATAAAGGCTTATCATGCCTCCAAATATATTAAAGATTAGGAGATTTCTCACAAAAAAGAACTGTGTACATATCCAACTACAATGTTTTTAGAAAAAAAATGGGCCTATAGCACTACAAGAAGTCAAAAACTCCTCATGATGTGACAAGCTGAGATGTTCTAAAATGGCCATGGTACAAATGACAAACTCTTGATGTGTTGTGATGAAGTAGGCAAGTAACTAAGTAAGTAAAGGAGAATTAAAAGGTGCTTCACATGAATGCGAGAAATATAAATGAATAAATAAATAAAGTACTGGTGTGGTGCTTCCTTAGTAATGTTAATTTCAGGGATATAGTAGTCTACATAAGACAGGTCAGTCCAGTACCTGAGTGCCATTGGCTGCAGGGCCTGTGAAGCCAGCCTCTCAAACATCCTCTGTAGCGGTGGGTGCAGTGGATGGTCTTCATCGCCCAGGGCCTGACTGCAGCGTTGCAGCAGCCGTTGGTGGAGGAAAGCTTCACAGAGCACCTGCTGGTTCCTCTCACTGTTCACCAGGAGCTGGAGGATGTTGGCCACTGCCAGCTGCAGGTCGAGAGCATGCTGGAGGAAGGAGGAGGAGGAAGTGGATTTCAGTTTTCGCTATTATATTTGATTTACATGATTGTTGTGTCAATATGTTGGACTTGATTTTTCAGGCATTTGATTTACTCGATTTGCAAAGAAATTGCATTCTTACTATGTCAACAAACAATTTCTCAATTCACGTTCCATTAAACGCAATATATCATTGTTTTAAGATACAACTGTCTGGTTGGCTTTGACATAGAAAAACCGATGTGTCCAACTGACAAAAAACTTTCCTGCCCTGCACTGCATCCCCTTCACCCACTTTTACAGGAAGTGCATGTTAGCACATGTCCCTCTTGTGTTTCCTCACCTCTGGCTGGCTGTCAGAGGAGACGGAGGGCAGCAGGTCCAGCATGGCCAGGACGGCCCCTGGGTGGATGACCACCATGTCAGACGCAGATGAGGAGGAAGAGGGGTGGGAGGGGTTGGCTAAGTGGAGCTTCAGGTCTGTCAGGGCTTTGACTGGAGCAGGAGGCCCCGACGTACCGTAGTAGCCATGTCTAGGAATACAGTGAGAGAGAAAATCACATTTAGTGTGAAGCCCAGTTGAGTCAACTTCAACTCATTTACCATTAAGTGCTTTACAGAAAACAAGTGATAGAAATAGGTAAAATGGGAAGACACTCTCAAAAACTTTCAGCCACAGAGCACAACTTTGGAGATATTTTTAATATTCTGTTTTTCTTTATGTCAAGCAAGAAGAGGCAACAACGCTATATATTTGTGTTGAGCATTTGGTTTTGTTTGCCCTGTTACTGTTATGAGAATATGCTGATTAAGACAACAGAAAATCATCCTAATTTTAATATGAGGTGGGATATTAACACCTACTCGCCATGTATCGTGAAATCTGAGTTGTAGGAGATAAGTCTGTTTACTCTCAGAGCCTCGGCAGTTATTTAGAAGCACTACTGTACTGTAAAATATGTAACTGGCTCACAAAACTAGGGAAAGTAGCTACTAAATATTTAGATTTAGATTTACAGTCATTGTGTCCTCCAGAGGAAAACTTTGTGCCATAACTCAGTGCAAACATTCTTATAATGAGGACAGAAGCAACATCACAGAATAAACGTATTTCATACATATAATAAATGCTTTGTATTTAACATATTAACTTTTTTTTAGCATTAGTCAGCTGTCCTCATGCTTCAGAGGTCAAGGTGTCAGTCAGCTATCGTTTCACCTGAAGCACAGAGCCCTCCTCATGTGCCAACAGCAGAGAGCAGGAGATCTGCTGGGGCCTGCAGTCGGGCAATTAGGCAAAATAGGCGCGTTGCTGCGATGCAAATTAGAGAGTGGCAAATCCCCCCTCAGGAGAGATGCTGAGCTGGAAAAGGCCGGAGTCAGCATAAAGTGCTGGAGAGGTTCGATGTGGGGCAGGAAACTTAACTGGGCTGTTCATGTTCACAGTGGCTGGCAGCTACTTCAATTGTTGTTGTTTTTTACAATAATCATAATAATTGTATAACTGGACTTCTGAGTTATTATCTGCTGCATTTCAAGAGCAACAGTTGACTTGTGTTTGGCTGGCGGTAGACAACATTAGAAGCAAAATCAGCATACCCAACTAACAGGAAATTATACAGTAAGTGTGCCAATCCATGTCAATCAAACCGCGAATTTAAGATGTCACTGTAAATTAAACTTCACAAGTAGACGTCCAAATGTTTCTCCAAGAATTTCAGAGATATTTCCTGTTTTCTGGGGTGTTCACAAAAGTGTTATCACCATCCACAATGTATTTTAATATTTTATGCACTCAAGTTTTATTAGTCTGCATACCACCAGTTTGGAGTATACTATTTTATCACTTTTACAGTGTGACCACACTACATAATCTAAACCTGCTTAGTTTGGGACCCAGCTTGGGACTACGTCACCTATTAGCCGGCTAAATTTGAAAACACATCGTTTCCCTGTGTTTTGGCCTTCCTCCAACACAAACCCAGTATTTTATCAACACAACACAAAAACAGTCTCCAGTGTGGATAAGTTTGAAAATGTCAGTCCATTTAAGGGTGGTGACAAAAACTGTAGCTTGTGAAATAAGTTCACAGTCATAAAATAGGGATTTAATGGATGTCTCAGTCCAACAGTGCAGGGACGATCTGGCTGAACAGGAAGCATGGAAAGGAAAATATGTAAATGAGAATAACTAATTTGTGATTTTGGCTATGTTAAAAAAACAGATGAAGAGACAGAATTGTTTCTGTTTCTTTAAGGCAGAACTCAGTGCACATGATGTTTTGGTATCATCTGCTGAGTATCATTTGGACAGAGATTAAATGACGGGACATATTTTCAAGCCAAGAAAATCCTAAACAATTAGCATCTTGCTGTCTTCACGATGTATGGGATCTGAAATAATTTTGAGTACAGAAACCTGTTTTATAATGCAAAAAAAAAAAACCTTTTAGGAAGTCGAATGGCGGCAGGAATAACATGTGAAGAAGAGTTTTTTTAAATACACAAACAAGGACAAGGGCCCCATCATCACTAATTGTGAAATTAGTCCCCCTCATGAATATGCAGCCTTTGGAGTTTATCCAGGCAGACAGACGGGGGGAGACGACTGAAAGGAGACCCCCAGTTTCACCTTGACAGTTATTATAGCTCACTAAAGGAGTACATTTAAATGTCCTAACTGTTTTTCCTTTTGTAAATGAAATTCAAAAAGCAGCAGAGTCTGGGTTAGTGTGGAGGGGGGGGGCTTCAGCTGAGAGAAAAGAAAAGAAAAGGAGGGGGAGGAGCAGGAGAGTGAGGAGGAATGTGATGAGAAGAAAAATGCCTACTTTAGACCGACAGTAATTTGGCTGAGTCTGTCCACTTTCCCTGCCTGAGAGCAGCCGTGGAAAAGTGCTTCAAACAAAGCGGTGAGACGGACATTTTGCTGTGGTGGTGACAAGAGAAATATACTTCACAGGAGTCATTTGATTCTTTTTTGTTGGTTCGTCACATCGTACTGATTTTTGAATAATTTTCCGCTGCTTCAACTGTTCCAACAGACATTAAGACAGATTTTTCCATAGAAAGGAGTGTAACATGAGGCGTCATTTCCATCGCTCTATCCAGGAGATTTTCATTGTTTCATCATTAAAAGACCAACAGAATTCAGAATATTTTTACATTTTTAAGTTTATAGCAAAAACGCTTGAGGTAGAAGAGCAATAGGAACTAGTGCTGAAATAACAATGATTTATTGTTTATTTATCAAATGTAAGGATTTGCTGATTGTTGCCATCTTATCATTTGTAGGCTGCAAGAAAGGATTTTCATGATCAATTTACCTGGCAATGATTTTCTTCATTCATAATATTAATATTAAATATTGGCATATTTGTTTGAAAAATATAGATGATTCATGTATTATATTCACTTTTAAAGTGACAATTGCTTTTAAATAAACTTCTGACCACTGCTTTGTTTTAATTATCAGATGAAAACCTCCATTTTAAGGTGTTATTAGATGATGAAAAAAAAAACAAATTTGAATTCTGCTTCCTCACTTTATATTTTTCCTGTTTCATCTCTGTAGCTGATGGCAAATGCCTTGCCACATTTTCATGATTTGCTAACAGATTCACGTGACAATTAGAGGGGTTAATGATCATTCTGCCACTGGTGGGCGCTCTTAGTGTGGACTGAAGGTGAGGAAAATGGAGAGGAAGGGATGAGGGTGAGGAAAGTGGCAGAGCGCTGTAGCTACCTCTTCCTGGCGAGTGCTGGCGTGCCCCACGGCGAGGGCAGCGAGGTCTCATGAGTCAGGCAGGGAGGCACCTGCTCCGCACGACTGCATGGCGGCAGCACGCACGCACGCACGCACGCACGCACACACAAACAAGCACACACGCACACAAACCAAGACCACGCGCAGAGGAACACATTCAGATATAATCATATTCACATACACACCAAAATGCACATACACGCACAGATTTTATGAAGACACACACACACACACACGGGTGCACACACACACACATGCAGCCGCGCAGATGGACCGGGCCGAGGATGAACAGCCAGACAGCACCAGAGGTTAGAGGAAGAAAAAGAGAAAGAGAGAAAAGAGGGAAAGAAGCTGTTAGTGGAAAGCTGAAAGGAGAACCAGGACCAGAGATACAGCTGGAGCACATGCATGACGCCAGCTACAACTACACATGAGCCAGCCGTGTAGTGTTGTCAGAGTGAGCAAGAACTTCATTTTAATACAGCCGGAGTTTGAAACTTTGAGCAAATATGTACAGAAACTGGTTTTGAATGCGACCTTGAGGTGGCGCACACATGCACAGGAGAAGAAATGGGAAAATAGGACTATAAGTGATGATTCAGCATCTGTTTCTTAACTGCAGTGATGAAAAAAATCAATCAGCCTGGAACAGCACCAAAACACATCTTCAACTCAAATCCAACCCAATATAAACGGTTACGAAATATGTATTTCTATTTTAGTCAATCATTTCTTGATGTTTTGTCTTGCTTGCTGTTGTATTAGTAATAATTCATTTCTGAATATTAAACATTTACACTGATTTCACTCACTGTGCCATCATGACAACATTATCAGGCTGCGCAGCTGAATCCGAGCCACAGCGAGCTTCTTTATTAAATGTTTTCAGCTGCCACGGTTCAGCCGTGTGTGTCTCAGCAGAAGAGGTTGACTGAGCGGGAGCTGTGACTGTACAGAATGACCTGACTGATGTAAACACAGCTGTGGGACTAGCTGAAAGCACCTGACTGATCTCAGCCTCAAAGGCCTCTTTGCTTACAAAAAAGGATTGTTCTGCAAGTTTTTGTAGTAGAATTCAGAGCATTTTGTTTGCTTTACAAGTTGTAGCATTATATTGTAAATACTTAACATTTTTGTATTGATCTTCACTGTGGCTAAGAATGATGTTGACATAAGATGCAGTATATCAGCTTTGTTACACAAATACTCTCCAGTAATAAGTGTAATAATTATATGATCACCTAAGATAAATAATTGGAACTCACATAATGAAATGATACATGCAGATCTAAGATTTAAGATATCACAATTTCTCACTTGTATCAGTGTGTCAGCTTAAGATGAAAGTTTTTTAGGTCACCTGAAAAGCACTTGTGCTGATACAGCAGGAGTTATTTGTGTAACAGTAATTCTCCTCAGGCTGAATAAATTGGACCCTGAATGTTAAAAAAATGTTCAAAGGGGGTTCTTTTAGGATTCAAAGGGGGTCAAAAGCAACATTATGATCCCCTCACCAGTAAAAGAGAAATAAAAGTTACAGATTTTATTAAGAACTCCCAACATGTTAGAGGATTCTAGAGAAAAATGTGAGGGTTCTTGATCTACAACAGAAATGTTCTCAGGGAACATGTGGCTGCAATCTGTTGAACTCTGACTAAAATGTCCTCGCTTTTCTTTTACATTACTCGCTAAAGAGTTGGTTCATTTAACCACCATCAGTAAATAAATAACTTGTTGACAACTGTGCTGCATCTTTATTCATTTATTAGCTCAATAATCTGACTGCCTGCAAACAGATGGCAGCCTCCAAGTTACGTTTAACCCTTACTGGCCTGATCTATAGTGCAATATATACATTACTGACAGGCTCATAGCCTCACACAAAACACATGTATATGATACCTACTGGCTATTGTGTGATCAAAGCAGACTGAATTCCTACAGTAATTAATTAATTTTTTTAGTCATTTCATTTAAGTCATTCTTTGAAGAACAGAATTTCACCCTCTGTGCTACATGTATTAGTGCTACTACTAAAATCTTTACTTCAAGGGTTGAAATGCCCAGTTTCTGCACTCCACTCACCTGTCAAAAGAGTCAGTGGCCATCTTGTACAGGTAGATGAAGAGCTTGCTGCAGTGTTTGAGCGTGGGACAGACGCTGTCTCCTGCGCAGCCTCCAGGGGCAGCCTCGTCCTCCAGCAGCCTCTGGAAAGGCTGAGCATTGGAAGGGAACACGCCTGTGGGACCCAGCTTCTTAGTGTCGGAGAAACAGCCCAGCAGCCTGGTGGGAGGTAGAGAAAAGTGGTTAACACGAGGAAAGTTTGGCTCGAGAAGAAAAAGGATAGAAAAACACTAAAATATAAAAAATAAATTCTGTCTTTCTTTGGACTGTGATGCTGTTGTAACTTCTACTGAAATCAGAAAAACACCAAATAAGAAGCAACAATAATTTCTTCTTACATTATCCTGCGTCTACATTGGTATGGTAGTCAAGTGGTACTAAATAAAGCCCAATCTGCACTAGACTACAATTATTTGGGAACCTTTTCTGTTTATGGCATTTGGCCACCACATCTTTATTTGGTGCAGCGCGTCCACACAACATGAAGTCTGCAAAAATTCTTAATTTAATATCCACTTGGTAGATTTCTTCTGGTTCTCTCAATCTTATCTTATGGTCTCCATCAGTAGATAAAGGTTACTCAGCTGTCATGGAGATGGATCAGTTTGTTATTGTGTGAATTCAGGGACTTTGATCATGTGATTTCATACTTAGGACAACTCGGCAAACTCTATCCGCTGTTGAGGTCTCAAAGGTGCAGCTGAAAGCTCCAGAAGAAATCTAATAAGTGGACCTTTAGTAGAAGAATTTTTTGTCAAACTACTATTGCCAAGATCCAGGATGAAGCTTGAAGCTCAAAATTTGTGAATAATGAAGCTAGTCTATTAAGTAAAATGTTAAGATACCCTGTGGAGTTGAACAGACTACTACATTTGTTAATTAATACAATCTGAAAAGTTCACAAACAGCATGATTTTAAATATATGGCTTAATCTGTATTATAGAAGTACTAGGTTGCTAAAGACGATATTTGAGTAAGCACACACGCATTTAAGGCTTAAGGGTCTCTGGTATCACTCCTTCTGCGTAGACCTACCTCACAGCGTCGGCCAACTTCTCGTACTGGATCTCCGTGCGGAAGAAGTGCGAGTTGGCGGGCTCGTAGCGCATGGCGGCGGTGAGCGTGCAGAAGACGGTGAGCAGAAGCTCAAACACTTGGTTCTGGTTGACGCGGTCCCAGCCATGCCGCGGGGGCTGGCACAGTGAGCGCTCCATGGCCACCAGCAGAGAGGTGATGTAGACGAAGCCGCCCACCTTGCGGAACACCGTCCGGGTGCGGTGACTCTCACGCAACACTGCTAACAAAGCCTGAAGAGGAGAGACACACAATTTATGTTTCCTTTACAGTCAAAATTCTTTATTTGACAAAAAACTGAGCTGTTTACAAACATACACATTTAATGATAAGGAAATTAATGGTTTTTACATTGCTTTCCCCAAGGTGCACCAGTTGCCGTATAGTTTATTCTGGAGATGTCACACTCAGTATTTCTCTGCATCATTTTAACTTTAGTTCACTTACTTATTTTACATTTTGTTACTAAATTATTCTCTCTCCCGTGTTGAGTTTTCATATCATTTGGCATTTGTCGCCTCATTCAGTCATATCTCTGTTCATCTACCCATTTTCCTCTCATTCTTCTGTTGCAGTGAGACATATTTATGAGCCCCTCTGGGTTTCTTTGTCTCACTGCACCGACCGGATTTTTTTTCTTCCCCCTTCATTTTTATGGTTCGCAGGTTTTATGGTTCGCATTTGCAAGTAACCTAAACTGAAACATCAAACTGTAACCTAGATATGAGTTTGGGGACCCAAAAACAGCCTGAGAGCACAGAATGACTGTGACAGGCAAAGTTTTTAATTAGCAACTGACAAGTGGAGAAAACGTCAGGGACTGGCAACAGATGAAGCTTGAATGACACAGGTGAAGTGCAGCATAGGCACTAAACAGGGAAAACAGGGCTCAGTACCACTCTGCAGAAATATCTCTCAGACCTCTCTTTTTGATACAAACAAATTTGGAATGATGGGACAAAAACATGTATTGTTCTGAACATGTACACTCACATTATTAGTCCTTCAGTGAAAAATACAAGAACATTGGTTCAGTCCAAATACCTGTGGTACCAATGATGTTGCCACTTAGACTGCCTTGTTAGTTGTGAACATCCTACAGATAATTATTAAAATATGCTTGCACGTTATCATGTTAGGAAAATCAAATTTAGAAACTCAACAAGCACATGTTGTAACTTCTCACCACTTGCGGTATCAAAGCATGTTTTGGTCATGTGCGCCATGGAGGCATTTTGTGTTAAAAATTAGTCCACAACACCAATAAAATGCAGGTGAAATGTTGAAAGTCTCAACAGCAACATGTTCTTTCCAAAGACAGTGTCTCTGCTTCCCTGAATCTGAAGAACAAGCTGTAAACAGTTTTCATTTCTTCAGTAGAAGGCAGTTCTAATGAAATCTGTTGGCAGCAGAATAAGCAGGATTATGGGAACACTGTTTCTGGAGAGAACATTTTGCTGTTGATGTTTTCAAAGAAGCATATTCAGTGTTTTGAGCCCCAAATAAAATGTCTTTGACCTCCACTCTATTGCAGTGGCAAGAGAAATCTCACTGAACAGTTTTTTTTTTAAAGCTCAAAAAAGCTCTGGAAAAAGCTACTGACTATTACAATGAACTTCCATACTCAAGATTCTTAAGATTAATCTTAGAGCTAAAGTAATCCCTAACTAATCTGTCATAAAACTGACAATATTATGATTATATCTATATTCCCATGAAAAGCCTGATAGAGGATTTTAGCCATTTTGCCCACTTTTACCATGCAAACCATGAAATCTGTGACCATTACACTAAGACTATATTGTGCAAAGTCATTGGGATAGTTTCAGATATAACATTGCATCCCAGTGGAAGAAGAGAGAATAAATGAGAAGTAAAAACAGTGATACGTTTCACCGCTGAGCCAGCTGTTTCCTGCTGCATTAAAATACTGCCAGACTCAGCACAGTGGGAAATTTTTTAAACCAATCACAGGATGTTGAAGACATCCTTTTCCTGTCCTCCAAGCTGGGAAAATACCACCCTGCTGTGACTGTGTGCTGGTAAAATTTAGGTTTCAGGTGTTGACTTTACCAGCCATGAGGAGGCCTTGAGGATAACACACAACATATCAAGGTTTGACTGTGCCCTCCTCAGAGATTTCAGGGTTAAATGAACACTTTCACAAGGCTAATCAGCTTAATTTTAAGATGAAATCTATTTGTGTGTCTACAGTGTGTTACTGTCAACAGTAAATAGACCCTGATGATGAGCGAGGAAAGAATGTTTTACTCAAACTGGATTTGATATAAATTCTCTGCGGTCATTAGTTTTTTTTTCAGGGTGATAATTAAAATCCCAGAGTAATGGAATAGAGGCAAAATGCTGAGGGGTTAATCCAGCCGAAGCTTTCAGAAGGCGTGAGAATTACCTCGTCTGCTGGAGTGGAATTTGAAAATGCAATTATGTTTCAGAAAATGAGCCTCTCATCCTGTGTGTGTGTGTGTGTGTGTGAGAATGTGTGTATACGTGCCTTTATGTGCACCTTACACTTAGTGCCCCTGGTTTGAAGCAATTACTGTATGCAGGGCTTCAAATGCATATTGATTTTTTAAATTACAGACGTTGCTTTCCGTAGTGTTCTCACTGAAACTGAAGGTTTGTTGGAGCTGACATGATTGTATAAAGGATATTACTACATGGGCTCGGGAACATTTTGTAAAACCGTTGTCCGTAAGCACAGTTTGTTTGCAGATGATTGCATTCTGTTTTTATATTAGTTGTACACAGCCACCCAATTGAGTCGAGAAATCCTCCAAAAAAACTATAAAGTAAGATAATACTGTGACATAGATCCTGTGGTACACATTAAGCATTCAGTAAAGAGATATATATTTAAAATTGATTAAAAGGGATGCCACCTGACAGTAACAGTTTGAATAACTGAGTGTGACAAGACAAGGACAGTTTCCGTGAGTGCTGTTACCCGCAGTATGTCAGTCTTCAGCTGTAGTTCACTGGATGGTGCAGAGTGCATGAGGCCCAGCAGTGTTCCCATGTCATCATCTCCGCTGGGCGACAGGACGAGCTGCTGGATGATGAGCAGGGCGTGTTCCCGACACTGGCGGTACTTCACAATGTTGTGAACGCAACGAGCGCCGCCAAACTCCCTGAACAGAGCTGGAAGACAGGCAGAAAAAGGGGAAGAAATTTAGTCTTCATTAATATTAATGTTTTCAGCTGGACACAACGACACCAGACACACCATAAAAGTAATGTCCAATAATGTGTCCAATCACTTTTTAAGGAATACACTACAGTGAAGTTGATTGGTCTAGTCAGTCTGTTCCAAACACTCACAAGCTTCTTTACAACATAGCTAAATAACAATAGATAATGACAAAGATATTCGATTTAATACCGAGCCATACACTTGGCTTTTCAAAATGTTTTGACACATCTTTTACTGCAAGTATTGTAAGTATCATAAGTGTCGGGAATCCAAGCTGACTACAGCTGCTGTTCTCCAAAAAGGGGCAAACCTTTCAGAGCCACCTTTCAAACCTACACACAGTCACAGACAGATTTTCAGTGACTTATCACTTTAAAGCATAGCTGAAATCTTTATCTGCTGCTGAATGTTTCATCGAAGTGCAGAAGTTTTAAAAATGACCTCTTATTACACTTTACAGACTTGCTGTTAGGCGTGATTGACTTGGATGGCTTCTTAATGTCATGTTATTACTTTTGTTTCTTTTATTTATTATAGACGCACTTTTCATTTATTAGTTGATTGACTGAAAATGGCAACTAACCTGTCTAACGACAGTCTAAAACCAGCTCACGTTTCCTATTAGTGGTGGAACAATCCAATGCTTGGTGGATTCTGCTTTACAATGATAGAAAGAATCAAAATCCAAGGATCAAAAAGTGATGTCTCTATGAATGCTTGGCTGCCATAAGCCAGTTTTCCCACAGTGTTTAGTGCCTTTAACACCATTTTGCAAGATGAGGGTGAAGTTTTTGGTGAATCTTAGTGAGATGATCTGTTTTGGCACCTATTGTGCGACTGACTGAATCATGTGGATGTTGTAAAGTCAATTAACTTCTAATGATTAAAGGTTCTTGGTTGCTCATGATGTTGGTGATCTTCATATATCACAATAAATTAAATATAAAATTTCAGCCTGTTTACTGATGCAGCATTGTGCCTCGGACCCTGAACTTTTAGTATTGCATTCTTGTCATTCCTGTGAAGCACTGAATTTCCTTTTAGTCCTGCACTCATTGCAAGTCTCTCTAGATAAGACTTCCAGCTGAGAGCCTCAAGCGCAAAATGTAAATGTAATCAATGTGTCAGAGTGGAGGGCTACAAACATCACAAACATTATTCTGTTTTTCTGATGAAAGCCACCAGTCAAGGTCAAAGAGAACTCTGAGCTGTCAGTGTGCAGCCTGTTGGTTATCAATGTGACTCATCACATTTCTACAGATCACTGAGAGAGAGAGAGGCGCGCACACACACACTAACATACATACATACATACTAACATAGAGGGTCAATAAGAGACTGAGTGATGTGGGAGGAGAGGGAAATGTAATAAGATACTTTATTGATCCCCAGAGGAAAATTCTCTTTCCCCTGCACCTTAACAGAGAGGTCAGAGGTCAAGGCTCAGCAGCCCAGGAGATGATAGAGGATAAAAGTCTTGCTCAAGGACACTTAAGTAAGGTGGACACAGGCAGACTCAAATGGGTGACTGCACTTCAAATCAAATCATCACATTGAGTGATTTTATATCTTTGCGTCATCAGCATTCAAGGTAGAACTTGAGGCAAATGATTAAAGTCAAAAGGTACAATGTAATGTTTGTCCTTCACTGATCATGGTCCTGCATAGCCTCCTGCACAGCATAAAACAGCTGCAATGTGGATTTTCAAGAGACATCACTCGAGGATGGTGTTTGCTCGATGATGAGAGTCACAAGTGTCATCTCGTATTTAAAAATATCCTCTTCCTGGATTTAAAACGCACTTTAAGATCTTATTGACACTTTCTAAGGAACCACCCATCCTGTGTATGGCATAATATTCCTGCGCCTGAAAGTGTGTGCGTGTTCACCTGCATTAGTGTTGGTGGTGTTGGAGCCCTGCAGGAGCACAGTCAGTGTCTCCATCACCAGCCAGGCCAACTGCTTCTGTTCCTCTGCTACTGTGTTGTTTTTACAGTCAGCTGAGGGTGGAGGGAGAACACAGAGAGAGGAGAGAGGTTAGCATCAGACGCCATCACGGCTGCATTCAATACACCCATTGAGCAAATAACACTAATGATATAATGAAGGGCATGCGCTAAGAAATGAGGACGTGGAATACTTCTACCATAAGGCAATAACACAATCAAAAGAAAACAGAATTTAATTTTCTGACAGTTTGTGTTTGAAGAAATGTACATTTTTGGGTCTAATGGGTTTATAATCTGCCCTTGATTCAGCTCAATGCATTTGAGGTCAAGCCTGTAGTTGGTTAGATCTACTTATCCTGTAGCTAAACGAGTTAAACAGCCTGTAGTATTTTTTTTAAGGGTTGGACTTTACACTGTACGGTGCCACATTACTGGATGTTGTTGATATGACTTCGGATACATTTATAGATCTATAAGATTAACTTGCAGTGATTGTTGTATTTTTCCTTTGCACTACTACTACACTAAACAGTTTCAATAATTCCAATCTGAGTACATAAGAATCTTTAAGGAGGAGCTTAACAGTTAAAAAACCCTGTTTTTGCTGACTGTCAGTGGTTTAACTTCTCACTTTTCAGTAGGGTGCGTCACCATGACATCACTGTCATGTTGATGCCATGGTGCTTTTTAGCCTGGGTCATCTATTACATGCTATTTATGAATGACCTTTATGTCTTTAAAATGTCTTTTTTTAATGAGTTGATTACACTTTTAAATGTCTTTTTAAATTGATCTATCAAATGGCGTCCTTTCTCTGCAATGCTGAGCACTTTTATCTTGCCTGCTTTCTTTTCATTTATTTTGTGTTTCCTGATCTTATTCCAGTTTAAATGTAAAGCAAATGTTTTACATGAAAGATGCTATATAAGTAAAATAAACTTGAAAATTTCCGCTAAACGTGATCAGTTCTGCAGCCCTGTAGCATTAAACAGATAAAGAAAGCAAAGAAGCACCTCACCTTGGTCATTATTGTGTGGTTGCTGCTGCGTGGTTGGGTCTTTGAGCAAGGCAGCGTACTTGTGCAGCAGGTTGACCAGCACCTCCAGCAGGCCGACCTCCCGCAGCACGTCGCTGAACACCGGGTCGTGCCTGGCCAGCTTCAGCAGCGTCCGGACAGCTGTGATGCTGCAGGCATGCGACGTGCTTGACTTGAGCAGCACGCTGACGCTGAATAGTTCTTTGCATGGCACGTAGTTGAGGCTGAAGACAACAAACTCCAGCAGCTCAAAGTACTTGGCCTGGGCCTCTGGGAGCTTGGCCACGCGTTCTGCAAACTGCGACAGGGTGTGTTGCGACTCCAGGATGAAGTAGTTGGCTGGCTCTGCTGCGTAGATGTTTCCAATGGCGTCCAGTAGCATACAGGCCAGACGGCTGGTTTTAGCCCTCAGGAAGGCGTTCTGGAGCACCGAAAAGGCCTGAATATTACGCACTGTGTGACCTGGAGAGAGAGGAAAAGGAAGGAGATTATGACAAGACAAATATAAATGGCTGATCAGAATGTTCAATTAAATTCATCTATAGTGATCCCAGTTTATTCACTAATCATGGTAGTAAAAAATAACTGCAAAGAAAATACTTAATACATACTTAAATAAGACTGACAAAATACTACAAGTATTCGCAGCATAAACATAGTTTCTAATTGTCTGGCATGTCTCCATTAAAACAGCCAGGAAACCTCAAACATTAAACTGCAGTAAGCATACCAACAATACATCTCCTTAAGTCTCACTGGCAAAATGGATCTGAGTTAAACAAAAAAAAATTGAGAATTGGGACAACTTGGACCCAGACAAACAGACTCATAGGTGGAAACACTGCTCTGCTTTGCATTGCGTATGACTTTAGTGTAAGGACGCAAATAATTCAGTACAAGAGAATTGATACACAAAAAGAGCCCAACGTCAAGAGAGTGAACAGATGGAGGCTGACGACACATTGACATTTCTCAGACTCAGACTTATAGATGACTCTGCTGGCCTTGGTCCAACAATACAGAAACTGATTCCTTGGCCTTGAAACCTCCCTGGCTACACTGAAAGCAGATATCTGAGACCACTACTGTTGTTACATGAGATGAGACCAGAACGCCTTGAAGGTGCAAGAAACCTAAAGAGGAGGAGTGATGCTCTCCTGCAAAAGCACTGCTAGTATGGAAGGGAATTATGTATCTGTTCAAAGCCTTTCACAGTATTTAGTTCAGCATTTGCTGAAAGGAAACAAAAAACCCAGTTACGATGCTTTAACCTACAAAACAAACAAAAAGGTGCTGTAATTTCAACAGGGCAGCATCAGCAAGCCAGGAGAAAATATAGCACAGTGGTCAAATATCAGGAGATTTGGGATAAATATTTTTAAAAGATTTATCCAGCCTTAATACACATCTTAGTTAGAGACGCAAAAAGCAAATCTTTGATTGACCGACCAAAGCTGGCACGCTGGGCTCCTTTTAGTGAATTAATAAAATAATTCATGGTCTTGGTAATGGACTAATGTGTTTTTTAGTCCTTTGATGGTTTTATATTGTCTATTTGTTTGAGAGAATTTAACTTATGTCAAACCATTGATGATCATCACATCACTTTGGTTTTTATTAGGCATGAAATCTACTTCACATCTGATCACTCCACAGTCAACAAGACTGGTCGAATTTGTGGTTATGGTCCTTTAACATAATCCCTTATCTTTGTCATATAATTGTTTGAAGATAAATGTTTGCTTTGCAGTTTGCTTTGTCAACTTGGTGTTGGAGTAATAAAGCATCAAGGAAACAAAATAGATATTTAATATTAAATTTCACTAGTCAGTTCTTTAGCTCTGTAACATTTACGTCCCGTATGTTTCATAAATAGGTTAGGCGGTGGTATGTCCTTAACGTAGAATGGATAGAGAGAAAGAATGAAGCATAAAAGCATGAAGGATGAATGTTATCCATGAACTACACTACACACATAATCTGACCTCTATTTTGAGGTTGAGTAGCTAACAAAAAACCAAACTCTGACTCACATATGTGGGAACACATACAAGTAAAGATACACTGATGTGTGTCATCACACACACCAAAACACACACAGGCGTAAAGTAAATGTGGCGACTAATTAGGTGTGTGAGCGGACCCTCACACCATGATGGCTGCTGGTAATGACTTTGCACACAGCTGGAGCTATCATTAGGCGGGTAAACACGAGTGTGTATCTGTGTGAGTGTCTCTGTGTTCCTGCATGTGCGTGTGTGTGGTTCAACATATGGCAGAGCTCGGCTGTGTTGGTGCCACAGTGTATGAGGTTAGAGGGCTGTCATCAGCCACAGGGCGGAGGTGACAAGTCAGGTTACAACACTATACAGCTACTTGAAGCGTTAAAACCTGTCACATAAAAATGTTTCATCATGTGTGATTTCCTATAACGACAAAGTTTACTCAAAAACAAAGTCAGCACATGTAAAACCAGAATGAAACATAACTAGGTGAAAGAAAAATTAAGGGAGAAACATCATAACTGCAATTTACATTGAGTTAAAATGAATGACAATACTGTACACTATACTATATTTTCATCATCAGTTAATCTGCTGATTATTTTGACAGTAAGTCGCTCACAGTTTAGTCTATAAGTACCTATTATTATTTCTCTCAGCTCAAGGTGACATCTTCAAATGTCTTGTTTTGTATTACCAACAGTCCAAAACCCAAAGATACTCAGTTTGTCATCATATATAATAAAGAAAAGCATTAAATCCTCATATTTAAGAAGCTGGAACCAGCTACTTGGTATTGGCAGTTTGCCAATTTATTTTCTATCCAACAGCTAATCAATTAAGCGACTAATAGCTGCAGCACTAATATACACAAAACCTTCTTACAAGCTTAAGAACAAACGATGTCTACTCCTGAAAAATTATGGACATAACTAGATGAGTGCACTCAGCAGAGAGCAGATTACCACCAAGCCTCTCCCTTCCCAAACAAAGAAGACTTGTATCTCAATTGTTTGCTGTTTCTCTTGCATATGTTGTAATGCATATCAAATGGCGAATACAGCAGTCTAAAGCGATATAATAAACAGAGCAGTCAAGGTGTTTCAACAATGAATGGTGCTTGAGTATACAGTCACATGTACACAAAAAATATTGTGCTGATGCTAAATGGTAAATGTCATATGCCTGATTAGCTGCAGACAGACAGACAGACAGACAGACACATGCACATAATAATACTAATAAAAAAAACTATGAATGTTTATGCCTGAAGGGATTATAGCTCATTTGAATTTTTATAAGAGCCATTTCCTAAATATACACTCACTCCGCAGAGCAGTATAAATACTAAGACACCAAAAGGATTAAAGCAGTTTCAAAAGTGATCCCTATAATATGAATAGCGCAAAATATTAGAATGCACTCAAATTAAACAGCTGCTGGAGCTGCAGTTGCTTTGTTGCTGGAGGGAGAGAACAACATTTTAAAACTGAAATCTTTTTTTATATATTTGATATCAAAAATGTAAATGTGTAAAACTACAGAAGTAATGCATGTTTATTTGTAGTGTATTTATTGTGTCAGGCTTCTATTTTAGGCTCATTAACATGATGGCTTTTTTCATACTTATAGATGTTTATTATTTATTTTGTTTTTCAAATTTATTGTATTTCAAATTTATTTTTTTTCAATTTTGCCCATATTGGCAGGAAACTTGGGGACAGTTTGAAGGATATGACACACAACAAAAGGTCCCCCAACGGGATCGAACTAGGGATGCCCTTGTGTCAATAAGATCACAAGCACTCCCTTCTGTATTTCACTGGTTGGTTACATACTGCTATAAGGAAGTATGAGCTCATTATAATTCTTTTAGATGTAAAGTCTGGCTGCCATACAAACTTCAGCCTGTTTTTTAATGACGAACTATAAAAAGAAGAGGGGGGGATGAAAGACGGAACATCAAGCGGGACAGGTTCTTAGGCAGAAGAAGTAAACATGCAGCCCAAGACAATTCTCTGAACCACTAAAGCGTCTCTGGACTCCAAAGAGCCCATTTGTATGCAGGAGGCTTCAGGCATTCTTCTCCAGCAGTGTGACAGGCGGCAGAGTTGCCATGGTGTCTGTCAACAGGTTAAGCTTACTGGGATCAGCCAAGCATCAAAGTCATTTCAGGGATTAAGATCTGACAGAGAGATACGGCAGCTGGGGTATACACCAAGACTTTTCCACAAGTAATGCCTCTCTCTTGTTTCAGGGCTTTGGGCAAACCGAGTGGATGTGAGTGTGGAGATTCAAGAGGCGGGCCTGCGATCAGAAAATCACTGGGATGTATCCTGGATGGTGGAACGAGGGAACATCTTCACTCCCTTAACGTTTACCGTCAAAGTGTCCCTGAGTCCTACAATGGATAAAGCCAATGGATGATCATTGTAGCAGAGAAAGGTGCTTTAACATGATCCTTTTCAATGAGTCTGGTGTCACGTGTTTCGCTTTTTTACTTGCGTCTATGTTTATGCGTCTTGCCTCCATTCGATTTAAGTACAAAATGGCACAACCTTTATTTGAAAGATGTGACACCTCCTTCTCCTTATTCCAACCTCTCTGATATATCTGGAGATGTTTTCAAACAATGCCAACAGGCAGAATTTAGCATTAAATTATTGACTACAATCTCATAAAAACACCAAGACAATTTATTAGTCAGTCTCTTAATACTCTCTGACCTCACTACCCTGTCTTTGGCTCTCAGCCCCACCATCTGGTCCAAGATGGAAATCTTTATAAATGGATGTATCACAAATATATACTGTGCTTTCATTATTATGCTTTCATTGTATAAAAAAAAGGCTAAATGATTTCCTAAAACAGCTGTGTACTGTAGTTTTTAGGAGTAAATAATATATTCAGCCAAATATTTACTGTGCTGGGGGAATTTTTACTATTACTTATTCAAAATTATGCTGAGGTAAATGTTATGAGAAAGACTAATAAAGTCAGTACTGAAGCAAATAGGTGAGGTATTTTGATGTTTTGATTTTATACTGCGGTTAGCAATTTCTGTTTGGGAAGCACACATGAATCACAATACAAATCATCAACTTAGATTAAAAAGTTGCCAAATTGTATTTCAGTTGCCTGCATTTCTCTCTGCTCTTAGATAAGATAAGATAAACCTTTATTCGTCCCACAGTGGGGAAATTTACAAGAAGCAAGACTACAGCCATGCTAATTATATGCAAATCATAAGATGGAAAAGTGATAAGTGGATAGATAAGAGTGCAGCTGACTGAGATGAGATGCCGCACGCAACATGCAAGGATGAAAAGATCACTGGCAAACTCAGAAATGAGGAAGAATTCTTTCTTGTAGGTTTGCCTTATTTGAATTTAATTAAGGACATTCCACTCAGATCAGAGAGACTGTCTTTACACAGAATGTCAAATGGCTGCAAAAGGCCAGAAGACATTATGTTTCATTCCATTATGCAGGGGACAAAATGTTTTTGCCTAAGTAATAGAGATGGATCAAGGCCAGATGCCTTTCAATCATAACATTATTGAATTTTATTCTGTCACACAAACTGATTTCTTTTCTGGAACCAAACAAGCCCTAGGACCGCACAATCAAAGGATGTGACTGGTACATCAAAAAAAAGTCCTGCTAGTTATGGAAATAATGAACGCAGCTGATGAATTTAATGATTAACAAGTCACAGTTGCTACCACACCTTTCCCAGAAGGCTGCGGGAGAACAAAGCTAGGCAGCAGGAAGGGGGCTCCAGTTGTCAGGCCTGCGGGTTTCAGTTCCGTCACCCCATATGTGGTCAGGCAGGTGACCAGGTTGACTAGGTCCTTCAGCGCGTCTTTGGATTCATCCTCCTTTGCCTGTTCCAGTCTGCATACAGACAGAGAAGCTTGTACAAATGTTCATAGGACACACTCAAGGACCGTGACATGTTAGCTGTGGGAATGAAGTTCGAAGCTGTACCTTAGCATGAGATCGCAGAGGAAGGCGTAACCCTGGCACATCCGGAAGTCATCCAACAGGGTCTGTGACACATCACTGGAGTCCTTGAGGAAGCAGGAGAGGCCGGCGAACATCTCCACAATCTCCAGCGGTGACAGATCATCAGACTGCTGCATGTTCTGAACACATGTGCCCAGGCATTCCTTCTCTGTAGATGGAGGGGTTGAGGGCAGACGGGGTTAACAGAGAATAAGAGGGAAATTACTTTAATGGAACTTTAGGTCTTTATTCTTCATAATGAATCAAGAATTGTAAAACTGCATGATTAAATTTGGCAAACCAAGTGTTGTTGGTGTCGTTATCGTTTGAAAACCTTATACAGCCAGACTTGTTTTCATTTTTAAGCATATTTGCTTTGCTTACTTTGCCTACTTTCATCATGGTTCTCCAAAAAGGAAAAGAATCAGCATCAGGTTTAAAGTATTAAAAAGCTGGAGAGTAATTAGAGTAATTGAACTGCATCCAACAGTTCAATGCTGTTCAGCTAAATGGCAAATTCATCACACTAGGTTTTTTCCTGGTAACTCAAATAAAAGGATCTATGTATAATATGCATTTTCACATATAGATTAATGATGGAGGCACGATAACTTATTTTGCTTTTAAGTCTCACAACAAAGTGTACAAGCAATCATTTAGAAAGTTTCATTAGACAAAATACAAATTGTAAATTGCCTTGAATCATTTTTGAGCTCAGTAAAAAAAACTTTCATTTGCTTTGCCATGTCAGTCTCCTTGTTGGATGTAGAGATTCAAGTTTCTAGCTCCTCCACATGGATTACACTGCATTTTCCGATTTTTCATGTGGCCAAGTTCACATCGAGTAAGCTCTGATGTGGTTTGGATGATTGGATCTTCAAAGAATCTTGGGTAGGATTATATCTACATGTACACAATTATGCCTCGTCCGACCACAATTAAACACAGATGTCCTGCACACATGCTGTACATCTGTATATACCATGTATGTATTTGACCACGTTGACACTGAGGCCGTGTCGGGAGATGGTAGTGAGCACCTCCCCCGCACTCCTCCTCCAGGGCAGGTTGTGGGGTGGACACCAGGAGGTGATGGCACTGAACAGCAGCTGGAGGTCGTCCTTTTGGGCCAGCTCCTCCGCCGGAGACACAAAGGTGCAGAGCTTGACCAGGATCTGCAAGAGAGGAAAGGACAGGAAACTAACTCCAGCCAAAGGCATGAGCCTGAAAGTTGGCTGATAAAACTGCAGCTGTGAAATATTAACAATAAACTGCTTACAACTGCTTACAAGCCCATGTCTTTCATCATGGTGATAGAGGAGTGTTTGTTACATGTGCTGTTGTAACTGGCATCATTAATATAATCATTAATATAGTCGTAATGGCAATTAGAATAAATGACACCTCTCAGGTAGAATTTCCCACCATGATTACAGTAAAGGATCCACTGACCTTTTTATATCAATGCATATGTGGATATAAAGTATCAAATTGAATCGCTAACCATCTTAACCGATAACTGTCAGGCGCTACAATACTTGAGTTTATGCTGAATCAACAACAGATTTGCTGTTTCTGCAGAAGTAAGCAGAAGTGTTTTTCTACATCATGAAAAAGGCTGAAAACCAAGCCTGTAATCAAGTTTTAATTTTGGACTTTTCAAACCACAAAAGACAATTAAAATACAATAGAACTGATTTAATTATGCATGTAAATAAATTAATAAATTCTTCTTTATATAAGTGTCTTTTTGTGGTGGCAGAGGCAGGAATAGAAACAGAATAAAAATCTTCTATCTGTGGCTCTTAATGGACCAGTTGTACAGTAACCTGTCCAGATGTCTTTTTACCTGGACGAAGACTTTCTGGAGCAGCGCCCTGCGGTCAGCCAGGGGCAGCTCCTGCTGGGTGTGGCCCTGGCCAAGGGTCTTCTCCTGGGAGGCTGGTGGCGGTGGTGGTGGCGGCTGTGGGGTGGGGCCGACCGGAGCCTCAGCCATGTGAGGCAGGTCGAAGAACAAGTAGAGGCATTTAACCAGCGTGGAGGGCACAGACATGGTCGTCATGCAGTCCACCGTTTTCTGATGGCGGGAGAGAGATGAACAAAAGGAGTGCAAAAAACATTGTGAATTACAAAGAAACTCACGTCAGAAAAGAGCTCAGAGGGATCTAAAAGGAACAGCAGAACTGTGTTGAGATTTACAAGAATATCACAATCTGTTCAGTAGAAGATTTGTAGTACCCTGCTATATCATGTGTCATAACTCCACTGAAAACCAAAATATTTAATTACTGCAAACCTGAAGTGCAGAACAATATCTACTAAATACATAAAGATGAAAATGTTTGTTTTTAGTGATTTGGTAAATGATTATATTTGTTGTTTTGCTCTGGTTCATAGTTGTGTTTTATGAGGAAAAAAGCAGTAGGAAATAGCTTTGAGGGCTTTGTGTGTGTTTATTGTGTGTGTGCATGTGTGTGTGTGTGTGTGTGTGTGTGTGTGTGTGTGTGTGAGAGTGAGTGTGTATATGTCATCATGGCAAGGAAAATGACTGGAGAAAGCGATGGGGTTTGTGCTCACTGAGGCGAATGATTCAGATAATCAAACGCTGCCTCCTACACACACACACACACAGAAAAAGAAGCTCACGCTGACAAATTATCTCGCTCCTTTTTTAACTTACACACATGAGCTCTCATATAACATAATAACCACACGCAATCACACACACATGCAATCACACACACACACACACACACACACACAGTGGCTAGCTGACCCTCCCATTTACTCCATCTCTGTCTGCACCACAGAGAGATGAACTCATAAGGATGAATAACAGAGCCCAGCAGGCTACACACAGACACACACATGCATGCACACACACGCACGCTCGCACACTTAAATTCAGTCCCTCAGCTGATCGATGGAAAGGAGGAGTGGGGGAGGGAGAGGAAAAAAGAGCAAGACATTGACAGTGGAAGCAGGTCTACAGAAGAGTCTGTAGTTAATGGGTCAGTATAATGGAAGACTGGAGCGGCACCTGTGCTACACCAAGTAAGTGAGGTAGAGTGTGTGTGTGCGTGTGTGTGTGTGTGTGTGTGTGTGTGTGTGTGTGTGTGTGTGTGTGTGTGTGCACACTTGCACTTGCTATATAATAGGGGTGTCTGAAGGTTAAGACTTGGTTTTAAGGGTTAGAGTTAGTCATTTACTTGTGACGGTTAAGGTTAGGGGATGGAAAATGCATTGTGTACAGCAATAAAAGTGTTTGAGAGTGTGTGTTCCAAAGAGCGAGACAAGCATGAAGGGCATCTTGTAAAAGAAGAAGACAGCGTGGAGAGATGGAGCTACAAACAAAATATTGTTGTTTTATCATCTGGGGGAGGAGAGCAGGAGGTGAGAGAAAAAGGAGAGAAAGGGGGACAGCAATAAAGAGGGGGGGTGACGTCAGGTTTATAGGAGGCCAGCTGCCAGGAGAGTCCTTTGTTTTACTGTCTGAGACACCAGAGGAAAGGAATACAAATCCATTAAACCTAGTCAGTCACACACACACACACACACACACACACACACACACACACACACACACACACACACACACACACACACACACACACACACACACACACACACACACAGGGACTATGAGCCACCCTGCTCGATGTCAGGTCATTCTTTTTCCTGTCAAGTCTGTGTGTACTGATATCAAACAGTTATACAGCAGTATAATGAAACTGTTGCCTGTCTATCAGAATGACACAGGGGCAGGTTGGGAGGTTTCCAGAAACAGAAAAAAAGCTGGTAAATATTGTCTCTGGTTGGATAAGTTTATTTACTGAATAAGAGGCTCATTTAAGCCACCAGCAGCACTGTGCCAAAAAAACTGCTCCTTATTAATTTGAATGAGACCACTGCACTGGCACAAATTTGCACATTTCTAGCAGAATACTTGCATATAATTCTACTGTTTACATTGCAAAACATCAAGGACAATGATCAAAAAAATCAAGATGATCCTTTGAATGCTGAATTGTGGCTTGCGATATATTTCAGCTGCAAATATTTAAGTATATTATGAAAGTTTTCACATTTTTATCATTCTAAAAATTTGCAATCTCTTGCCAGAAAACTAAACTCTTGCAAACAAGAAGTGCTCCATCTATCTTTTGCAGCAGCTGCAACTGTATTTATTTTGGAGCAAAGATGCAAACTAGGTGGAGACACAAGCAGCAATAGCCACTGTGTGTGAATGGTGAATAATGAGCATTGCCTACAGAAACAGCAACAGAAAATCTAAGAAATTTACCTCAGCACCGAATGCATGGTCTGCCTGACAAGTGATCTGGGTAATGTAGTGCAGAAATACAAAAATAATAAGTGTTTAGCATGAATGAGAGAGAACATCTGAGGGACATTCAAATTCCTAGCTTTGAAAATGAACATTGAGCTGTGTTTGTTTTCATTTTCATTTTAATGAGTGGGATATCTGCGAGTTGCTGAAATAAAAGCTGTGAAGTTGTTAAGTCTTGTGTTGAGACTCGTGACGGGGGCCTCATTTTATAACTACCATCAATTTTGCTTACAGATGGGCACTTAAAACCCAAGAGCTCCAGTAGAGCAGTAAAAAGTGATGGCAAAGACTGAAGGACTGCAGTCGTATTAGACAGCTGCCATTTGTGAATACGGCCAAATGTACGAATCTAAAGCTTTACTTTAGTCATACATACATACATACATACAGAAAAAAACACACATCCCTGGTTTAACAAGACTAAAAATGCAACAATCTGGCATCTCTGCTAGCATAAAATACACTACAGTCAATCTGCCTTCACTTAAAAAGTACAAGAATGTATTTTGAAAAAGCAGACAGGACTATAAAGCTGAACTGGCCCCTAAAAGAAAAGAAACATAATTTCAGTGACGTGCAAGTGGTTTAAATCCTGACGTGTTTGTTGTTTGCTGTGGGCAGGAGCAAGGCCACTTCAGACAAGTGTGAATTAAAACGAAAAAAAGACAACTTGAAAAATAAACCTTGCTTTTATTCCCTGACAGTAGAGGATTTGCTTTGTGCATGTGTACAAGCCTGAATGTGTGTATTTTTGCACTGCTGTGTACACAGTAAGCAGTGGCACTTTAATGTCGCCCCTTGAGGCATTTATCCTTCAAGTCCTCTGCATTAGTACTGCAGAGAACACTGTCTTGAACACAATGCAGCAGAAACGAACCAGTATTAACACAAACTGTACTCTCAAGCATCCAAATGCACAAATTCTTAATGGTAAGTAAATGTAGTATATAGAAGTGCTTGAATAAACCTATAGTACTACAATGCTACTGTGGGCTGTGTTGCTTTTCTTGTGTAACTCAAAGGAAAAGCAAAGTGGTTTTAAGCAGTTTAAAAACATGTCTGCAGAAGGAGAGAGGAAGTGTTTGACAACAACAACAGTGAATTTCTGATGTGCAGCAGAGCAGGAAAAGCAGCCGGCCAGCTGACAGCGATGCTCCCCTCCAGACCTCAAGAGGAATGCAGGCCGAAAAGTTCAAAAGATGTCTGCTGACCATGGTGCAAGAGCACACACACAATGAAAAAGAAAAAAAGACCTCGCTGTCTAACCTCTAAACCAGACGCCAAAGAAGCTGCCATGTTACAATTCAGAATTATGCGGAGTAGTGTTACAGGGTGACCAGACGCTCAACGAACAAATTCAATTTCTGACTTGATCTCATTTCATGCCATTTTGGAAATATGAAATAACTTATGCTATTCATGTGACACGAATGACAATGAGTAGAAAACAAATATCAGGGAGAAACATTGGGCGCAGCATCAATTCCTTCATTCAGTGCAGGAAAGCAGGTTTAACAAATGACTGCATTTGGGGAGAAGACGGCGGGATGGGACCACTGGGGATTTTTATTTGTACTCAAGAGCCTGTTTCTCGGTTCTTACAGAGGCTGATGCTATTTTCTGCCGGGAGATCAAAGAGCGGAGATGCAAATGGGTCAAAGAAGAGACACGATGCTGAGAAACCTTTTCTTTTATTTTTTTCTTGTTTCCGCGGATTTTATCTTGCATCTACGCTCACATGTATGAGGGCAATCCTTACAAAAAACAAAACAAAACCAAAAAAAATGAAACAAAATAAAAACACAAACAGAAAGACATACTTATTGTTTGAACATAGAGCACAAAAAGAACCTGGGGATGCCAATGACGTTCTATTTATATATATTCTACCAACCTGTCCGGAGGAGGCCAACAGGTTGATGGTGGTCAGAAGCATCCAGCCACGACTCGCCTCCTCACTCTGGTTCACCTCCAGAAACTGGACTATAGCTCGACTGGCTGCCTCTGAAAACGCAAACACACACAAACACACGCACATAAAGACACAGTTAGATGTTAGATGGAAAGTGACAGCTCATTGTGGCAGGCAGATGGGCTGCTGGAACAATGATCAGTTATGCAACGAATAAATCATCTTGGTGAATGTGACACGAGTCCTGTCTACAGCTCACTTCTACGGGAGGGGGAAAATCATTTGTACTTATTAAGATGTTGTTAGCACATGTTGTAATGAGATGTGCAATTTTCTAAATTATAACCTGTCAGAAAGGTTTATTCTTCTGTGTTATATACAGTGAGGGAAGAGAAGGAACCAGCTTTTTGCAGAGGAATTCAAAAAGTCGTCAATTGACAACGCCATAAATCAGCTATGTACTAACTCCAAGACATGCATGGTTCACGGAAGATGTTTGTCCAACTACTGTAAGTGGACATTTGCCTTTATCTAATTTTAATGCAAACTTTTCTCTAAACAAAGCCTGCTGCCTTAGCGCAATAGCTTGATAATAAGACTGCACTAAAGCCCCATTTAGTCCATTGACCAGTGGAGGAGGGCAGCAGTGGATGACTGATCTGATTGTATCCCACATATTCTGTCAGCTTCAGATGGAAAAATAAACACATTTTTGGAAATGTTTGCTACCCACAAGATGAGATATCGTCTAGCCCTTGCTCACGGTCTTTTTTTAAATTCGATTTTATGTACAGATAATCCTAATCAGTTGTTTTGATGATGGCTGAGTGCTGCAGTGTCAGCGGAGAGCCTGAGTCAACTCCTGACTCAGTCTGCAGAGGCCTGGTGACCAGCTGGGGGGAGTGTGTGTTTAGACTGTGGTGTTGCAAAATCAGAGCTGTTGTCTGCTTGAAAACAACACATCACACGCTCAGACAGAGATGAGAAGAGATGATAAGGAAGGAGAAATCAGAGACGGAAAGCCTGAGACTCGCAACCCTGTGAGGGTGTGTGCGCTGTCTGTCAGTGTGTTTAATGTTGTTCCTGTGGGGAAGCCACAGTCGAAGCTGCCACTACTGTCAAAGCTTTGAGGAGATGCTGCCTCACCTGTAGTGAAGACTAACCTTTTATGTCAGATTCAAAACACATTGCATTGGTCCTTTAAGCAAGAATATCTACTGAAATAGTTACTGCTTAATATTTTAATCAGCTGTGAGATAATAGCAAAGATTTTGGTTATTTTTCTTCTTGTAAGATATATTTGCTGCAGCTTTACAGCTACATTTGCTGCAGCTTTACAGCTACATTTTAATTAATAATCTGAATATAATGGAAGGAGCAAAGGAGAAAAAAATCCTTTTAATATCTATGTCTTTATCAGCAAAGCCAAAGAGACAACAAAAACACCTGTGGAGGAGGGGAGGGAACAAGGAGATCAAGACAAGGCGCAAACCGGTTATGGGAAGCAACTTCAACTGATGCCAAAGAAATGACAAATTGATGTTTACAAGTATGTCCTATCACATCTTAACGGTAATAAATTCCTCTGTCAGAGTGCTCACCTGTGGATTTATTAGAAGCTCTTCGTCTGATCTCAGTCACCATGAGTCGTGAGACCTGGGTGGTGAACTGCAGCAAGTCGGAGAACTTCTCCGTCATGCTGCTGGGTGGAGCATTCCCAAACACCTAAAGCAGACAGATGAGATTTGGTTAAATTAGAAAAACAAGTAAAAATGCAGAAAGACATTCAGGAAAACTGGGGTAAAAAAAAACCACATTGACTAAGACATACTAATAATATATGTCACCCTAAAATAAAAAGAAGAAATATTAATTAAAACAAGAGTTACATTGGCCATAGAGAGTAAAACATCAGATATGTATTTATTTGAAAACTTTAGAGATTGTTTCCTTCATGGAGGGAAAAGACAAAATCAAATACATTAGATAGTAATTGCTATCAAAGGCTGCAGTTCCTCACAATAACAGCAGTAATCACATCAAGCAGGGACACACAGGAGTCATGAAGGTGGAGGTACACTGGCTTACATCTCTCTGGGTTTTTCCTGGCATGTCCTAATTTTACAACAACGGAGTGTGTGCAGTGCAGCCTGAGGCTTTGGGGGAGCAGGGCAAAGATAAACTACACTTCATTCAGCAACGACTCATCATGTATTTATTTACCCAGCAAATCTGACATGAAAGTAGGCCTGGAGCCGTGCGTCCTGTTGCACCGGGAGTACTCCACTTTTGAATTCTGACATGAATTATGGTACCAGTGTGTGAATCACAGCCAGCGCTGGATAATTAGCTGACAAGTCAAGAGGCCGTTGGTAAGGTACTCCAGGCTGACGAGAACACTCAACAGGGCTGCTTGCAGCTACAAAACAAAGAGGTGCACTGCTCTATCAGGGTAATATGAAGACTGTAAATAGAAAAATCACTTCACTGAGTCCTGCATTCTCTGTTTTGGATAAACACACACACACACACACACACACACACACACACTCATAGACATTTTAGTACATCCCTAGTCCCTGTCATCCCTGTGTATGACTTCCCATTCATTCTCAATGCATCAAAGCATTCATATACTGTACCCCTTTAGTTATATATGAATTTTATCCTTGGACCTCTGGTTGTTATTAGTGCTGGACTGAGTGGTGTATAATATATTAGTCAATCAACAGAAACCTAATTAGAAACAATTTCGATAAGCATGTAATTGTTTAAGCAATTTATCCAACGTGAATGACAAATATTCACAGATTTGTTTTCAAATGTTCCTTTGTTTTACATTATTATCTAATGCATACTTCAGGTTTTGGACTGTTGGTCAAACGAAACATGGTATTTGAAGATCACCTAGGACTCTCAAAACTTGTGATATGTAAAGATGCTGCACATTATGAGTTTAAAGCAAAAGGTCAAAAGCAAAGGTCTCTGATTGACACATTTTCAATTAAACTTAGTGTTGACAGTGTGTGGGAGCTCACTACCTGTGCATGACCTCATTCTCCTATGCACCTGTCTACCAGGTGTGTATTACACAATATTCCCTTTGTTAAATATTTTTGGAGATCATGTTGATCCCAGTAGGCCTGTGTCTCATTAAGTAGCTTAAGACTTAATTCAGTGCCCAAAGTTAGAATCAAAACAGGTATCTAATTGTGCTTTATTTAGCTGAATGTTAGCCACAATGTCAACATTCCCGCACAAGTCAACATGCTCATTTCCATGAGATTTAACTGCAGGCTGCTGAAACAGGTGACTCGTCAGGTGTGTACAACCATTAGTGGCTAACCATAGGATTTTAATTTCAAATAGTTCCCAGGTGACATCTCCTTTATTTTGTTCTTATCAATCCATTCATAGTATCTATTATGTTCATGACGTATGAAGCACCAACTTGTCTGTTACACCATGAGTCCAACTGAGAGTCTGACAATAATTAATAGTTTGTTTTTTTTAACTACAAGGACAAAAAACACCAGGTTTGAATGCCAACTTCACCCACAACAGAACCCAGAAGAAAGCTTTCCAGTAAACTGTCAACTAAGAGTCCTTCTGAAAATTGATATCTGTTCTGTTCTGTTCAGAATTGTAATTGAGACCGCCAACGTGCATCTGCCTGTGTTTGGACCACCTCCAGCCCTCCCTCCGCCCCTGGTGTGACTTACCCTGTTGAATACGGGAAGCATCATGTAGAGCTTCTCCTCCTGCTCCTTCTGGGTCATGTGGCGAGGAGGGTGGCACAGTTCGGAGAAGAGGCGTCGCAGGTGCATCAGGCCCAGCGCGTTGTCCTGGGGGCTGCACTCCTCCTGCCTCGGCCGCCCCATGATCCTTTTAACCATGTTCATCTTTAGCGGCTTTGTTAGACCAAAGCTGGCCCTGCAGACGGGGGAGAGGAGGTTTAAGACGTGTCTTAAAGCAACTCAACACTTAAAACATCCTGTTGGGCTTAGCATAATGCCATGATACTCTTTTGGTTCCAACTGAACTGTGTCCGCAAAACACTCAAACACCGAAAGTGGGCATTGAGATTCGTAGTCTTGTCTACTTCTTCTTTAATCAGAGTCTCTGATTTAACTAATTGGCTAGTATTTTTGCCAGTATATGATTTAGATGAAATTGTTGTACTGCCACTTGTTTTTTTGACATAATTTAATATTTGAGACATTTAGCTTCTTTTGGTAAATAAACAAAAGGGTTTTGTAGAAATTTCTAATAAGCACTATTACTTTGCACACAAGATCTACATTTTAACCTCATGTAATATAGTAAACTACAGGTTATAAACATGTAGCAAGTCACAATAAAACACAAAGACATCTTTTGTGTGACATAACCGGCTTGTGCAAATTTTATTAAAAAGGTCAGCTCAGCTCTTAAAAATGTCAATCAGCTGTTTTCACATGGTTTTCTAAGTATTCTAGGTATTATGCTGATTTTGACTCGTCTCATTGCTTGGTCAGATTTGTGTTCTTGTTTCTTTTTAGTTTAAAGTTCTTATAGGGCTGACGCATTTAACACTGATGCACTGAGAAGTCTGGCATATTTTATTGTATGAAAAAAAGAGTTCTGTCTTTTTCTCATATTAAGAAATTGAAAAAAGTTGCATATTGCGATCAGTACTGCTACAACACCACAAAATTTCAGTACTGAGTCATAGTACTTAAAACAGTACTTGCAACAGGACTGTTGGACAGATCTTATGCATTGTAGTCTACAGCTTGAATTACACTGGGGTACAGACCCATGTACAGATTACTGCGTTTCTTTAGATGATTTTCTTTGTACTGCAATAATCTTATATCTCTTTTCTTTGTAGCATGGTTGATATAAATTTAGCCATTATTTCCACATGTCCAATCCTCTCCAGACTATCTTTAGGATGGTTGCTAGGAGACTTTGCAGAACTGCAAAGCCTACATACCACACAGATAAACATCCTCTGATAAAAACCAGATAACAGGGACCGGGAACATTTGCAACAAAGATCCTCATCAATCTCAAATACAGGTTCCTTTTTCAGGCACTGCACTGTACCTTGCTCAAGGGCACACAGACAGTGGTGGTTGAAGGAGAGAAAAGCATTTCTCATTTATTTTCCCCACATGATAGAGTATGGGCCTGTAGGGATGCATGACATTAAAGAGGGATAAAAACACACTGTTCAGTCTCTCTCTCATCTTAGCAATCCACCATCACACATGATCACTACTGAGTTACGTGTACGTTTTGTTACATCTCAATGACAACTCATTAGCTCTGACCCTTGGACTCTCTAGCAGCCATTAGCAGATTTAGCAAACATGTCCTACTTTTGAAATCATATGACGCTCATGAGCATCAGACTACCTTATGTGTACATTACTGCAGTGTACAAGACATCTTCTCAAACAACGGGATTTCATTCACATCTGATCATACATAAAAATGTTCTTGTCAAGGTTATACCCCTTAAGACCTATGCTGAGGTGAACTGCAGCTAAAAAGCACTGACAGTTCACTTCTAGTCCTCTGAGAATATCAGCCAGCACAATGGACGGTTAAGAGACATGACAGTCTACCATGTAGTCCCTCCTTTCCCTGTGGACCAAGTGCAGTCCTCACAGTGGATTACTCTCACTTTAGACATTGACAAAATAGGCCATGCCCTTTCAAAACTAAACAAAATGAAAGATTCAACAATCGGGTTTTCCAGATGTTGTGGCTGACCTGTTCTAATCTGATCACTCACATAAACAAAATTCTGACTTCCTTCACACAAAAAGCTGAAAAATAAAAGCTCAAAAACGTCACTCTGTTTTGATAAAAATTGTTTTTACAGCTACAGGAAAGCGAATAAAGTAACTGCCACAGCCTCAAATCAAGGCAAGCCTTGGATCACTGCCACATATCTCTTTCCTGTCAATTTTTACTATCTAATAAAGGTGACAGAGCCCTAAAATAAATATTTAATAATTAAATAATGCAATAACCCAGACTTAAAAATTAATACAAACTTTCTCTCATTTCATCCATTTTAGATGACAACAGACACACTTGTTGTTGCTAGCTCTCACCTCAAAAAAATGATCAGGAATCTATCTAATCTATAAACAATCAGACTGATCAGCAGATTGGATAATGGCATTGGTATCAATGAAGTCTTATCAATTCCCATCCCTATCCCTAGGGCCAATACACTGTGCCATACAGTCTGCAAGCCAACCAAAGCAAAACACAGGATTTAAGCAGAGTGTTAATTCACTGCCTATTAGGGGCTCTACATACACCAGCTGAGTCTGAAGTTTTGTAAACCCGCATATTTACATTATTTAACATTTTTGAGTAAAATATTACTTGTACTGTACATCGCTCAATCTTATACACTACATCTAGGTATCCCACTGGAGAAGCATCTTGCAATGAGGGCAGCCGTCATTCATGTAATTTTTCAAAAGGTACCACGCTTCACATTTATACGATGCCACACTTTCCCAGACATCTATCAGTATGACCACATGTTCCCCACCATGGGTCAGCATCATGCTCCACTCTAAAGTCCTTGCTCAGTGGCATCTCAGTAGTAGCAACTGAGGGCTGGGTAAGTATTTTTCATTCCCTCTCCTCAGCCACTTATGTGAAGACTAAACAAATCTGGATTCAAACCAGCCACCCTCGGGGTAAGAGCCCCTCTGAGCAGACTAATTCACTCTCGGCAAGCTTCTCCATCTGTTGTCTGTGTATAAATTTGATTCTTTTGGTGTGATATCACAAGTGCTGGTACCATGAAGATATTAAGATATTTTTTAAGTAGGCTGTGGACATGACTTCATGCCTTGCTGTTGGCTCTATGCATTTCCTCCCTTCATGAAAACAACAACCTACAACATTCTGTTCTTGTGTCTATGTTGTACACATTCTTATTGAAGTGTTTGAGTTTCTTTAGGTTGAAATAATAATTTAAAAGAATGCTGCTACGTGTAGCTGCCATTTGATAGTCATGCAGCTAGTAGTTCTGAATGAGCACCAGAACCGGAGCCAGGTAAACACACAAGGGAACCATTTTTTTCTCAGCCCTGGAACTCAATCTGCCCTTTTCTGATGCACCAAACATATATATCTAAATAATGAAATTAATATCACAAACGTGTGATGGCTAGCTGACTAATGTCTTAGACTAACGACTACTAGTGAGCAGAGAAATCTTGGGAGGCAGGGGCAGCCCAAATACGCAGTACAATGTTTACTGTGACCGTAACGGCTCAGTGGAAAGATTATTAGGTGTTCCCAGAGGTCTGCCTTTTATTCAGTGCTTTCTTGTTCAAGGTCTGCTTTGCCATGACTGGCATCTCAACAACCCACATCTGCTTTCACCTCATCCCTCTCATTTCTTTAAGGACAGTCATAAAAGACAACAACAACGACGTGAAAAGAAACATAAAGGCAGAGACAGACAGCTACAAAGCAGGTTCCAAGTGACAGTCTGATATACAGGAACATGGCATCTGTGGCACTAATGAAATTTGTGAAGACTGAAGGTTTAAGTAACTTATTTTGCCTACACGGCACGGCTGCCCTCTCCGTGAACTCACACTCAAACAGCTATTCCATTTTACATCCGCCATTTGGTACTCTTTTATCTAAAGTGCCTTAGACTGTCCATGAGTGTGTGCATTCGTTTTTAGCATGCATATTCTCAAGGGAATGAGCCCCTTCACCTGGTTAGGGCTTTGCTTTGTGACTGCCGTAATCATGCTTTCAGTTACATAACTAGTTCTGTCATATGAGTGCTTTGAGCTTCTTTCCTCATTTTGAAAGAAAATTTCATAAGAAAATAACCACAGACAAGTACAATGTTGAGTTAACCTCAGACCAATTTTACACATGACGGAGATCAAATGAGACAAGACTCAGTGTTTGACATTTACAATACAGCCTGTGCTGGCAGCGATATACTCAATTCAGCTTTTACTAACCACCAGCTCTGCCTGTCTGAGATAAGGCATTAGAGCAAGCCCTACAGTATATATCCTTCCAAAACAACAAAATTATACCACTGCATGCTGCAGACGCTGATAAAGTTCAGTGAACATGTGACAGAGGATTTTTGCTTTAATAAAAGGCAATTGTAAACTGTAGCAATTCTATTTTAGTGCATGCTCTCTAATCTAGATTACATATGAAGGTGAACTTCACTGATTTCTGAAGGGATAAATTCTATATTTGTAGCAATAAGATTAAAAGATAACAGACAACATATAATAAAATGAACCAAGGGTCTAAGATACAATACACTAAGTTTTTCAAGACTAAAAGATAGACATCTCTATATACAGACTGATAATACACTGCCACTTCACTTTCGCTCCACTTGTAAGAGGAAGTTACTGCAGAACATGGAGTCTTTTCAGCCACAGGAAGTTAGAAGGCAAGCTCTGATAAACTACACTGTTGAGGGATGCTTTAAACTAAAAATTAAAATGGATTTAGTTAGAATATATAAAGTTGAAAAGATACATTTCTGCAATATTACCGTGGGACTGATTGTGAACAGATGCATCCAGGGCAGACGTTGACAATGGCTACTGCGGTTTACGTGTCAGCATGCAAATAAAAATCGATTCAGTTTTTTCATGTATGCTGACTGAGACGGTCATAATCAACAAACACTATCATAAAAGTCTTATAAGAGTGAACTGCTGACCTAGAGAGTTATTTCACAGAAACAGTCTTACACAGAGCCACGGCTTTGTTTTCAGAAGAAACTGACTCTAATATATACTGTAACATAAGAAACAATTTGTTACACTTAGAACAGGAAATTGCTGTATCAAAAAGCAGAACTATTTTGTGTATATGTGGCTGAACACGCACTATTTCACTTTGTTTTAAGAATAGTTGGGGACCTCTGAGTAACATCTATTCTTTTAAAACAGTTTCAGGTCTCTTTTTGAAGCTCATCAGTGACAGACAAGTAATCACTGCATTAATATGAGTCAATTATTTATCCTTAGTGTGTCTTATTAAGATGAAGTTTAAAGAAGTACAGGTTCATTACTATTCTGGCATGTCATAACACTGATGAGAGGAGCTATTCTCAGCACTGCTGCAGCCTAATCAGCGCTCTGCACCGCTAACATCCTTCCCCTTTCTGTGCTGACACATATATCATGTTTGTCCACTGCTTCTCATTTCTAACACTGTAATCCGTGGCAAAAACCATCGCCATAAAATAAAACAAATCACAACTGGACAAATGGGTGGAACATTGGTAGTAGTAAAACAAAGAGACACATATAAAGCTTTGAGAAAAAGCCACAGATCTACTGCACGAGCCAACACACCAGCAGTGGGGTTAGAGCGTGATCAAGATGTACTAGCCTCAGCAGCATCAGCAGAAAAGCCTGTCTTCAGCTGTTGGCTAAAATGGAAACTTGGGCTGAGCCACAGACAAGCCTGTTGAAAATCTGCCAGTCAAGGAGAAAATCTTGCTGGATGTCAAAAACTGAGAATTCAAAAGCAGAAGCAGTTGGCCTGTGGCCGGTTTAAAAATATCCAGCTCAGTGGGCCAGGATCCTCAGTCATTGTTCAAAGCTGGAAGTTTCACAGTTAAGAGAAAAAAAAAGACCCAGGCATGAATGATGGAAACCGGTGGGAGTTTCTTTACAGACGTGGATGTGTTTGGAGGGTTCTTGTGGGTGTCACTCACTGAACCTTGGTGACATCTTAAAAATAGATCCTGTCTCTAACCTGGACAATTCTGCCTCCAATGAGAAAATGTAAAGGTCATCCAGTGGGGTTACAAGTGAGATTACATATGAGAACTGATTTTTAATATGTAAAATTAAGTGCATTGTCTTTGTCATTATTTAAGAAGACAATGTACGTCTTTTTAAATAATGAATCTTGGCTATCTCTAGACTTGTTTCAATAAATTAAAAAAAACACAATCACAAGTAGAAAGCTATATTGATTTACCCACCTTAACATTATTTAAAGAAAAATTCTGGATTTTTACAACTTAGATCTCAGGGTTTCCATTGGTGTTTTAAATAATGAGCGCTAATGTTACATGAAATTATAACGTTTGATGAAACCAAATATTAGACTTGTCAAGTTCCTGAAAAAAAAGCAGCAGCAGGGCTACATCACACAGCAAGGGTGATGTCATTTTTGAGTGAGCTGACTGTTTGGACTGTCTACTAACTACATTATTAACAAGAATAGATGCATTAGGATCTCAGTGCTTGAACTCAGCAGGTGTCTGCAACTGATCAAATTGTTCGCTGTGCAGTAAAAAAGAAAACCTTTTTCATGGAAGAAATCCTGGATCTTAATTAAATGGATAACAACATAATTGAACTAATAGTAATAATTAAAATAATCGGTTATGACAACACTGTCGTCACCAAATAGCTGAGATCTGGGCACACAGGCAACAGAACTGAAACAAGGTCCAACACAATTCAATTCAAACGGTCACTCAGGTTGTAAACAAGCAGCTCAGGCAAAATTAGCAACCACTTTATCTGAAGGCTGAACCAAAAGTAAGCACTGACTAAAAGGTGAGCAATCAACCCTTTAAGTACATAAGGTGGAAATTGACTCAAGTCAGACTATAAATGGTGAGGAATATTTACAAAGGACAAGAAGACAAAAAAAACCATTATGGCCTTTGTTTTATCTTCAAAACAATCTAGGTAAACTAGGGCTTTATTTAAACCAACAGAAATGAAAATAAACACAAAGTAAACTGTAATAAACAGGAATTATTCTTTAAGCTGTATTCAAGCTGAAAGAGCCCACCTATCTTTTGTGCTATAATGCAGCCTCACTTCAGATCAAAGCCGGCATTTATCTCTGAACAATGCTGACTGTTAACGCTGCTGTACTGGGCCCTGCGTATCAGAGAGTCACTGAAGCAGACAAGAGTGCTGAGAGAATGCTAGAGTCGGAGCGCAGCAGGGCTGGGACCACAAACTGGGGCAAACACATGTCATACGACTCAGCATAAGGCTGAGCTGGAAAATCAACAAAAGGAGAGGCAGTGATCCGCAGACAAATGCAGGATTACAACTCACTCCACCTATTTGGTAAGCAGCGAGCGTCACGAAGCCACAGAATCTAGGCCTCGGACACATCATTTAGAGTTGTGTTTGTACCTCTCTTCCAGCACTCGGCTCCGAGGTACACTTGATTAATATCTCAGGGAAGAGTAGAGCTTTCTCTGAAAACAACAATATGTTTTTGATTGGCTTCCCGATGCTTCGTCTCAGAAGAGATGGTAACTCTTATTTATCCATTATGGTGTGAAAACAAAGGTTCCTAGACTCAAAATACCATATGTGCTAGACAGTAGCTGGTCACAGGTGTATAACTGTACATTCAGGTATAAACGGGCAAACATAAGATCCTTGTACCAGTCTTAAATCTCAGTCTGTTCTCATTTGACTCTGCTGTTTTGATTGGGTTGCTTTGGTTTTACTTGTCTCCTTAAAATATTTTTGATACACTGTAAATAGAGCTATATGAATAAACTTGACAGATATTGGTTGATGTTACAGGGGGTTCCATATAAAAATTGTATTAAATATAAAATACATCCACAGGATTTAGGGAGTGCTTTATTTCAAGTGAATACCTCTACATTATCACGATCCTTTTTTTTTTTTTTTTTTTTGGAAGCATAGCCAGATAAAATAAGATGCCCACACCTTTGGCAACAGAGCCGTTTTGCTTCCTTCAGAGATATGAGTCTACTTTATCTGTTGATCCAAAATGTGTTATGAGAGAATGCATGTACCTGATGGGAGCTGGAAATGGTTCAGAAGGACTGAGAACCGTGAGCACAACACCAATTGAGACTGCTAGCACAGCTTCCATATGATGCTGTTGATATCTCCAAGACTGCCACTGAGCAGCTTTGTCTGCAACACAGAATTGTTTATAACCAAACAAGCTTGGACCTTGCTGGCCCATTACTTTCCTCTCTTTGCTCTGATGTGAATCTCAGCTCACTGCATACTCGATCTATGGAAGCAGTGACATAACGGAGAGGACTACGGCAGCAGCTTTGATGATGATGACAAAGCCACAGAACCATCATCACACAAAGTGATTACCAACTTAAAGCTAATGATACTTTTTAATGTACTAGACACACAAAAACATCTTGATCACGCTATGTTATAGTCATAGCCAATGCCATTAAAGAAAAAACAACATCAAACCACTTCTTGTCTTGGCTGAACCCAAAAAAAAAAAATGAGTCAATGGCATCAATGGAATGTCAGCTCTTATGCAGTGGGAAACCGAGCTGGCTTTATTGGCCCTCCAGTCTTTTTCAAAGCATTCTCTTTAAGCGGACGCCAGCTTCAATGAACGTCTCCCAGAGTTAGCGCTAACTCCTGGGAGATGAAGGCAGCAAGTGCCCTGGAAAAACCCAACTCTTCAAAGGCTTGTGAGGTTGTTCCTCTGGAGAAAGTGATGTAATCACAGAAATGTCTCCTGTCTGACAGTTTACAGAGGAAGGTGGAAGCTGGAGAGCTCCACAGAGAAGAAAAAAAACTGGGTTGACAGGAGTGAGATAAAGCCAAACTTGTAAAACGAAATGCAAATTTGAAGAAAGTAAAAGGCTATGTAGGCAGGGTGGTGAATTCACACCAACCTCCAGCCAAACGCTGCTACGGGTGATAAACTGTCTCCTCTGCAAGCCATTGCAACACATAATCTACCGTTAGATCCTTCTCTTTGTGAGCTGACAAGCCATAAGAAGAAATACAAAATATCTTCTGACACCTTGAGACATTTTAAAAAGATAACTTATAAAAAAAAAAAAAGAAAGCAACTTGAAGTAATATGGATTTAGAGCGACAAACCAACAATGGAGCAGCCTCTAACTACTGTAGCAGGTTTCTGATTAACAGCTGATGCATGACCTGTACGAGCGTAACAAGAGCCAGAAGGGCAGGAAATGATCTCATGCCAAACAAGTCCGGACAGGACCAGAGTTGACAGCCTCCACGCTGAATATCTATTTAGGCCTTTAGTAAACAACGCCTGCGGCGTCATCAACACAGGCTATTACCACCAGCCGCCAGCCAAATGCTGGTCAATTCTACCTGTGTCGCTCCTCCCAGCTGTTTTGGCAGATAAACACTGTAAATATTGAGGTGCAGCAGCTCTGGTGAGTGGAAGACAAAAAATAGATTTATTTCTCAAAGATCTGCGAGAAAAGCTTCAGCCCACCTTTTTCTAATCAATTCAAAGAGTAATGTTGTTTTGCCAGTATTTTTTTAGTAGGGTGGTGATTATATCATTAATGGTATCCTGGACAACAAGTGGGTCCCATAGAAAATTGCTGGCTGGCTGACAGCCATAATTACAAAACACAATTACATAATTGCAAAATATTAGCCTCAGGATGAGAAAGGCACACAACTATAATAGTCATATTGATATGACACATTTTGACTTTAATATCTATTATCATTACACATTTCTATATATTTGCCCCTTTATATACATGTATATAAACCCCATTGTGGTCCACATGTACGATCCCCCTGAGCTAAAGTAAGCTACACCCCAAGGAAACTTTTCACACAATCTGGACTCCTACAACACCAAGAAATTTGTGTTAAAATGTGGTCTCATGAGGGCCAAATCCTCTTCTCCTTCTTTTCTTTCTGATCCATCATTTGTTGTTTGCAATGAAGACAATAATCTAAAATGTGAGTTTTAAGAACCTAAAAAAAAATTCCCTCATCTCTGCAAGTTTAAAGCAGCTACAAAGAATTTCTTTTTTTGTTGTTGTTGTTGATTCTGGTGGCCCCTGTCGACAATAGCAGTACCACTACCTTGTGGTCCTAAAGATTGTGATCTGGCTACCATGTCCATAAACCTTGGTAATGTTTAATCCTACAGCTAACAGATTTGGTTGCTTGGTCACAGTCATTTTGTTGAGCTAAAGCTAGAGTTAACAACATTGATTAGTAATGTTATGTCTTAATAATAAAAAGTCAACAACAAGATATAGCACAGTGAGTTCCAAAACAAAATGTGACTTTACAAGACAGCCGCTGCCGAATCACCAGACTACAGATCAGCTTCTTTCCTCAGGCCGTAAGACACCTCAATTCATCCTCAGCACTCCACTATTGAAACACAGTTTTAATTTTCAGAGTCTGACCTGGTGGCAGCCATTAAGAAATAGCCAATCTTCTCGCTGATGGTCTTGTTTGTTTATGTAGGTCAAATAGAGGCAACAGTATTAAATTCAGACTTGTTTTCATCAGTCAAAGGTTCTTTGTAGTGTGTTTAAGCAGCACTTGCCTGCTTAATTCAATTTAAAGAAAGAAATATAAATTGTGCTCCTAAATTTTAACATATTCTATTAGATGTTTCAGCATAAAAAACAGTGACACTCTTGTAAATATATCAGGAGCAATAGTGTTTCACTACATCCCAAGGGCTGCTATATTCAAAGATTTTCTGCATCAGCAACGAGATAAAAAAAATATCACAGAAAAGGAGTCAAATTTCTACCAAATAAAAGTCAGCACTGTTCTAATCTTCACACTTGTTCAAAGTTAAAACATACACCTAGCAAGCCTTGCTTCATTTTTATCCAGCACACAATGGGTCTAGAGACATCAGGGTATTTTGTTACATATACAGTAGCTCTGACTGTTGCATCTCTCACTGCTCGATGGTGGTAACTGAAGCTTATTACACGACTGCACTCAGTCACTCTGGATGTAAGCTTCCATCAAACTCTTTAAATGTCAAGCATACATGTAAATGAGTGAGGCAGTGACACTGACAAGCAACACATTTCCATCACTTTTGACCATAAGCAGCCTATACTGTATCCACCAAGGTTAGGTTTGCCAGTAACAGTAAACAAACCCCCGGTCACCGCGGAGACAAGCTCAGCACCAGCTCTTGATTTTCCCTACCTGCTGTTCTCTCTGCGCTCCGCCAGCATCTCAACTCAGCAGCAGCAGAAAAGACCAAAATATTCCACTATACACTAAGACCGACTCCTCTTCCCCCCAAAACTGTCGTCTTTCTGATAAGGAAAGGCGACGACAATGGTGTCATGCCTTCCCCTCACGGCGGAGTGAAAAGAGGAGAGGCTAAGCGCGGAGGCATGGCTTTTCTTCATTGGCAGTGCCAGGGGCTTTGTTCGCCAGCCAGCGTACTCTGTGTGTGTGTGTGTGTGTGTGTGTGTGCCTGCCGGGACTGGCACAGCTGATCCCCCCCTGACACCGGGTGGGGTGCACAGGGCTTTGGAAGAAGAGGAGAGGAGGGTGGAGTGTGGGGGGAGCTATGGCCGTCACAGTGAGAGGAACATACCATTTAGACCAAAGGAGGGGGAGGACATGGATAACTCACAACAGTGAGCACCATAAAAAATTCATCTTACGGGGATTTAGCCATCATTATGTACATTCAGGTTCAGTGAGTTCACATTAACTTTGCATTATTATGACTTCAGACACATATAGGGAATAGAAAATGTTTTCTTTAGCGCTTTCTCTGATGTGATGCGTGATCATTTTTGTGTAATCTATTTTGAGCTCCCACCACCAAGTGTACTAGATCTAAAACAATTATTCGATTAATCAATTACATTAGTCAAGAAAAAAGGCCAAACATCCTTTGGTTACGGATTCTCAAATGCAGTGTCATAGAGAGTGAAGTCTTTCGATATTTACTCAGAACATTTGTTTTTCTTTACAAACAAAGCCATGTACAATCATTATTTCAAAGCCGTCTTTCTCCTCTTTGGCTTAGGACAGACAACCAGTCCAAACATTTTTAAAAGAACTGTACCAATTAACTTCGAACATAATAGTTAACAACAAGCAGGTTCCATCGCATCTTGCCCAGTTTAACATTCTTATTGTACCCTTATTACTTCTTTTCAAAATCCACATGAAGCAGTCTTAGCATTGGCAGCGCTCGTTTAAATATGAAATATGTTTTTTTAAAGCTGGTTACTCCCATTGTTTCCTTCTTCCAAAATGGTGGTGAAGGCAACACCAGGAGCAAACGCCATGAGTAGAGTTTTCATTAAAGCAAAATTATGACACGTGTGTTAATTGCATTCCAGGTTATGTAGTTAAAAGTAGTGCCATGTTCAAATTCACATTACAGCTATTTAATTGCATGATAAGGAGAATTTCTGAATTTCTCAACGCTATAAACAGGATCACAGCCTTGAAAAAGTTCAGAAACCCACAGTAGGGGAACATCCTGAGAGCTCTTCTGAGAGTCTTCTGGTTCACTAAGGAGATACTGAAGTGTGGTTTCCAGCAGGGGCACACTGGGCCATATGGAAATGAGGCCAGCAGGGGAGGCAGATCATCCACCCCACTGAATGAAGCCTGCTATACAGTCTCCTACTCAACATACCACCAGCGGCAAGGTTGACTATACACTGGAAAGTGAAAAAAAAAATCTCAGCAAGAGAGACGTGTTGTGTTATAAAGAGCCTGAGGGGTTCTCAGTAACTTGAATCACTCTACAGCTACAGTGCAGATGTGATTTCAGCTCTTCTCTAACTCAAACATGTTATGCAAACTTGACAGCTGCTAATCACACATCAAAATTTTAGTTTCCATTCAGTAAATAATACAGTAAAATAGTTGCTGATCAACACTAATGACCATAAACCACACACGTGATCATAAACATTAAGGACTGCCAAGAGTGTTGAAAGTTATTGCCATCCAGCACCTAGTGGAGCGCAGTCTGTGAAAATCACAGCCAATCACAGTACAGCAATAAACAGAGGTGGGAAAATATCTATCCCCTGGTCTGTCCAGTTAAACAACACTACCATTACAACATCCAGTAAATAACTCATTGCTCCGGTTTAAAATGTGATCCAGCCTCTGACCCTAAGGCTGACATAACCAACAATTAACAATCAAACAACTAAACAAACAATCCTCCCATTAAATCCACAAAAATAAAGCAGGAAATGCTACAGTACACCAAAGGCAGAGGCTTTTGGATGAACTGCTGTATACATAATCAATGAACTAGTGCAGAAGTTACACTGTGTACTAAATAAAACAAAGAAATTAATAAGATAACACTGGCATTATTTCAGATTTTTTTTAAAAATCCAATGAAGAGACCAAAAACATTTGTCCATACCTCAATACTATGCAACTTCCCTATCTTGTCTGTGGCTTTCAGCCTGAAGCTCACTGGTACAGAAGATGTAAGTCTATAAATACAGGGTCACATTTTCAAAAAAAGCTTGGGAATTTCTTAAAACAGCTGGGAACTGTAGTTTTAAGCAAACATTACTAAGATGGGAGGAAACAGTGTATTTGTCGGGGTACTCTTTTCACGGGTGGAGTAATACACATTTGGTGACATAGTTAGTATTCCCAGCAGCAGGGCGGTGTATTTGGTATTGTTTAACATGTCATGAAGTGTAAGAGTGTGGCTTGATACAGGCAGAGGAATTAGATACAAGCTTCGGCTACACAGGCAATATTTTTCAGTAGGATAAACTATTGTTGGTTTTGGTCTTTTCATGGAAAAGAATGAATGAAAAGACATACAGAACTTTGACCAGAAAGAAAAATGAACTCACTGTAACCCAACATCTAACTAAAAAAAATTTTGTGTATGTCTGTATATAAATACGTTACAAACATTGCGGTACACATAAACAAAGCATATGTGCATACTACAGTATGTGCGTGTACTGTCACTGATTTTAGCGCTCTGCTGGCTCTCGTGACGCACAGGCCGTTTCCCTGGGGGCTAATTAAGAATTATCCTCTGCTGCTTTTTGACTGCACGCTGCTTCGTCTCAAGAAAGATGACAACTGGTAAACTGCAACTGAAGTCTGCTGTCTGACATGGCATTTTTAGCGAGAAACACCACACACACACACACACACACACACACACACACACACACACACACACACACACACACATGGGCTGTCTCTTTCTTTGCGATGCATTTTACACGGCCTGAGAAAGCCTGCTTGGTGCATTGAGATTGAAATTAGCATTGGCCTTGTGCTGCATTATCCACAAGATTTTAATGTAGATAACTAGATACACTTAATCAATAAGAAGCCTCACCTCACAAAGCTCAGAATACACACTGCTGCTCCCATCCCACCTCAAAGAGGGAAATGCATAGATAAAAATGGAATCTCAGATGTTAATCTTTGTTTTGTGTACATACGTCTTTCTTTGGTGATTAAAGCTTTGGTCTCATCCTAGTTTACAAAAACCTCTGCATTTATTTGCATTCGCAAAAAGTATTTTATAAGTGGGCCACGGGTGTAACACTCTTCAAAATATTGTCATAGCACCTCCAACAAACAGCTATTTACTTTTGTTCCCAATCATTAACAACAATGACTGTATGTTCTCAAGTAGCGCCTCTTCAAGCAAACTGTGCTGTATAATTAAAATTAGATACTTCAAGAGTTTTGACAGTTGGTCTGACAAAATAAGTAATTCAAGACATCACTTTGGGTCCTGATAACACAATCAATTAATCAAAAAACATGGACAGTTTATTGAATAATGAAACAGCCATTAGTTCAAGTCTCAGACATGACCTGTTGGATATCTGACATTTCCTGACATGAAAATATTAGGAGCATCCTCAGGGTTGCTGAAAAATTCCCCAATATTTCTTTGACATATTTAATAGCTTTTAAGAAGAACCGGGTAGGCTCTCCAAACTTGGTTAGAAGAAGCAATTTCTGGTACAAAACACAAACCTCATTCATGTGCATAATTTAAGAGCGTATGCATGGTGGCTATGATGAAACAAAGTGTCAGCAAGGGCATATTATATAGCTTGACTATTGTTAATCTATTACAGAACTTTGGTAATGTTTTATTACAATTAATCATTACATGAAGCAGCTGGGGTTCATGATGAAACTTGATATAAGCCAGCAGTGATTTCTGATGTTCATAACGACATAAGGGTCCCTGACAAACAATGCAGATCAGAATAATAGTGCATTTATCTCGAGTCATACTGAGTGGACCAACTACTGGAGCTCCTCTTGCAACAGACTGCAAAAACACAGGAAGAAAAATACATAAAAAACACAGTTGTAGATGTGGGGACAATGAATCGAGAGTAAGACCAGCTGAATAACTGTTTCACAGTTTGGATGCCTGTTAGCACTGAAAGCACAGCGGGAGAAACGCAGAAGACAGAAGGCTCTAAGGCTACAGTTATGACTTTATACTTCATCACACCCACTACCCACAGTTTTTAAGTAATCACAGCAAACTGGAAACACTGCTCCATGGGTATTGCACGCTTTACATGTTGTGTAATTCTTTTTGTTTGAGGGTTGAATATTTCTCAGACTAATTATAGGTAAACATATTTGATTTAATTTAATCCACGTCAATATCTGGCAATATGTCACTTAGTACCACAGGCAATGACACTGACTGATATCTAAGATCAGCTATTAGCTGGTGGTTGTTTTTTCTACTACTATATATAAGGAGTTACACAGCTTTAGGTTTGACCTACAGTTGTGTTTTAAACACTGGGGTGTAAATTGATCAGCACAACAACTGTAAAATGTGTTTGAACGTGTGTGAACAACATGTCAAGAAGTCTATTGCATTCTAGAGCTGAGGGCTGTAACTTACTGTCTGGACAAGCTTGTAAACAGACCAAAATTGGCTTATGTTGAAACCTTTCACGGTTATTGTCGGTTAGCAGCAATTAAAATTTCTATGCTTTTGTGTTTTCCCATAAATGTGATTTAGTTTCATGCTTCTTTGCAGTTTAGTTATGGCTTTGCTTATTTGAAAGAGTGGTGACATCTATTGTTGTTCATGGAGTAATCTGCTAAACAATTTTGTCATTTTTAGTTAGGGCTGCAACAAACAGCTGTTTGAATATTTTCATTACAAGATGATGTCTACAAATGGCTTATTTAGTCCTGTATGCAGTTCAAAACCAAAAAATATTCAGTTGAGTGAATTAGCTCATTGCTTGAACTGTATTTCTGAATTACTGCCACCAAATTAGCTTACTTGCTAGCCTAACCTTCTAAGTAAAAAATACCACTTCAAACACATGAAAGTACATAAAATCAGAGCCTCCTGCTGCCAGTACAAACACACAGGGCCCTGTATGTAGAAAGTCTAAATGCTGCGGAAGACCACATGCCAACAGCTACTTACACTAATCATATTAGTATTTTACTAATCAAATTAGATTAGGACATCCAAAAGATGACCAGTTATCTTCAAAGGTGGTTGACAGCATAAACTAAGACTGTAGCTACATTCAGCGCGTTAATAGCATTTTGGTAGTCGCTGCCAGTCATTTCCCTGTCTGCTTAGGCCCTGCTTCTCTTTCAAGTGATCTGTTTGTGTGCCTACTTATTAGTTAACATGGGTAAATATACTAAAATCAGGTGACTACAAGAACTTAATCATCCCTTACAATTTAAACGACAAAGTGGCTTGGGTTTGCTGACCCATCCAGTGCAACAGCTTAACCACATTCAGCTACAATACAGGTTGGACAGGCTAATGGTTTTTAAGTCAGGAGTGTAGATTGCGAGGATGGGTGGTCACCAGTATTTATGGTCCATCTAGTAATTATAGAAAATACAGCTCTAATTTAGAAATGTAACTTTTAATAGTTAAGTCAAAAGTGTCACTGAAAGGTCCAGGTGTAGGATTTAGGAGGATCTATTGGCAGAAATTGAATTTGTTTTTAATTATGATTTCATTAGTGTATAATCACCTAAAGCTATGAATCATTGTGTTTTCATTTGCTTAGAATGAGCCCTTCATATCTATATAGGGAGCGGGTCCTCTTCCAGGGAGTCTGCCATGTTTCTACAGTAGCCCAGAGCAGACAACCCAAACACTGGCTCTCTTGTTCCTGCGTTACTTGAAGGCCACCATAGGTTCTCCTGCACGCTTGGAAAAGGAAAGGTGAGGTAGGGATATACAGTTGGTTGTAATCTGCAACCTCACTGCTGGATGCCACTAAATCCTACACACTGGTCCTTTGATGGCTATTTTAAATTATATGAAACTGCCCTTTTCATTGAATAATTCTTTTCTAGACTTCTCCATTATATAAACGTTTTTTTAAAGGTAAGTTTTCCTTACATATATTCAATCTCTGTCATTCTGCTTTTTTAATTACCTGCATTTGTCAATTGAAACTCTTTAAATATTATTCTTTGGGGCATACAGAGCAGCATGAGCTTCTCACAATGCAGCAGCCCTGCAGTAAATACCAATTTGATTAAGCTCATAAAGCTCATAATATTCAGGTTCTGCTGTGTGAGGTGTTTTAAGGCCTTATTTTCAAACTTGTTGTAAGGAAATCACTTTACAAATTATTATTATTATGATTATTGTGTCTGTGTGGGTCAAACATTCACCATTCCATTCTGTACACCTGTAACAAAGAGTTATGAGCCAGCATGATGTTGTTTTTGGCAGGTGAAGGCATAAAAAGGAAGAGGCAATCAGGATAAACAATTGAGCTGCGTGTAACATCTATTTCATTGCTACCAAGTGTGACTGAATGGGATGTAAATTAATGGTGCCAGTGTGAATTAATACGGGAAACAGGTATGTAATTGGAAAAGATTAAGATGTAACCCACAGCCATTGTTGCAGCAGAGCATCTCAGACCCAATTAAATAACCTGATACTGAACATAAAAAAGACCATCTCACTCATTATACTGTCTAACAATGTGGGAAGAGTAAATGTTGGCTATGGCTGATTAAGTTTGTCTACAGTCCCCTGAGGAGGTGATCTTTGATCAATTTTACATTGTAAACCTGTAAAGAATGTACATTTTCAGATGAACTCTGTTGGCACTGGAACTGATGCTATTTTTCTGCCCTGCCTGCAAATGTTCACAGCTGCAGCCTGCAGGCACTGGGTTCACAGCAGTTATGACACTGTGGGGGAAGCCAACAGCAATGACTGAGTTGCACAAATGACAGAAGCACAATATTTCACAATATAGTTATTTTGTCTTTGGAAAAGGAGGTTCTTATTTCCCAATCATTTTTTCCCAATGCTCTTCCTCAGTAGTTTAAGTAAATGTATGTAGGTCAACCTAAAACAAATTTGCTTGTAAACATACTGTATGTACCTAAGACCTGGAGTGGTGCTTTGCACTATATGCTTTTCAGTTAATCTTTAACTAAGTGTATGAAGTGGTATCTCTTTGGATCACATCATTTACTTGGCCACATCAGACACCTTCCTCTAGTGTCTGGAAGCACTGCAGAAGTAAAACCATTTCCCTCATGTGATCTGTCTCTGTCTGGTAGCTCACTCACACTGTTAAGGGACACGGCAAACACAAGAGCAGGACAGAAGTTTGTAATAATGTTAGTTGCACCATTGTACACATTTAGTTTCAGCCTGCAAGACTGAGCTGTTGTCAGATAGTTGGGTGACTGTGCAGGCAGTCAGCCATGTAATCAGGAACAATGCAACACACAGGTGACTTTAAGGTGCACATCAGACTCTATAAGCAAGAAATGAGGCCATGTAATCACACTAAATATGCCAGTCACTACCAGCTTAGCCTCCCATACTGTAATGTTGAGTAAGAAATCCAGCCAACGCCACAGACTGTAGCTGTAATGGTTGTCTCACACCGGTCTGCGTCCTCCTGTGTTTTCCACTGACTCCAATCAGTCCAAATCCTTCAATCACCACATTATAAAGACACTGACTGAAAGCACAACACAGCTGAATACCTGTAAGGTGTAACAGAGACGCTGCCAGCTCTGCTAGCTCACATCACCACCGTTTAGGTTAGTTAGCTAACGACCAGCTGATCCCACCACTAGCATCTGAACGACAACTGTCAAGCTAAACAGCGACGCTGGCCTTCAATAGACCCAGTACAAATAAACATGCTGGCCTGTGTTTCAGTAGTATGCCTGGTTATGACTTTCTGGACGTCACTGTTGACATGCTAACATTAGCTTGAACGTCGCCGTGGATGTCAACGCCAGACGGGATGCACATTCCTGTCTTTGCTAGCTAACTCGTATGCTAGGCGGCTAGCAGCGCAGTGCTAGCTAGCCGCTCCGGGGACCGCTGTGTCTTTGCGGTTATCCGCCATCCACTCACCAGAAAGCAGTCAAATCCTTCGGCTAAAACGTCGACGATAACCCCCAATGTGTCAGCTACGTGGGGCACTCCGTGTGTATCCATATGTCACGAACCATGCTTTACTCCTAAAGTGGTCACTGCTTCCTCTCCTTCCTTCTGGTAGCCATTTTTCGCCAGTCAACAAACCAACATCGTCCCGAGCAGCAGCCGCGATTGTCCTCCCAGCATCATCCTCCTCTCGTCAGGCCACGTCTGAAGGACGAGCCCGACTCCTGCTGGACACAAGGAAGAAGACACCTCATGGATTCAAATTCATTCAAGTCATCTGTGAGATGAATCAGGATAAACCTTAAAAACCCTGTGTAAGGAATATCAGCCTCTTGTTTTGGAATTTGCTTTTCATTATTCCATATATTTTTAAATCGTAGAATAGCATTTTGTTTTGTTGCGTTTGTTATTATTTCTTACTTATTTTATGATGCATTAAATGTATCTCTCATTCACCATGAAGATGAATGTGATATAAACTGTACAAGTGATTGTATACTTGCTCACCTTTCTTTGTATTTTTTAAAATTTCGTTGTAATGTTTCTTTAGTTGTATCTATTTTAAAGGTAAATTTAGGAGAAAATAAGACAAACAGAAAGATAAAAAATGAACCGTAAATAGGACTTAATTTCTGCATTAATAAAACATAAAAAGTATGAGCTGTAAATGTATTAACTGTGTCTGTATTTGCATGAATTGTTCTCTTTTGTAATACAAATTATCAGGATAAGAGAAGCTCAGTGCAAAACTTTCTTTAGTAATGGAAAGGGTGTGATTCTTGCTTAAGATGTAAATTAATTGATTAATTTTAGGAAGTATAAATTTGTATTGTAGACAACATGAAGACTGTGCATGTAATATGTATAATACATATCCAAAAATGGTGCTAGACAAATATTCATCTTTCTTTCATTCTTTATCTTGAATAAAGAAAAACAATACAGTGTAGACAGGAGGGGATATTGTAGTAAAAAGTCCAGTCTCATTCAGTTCTGCAGCAGAACTGAAGAAGCTTCTTAGATGAGAAGCAAAATGTCTTCAAGCATCTACAACTAAGTCCAGCTGCCATTGGTTCAACCTTTATTTGTGCACACCATTCATTTGGATCACATGAAAGTTGAAGTTCATTCAAGTGTTGTTCATACAAACAAAAAAAGTGTTTAAAAAAGTGTGATGAGTTTCACACAATTTATCCAATAAGTGATTAAAAACAATATACATGCAGTTTGAAGAATCTTTTTTTTTTTGTCAATTTCTCTCCATTTTGTTAGTTTCATTTTCAATATGTTGAATAGTCCAGATTGTACTTTTTCTTGTGACTGAGGAACCTTTAATATATTGCACAATATCAATTCAACCTGAAGCTTAAAACACTTTGTTTTTTTACAGAAGCATTTAGTGTGTTACTGAAGTGCTGGATCAGACCTGCTGCCTCTGGGCCGACTTCACAATCTCTAGCAAAGAATCACTGGGTTTCACTTCCTAATGTAACCTCCAGTCGAGATCTCAGAAACAATTTGACTCCATAACATTGTAATATCAAATATGAGGCACTAGGTGACAGCAGTTCTCATTTGAAAACACACATTCAATCAAAGCCACTGTGTGGGCGGTTTGGTTTGCCAAGACTAACATAACCCAAAAACCACAGCCACCGCAGCCAGTAAACATGATACTTTGCTGTCGCACCTGAGTAGACTTATGATCTTTTTTTCCTCAAAAGTGAAGTTTCTAGGTATTTTGAAGATGATTCATGAAGTAACACATTCGGGTTCAGTTTCCCACTCATCCCAGTGGAAACTGTGGCTCTTGTCAGTTAGACCTTCTATTATCTTCTGTGCACAGAAGCCTGTAATTAAAAGCTAAATCTATTGTGTTGCTTTAAGGGTCAGGCCTGGAAAGTTTCACAATTATTACCCAATAGTCATAAGGTGTCAGTGCATGTCAGACCTGATAGTCTACCTTTAATTGGCGGTTAGGGATAGAGTTCATACAAAGTTGCCCAGTCCTGGATTAAATTCTCTCTGCTGCTGTTAGGGACAAAGAAATGTAGTCTGCCTTTAGTTTCGATTTCTCACTTCCCACACGTGAAGACTAAAACACCAATATTTATAGCAAACAACAGACACACATCTATATAGTGGGCAATCAACGAAGAAACCACATCCTCAGTCAAACAACCACTTGCCACTTTCACATTTTCACATCCCAGCATACATGGTTTTGATGATTTGTATTTATTTTTTTTTTTTTTGTACAACTAGATGACATAAACATGGTTTTGACAGTAGTTCCTATATTCCAGTGTGTATTTATGGCCTGCATTACAATGAAATACTGTATAGTAATTTAAAGCCATTATGAGTAGTACTTAAACATTTCTGTCTTTGGCCCCAACAAGTGTTAGTATCAAAAAAGACTACGAGGCAGAGAGAAATGCCTCGACCCCAGGGACACAGAATGCACCAGTTTCCACCAGGATTGTTTCAATTTCTGCAAACTAATCTCTGTTTACTGGCATTGTGAAACTAGAGCAGGGCCTTCTAAAGTTGCTGATAGTCGTGAGAGTATTCTCACCATCTACAAATTGCAATTTGCAATTGCAAATTTCCCCACTGAGGGACGAATAAAGGTTTATCTTATCTTATCTTATCTTACAAGTGCTGTAGTCTAGACCAACCAATTTTGTTTTCCCCGTCCAAAGCATTTGAAGCCTAAAACCAAAGTGAGCTACAAACAGTCTCTTGCACTGTGTGCTGATCCTTTCAAACCTCCGACTAAACAGTGTGCACACATTTGAGGAGAAATTGCATCATACAAAAGGAGGAGAAAACCCCCCAAATTTAACCAGTTTAATAAAAACATGCAGCAAGTTTGTGTGACAACCAGTAGAAGGTATCAGGCAGAAACACATGCAGATGGGAAAGAAAACCAGGCCAGGACTGAATGTGCTGCAGCAGCTACAGCTGACCAATATTTAGTTGGTGGGTGGTGGAAATTTCCCAGCCAGGAGATAATTGAGTAAACACAGAAAAAGAACAACAATGCTCCGGTAAACTACACCAGACACCACTGGCCACACTTCAAACCTCTAAAACAAGCCCCAACATGAAGCTTACTGTAAGTTGATAAAAACACCGACACAAAACGAAACTTAAGGAACCAGCATGACAGTCCAGGGAGATGCTGCTACTGGTACTTGCCTATCACGTGCCAATACACATTAAAAAAAATGTTGTGCATGCGTTTAATTACAGAGCGGATTTTCTCAACAGTAGACAACAATGATATAGGTCAGCCACTTTGAAGAGCTTAGTTCCTCTACAGCAGGGACTCACTGAGTTTGAAGATGTTTCAAAACACAGGAGGGAAAGTTGAGGTCCTTTCTAAAGAAAAAGAAATGAGACATGAGGAGTTTCATTTCAACATTCAACATTCGGCAGAAAAATGTACAATGACAAACTGAAGGTCATCTAAAGACCTCCATATATGTATTGAAGATATGGAAAATTGAAATTGAATTTTTGCATTTTAGACTGAAACATAAGTGTTTTTAATGGGAGATTTGCATTGTTGCTTCTCAGTGTTGGAAGATTATCCATCCCAGTTTCAATTCTTGTGTGTTCTCTAATCAAATGCCAAAAATAGTGACTAGACTAAATATGATCTACTTTCACTCTGAGTGTCTGGTTCATCTCAGAAGTACATCCTGCATGTTGTTAAGTTTTCCTTTAGACAAACTGTGACTTGTTATGGCTTCAACTGTCCTTGAAATATGTCTTGGCCGGCTTCCACTAGTTAAAATGATGCTGGTGCTGATGATGCTGGTTTATAAATCATTTAATCATCCAGCTACAGACAGTCTGCAAACTGATACTAAAGGAACAGTTCAAAATTTATGGAAATATGTTTGCTTTTTTGACCAGAGTTAGATGAGAAGATTGATACCACTCGTAAGTCTGACTGTTGAATATGAAGCTGGAGTCAGGCTAGGATTAGCTTAGCTTAGCATAAAGACTGGAAACAGAGGGAAACAGCTAGCCCGGGTCTGTTCACATGTAGCAAGATCCACCTCCCAGCACATCTGAAGTTAGTAAGCAAGTCACTGTTCTAGGCCAAGACATAGTCCAAAACACAGTGTTGTACAGATTGGACAGACTTTAGAGGTGCTGGTAGGCAGATTGTTGTTATTTGTTTTTTACCTTTGTTACCTTTGGACAGAAATTGGCTTGATGTTTTCTATTGCTTTCAGTCTTTATGGGATGCAAAGTGTCACCCAGTTTCAACACGCATTTCACATTTAACCGACCAAACAAAGAAGCATATTTACCAAAATGTCAAACTACTCCTTTAAAACTTGACATCCAGGGCTACTTGGTGGATACTGACAGGTTGTTTATTGCAACCTGTGACGATGGCCTGCAATCTTTGTTCTAAAGGGTCACAAGCCAAAAATGTTGGAAACCACTATGCATGTGAATGTGCAGTGAATGCATGAAAGTAAGCTTGCAGTTATTCTGTGTGCTGCGTGTTGTTCCTGATTCTGTCTCTTCTGTGCATTCAGCTCTGCAGGGACGTTTCACAACACTAAAACACTTAAATGGATTGTCTGCACACGCGAGCACAAGCATGGCTGCAGTCACACTTCCTCTCTACAGAAACTGTCAGCCCTGCTGTTTGCAAGAAATCAAAACTTGGCTCAGAGGTTTCAAATGGTTGGGTTGGTACTTACGATAACCTCAGGGCTTTGTTTGCTCATCTACGTAGCATAAAGTAATTCTTGCCTGCCTCTCTTTTTTTTCTATTTAGTAGATTAAAGGTTAGCCTTGATGTGAAATCTTCCCCCTGCTTTCCTGAAAATCACGTAATTCCCCAGACTTGTTTACACTCCCATCCCGGCCCTTTCTCCAGCATGAGAAATGTGTTCATGGCGGGTTGATTGTGTCAGCAGAGGATTTGGTTGTAGTCAGGGTGTAAGCAATGAATGCATCCATGGATCAGGCTACAATAAAGAATGATCTGAATGCTTTTTTGTATATAAACACAGAGGTGCACTTTTTTGTCGTAAGCTTCACTTATTTTTAATATCGAAAACGAATCAAAATGTGCAATTAATTATACACGCATTCACAGAGAAATGTCACCCATCACTGCTGTGTGCAGCTTTTCATCCTGTTTTGCTTTGGTTTTATTGCACCAAACTATGGACAGACAACGATTTGAGGTAAACCAAGATGCAACTCCAAATGAAGGCTGTTCAGCTCCTTGGCAGCATTGCGTTCTCTAAAGCATTTGCAATAACAGCTTTATACGTTAAGGATGTGGCTTTGTCAGCTGGACCCTGGAATTAAATGTAATTAAAGCAGCTTTAAAGTAATAAAGCATGTCATTTTTATACAAAGAAATATTTTGCCACTGTCTTTCATTAATTGGTATCATAACATAATGATTACACAGACTAAGCCTCTGCAGCCATGCCGGTGGCTCTGCGAGGCTGTTAAATGTTGATGTCAGCAGGATCAAACTGACAATGCCAACATGATAATGATAAGCAGGTGTAGTTCTTACCATGTTCACTGTTTTGATTTAGTGTGCTGGCATGCAAATATTTGCTTCTTGCACTAAACAAAAAGTGCAGCTGAGGCTGAATACTTTGGAGGAATTTGTTCATAAATCAAAGTATTAGACAAATAAGCATTTTGGCCTGAGGATGGCGTTAGAGCAAACACCAGAGGATCATCAAACTTATTACAATTCATCCTGAGGGGGAAATGATTGTTGCACCAAATTTTATGGTAATCTTCAAGGTGGTGCTACAGGAAAACCCAGGAGATCACGACAGTCAGAAGGGTTCATCCTCTGTGGATGATAAATGCCTGTACAAAATTTTGTGATTTCATTCCTGGAACTTCGCTCACTAATGAGAGTTTTTACATTTGATGCTAAGGTCTGATCTTTCTTAAGAGAAATGCTTTGATGCACAGAAAGTGATTTGACATATTTGGTAGCAGCAACAAATACAGGATAAAAGATGTTGTGACAAAGCCCAGTGAAGAAACCCTTGAAAGCTTTGGTGTGACTTGTGCAGATATTTGCCAACCTTTACCTTCATTCCTTCCACATATTTGATCTCATGTTCATATATGGGCTTGTAGGTCAGCAAATTACTCATTTCTCCACAGAAGAGCAGCATGAGTCACTGTTAGTGCCACAGTTTGGATTTGTGGGAACGAAGACAAGCAAAGGGAGGTAAAGCGTCTCCTGAATTCTTTTGGGATTTGGGTAGTGGAAAGGTTTGGTCATGCATATTCAGTGAAAACACAATGAATCTACATGGCTGCACAATATTGTAGGAAAGTGTATAATTGGTCATTTTAGTCTTTACTGAATCCTTCAAAGATGAATCATCTAGAACCATCTGTGTATTTCAGCTGAAACAGAACCACAACTGTTTTATTAGGAACAAAGCAACTGATGAGTAAAAAGTGAAATATTTTGCACACCAAATTTAATTCAGTGAACGTGCTTTGATCCAAACTTTCACTTAGCTTGCCCTTAGCCATCCAGTTTCACAACGTCACCCTCCATCTACAATAAATCTACAATCATGAGCTATGTTGACATAGCTGATTGTTCAGGTAGCATCTGACTGCATGAGAGGCCTCAAGCCCCGCGGCTGCGTCTGGACTGAATTTGTCTGAGTGTCTAGATGACAGTTCAGGATGAAGGATGTTTTAATGAGCTCTTAACTCTGCCATGCAATCCAGTTTTAGAAGTTGTGTTTTACAGATCTTCATATTTGGCAAAGATTCAATTTTGTAATTGCAGCCAATACTTTTTTTTCTCTAAATATTTATGTCCTGATTTTAACATGCAGATGGTGGCGGTCTGAACATTTCATGCTAAACTGCAGCCAGTCGGAGCATTTTGTGTAATTATTGCTTGATTGTCGTTTTACTGCAGGATCTGCAAGTTAATCATTCGATAGTATTTACAATGGAAACCCTTTGTGGTTGAGGGGGACTTTCTGTTGTTTATCTCACTGTACTTTTCCAGATAAATGATTGCAATATGCCAGTCGGCTTATAAAAAAAACTATTGTTCTGTGAGTCGGGAAGCCATAAAGCTGACTTGTTAGTGAATTATTTCTCCATAATGACATTTCACCTTCTCTATTAAATGCAGCTTTAGTTGAACAGAATAAATGCATTAAGCATGACCTTTAACCCACATGGTTATGTGAATGTGGATGACAACATATGACGCACTGGTGTGTGAAAGTGCACTGTCAGCATTAGAAGATAAGACATTCTTTTATTCGTCCCACAATGGGGAAATTTACAAGCCACAAGTCACAAAATTTGGGGAAGTAAAGTTTTATTTCCTTAGCATGACAACAAACACATTGTTAGTTGTGAAAAAGATCAGCACTTTCATGTCTGTGTGTTCAATGAATAGTTTAACATGTTGAGCAATATGCTTATACATTTTCCTTTTGGTGGCTGTCTGGAAGATATTGCGCCTGATCAAGAAATAGTCTGTGTATTACAACATGTTGTTTTGACTTTTCAGTTTATGAGATACAGCATGTTTATTTGGATAGGAAGGATAGTACTCCACCTAAAATAACAGGAAACAAGCTCTAAACACAACACTGACATATGACCATTCAACTTGATACAGCTTGGTAAAGTCTATTCACACATCCAGCAGGTAGGTAGCAACATTAGCATCCATTTGGACTCTGGATATGTTTGGCTACCTGGCAAATGTAAGCTCCATATTCACTTTCTGTTTCCTCTGTTTCTGGTCTCCACCAACGCCTGAGAAAAATGTCTGGCTGTTAACTGCTCAATGCTCTGCTATGTGGGTGAAACACAGTGGAAATAATAATTGTACCTTTTCAATAATCTCGAGGCCTAACACAATTTTTTCAATTGACTGAACTGAATTTTTTTTTCACCTAAGTATCCTGATGTGACTGCGTATGTTCACCTTGACTAAAAGGTTACAGGAACTGCTCAACATAGCAAATAAAGGCACAGCATATTTCTTATCTTAAAGAGTCCAAACTCAACTTAAAAATAGCTATATGGAAAAAATGTTATCTCTACATTCTGAGGAGCATTTACAGCTTGTTTCTTTATGCTGCCTGGCGGCTTTTATCCTGCAAATAATTATATGAAAGATGCTATAAACCTGTAGGAGGGGAGATGTAGAATCATGCAATGTGTCTCTGTGGGACCCTCCTCATATTACATGTAGTCATTTGATGTATTGGTGTTTTTAATATAGTGATTAAAGCTGCTTTAATGCACAGACATGACACTTATATTCTCATCTCACTCTCTGAAAAAATATATATAATTCTCAAAATGTTGAACCACTCTTTTAAGAAAAGGATATAGATTCATCTTGGCCTCCTACACATTGTCCATGGACACAACGGAAACGGGCCATAACTGTCAGACTGACGGGAAATCAACCCAAATAAGCAGACAGAACCTCCTGTGAAATAAGTTTATCCTCACTGTCCCTCACAGCTTCAACGGTTGCATCACTCTTGGCAAAACCTGTGCCTCTGGCGGGAAAAGTTTTGTCTTCATTCCCACACTCACAGATCGCAATCTAGTGCTTGGATGCATGCACACACATGCATAAACACTCACACAGACACCCTTCATGCAAACTCGCTGCCTGTATGTGTTCCAGGAAAAGTCCCCGAACCCAACTGTCACCATGTTGGCATCAATTAAAGAAATACGGGATTACTACTGAAATGACAAGATGAAGATTAAGATAAAGATTAGATGTCTTGATTTACCGTACCAACAACCTTCCACTTCCTCACACTTGGAAATTCAGACGTGCTTATAGGACAGTCCTAAGCAGGACACTGGCAGGCCTCTGACTAGTCTTAGATTGATATATTAGGCCTTACCTTTTATTTTCAGATAAGAGATGTGATGCAGCTGCACAGTCACAAATACACCTTTTAAACCTGCAAGTGACAGCAACTTTCAGCCCTTGCACTACTGTCAGTGCATACATAGCAGTTGACATTTTAAGTGCAGATCCGATGTATTACTTTAATATACCAATATATATCTTTAGACTGGTTTAGAAGTCTTTCCACATTTATGGAGTGCTGTGTCCCAGTTCCATACTGAGTATTAGCTGTGGACAGTAGGCTGCCTATTATATGCTTGCCGCTTCACATCATGCAGTAAATATAAAGTCAGTGTAGCTTACTTTTTATTTTGCACGAGCAGGGAATTATGCAATACGTGCACCAATTGGCGTCAATCAAATTGTATTTTCACTGACAAGACAACAGTTTTGAGGAAAACCCTGAATCCTTGCAATTCAATGGATTGAAAAAAAAATTAAATTGAAGTATTCTGAATGTTGGCACCAAATATTGTTAGCTAATGCACAGTAGAAAAAAAAAACATACAGCATTTTGCTTGTCTTAATAAATGGGCAATGTCGTCGTAATACAAGAATGGATTGTATGAAGCACAGAAGGTATCTGTCAGGAAAGACAGATGATCAGATAAAGGTGTGCCTCAGGGCACCACCTGAAAGGACACACAGGAGGAGCTTGGCAAGAAGCCACAGAGAGAGGAGTTGTTAACAGATAATTGGCCTGACACGTGCAGGTACGGTGCCAACTTTCCTTGAATTCCTGTCAATGAGCATGGATTACACTTTCGCTTTCTCTTAGGCTCCAATAAATACACCTGCAGCTCTCGTCCTCACAGCAACACCTTCACTCTCCTGAAGAGACTCAGTGAAGAAGCAAACCTGAGCTCACACCGACGAAGACACGGAGACATGGCATCTCGAGTTGCAGCTCTGCTTTTGCTGGGTGTCATCTGCATTGGCTTAGCATCAGGTAAGTCACATACTTTTCAGAGCATTAGCAGAAAAACATTTAAATTTCAGGATGCTTTCAGCACAGGTGCAAGTTGCATGTGATCGTTTGGTTTGAAACTGTCAAACCAAACCAAAATTTTAAATCTAAACCAAGTCTTGAGGAAGAAACCAAGATAAATTCACCCGTCCATTGATTTTGTACATTTAATGACAATTTTCTTACTCTCCCTGATCAATTTGTTTCTCCATCTTCCTGCAGCTGAGATTGCAGTGGACTGCTGTCTGGACACCACCGATAAGCGTTTGCCACTCCAAATCATTTTAAGCTACCATGTTCAGGACGCTGGGAAGGGCTGCGACATCAGTGCTACTGCGTAAGTGTCAAATATTTACACACTTCATATTAATTAGGCAAAAGAATGTTCTGTGAGTAAAAGTGGATTTTTTTTATTTTTTAGCTCTGCCTAAACACACTTCTCTGTCTCTCATCTGCTTTTTCAGGTTCATTACAAAGGTCGGAAGAAAACTGTGTGTCTCCCACCCCAATGATCAAGCATGGGTGAGAGGTCACATTGAGTTTCTGGAGAAGAAAAAACAGAGGCAGCAATAAATCAGGTAAATTGTTGAGTTTTTTTAGAATATGGAAATCATTCCCAAACTGTTTCACTTTAAACGCTTCAACCTTGCACTGGCTTATCACTGCGCTTCCTTTCTGCAGGTGTAGAGAGGAGTGGACTCTAAAGTGAGATGACTGAGAGCTGAAGACAGAAGCCAGAATCATTTCCATTTCTGAGTGTCAGAATGGTCACGTAATGCTGCAGAAGATCAACAGTTTGACCTGTGAGATCTTTAAGGAACCATCACTCGTGAATCAGAAAGTGGTTAAATACACAGTTCTGTATGTTTCTTCTCATTTGTGGTGACTGTGGTGTGAAACTTCTCTTTTTCTTTTTCCTTTGTTTTATCCCAGTGAGTGAAATGTACCATAGAAATAAGAAAAGAAAAGATTTGCCTTGACTTGCCATTTAACAGTGAAACCCTGTTGTTGTTTGTTTGAATATAAGTCTGTATGGTGCGTGTGGAACATTCCACTAAAAGTTGCTTGACGAACCATGTTCATCTTTTGTGATCATGTTGTAAAATTTCAGTGCTGTTTTAGTCAAAACATGTACAAACTGTTGAGATGATTTGTGTATCAAAACTGCTGTTGAGAGTTATTATGAAATAAAGTTTTATATTATTTTCTACCTTTTAGTTGCCTTTGCCTTTCATTCAACCTGAAAGACATCACATGACTGCATCCTCTGCACAGGTTTTCTAGTTTCTCTAACATGTATGAAAACATAAAACACACATGAATCTTGAAAAGTGAAAAGTGTCATGTATTAATGGTCCTGCTCTACACCTGTATGGATATGAGTGAACCGAATAAAGCAGCTGATGCTGTCAACTATTACAAACCTGAACTAAAACTGTGCTCAATTTCCTACAGTTGTCACCAATGACACATTTAGAAAAAAAACATGAATATGAGAAAAGTACAAATGAATAAGGCGGAAGCAAACACACACACACACACACACACGCAAACAATAAAGAAATGCTGCAAGTTATAATATATAACAGACATTTCTGGGAGACACAAAAAAAAGATACTGAACATGGTTAGTAATTAGTAAAGATGTGCAGCTAATAGCTCCACTAATATACTATTGGAATCAGAGGCTTATCAGTAAAATGCACCAAAAATCTAAGCTGAAGGTTCAATTGCTTGCTCTGGAGCTTTCGTCCATCTCACGTGGTTTTCAGACGCAGATAAAGTTTGCTCACTTGTCTCACAACTATGAATGTTCCAACTTTTTACATCTGCCGATAAAGACTGTGTGATACGGTTGAAAGTCCTGAAACAGGCGAGCAAGGGGCGACCTTGAGTTGAGATTGTTTTGTTATTTTCCAAAGTTGAGAAAAACTGCCAAATGCAAAACAAACACAAACATAATTTTAGCTCATTTCCAGCACCATAAGCGCTGGATCTCATCAAATTGCTTGTTTTCATTGCCTCTTGGAAACTTGTGCTCTAACTCACTTTCACTATGTGTCAGATGGCTGTATGTGCTCCTCACTTTGCTTAGGTTTTATTCTAAATGGGACGGATGTGATGTCCAAGTGGTTAAAGATGTTTACTTCACTTGCTGCTGTTTTGAATACATGCATGTGTTTTCCTCAGCTGCAGAGTGCTGAGCTCTCTCTTCCCCCTTAATCAAAATACATCTAACATTACACATAATATTAAACATAAGCCAATTCTGTGTTCAGTGTTGTCTACTTATTTGTACATATTGTGAGCGATAAGTAACTGTGGGGTTTAGTTCCTAACATTTATGGGGATCAGCTGTGATCTATTAGTAAATGCTGGGACCTCAGAGCATTTGAGAACAGGAAGTCCTTCTTCATTCCAACTTCATTTGACCTTCTCCTGACAGGACAATGTCTCTGAGCTCACAGACACAAACTCTCTTCAAGGCCAAAGAACAAGGCTCCTAATATCCAAGACCATCTTGGGGAATCTCCCACAATGCATGTGGGCCCGCCGACCACTCAAAAATAGCACACAACTCCCTGAGCACTCATTTGAAACTTTATTTACAAGGCACAGATGTGTTGCTGATGATCTTTTTTGAAAGCTAAATAAGCTACCAACTACCAAAGGTAAAAGTACTCATCATGTATGTGATTCCTTTCAGAGTATGCAGTAATATATAATAATGTATTATTGGATTATTATGGCTGATTTGATGATTCATACTTTTCCTCCTGAGAGTTGAGTATATGAGCTGAAGTAAACACAGTACTGTAGAAATACCCCACTTTTGTACAGTACTCGAGTAGATGTACTAGATGGCCTTTAAGAGGTTATAATTTTCCTTGTTTCTTATAGTCGGACTAAAAATGTAAATTTTCTAAAAAATCAGCACATACACACATTGAACATCTATAATATTTTCATGCAAACCTGGAATTAAAAAGAAAGTTTGGGGATTGAAGGTTTGAAAAAGTTACGATATGTAAAATGAAAAAATATTAAGATTAAGAAATTCTGCACTGTTTCTAGGTCAGCAATCAAATTAAAGCAGTCTTTGAAAAGCTTAAACACAGTCATGAAATGCACCTCAGGGAAGGTAAAACATGCCCTTTCCTGTCAGTACAGGATGCAATAAAATGCTCCCTCCTACAACACTTGGCTGGTTACTGCCCTTGGACTCGCTGTGCTGTCTGGATTCCTGCCAGATTTTCCTCTGCAGGCAACACTTCAGGTCCAGCAACTTCTCTTATTTTCCTGTAATGGCTTCAGTGGGGGAATCCCAAGAGAGTAAATACAACAGACAGATAGGGAAAACATCCAACAAGTGGTTTACAGGAAAATGAAACCATAAATACTCCACTGGCACCTACAGCGTGTGACTGACCTAACAGAAAAACACTTGCCCCTGATGATGTAATAGGGCAGTCATAAAAGTTAATCTGACAGCGAACAAATAAAGTATTGATTTATTTCATATCAACATAATGAGACCAGAGGTCACCTCCACTGGTGTGAACTTCTTCAATACAGTAAGAGAGGAAGAGAAAGTGGTTCTTTGCATACAATCCGTTTCAGTGGAAAGTACATTAAAGTAGTACATTAAAACTGTAATAATGTAAGCCTTTCTTCTTACTTTGGGTTTTGATTTGATTCATATCTTGTCAGACAACTGTCCAAAGACAAAGTACAACAGAGCCAGAGGGTATGAATTTATAACATTTAATCTCATCATGTGTCATCTGTCAGCTTCTCTCAGGGTACAGTGCCTTATCTTTAAATTTGATCTTTTCCTTATAACAACATGAAAGTGACACACCAACTTATCTTGTTATGAGAAACATTTTTAGAGATTAAAACTTCTAAGAAATGGTTACAAGAATGATCCTAAACTTTAAGTTAGTATGAGAACGACATGTCTACTCACAGTGCACAGAGAAGCTGGTGGGTGAAGAGGGTGGTGTCTGGGGTTGGGTCAGGGCAGGGTCTTCAGACAGTGCTTGGTGCCTGGTAGTAAATAGAGTGCAGGAAGTGGTTCAGTAGTCTGCTGTGGTGCTGGATCTTCCTGGGATGACGGGGGCTTTATATCCAGTCTCACCTGCTCCAGGAACACCAAAAACAGAGAGCAGAACAGAAAAACAAGTGATGAATACTTTTGGACACAACTATACTGTTGCATTGTTGGTAGGTGTATTGTTGAATTTGGCCTCTGATAATGGAATAGTATTACAAACAATAGAGTAATATTATATGATATTATAAAACACCAGAGGAATATTCAAGGTTCCTATAATAACTGTAATCAACATATGCAAAGTTAACTTTAGCTCATCACCACTTTATGTCACTACCGGAACTTCTGAAGTCTCAAAGAGGGGATGACTTACTCAGCCGACTGAAAGAAAAATGACCAGTGCTCTCCAGCTGGTCCTGTAGTCGTCCATCCTTCTCATCTGGTCTTCTCTGTCATCAAGGAAATCCTGGATGTCGTTGATTCTTGTGTGGAGGCTGATGCAGTGGTTATAATCCTGAAGGCTGCAGGAACAGACCAGGGGAAGTGCTCCAAAAAACATGACAGTTCAACAGAGTGAAGGAGATAAATAACAATTGAATTATAAAATTAGTGCTAAGAATTGTACCAGACTTTCATCAAAGTTGTTTTGAATTAATACTTTACCTCAGTCTGTTGCAGCCAACATGACCTGAGTAAAACATGAAAATAGAACACAGTGAGTAAAATAAATAATTACACTGCACTTAACTCAACTTACATTCTGTGGAAAGAGAAAGGGCTGGTGAATTTTGAGCAACATTTTGATAAGGACATTTTTATCTCCTTTGGTAGCTTCCAAACTAAATTTGCCCTTCCACAAGCTCATTTATTTGGATATTTTCAAACCAGAGATTTTGTTCACTGTAATTTCCCCAACTTCCCCCACAAACCACCTCGTACTCTCATTGATGCAATTCTTTCTCTTCCTGCGGTCCGCAGATTCATTTCAATTGTGGTAAAATCAATCCTGTCACCACTATCATCCCAACTGGAAACTAGGAATACATGGGAAAAGGAGCTAGGTGGTACCTTGTCAGACAAATGGTGGCAGAGGGCCCTTGACAGGGTTAACGCCACTTCATCTTGTGCCAGTCTGACATTAATTCAGTTTAAAGTCCTACACAGGATACATTTTTCCAAAGCTAAACTTAAAAAACTTTTTAATATAAGTGATACATGCAACAGATGCTCTGTCACCAGCCATCACACACATATATTCTCATTATACTGATATTTGTATTTTTTTCCCAGTGGTTTGTTTACAACTATTTGTTTTTCCTTCATAACAGAGCTGCTGTGCATCAATAAAGAGATTAGTTTTTTTTTCTTATATTCTGAGTTACACTTACATTGTAAACCTGATACAACCTGTTAGACCAAAACTCCTTGAGTTGCTGACTGCAGTGACACATCAGTGTTGAAAGATAAGAACTACAATCATGTCTACCCACACTGCGCCTCCTCAAGCATTCAGCCAATAGCAGGCCTCCAAAGAATTTCATGCCCACCTTGACATGATGAAGAGCACCAAACATGCATGTATCTAACTGCATATATGCTCCAGTATATTGGAGCATGCAAGAGAAAAGATTATTTTTATTGCTCACTTTTATTATCATGGAAGCTATTTTACTTATGTGGACTGTAAGAATATATGAATTTTTCTCATCTCTTCATTTCTGAGCAGGCATGCAGAGAAGTGGTGACACCGTCAATGTTCAAATATTTCCCTGTTCACGTCACGACTCTCCACTTATTAATATTTTGACTCACTCTGCATGAAAACAAATACAAATTCTCTACAACTATTTAACTGAAACGTTTTGGGAAACCTGGTTTTCTTTTACCTGTTAATGTTTTCAGAAAAATATCCCATCAAAATTGGGCTTCTGATGTTTAGCCGACGACATCTTGTCATTACTATAATTATGTGAAGCCTCTAATCAAAACCAACCCAAACTCATACAAGACTCTGTTGCAACTTACCTGTGCTATATGTGGGAGTCATAATAAAAGTTATTTCCAACTTCGTTGTGTGCTGCTGGTGAGTCCTACTCTGAACATTACACAGAGACAAATCACACACAACTGTATCTCAAAGCTACACAATACTTTAGGCAGGGTCACTTAAAAATGTGCACAAAAAAATCCTTGATAGATGCTTTGATACTTTTCTTGGAAATTAAACTGACCTGTCAAATTCAAATTTCAAAAAGTGCTTTAATTGATGATTGTACTGTAATGCTAAGGAAGACCTCCTGAAGAAGATCCCTATGATGTGGAAATCTTAGACAGTACAGTTTTAAGTTACAATAAAATAGTTCCTCTGTCTAAACTATGAGCTGTAGAACATTACAGTCAACATTTTAGTCATCACTTCTCACTTCTCATTAGTTGATTTAAAATATCTGGTTCAACTGGATTTAAAATGTCCAAACTTTCTGAAATGAAGCTGGTGAATAAAATGCAATAGTAAAGAGCAGTTCTTAGCATGCAAGCCAAAAGACAGTTTTCAAAACAAAGACACTGACCTTCAAAAACAAAACCCATTGCCTCTTTTACTCCAGCTCATTTATCAGAGCCTGTAACTTAGGTTTGAGTTGCTTTCTTCCATCATCAAGATTTAAGAGACAATCCAGATAAACTCAATGAAGCCACTTAGCTTCAGTAGTTCAAATGGAGAGCACAGATCAGTCCAAACAAAATGATCTGTGCATCTGCCAAAGATCTCTCAGACATTACAAGCTGAGCCTTAAGGACGACTGACAGATGGTGTGTTTAAAAGAGGATTCCTGCAGGCACCAGCTCATCATTGACCACTGCTCCCTCCTGGTTTGCCTCTGACTCGTCCTGGAAAGTGAATACATGTTCAGTGTGAGACAGTAATTGTCCAAATCACCAAGCTAATAAAACTGGCAAACACTGATTACACAATTGCTGACACATTTTTACATGCAAGTAGGTTCAAAATCATAAAGGCACAAAGTGTCAGCTCAGAGTATATGATTAGTCAGACTAATGATTACACTCTTCATTCCTTATCAATGGTTAGCACAGAATATAACATAAAGGCTAAGCTCTACCACTAGGCTGGGTGCTAACATATTTTCATCGACATTCACTCTTTCAATTGAACAAAGCTGGTCAAACCACTGCCTGCTTGTATTGTACAAGGCTGGTTGCATTAGCTAACCGAAGGAAGAAAGTCCCCTAGTTCCTCCTTTACGGACTAAATTGAAAGGCGCCGCCAAATTAGCTAGCGCTAACGTTAGCGTTTTTTTCAGTTAACTGTTAGCGCGCTAACGTTAGCGTTTAGCCCTAACGGTTAACGTAAAACTTTCCAACACTAGCAAACATCAGGTTTATCCGACAGAATGAGTTAAACTGTCTAGACACCATAATAAACTTTTTTCTGGAGCCATACAATAGGATTTTTTCGTCCCTGCATGCTAATACCTGAGGAACCGAGGGTTGTTTCAGTGCTAGCACCGTGTGGTGGAGCTATTCGGGTAGCTTGGCTTCAAATGTGTAAATTAGTAATGAATAAAAGAAACAGCGTTACCTCGCGTGGAGGACAAATGGTATGGTGGCTGTTCGGTTCTGGGCGGGTGGGTAAATTACTTCATGGACACAAGCACGTTGTGTTACTCCATTAATGCGACCCAGCCTTTCTGTGAGAGTCACGTGACCCCACAGCCCAAAAGAGCCGGAAGCAGAAGATATTTAATGGATTATAATGACAAACAAGTAAAAGCAGAACAAGTCTCACATTTGTGAGGCTACAACCATTTTAATTCTCCCAAGAAAATGTACTTTTATTAATCAATTAGTTGCTGATAAATTATGTGTGTATTGCCGAATTGATTAATTGGTTACAGTCAAGACTGCAGCTCTTTGAAGTTGTTAACTAGTGTCAGGACCATAATCGCTATTTGGACAGATTCACTGGTTTATTCTGCACAACCTAATGTTTTTATAACCTGACATACAAAAGAAAATGTCAGCAGCCAGCAGTCATTTTAGTATCAATACTGACGTCAACACAGAGGAAATGAATTATTGCAACAAACTGGAATTATATCACCAATACTTCACATGCTCAAAACAACTGAGCTACTACCTTAGAAATCCATTTTTGAATAAAGTCAAATTTGTGGAAATGAGTGACTCCAGTTTTTTGAGGATTAAGTTGCATTAATTTACTTATTTTATTCAGATGTACTGTTTTACAGTGCTCAGATTATAAAAATAATTCCTATATATTTAAAGAGCATTTTACCTCACAAAAAATAAAACCCATACATAGATTTTGAAATAATACAAAGCAAACCAAAACTCATGGCCAAACTTTGGCCCGTTAGCCGTGCTTTAGACAGACCCATGCTGGCTGCTTCCAGTCCTTATGTTAAACTGGGTTAATGGCCTCCTGCTTCTGTCTCCATACATCAGGTGGAAATAAAGTGAATAAGGATATTTTCCATATATTTTGTTTTCCAATTCTGAAGAATGAACTTACATCGTATTAACTAAATCAGTAGAGGTTCACCCTTTATCTTTCTGATATTGGTTCAGCTACTGTATGCTGACAAATGAAAGACCATAAACAGATTTTTCTCAAGAACTGAGTCAAAACACCATTTTAGTTTAGTTCTGTATACAGTCAAACAAGCAAACTTTGCTTTTTAGTGTTTCAGTAATTTTTAAATTCTGTGACTGATGCTTTAGCTCTGCGAGCGGGTTTTGTGACTGTGAACATGGATCGTGGTGGCGTTTCCATATGACCACCACTGAACACTACTTTACAGTATTGGAAAATTTAAACGCTGTACCTCCCACAGTGAAAAGAGGACACAGTTTTTTCTTAAGACATGCAAAACCATCCCAAAATTCTCAAGTGGGACACATAAAAACAAGATCGTCGTTACTTTTAAGGCTTTTTTCTACAATACAAAGTTTACATTTGAATCACATAGAGCAAGAGTCAGAGCGTTATGCCTTAGTAGTGATTATGTTGCTGTACTTCCTGCTTCTAGTGAAGTGTAAATGTTGTAACATAGTTATTTGAAGGTTAAATCACTGACCGCTGACGTTGTTTGTGTTCAGAGATTAGAGAACTGCTCCCTTGACCTGAGCTGGCCTGACTCAAAGTGCGACAGACTGTTCCTGTTACCTTAGAAGAGCGTGCACGTCTGAGAAATGCTGGGAACTGAAATAGAAGCAGATAGAGGATATACAAGAAGAGTTGGGTTTTTCCCATTGGGAGGGGGTTGCGAAACATGGTTTGACTTGTTTGAGCTTCTCAGTTTATGATGGACATGATGGAATGGCTTCTGAGTGGAGTGACGGGGGGAGGAGGGAGGGCGAGGTGGGAAGGAAGATGAAAATGAAACTAAATGGACACTGTCTGCTCCCAGCATATAAGGGCTGCCAGGGCAGACAGAGACAGTCACCTCACTTCCTTTGCCACTGTAGGTGTTGAAAGGAAGGACAGGCTCTTCATCAGCCAATCAGCTGCCAGAGAGACAGAGAGGACCTCGCCATCTCAGCAACCAGACATGGCTCCGTGGGGTGATGCCAAGCTCTTCATCTGCATCCTCTTTATCACCTGCTGCTGCATGGGTGAGTTGTTTTTTTTCCCACTCATCCTCCTTGGCTCACCATCAGATTCTAACGGTGATACTTATTTCTTGTGAAATAAAGCAATGCCAAAATATCAATTTTTGAGATGGGACAGATAACAGGATGCAATTTATCTGAACAAATTCACTCGGAACGGCTCCAAAAGGAAGTATTGGTTTACACAGTGAGTGAGATAAAGAGGAAATTCTTCAATGGGGCTGTGTTTGAAGTTTAAAAACACATGTGTGGTCCTTCACTTAACTTGAAAATTCAGCTGAAAAACTCTTTCAGAGGAATAAAACAAACCCTGACATGCAATAGGTACCAAGCACAGCAGACAAAAGTAGCCATAGCAGTAGTAGAAGTACAATATGAAGAAAGGGAATGACAATATTAAGAAAAGAATAATCTATAAAATACAATATAAAGCAAATTTTAAGTCAAAATAACTTGAATAGTTTCAAGTAAAGTCAATTATCTGCTCTAATGCTGAAATCTATGCAGCATTTAACAACAGGAAATTCAATAATGTCTTATTGTTATATCTGATTATTTGCAAAGGAGCAGAGTAAACAGTGAGAGAAAGTTCCCTTCTCAAAGGGTGTGTTGCTGGTATTCCCCTCTCGTCCAGTCCGACTTTGAAAGTCAATGGTTAACTACTGGAAATCCCAGTCAAGAGACAAAAGCTAATGATGCAGCTTTGTTTATGTGGGGGGGGCGATCAGTTGTAACGTGTGTGTGTCCTGCACTTGTCACAGAGGACGTCACTAAGATGAGTCATGTTAGTTTGCCTTTAAGCAATGCTCCATACCACCAAATTCTTCCATCAGTTTCTTCCTGCGAATCAACTCCCTTCGCAGGAATTCAACTAACAATCTATTAAAAATCCTGACAATATCTATATTTTATTTTATTGTATTTTTAGCTCTTTATGACCTTATTGCTTAACTCTGCAAGAGCTTTTATTGCGTCAAGATTCAAAGAGCTATAGATCTTTTTTTTATGCAGTACTTCATTACAAAAGTTCACATATTGAATTTAAATTTAAATAAAGTAAAATGATACATATGCTGAAGTATTTTCAAAAGGAAAACAGGAAACTGTGATCAGAATCTGTGTAGAGCTACCGAGATCTTGGCTTCACACAAGCCACTCCGAGAAAATCTTATGTCACCTGATATAGGCTATCTTTTGAAGTTTTAACCAGATGTTTGTATTATGTTCCTGCTATCAAGCCTCGCTGCTCAAATGTTTGATGGTCTGGAAAGTGCCAGTGTGCCACACCCCATCATTCACACACACACACACACACACACACAGAGTGACAGAGAGAGCGAACAACATAATAACCTTATAAATAAAAGAACTTATGCATAGAAATAAAACTGTAGTAGTTTTCAATTGCATTCAAGTGACTGGTGGTGACTTATCGAGCTCTTCATTTACCTTTTTTTTGTGTTTAATTTGATGTTTTTTAACAAAAACCTTGAATTGAGCTGCATATAATTGCAGTGAACACACCAGCTGAGCATGAACTATAGCCATGAAAGGTGATCGTAAAAGTTTGTAATTTCCCTTTTTATGAAGAACAGCTGTCGTCAGCGTTGTAAATTTCTTTTAATGGATTCCATCACTTACACATATTTGCAGACAGAAACAGGTATGAAAACTTCTCAAACCACCACTGCATAGTCTTCTTCTGTACTGCCCATCCATGTGCTCAGTGCTCCAGTCATCATTTTGCACAAATATGGCTGAACATCTTCTGTTGGAGCTTCAAAGCTTTGAGGAGGGTGACAGCGCCACATGGTCATGTGGACATATGATGACTGTTTGGGACATGTGAGAGTGTCCTTTAATGCTGAAGTGACCTGTTTGTTGTCTTACAGTGACACTGGCCCAGGTGCCCATGGACTGCTGCTTGGACGTCAAAAACAAAACTGTTGAGAGACAAGTTATCGTAGACTACCGTCAGCAGATCAATGGACAGGGCTGCTCTCTTGATGCCACGATGTAAGTTTGGGTGGTGTGAGTCAGGATGTGCAAACACACTCTAATTCTTTGTCACCTTCTCACCGTGACCTGAATGATTTGGTGTTCTTGCAGCTTGGTGACCAGACGTGGCCGAAAACTCTGTGTGCCTGCTGATGAACCGTGGGTCCATGAGGTGCTGAAGCATGTGGATTCCCTGAAGACACGCCGCAAGAACAAGGTACCTTGACTTTACATATCATACTCTGCACTTTCAAAGGGCCTCATGTTAAATAGGTTTATTGTAATAACCTCTATGATAAAATCTGACTTTTTGGGCAACAGGTTGTGCTAATTTGACATCAACATTTTGGGAGCATTTTTCTTCTTGCTGAGTCTGTCATGTATGTATCATACTGGGGCAGGAGCTTGAGTTTGAAGTGGTGATGTTGAATATTTGCACGTCAACAGGGCAATCGCTGCATTGGAGTGAGGTGTGCATGAACTGTGAGTGAACTGCGACGCCTTCAGCAACAGCAGTGGACCACAGCAATCAGAGAGGAGACATGATGCATAAAACCAATAAAAATAATAAAAATTCTAAGGATAATTATAGTAATTCCTCCTATTATTGAAGAGCAATTTCTCTATTTCACCATTATATTTTATAAGATTGTCCAAGTTGCAATTAAAACATAAAACATTTTGAAGGATTGTTGTATTTTTTTGTGGTATTTCTGTTATAGAAGACCAAGAATTATGGAAGAAAGATCAAAGTTTAAAATGTGAATGTTCCTAAGAGTGTGCAGCTCATTAAGCAAACTCTGAACAACTGAACTACTCAGGCAGCACCAGTTTATTGTATGGATTCCTTTCATTGTTGACCTTTTTCAAAATAAAGTTTTGCTTTTCCAAATCCTGATCATGCCCATCATTCTTTGTCGATGACACTCTTCACTATGTTGGGAGTGAAAGTTAGTGAATGGTCTTTTTCTTCTTGTTTTCTCTGAATCTCACCACTGCTGCAAAAAAATATCTTGGTTTCATTTTTAGGTTTGGCTTGTTTGGGTTTAAATTGTAATCATAACATTTTAACATTTATTTGACAAAGTTTCAGTCATGATGCCACAACAGAGATTTGACAACCAAGAGTGGAGAACAACCTGAAATTCTGGTCTCTGTCAGCTGAGTAGAATGGTCTTTGCTCTTTGTTAAGAAACAATGAAAAAAAAGATAAATAGAAGTTTTTATATTGTTTACATTTATGCACATGAGACATAAAAGGGCCTCAGATCAGAAGAGGATATTAATATAGCAGAACTACATTAACAGACAACGGCTCTTAACTTACTGTGAACACACCCTAAATAACACTTTATGTATGCAAGCCATATCATTGTATGCTGTTTTCATGATTCCTATTTTTCATTGCATATTTTTTTCATCAATTTAATCAGAAAGCAAAGATTGATTTGCTTTTTGATTTGATTCACACATCCTTCACATTGGACCAACGTTTGCAGGGTTAGGGTTAGTGCTGTCCTGTTTGTGCTGTCCTTAATACACGTGTTGTGCATGCCTGACAGTAAGTCAACTCCTTCCCCACATCACGACTCTGAAGACCGACGTGCCGTTGTCCCCAGGTTTATTGATAGAAGGGAAAGTGTAAAACTAAAGAAAATGAAAATAACACTGTCAATAAGAAGTGTCTTACATTTCCAATAATACCTAGACATATATTAAAAACAAACAGAGCCGCCAAGCAAGGCAGTTAGCAACGCAAACGACCGGCATGAAACTAATAGCTAATAGCTAACAGCCTAGCATAAAACATCGGAGAAACAAGCTGACAAAAAATACATTTAAACTGTGCTTCTAAACATAAATTTCCAACAGTAACGTGCAAAATTAATATTTCAGCTGTACATACCGACGATGCAACCAGAAAGCACAAGGTGTATGCAGGTGCTGCTGAGGCGTATATAGACGAACATAAAGCACAACCACTAACTCCGTGTTTGTCCGTTTTTCACTTCCTGAATAAAGTTTTATACAAAATAACAGTGTTATTCGTAGCTGTTCCCAAGAAGCCAGTAGGTGGCAGTATTATTTCACAAATCTCTTAACTTATACAAACACATACATTAATGAACCTGAGATGTTTTTAAGCTAAATAAAAACATATTTACACAACTTAAGAACTCTATGATTTCCAACTCAGACCTTTAACCCCGACAGAACACTGTTCCTTGTGATGATTTCCCAATTTGAACGATATTGTGTCAGCTAAGGCAGGTCTGGCTGTGTTTTGATCATATCTATTAAAGCAGAATTTCTCGTTAAGAGTTTTTAAAAAGCACATGATAAATGTACAGTGTAACATACTGATACACTGTACATTTGGACAAATTATGGCAGGTTTGCTGCTCTTGTTAAGCTGCTGTTCTACTCTGTTGAACAGATATTACTGTGAAATTGAAATCTATTGATTATTTGTCACAAATTGTAAAATGTAACTACTTTTCCAGGACGAGCTGGAGTGCCTGAGCTCCAGGTGTGAAAGCAATTATCTTAATTTTTACCATGTTGATCTAAAATGCAGTTTGATATTTTAATATCAAATAGATATCTAAAAACGGTTTTAAATGTATTTTAATTGAAACAACTTGCACTTAGATGTACAGTGCATTGAAGGATTGCAGGTCAAACTTTTGAAGAAAAGAACCTCTGAATTGCATCTCCAACTTGTTACTGCACATTTTTTTAGATACACTACGTGAGTAAAAGTATGTGGATACTTGAGCATTACACCCATATGTGATAGGTGAAAATATCTTTTCATATCCATAAGCATTAATCTGCCGCTGTAACAGCCTTCACTCATTTGGTTTCAGGCTTCTTTCAAGATTTTATAACCTGACTACAGGGATTTACTCCCATTCACACGTAAAGGCATCAATGAGGTCCACCACTGATGTTGGATGATAATGTCCAAAAGTGTTGGATGGGGTTAAGATCAGTCAAGTTCTTTCACACTAAACTGTCAAAACCATTTTTTTTATGCCAAGATTAAAATGAGAAGTTGAAAAAATGATGATTGTTACCAGCCAGCGCAGCAGGAAAACTGAACTGATGGGAGCCAAATGTTCAACAATTAGAATGAGCTGGTGTTAAATTACTCATCTTGGCTTTTGTAAGTGCCTTTTGTCAACGGACAGACGATACCTCAAACTTCACCTCTTGAACCTTGATTTCCCTCAAAATTTCTCTCTTAGTGACTTTTAAGTTAGAAAAAACATTTTTTTTCCTTCTATTGAGTATAATATAGACAGAATTGCGTGTAACCGGTGTTTCATTCATTCATTCAATTACACATATTCTACATGTCTGTGCATCATTTTATATGACTCAGCAAGACTGCTTTATTTCTTTAGGAAGTGGACTCATTATTAGAGCTAAAATGGGTTTAAACAATGCTTCAGACACACACTGCAACATGCATTTGAAAAGATAAACCTATTGGTGGGTCTGGTTGGGCCAAAGAGGTTAAGAACTATTATTAAGCAGAACATTATTTATTTCATCAAGTGTTAACTCATCATGCTCTCGTAAGGCTCTGAAAACAAAGATGATCGGTCGAGGCTGTTCAGACTGATACAATTGCTCTACTGAAGAGAAATAAAATACATTCCTATCAACACTGTGAGTCTGTACTGTTGTAAATTGGTATTATGCAAGAGCCTGAACGTTGCAATTCAATGATCTCATGGATGATCTGTCTTCTCTTGTAAGACATCAGCACCATCTGGTGGCTGAAGTGCAGCCTTCTCAGCAGTAAACATACTGAAGGTAGCGTGATAATATCAGTAGACTAATAAATGACAGCATATCACGTCTTCTTTCATTTATCTACTTCTGGCCTTCAGTAACAATTCAGATACTCTGTTAAAAAAAAGGCTGCTGGTTAGTGAAACTGTCCTGGATGTAATAAAATATTATCTTTTAGAGCAGATAATTTCTGTGTACCAAATATTCATTATACTTCCCTTATGATTAGAGGATCAAACATAAGAGTTGAAAGGCAGCTTTAAAAGTTAGCAGTTTTGTCTTTCATGAAGAACAGCAGTTGTGACAAACTTCCATAAAAAAAAAATCTCAAACCATTCTTGAAACATAAACTACTGCTTTGCTTTTCATCCAAATGCTTTCTGTCACAAATATGCATATTTTAACAACGCCTTGTCACTCATGCTTGTCAAGCCACGTTTTCATTTTCTGTACATTTGAGCTTGAGTGTCTTTCTCTTTCATAAGTTGAGAGAGCTGCTTTTGTCAGGTCACGTTTTGAATAGTGGCCTGGAAAATGTATTTGGCAACATTTTGGCAAAAGTTCAAAAGTTAGGAATTATTTGAAATCTTGATGTTTTGTTCGTGGAATTTTAATTGGAGAGAAACTTCACATTGTTAAGGACAAAAGACACAGGAGCCATTTAAGTTTGTGATCACATGAGCACTTTGTTATTTAACATCCATAGTAGTTTGATAATGTCATACGTATACGTCATATAGCCTGGACACAGAGAGAAGAGCAGTGTCACTGATGCTGAAGGTATTTACAGGCAGGAGGAGGCAGCCAGGGAGAGAGAAAGCAGATTAAAAACAGACAAGAGACAAAGAAAGACAGCACCTGGCTTCTTTCTTTGTCTCTTTCATGTCACTCCTACGATGTGTAGCATTTTAAAGCACAACATTTCAGCTGATCAAATGCCAAATCAACAGTGAATCTGTCTTTGCCTCTTAGCCCTGAGCCTCCATATCACTACTATGTGTTTCCTCCTGTCTGTCCCATGTGAACAGGATGTCAATGAACAGCAAACTGCGAGGAGGACCCAAAATGAACCCCCACTCATCACATCTTCCACTCCCACGGCCCACTGTCATCGCGGTTGTTAGCACTGGAACTAAAGCTTATACCTGCTTCCTGTATTAAACATAAAATGCATTAATAAATCAGTAATAACATTCATACATATAACTCTATGGCAGAAATTAATCCTTGACAGATTTAAATATATTTACAGTTCAATGAAAATGAGGTGTTAAATCGTTTTTGCTGAAATTAAATGACTGTACAAACTGTACAATAATGCAACAGAAAATAAAAGGTAAAATTATATCCTATGTAAGTTTTTCAAAAACTACACAAGCATTCATTTATTTAATAAATGTACATTGGTTTTTTTTCACCATTTTATAACGTGTAATATTTGGATTGGGCATCTGTGTACACTCTATCCAGGTTTATCTTACAGAGCCGTAATTTTAGTTCTTTGTCAACTCATTTTGAACCTAAGGCCACATTTTAGACATGTACATACTGGACTGCCCACAGAGCCACCATCACAAAATGTGTTGGGGTTTCCCTTTAAGCATCAAAAAATATCACCTCTATATCATCTCTTTTTCTTCACAACACTTTGAAGTCAACAAGAATCTCTGTGGACATAAATCTGGGGCAAATGTTAGACACGTCACGGCATATACAAAATATAATGTCAGGACAAATATTAGGTTGCTAGCCCTGAAGTGTCCAACGGGGCAAGTCTCCCTTTTTTTCCTCAAGCGCTTTAAGGCAGAGATAAGATCATTTACTCCCTCTCTAAATGCAACACATATAACTAATTAGCAATAATTTTGTTAGTTAAAGAGTTTCAAGGATGGATCCCCAACACATTCAAAAAGGCCTCCACACATCTCCACAGCTATGCTTTGCTTTCATTGGACATCCTTCCCTGTTTTCTGCAACCGTCCATTTAGATGCTTCCTTCTGCTAATTGGACTGGTCAATAAATAAATAAGAACTCACCACATGTGTAAGTCATATATGCATTTACAGTATGTACTGATCAGAATGCACATGTACATGGAGGCTGTGTGTCCTCTTCAAAAGCCATGAAGTGTCCTTTGATGGGGGGGGGACTGAGAGACCGCAGGAACACATGTGAAACAGGACTGTAGGGAAAAAGACAACAGTTTGGCAAAGTTACATGCACTTAAACAAAGTCAACCATTGACTGCTGTGGTGGCTCTTGTGAGGGAATGGAGGAAAATAAAGGCAATTTTCTTGTCAGTCCGTCCCTCCCCTTGTCTCCACATAAACAGGCATTGACGAGCATGGGTTAAATAAGACAGATGGGGAAAGAAAACATTCCTTTTGCTTCCTTTTCACGTGGGTTCAACAGCCATCTAAACAAACTCCTGCATGGATTTCTACTCCTCTAATAACAATGTGCCGAATCATGCCTCTGCAAACTGGAGCAGACGCGGATGAAAAAGTTTTTGCTGTTACATTGACCACCTTAAATCTCACTGGAAAAAAAGCAAAGATTCACTGTTTTTTTTTACGTGAATTAAAAAGATTGATCAAGTAAGCAACAGGACATCGAACCGACCCCAGTGTTTGACTGAGGGTCATAACTGAGCACTGTGTTCAAAGTGTGGCACAGCTAGGTGAACGTATAGACAGTACAGCAAAGTGCAGCTAGGCATGGTATATATTATATTGTGAAGTTTCTCTCTTTACTTTGATGAAAGTCGAGATGGATGATATATAGACTGAACAGTCACATAGTTAAGCTAGTAGCACAGCTTCAGCACAGAGAGAAGTGTGTGTGGGAGTGTCTTTGGGTTTGTTTCTTGTCTGGTCTTTTGGTTTTTGGATGTATGCATGCATACTGGTCTGGATGTAACCTTGAAGTGGATGTGAGTTTGTGTTCGAGCCTGCATGCTTCCCTTGCATGTGTCTGTACATCGTTTTCATAATCTTTGCATTTTCTACAATGTTTTTTTTTCAGGAATCGTCCCCAATGTACAGTTATCACAAACAGGTTTTTGTTTGCAGTAGGTACGCGGCGCTTTGCCTTCGTCTCGCATCGGTTCCTCTCGGAGCAGCTTTGGCTCAGCACTGCTCGAGTCCACTGGCATCCTGGCTCTCCTCCATGCTTTTGAGGGTAACATAGATGATGGGAACCAAGCCCTGTGTGGAGCCCAGGGAGCAGAGCAGCCAGTCTGGATCGGCCTTGCTCAGGACCCGCAGGATATCGCCCTTGTTGAAGCTCAGCTGGCCGGGCTCAGTGGCTATGTGGTGGCACAGTGCTCGTACTTCACTGAGGAAAGACAGGGGACATTAAGGTAAGGTGAGCAGAGTGGAATTACGTAATAAATCAACTAGTAAATGGACACCCATTTATTCACCCATTCACCCATTTATCAAAAAAAATTGATTTGACTTCAAGAACATTAGACAAATTTTACACTTTCAATTTCATACTAACATCAATGTTCTGATAATATATTTCTAATAACTGTTGATTCAATTACAAAGTGTGCTACACAGACTCAGTTCCTGACTACAACTGTCCTATAAATTCACCCTGTTAACAGAAATACAATGATATCTTAAACGTGCATATTTCTCTCACATCATATTGACTCAATAAAAAAAAAACTTTTGGATACTTTCAGGTAGTATTTCTGTTTGTTACACGTGATTTATGCCGTTTTTAAATTCAAGTGTCTGAATTTTAGAGGCATTTATTTAATAAACGTGAGGTTGGTTAGTTGGTTCTTTAGAGTATAATACTACTAAATCTTCTGACAGACCAGCACTGGTCTGGAGTGTATAGTATTTTCTTACCATGGAGACTGCTGTTTGGCTGTGGTTGGTTGGGTTGACCTTGGTGGAGGTGTGGCTTGGGTGTGAGTGGGTGTGGTTTGAGACTCTGCCTTTCTCCCACTCCCTGCTCCAATAGTCTGAGCTACGAAGTCAAGAACAGACCGATCCAGGGCCAACCAGCCTGATGGAGGCCTGAGAAAAAAAAAAAGTGTGGAACAGTGCAGATCGATAAAGAAAATTTTGTTTAAAAAAAGTTATTTTTTAAAACTTTAAAGATATGGTATATGTTATTCACATGTTTCTCATTGGCAACAAAACCCACAAAAAGACCCAAAACAACAGTGTGTTAGCCCATCTCTTAATGCTTTCCAACTTTCCTATCTGTGTTGGGGATGAGTGTTGGGGACTATTTTCTGCGGATTAAGACGTGCTTGTTAACTATTTATGTCACCAAGTACAAGTGAGATAAAATCAAAATCAGCTACAGTGTGTGCTCATGGTAATAAAGGAACATGTCAGCCAGTAGAACAGTGTAGAACATCAGGCTTTGCTACACACACAATACTTGTTAGTAAGATACATTCATTGCTGGTTTTGGTCTTTTCATGGGATTTGTTGAAGAGAAGAAAAATATTGAAGATCATCAGATATATTCTTTTAACTTACCTGGTTGTGGGAGCCTTTGCCCTCTGTTCAGTTCCTTCCACCCTTGAAGGAGAACCAACACTGGATCCAAAGAGCCTGCCCCAGCGCAGACTCTGTCCCTGAGAGGGACTTTCCTCTTGGGCTGCAGCTTGGGCTCCAGTCCCTGTCACCTTCAGAGGTTTGGTCTCTTTCTCCTGGTTGACAACAGACTCTGGTGGGCTGCCCATCCATGAAGGCCTTCCCCTGGACCCAGCTGACTCCCCGCTGGAGCTGCTGCTGCTTTTCCTGCTTCTGTACCCCTCCCCTTCTTGGCTTGACTCGGCCCCCTCCACCACTCCCTCTCTTGTGGGTGGTAGCTGGCCGTGTCGTCTCTCCGATGACTTCTTCCGCTTTTCAGTCTTAACAAACTTTGACCCCTCTGTGGACTGGTCGATGTAAACCTGGGAGGACTGCATGAGCTGGTACCACCAGCCCGCCTGTCTGTCTTGCCGCTGACGCCCCTCGTCCACCACATCCTTCTCTTTATCCCTCCTCCTGTCCTTCTCCTGTCCATCCTCACCTTCTCCTTGGCTCTCTTGTCCTACGCCTTTCACTCTCTGCCCACCCATCCCCCTCTCCTTCCAGAGATTCGCAAACCCTACTTCCATCATCGTCTGTCTGCTAACAGGCCCGGCTGTCACGCCCTCAGCTGTTGCCCCCTCTTTCCTCAATCTTGAATTCACCCCTGCTTCCTCTCTTCTCGACCCGACCCCTTCCATCCTCGGCCATGTTCCCTCTCGTCTCAGCACCGCCCTCTCTTTCTTTCCCTCTGCACTGGAGTCTCTGACCATTTCACTCACAGTAGTGCTCCATCCTCTCATGAGTTGGAAGGTGGAGCGGGTCGATTGGTCGACACTCTGTCCTGCAGAGCACAGCTGCTCCTTGCGGCGGAGGTGCTCTTGGCCCTTTTGGAGGAGGTGTGGTTCAAAGAGCAGATCCAGGTCAAAGGGGAGGAGCGACAGTGGCTGCAGCAGGAGGAGGAGCTCCTCGAAGAGTGGCTGACATGCCCCCTGAGACAGGGGAAGGAAACCCCACGGGTTGTAGTGTGCTGCTATAATGTCTGAGGAAAGCAAAACATCAAGAACATCAGAAAAAGATTCAGAAGAAGGAAGACTTCATGCACGTATGGACATCAAATAACTATCAGGGTGTCTGAAGATGGATAAATGATGCATGTGTTCCCAACTGAGTCTTACCTTCATGTGTGTAAAGGTGATTGAACCAGAATTCCAAAGATTTTAGGCTGAAATATGAGGAAAACAAAATTTTAAAATCGCAGTGGGATGGACGCAGCATTTCTCTCCAACAGGAGAATTTTAGGCACTTTTACATTCAACAACTGAATCATTCATGTTTGAAAGTTGTATTTGATCTGGTAGAAAAAAAGTCTACTCAAACCATAATAAGCTCACATAACTAAGCCAAAGATGCTTGTATGATGATGTATGTATTTATAAGACACATCGTGGGGAGTTGTACCTGGGGACAAAAACCCGGTCCCCGCATGATCAAACACTTATCTCAAGGTTACAGAATGTAGCATTTAGCTTAACTTGATACCTTAGCAAATAACTAACTTACATGTAGTGAACTACATGTACTACATATTGTTATTCGATAAATTGTTATTACAAAAATATCAATAACAGCTGCTTTGAAGATCCTGACCCTTTGACTGAGAACCATCATTGTGAAGAGTATGTTGTTGACAATAACAGTAAAAAACAGGATAAAGAAAAATGACTCACTTGAGCAGGCCGAAGATGAAGGCGTTGAGTCTCATGCTGTGGTTTGTGAGCTCAGAGTACTGGCTCACCTTTGAGAACAGGCTGTGGAGAACACGTGTGGACGGGCCTGATGGAGACAAACACATAAATATGTTACCCATAATCACCTTCTCTGACCTATGACCTCATATGGTTGCTATCACTGTACATATAATTCTACCAGAAATCAGTCTGCAAAACCTGTTTTCAACAGTTTTCCTCCAATATGTTTTTGAACATTTTTAAAAATGTCACCTTTCCTGACAGGACTTTGATTCAGGAAACAAACTTTTAAATGTAAAACAATGATGCTAAACATACGAATAATTTGCAACCAGACAACCATGTGGTGGCTTGTTTGTAAAGACAGGGTGTTATGATAAAAAAAGGTTTGCGGCCTTTGCGGGTCAGTTTTAGTCAAAACAAACATGTCACCAGTGTGTTTCAGACAAACAGTAGTCCAAACAGTTTGTCACACAAACAGGAAAATAAAGACCAGTGCTCTCACCCAGCTGGGTGGAGGCCTCCACCAGGCTCCAGGGCCGACAACGACGCTGGCCAATGATCAGGTCCAGCACGTAGGCCTTCAGACCATCCTGCAGTACCTCGTGCAGGGCCGGGCACAGGTACTTGAGGATGAGGTGACCCACGTTGGGACTCACCCAACTGTTCCCCAGTTTAGCCTGGCAGGGTTGCAGAGAAACATCAGGGGATAAAGGAAATGAAAGTGAAAGAAATCAGGGAAATGGGAGGCGAGATGTGGGAACAAAGATACAGAATGAGGCAAGACATCCGGTCCATTTTTGCCAAAACTGCTTTTGTTTGTGTAGATAAGTATGCGATTGTTTGTATTCGTGAATATACAGCCATAATAAAGGAAATAGAAAGTAAATACATCATCTGTTTGCTTAAGCTTTCCATCAATGAATGACTGAAGGCCATATATACTTGCCCTTTTGTTCTGTGGATTAGACTGATCTGCAGCATTTATTAGTTATCTTATCAGCTCTGTGTGAATAAACACACTATGTGCCAGAAATGTACTTTCCTGATTGAAGCCTCTAAAGAAAGTGAAAGTCACAAAGGGCCAATTAAACTACTAAAGATGTGCATAATTAAAATAATTAACAGAGAAGACACAATCTTTGGCACGTATGAGCCCTAAACATGATGTGACTGACACTAGGCTTGATGCTACACATCTGGGAAAAATACTTTTAAAAATGCAGGTTGAATGAGGATTTTATACACCAAATTAATAATTGCTGTTGCATAAATTGAATCAAGACAAATAGTGAATGTGAGAAAACAGATGGTGCCAGATTGACATGAAACTAATGTAATTTACCAACTTGAAGGTTTTATGTTCTTTTGTGCTTTACAACACTGCAGTGGCTTTAATAAGTTGTTGTTCAGAGGACGGTATAGCCTCTAAATCTCACTGTGTGAACTTGAAGTATTGAAGAATTGTGTATTAGCAGTCAAGCAGTCATTAGTAGTCATGAGTCTGATCCACCAGAAAGTCCTACCTTCACATCTGGGTCTCGACTGGTGCCGAAGTGCGCCACAATCAGATCTACTGCTGTGTTCACGGCTTTCACCAAACCTGACAGAGTTAAGGGAGGGAAGAGTAAAGAAAGAGTTCGTCAATTATCCTTTTTTGTTACAAGTAAGAGTGTTCTTGCAAAGAAATGTCAATGCAAATAAATCCATGAATTGGTTTCCTGTTTTACCCTCCTGTGCAGGGAGGTGAGTGGTATTAAGATCCAAATTTAGTACACATTTTGCTCTGTCCTTCACTGTCATTGTGCTTGCAATCTGCATGATTTCATTGTTTGGGTTGTTTCGAGTTGTGCAATGAACAGCTGGAACTGCCTTGTAGGGATTTGTCTGCCATCAGCCTGGCCGGAAAACAACACAAAATGGACTGACGTCAAAATCTCAGTGAAGCTACAATCCCACTCCCACTGAGCAGAAAGTATTTTAGCCTCAATTATAAATTGTAATACAGATGTCAGTCAGACTGGGCTTCTTGGCTTGTTAGATAAATAACAAATCTGGGACGCAACTCATCTGAAACAAAGGTGAAAAGGCTCAGTAAATCTGTCCCTCAGCGTCCTGCTCAAGAACACTTCAGCAGTGTAGACATTGGTCCACACCGGGAGACGTGAACCTGGACGATCGGTTGAGAGATGATCTCCAAACTTATTATACGACACCCTGCTGCCTCAAGAGGGCTTGAATTACTCTCCTCACTGTCAAGTAGCCTTTCTGTACTGAGAGGCACTTGACTTAACTACCTTTCATCTCACTTCCTGTTCTGCTTGACAATAACACTGCTCCTGTGATTCTCTACATGCTAATCTGAGATTGTTATTTAATTCTGTCTGCTGTACAGTAGTTTTCTTTTGTGGCTCAAAGTACAAACCAGTGTATTCCTCCACTGGCAGCTTGTCCTTTATTTATCAACATAAACATAATGATTCCATACAGCACATGCAACAGAGGTGTTATTCTGTTAAAGGCTCTTCTGCATATTAGAGAGGAATTTAAGTCAGGTCGATAAATCGTGACAACAGTTCTCTTGTTTATAAGTCACTGTTGCGATGCTTGAATAGAAACATCTGAAATGAGACATTCAGAGGTGCAAAGAGTGACTGAAAACACCAGAAATGCTACACAATCTGCTGAGTGTTTCAATTCATTCAACTTAGTATGAAGCCACACCGGAACAATTTCTCTTTATAACTTGTTGTCATGTGACTGAAATTCTAGACTTAGGTCATATGATGAAAATCTGTATGACAACTGAGCACCTATTTCTGCTGAGGAAGACCATAAGATATGACTGTAAGCCTCAGAAACACTGAACAAGGTGACGTTATGAGACTTTCTTCCTGTTAAATCTTGATTTATCTCACTCTATTTTGGACAATTACATAAGTCAGCTACGTGACCTTGGTTAAACATCAATAACATTACAGAAAGTTCCTATAAAAAGTCCTGATATTGATGCTATCATCAAGCTCTGGATGAGCATTGTACTAATGTTGCATGAATCCAGAGGCTAGTGAACTAGTTTTCTTCACTTAAGTGCATATAATAAAGTCATTAAGTACCCAAGTTCCTAAAAAGGGTCCAGGAAAAGTTCATGTGGTTAAATGACACCGAGAGGCAAAATACAAATCCTGCATCAGTACTCACAGACAGAAGTGAATGAATGCCAAGCTGCTCACTGACATTTCAATGCTTAGCATTTAGCAATTAAATATTAAGAGATGTCCCACTGTCACTGTCGATCATGCACACGCGCATGTGCGCGCACACACACACACACTCACCTCTCTTCTGGGTCAGGTCCACAGAGATGTGTGACTGTGAGGAAGAGCAGGAGGAGGAGGAAGTTGAAGCGTCGGGGGAGAGGCAGAACTCCTCCGGAGGCTTCTCGGTCAGGGAGAAGTAGTCTGGCAGGAAGTCGCTGTAGCTCTGCTGCAGCTTAGCTGATTGGCCCACTGTTGAGACACACACACAGATGATCAAACACACATAAACACACACTACCACTTTTAAAAGCATGAGAAGCCTTATGGGATCCTTAAGAATGCAACTAAGGTTGAGACTTTAACATCTTTATGAACCTCTAACATAGTCAGTGACCATCAGATGATGTACTCTTTGGACCTTGAACTCCTTAAAAAAGTATTTAGTAGTAAAAGTATGTCTATGTAAGTAAGTCTATTTGTTGAAAAATCTTCATAATCCTGCATTCATTCCAACACTGTCAGTCAGTATAACTATGAGCACCATTGAGCCGTCCCAGCGTGTGGCCAGAGAGGGCTGAAGGGAAATCGAACACGTTCCGCCTGGCAGGTCGTGGTCCCCCAACCCTTCGGGGTTCCAGGTTACCAGTGTGGCCCCCTGAGGCCCTCTCCACTCCCAGAGGGTTTCGACGACGGTACTCCCTCCATTTGAGAGCCTGGGGAGAGAGGTGGTGTGCTGTTGGGGAGGGGAGGTGTTAGGGTTATGATGAAGGGTCGGGGTATGGTTAAAGGATGGATTATTGAGTAGATGGATACATTAAATATGTGGGAAAAAAAAGAAGAGGAAGAAGGGCAAGTGGAAAAGGTGAAGGGAGGACAGGAGAAGATTTAAGTCCATGCATGAAGGGAGAGAAGCAACAGAAAAAGACAACAGTAAGTATGTACAAGAGCTTAGCTTCAACATCTGAGTTACCCAGAACGTAATAACTGTTCTGAGTTAGTAACAGTGAAAGTGAAACCTCAGGCAGCCATCTGTTGTTTTATTAAAGCAGCAAAGACAAAGCTGTAAAGATTATGTGTTTCATTCTTTGGGCAAGACTGATGTGGATGAATCGACATAAAACGTGAATCAATTCAGAAGCAATGCTTCACTGCTCTCTGTTGGTTGAAACTTTCCATCATCTGCACAACAAGTGATTTTAAAGCAGGTGTTTGTGCTGTGGGACTTTACGAATGTCTAACCAGTAGTTGCAAATGACACTTTAATTACCTTTAAATGTGAACTTGTTGACTTGACTGATGATCATTAATACACAGATAGTTGCAAGAACGCAAAGTGCAGTGCAGTTGCAATGATGTAGAACCCAGTGGCAAAATATACTGGAACTTGTGAGGTCATATTTTATGCCATGGTATGTTCCCTTAGGTTCAGTTTTCAAAAATGGTGACTGGCCGGTTTGTGGTTTGCATTTTTAACTTCATCTTTCGGAGTGACAAATGACTAGACAAACAAATTGACAAACATTTCAAAAAGGTCCTATTGACTGACATTTTTAAAAGCTTGTGTTTGTGGGATTTCCACTTCTGTGTTGTTGTGGTGTGATGATCTTGTGATCAGAAGTCATATACACTGACTTCTGTGGGCTTGTCTTCAATATTGTTGCTGTCTCTTTAGGAAAGTGCCTGAAGTTTTCTTTTGTGTACATTTCAAGATGTCAATGGCATTTTCTCATAAGAACATCCTATAAATAATTCTTTAAGGACAAACTCGAATTCTGCTCTTGGAACCTACCATTATGTGTCCTGGCTCCAGGTCCTTTGCTTCCCTCCATGTGATTTCCAGAGTCCAGACAGCCAAGTGGGCTCAGTGTGTCACTGTGGAGAGCTGGTAAACTGGCCAGAGCTCCACGATGGAAACAGTGTCCCTGCACTGCCGGCAGCATTGGTGGCACTGTCCCTCTCTTCACCCCTAGGGATGGAGGTGGAGGAGTAGCCGCTAACTGCACTGAACCCCCTACCTGCTTTCCTGTCGGTGGGGTGTGCAGGGAGCCCAGGCCTGCTGAAAGGGGGCAGGAGAGGCTGTGTGCCGGCTGAGGGCTCGGGGTGCAGGTGGAGCAGGTCCCAGAGCTGGGAGCCCCCTGGAGCCGAACCGGGGAGTAGCTCCCCAGTGGCGAAGGACGAACTGAGCCGGGAGGAGGCGCTCCTGCGGCCAGAGTCCCCTGGTACCCGTGCACATTTTCACCTGCATCTTCACCGTCCTCCCCCACCAGACCTCCAGAATCAGAACCAGAGCCGGAGCTGGAACGGGCCTGCATCCCAGAGACGTAGCCTGTGAGCAGGGGCAGCAGAGGCTTGGGTTGTGGGGGTTTGGAGGCAAACTGGTGGTGGAAAGTGAAGGGCTGGATGGGGAGGGTGGTGGGCCGCTGGTCCTTCCTGTAGCGGACCACCGCCGGGCGGCTGTCTGAGGAGCTCGAGAGACCACCTGGATGAGCACAAAAAGGACAGTAGGGATGGAAGAAAGATGGAGGAGTCACATCTCTGACAGCAACAACACCTTGTAGTATAACACAATACAATTCAACAGCTCCACAAACTACTGCCTCAAAAATTATCCTAAAGTTGAATCAACACCTTTCTAAACTAAAAAACTAAACATTACAATCTTCTTGAAGGAAGGAGTTATTGCAGGACTGGTATACTGACCTATACAGGACTGACTATATATGTAGAATGCATTAGTTCTCTATAGGTGTAGCTAATAAACTGGCAAATGAGTTTAATATTTGCCTCATTATGGGATTGTAAATAATGTATTATTTCAGTTCAAGCTTGAATTAAGGGTTAAAATTGATGAATAATTTTCTTTTTGATTAATCAAGGTCGGTGGTTTGTGGTTCAAGTGTGTTTGTGAACGGTTATGGCTTCAGATGAGCAGGTGGCACGTTGCATGGTCGGCTCTGCCACCAGTGCATGAACGTGTGAGTGAATGGGTGAATGCTGGCTTCATGGTAAGACTACAAAAATGCTGTATACATGCAGTCCATTTACCATGTATTTAGTAAATATGACATCAGGAAACAGCTAAAAATGCAGATCACAATTACCCAAATCTTCAGATTGTTTACTTCCAACCAACAGTCCAAAAGCAAAAGATATTCAGTTTGCAATGATTTAAAAACACATCACATTTCTGAAGCTGGAACCAGAGAATCAACAATTAAATAACCATGAATAGTTCTAGTGTTTGACTATTTGATTAATCCAGTAGTCCTTACAGCACTAAACTGTATAAACATTAAGGTTAGAAATGACACCAAAAGTACAGACTAAGAGAAAACTGCCCAGTCATGAGTCACAAAGATCAACAGCTCTTATCACAGGCAACCATGGCACTGTAAGACAGTGCTCTGACAGGCCCACGTGCACACACACGTAGACATTAAAGAAGAAGAAGAAGGAGAAACACACAAAGACACACACATAGACTAAACCTGAAGGCCCTGCGTCAGGAGACACACCAGCGAGGAGAAGCCTTTTTCTGCACTTCTTCTCTGCCACTGAGTCAGTATATGAGTGTATTCTTCCCTCTGTGTGTGTGTGTGTGTGTGTGTTCCTAGATCCAGTGCAGTGTATGACGGACAGAAGCGTGTGTGACGTCGACTGCGTTGCGCAAGCTGTTTGTCACCCTAAGGCCGGCCCACCAATGCCACCTGAGATGGGTGCAGTGACATCTCTCAGCCACAGAGGGCGACATTGAGCTGCTTTATAAACAAGATGAAGGAGGGATGAGGGAGGAAGGAGGAGGGAGGAAGGCTACACACCCAGCAGGCCTGAGCTCCCACAGGGGATGGAGGAGGGAACACTCCATCTCTGTCTCTCCTACATCTGCTCCGTCATCCTTCTGATTGCCATTTTTTTCTTTCGCTCTTCTTCCCCATCTCTCCCCTTCTCTCCTTGCCTGCCTCCTCTTTCTCTCCGGCTCCTCTCCTCTCCCACAGATGAATCCATTTGATGGCAGAGGCCTTTCCTTTGCAGCCCTGAGCTTCATGTTAGCATCATTAGCAAGTGAGCTGCTTCCCAAAGGCTTTTAAAGAGGCCTGTACGCTGGGGTGAAACAACGCAGCTGACTGGAGTGAAGTCTGATGAATAATATATGTAGGGAGATGCTGCACAGCCTCTCATTATAATCTTAAGTCATCGCAGTCTCTATGAGCACAGTGCTGGAGGTTGTTTTTGAGGCATGTGAAAGACACACCTTATTGTTAGGGATGACCTATTTCCTCAAATCCCTTTATCAATCTTCCCCCTGCCTTCCATGTTATCATTGCTTCCTTGGCCTCAATGCTACAGTCAACTAACAAGCTTCAATTGAACAGCTCACAGGAGAGGACGGGCTCTTTTGTTCAAGGTCCTCAACTCTTGGACTGTGGAGACAAAAAACCTGTACATTCAGCAACAGTAGCCATGTCTTGTTTTCACCAAAAACCAAAGATAGTCAGTTTACTATCAGAGAACACTAAGAAGTCTTTCTTTCTTCACAGAGCATATGGGGTATGTACGGGTCAGGTCTGTATTTATGTTGATAATTGTGGCAATGGCACATAGCAGTTGTATTTGTGATTTCCATATTCTTAAAAAAGACAGATGTTTGCATATTTGCGCATTTTGTCTCCATTTTTGATGAGAATGTATGCAGATATAATTAGCTTTGCATCCCCTTTTTGGAAAGCTTTAAAATCTAATAAAAAGGGGTTTAAAGCTGAAATGTTATGTAATAATTTGTGTAGTATTTGCTTAACCAATTTCCTTGGTCAATATTACGAGATCACAGCTGATTTCATGTTCATGTACTGGATCTTTCATGGAGGCAAATGCTGACTTTTAAAAGCTCTCTTGTGCCCTAACTCATCTTCTTCATCTTTTTCTTTTTGAAATAAACAGTAAAGAAGCAAATTACTCTGTAGGAGTGGCTTGACAGGCTTTGATGGACAGACAAACTGGACAGTGTTTGAGTTTTTTCAAAAGATAGGTTTTTGATGGAGTACCTACATTCCTGCATACTGACTTACATATAGTCCAGACTCTATATACAGTGCTGGAGTTACAAAACTAATGTTCATAATGTGAAGCTGAAAGAGAAAAAAAAATGTCCATTCCATAATCTAGCAAACCAATCCAGCGTAAATGAAGCAGAAAATTGTTGTATACTTGTGGAGGCTGGTAATGTGACCAGAAGGCAGGATGGTTCATTTAGCATGAAGCTTGATGCATTTTAAAGGAGAAATCATTATTAAACAGAGCTTTTTATTCATTTTTACTGAAATTCACGTTCTTGAAATGTCGTTTTTAAATGAAAGTTTATCACCACATGAAAAGGTCCTCTTTATGACCTCTTTGTGGGGTTTGGATCTGACCAGAAACCTGTTTCCCTTTACAGGCGGAAACCACATGGTGAAAACAAAGATTTCCATTTTTAAGCAGTTTTGAATAAATTATTAGCTGAAGGAGCCAAAGGGGGCTGTTCATTAACTAAACACCATCATCATAACATCATAATAAATTTGTTCCTAAAAATGTGCTCCTAAAATGACTTTGGGAGCTTGCCAACTTGTACAAAACTCTAAAAAGGGACAGCTGGAGCTTCCTGGACATTCCTCTGCTGGTGCACTCGCTCTTTACTCTCCCTGGTCTTATTCCAATGGAATTCCAAGCACTCGCTGTGTGTGTGTGTTTATCCGACCAGACAAACACAGCAGGCAGCTGAGACTGAGCTTCATGAGTTGATGGTGTTGTCTGTTCAGATAAATGATTCTGCGCTCGAGAGAGAAACTATTTCACTATTATTTGGGCACGTCCAGGTCCAGGTCCTCCAGGCTCCTGGAGCCTTGATCAAGGGTCAGAGCAAGACACAGTGGCTGAAAACCTGTCATCTTATTGAATTATGCTTTAAAAGACACTGTCTTAGTCATCATGACCCTGCTCCTTTGTGTGCTGTCGTTCAAACCAGCGCAGTCTTCCACACATGCTGCACATGCCTCTGGGCCCCATCCACACTTTACAGCTTGCTCAGATATTCCCATGGCCCCATGCACTCGCCTGCACATGTATTTGCAAGCAGTTGTATTCTCAAGACTTACAATATTCTTCCTTGGGATACTTGTTCTTTCTTTTTATGTTGGTGACATCTTTGATACTAAAAAAAATTCAGCAGCGCACTTTTAAGATCACTTGTTAAACAAACTGTGGGCAGCACAGTGACATCTTTTTACATTGATTTTGACCCTGAGCTTAATTTCTGCCATTGAGTTCCCTAAAATAAACAATCAAGTTTGAGTTTCTGTATGTGGCACAGTTCATTGTGGCTATAAGTACTCATCATTTTACTTACTGTATATATTTAACGACTCTACCTCCCGTATTTATTTGCACATTTACTTGGTCAGTATATTTTTTACTTATTAACAGATGAAATTTAATTATTCAGTACTTCTTTTAATGATTTACATATATATCTTAGTTCTGTATATAAGATCTAAAAATAAATCTAAGACGTACAGAGTTGTGACCATGTTCCAGAGCAGCTAACTAACTGGGCTGAAAACTGCTCATAATAACCAACATACTGTACAGGATGCATCAAAATGAAGCAGATCTAGCATTGTTTAACTCTATGATTAGTACAATAAATGTATCATATTTTTAAAATCTGTTTAGGAAATCTAGTTGGTCTCCCTCTGCAGAGAGGTCAGAAGTCAGACTCAGCTAGAGAACAGGATGTGGCAGGAATATAATAATATCCTACCTTGTTATGACTGAGTGCAGTTCTGCTGCCGCTAACTGACTCCACTGGATATTTCAAAGATGCTATGTGCAGCATTTTAACACAAATGAATTTCCCAATAAATTTGGAGTAACAATGACTGAATACAAACAATCTCAATGACAACACTGGCAGCTGCAGTCCCCATGCTGCTGAGTCTGATTTCACAGATTACTTAATTTTGGGAAACAATCAAATGCTTAGAATGGATGCCTGCCATGCAAGATTTCAGCAACTCACTGTAATAAACCATGAACCATGTGAAAGTCAAAGCACCTTTCAATGACACGCACATATGCACACACACACAAAACAGAGCAGAGACACAGACACAGCTGGGTGTGCTGATGTAGAGCTCAGTGGGGGTTTCTCTGAACCGTTATCTCCTCTCTCACCTGATTGTTATTCAGAGCACGTTTGGCCCACTTCAGCCCTTCATTCCCTCTAAAGCTGAGGATACACACTCTGCGTCACTCTGTTCAAAGCACCTCTATACATGCTGGCCCAAGGGTATTTTCTCACACACACTCTATAAACATACAGAGTCACACACAACCATACACATACCATACGCACATAAACCACAGATACAGCATACAAAGTGTGAACAAACATTCCCATAGAAACATTTATTGTGGAAATGTTTGTGCAAGTCTGAATGATGCAAAGACGAACTTAAGTCAACATAGTTTGCTTTCTTTTGTGTATTATTCTATGACCTGTGGCATGTATGAAGTAAGTCTACGCAGTTTGTTAGAATGATATTGTAGAATGTAAACTTCTGGAAGTTTTTGTTAACCTTTAAAAGGGACAAACAGCTGCAGATTTCTTGGTCCAACTTGATGTGTTCAGTATATTTTAAATTCCTGTACGCTCTACAGAGTGTGTCAGCTCTCAAGAATCAATGTTCTTTATCTTTGCTACTTTCATTCAACCAACACCAGAATCAGCAATAGTCAACAACCACAGGAGGACAAATTTAGTGAAGAACAGTTGGATGAACTGTCATCATTATTGCCATAAGGCAGGTTATATCTTAAATAAGGGCAGCAGGTCAATTAAAACAGTAAGTTACTAATCAGTAAGTAAAGCAGAACTCGATGAAGCAAGAAAGGTAGAATGCTGCAGTGAACACACTGATTGACTAATATTGATGGTTTTCAACACGTGTACTGAATGTTTTCATGTAAAGTTTAAAGCTCCACTGATCAGACTCAAATGAAGCTTGTGGTGAAAAGCCCACATTGAATCATCATCCAACTCAGCAGCTCTGCTGAGCTTGTCAGTGTCCGTTAGCTTGCTGTTTTGCTGAAGAGCCAGATATTTTCATCAGGAGTTGGTGGAGACCACACAAGAGCTAAAAGGAGAGATTTCCATTTATCAGGTGAATGGAAACACAACTCCAGATTAATACTAATGTTGTGAGTTGTAACATGTCTAAAGCCATAAATATGTCAGGATCATGTGTCTCACAGCTTTTTTAGAAGTTCCTCATCAAACAATGATACATTAAGCTTTAAGCTGTGGTCGCATCTGTGGTGCTTGAACTACTGTTTTTTATTCACCCTGTATCTACCCTTGTAACATCTGTGACTTTGGAACATCTGTGCAGGTACTGCAGAAGAAAAACAGCCTTTTGACTAACTCTGGCACATTTATGGCAATGTCTATTAGTGTGCACTGTTCCTGTTAAAGAAACCAATAAATAAATAAAATAAATATAGTAAGAGGTGCTGTACCTTCAGCCTTGGCCCTGGTCTCCCTCGCCCCCTCCAGGTGTCGCTCAATGCTGCCTTGACTGTAACATCTGGTAAAGGGTACAGGTGACAGGCTCTGACTGTCAACCTCCACACGCTGCTCCGGGATTGGAGAGAAATCCACCGAGGAGTGGGAATGGGTGGAGTAAGTAGAGGAGAAAGGGTCTGCAGCTGCCTTAAGTGATGGCGACCCTCCTGCACCTCCATTTCTCCGCTTGCTTCTCGCGATCTCTGCGAAGGAGGTGACTCGTGGAGGAGGAGGCGGGGCCGGGGCAGCGCCCTCGCTCAGTCGGACGGGGCAGCTCAACATGCGCTCCAGAGATCCGAGTCGAGGAGATGGAGACTTGTCCAGGTTGCGGTCGTAGCTGCGAGAGCGGGGACGGCTTCCTGAGGAGGCTCCACCCCCGATGACACCCCGGCCAACCACGGGAGGGGAGACGTTGACGTAGACCTGGCCTTCAATCACAGCGTCAGCCCCACCGGCTGCCTGCTGTTTCGTCTTCTTCTCCTCCTCCTCTTCGTCCTCTTCATCATCATCATCTCGCTGAATGAAGATAAACAAGCAAAGAAAGAAGAAAAAAACATGGCAGTCAAATTTTCACTAATAGTTTATCAGATAAAACACATCACTAACTATGACTTAGAGGTCAAATTACCTTAAAAAACCTTTAGGACAACGAGTCCAAAGCAAACCAAAAATCTAAACTTCCTTCAAGTCAGATTTGCTTTGACACAGGGCCACCGTTTCTGACTGATAGTAATGGCCTTCAGCTCTAACTGCTAAAATAATCCTCAGACATGATATCAGATAACCCCAGACAGTGGCTGTGATCTAAAATAAGCCAGTGCCAGACTAATACCAGTGTCACGGCTATTTGAAGTCCACGGTTGTTGTCATTGTCACAAGGCCCAGTTTCATTTATTCCATACTATATAGTCGCTATTTAGGTCTTATATCATTTTTGCATTCTTCCCTTTGCTGAGTCTCGTGTAATTTGACCAAATCATTTGTATCTCTGCTTCTTATTTGATTGAGTTCCTCCATTTTCCTTGCCTTACTTCTCAGACTGTATTTCTTATCACTAAACTAAGTACTTGTTGGTGTAAATCTAAATGCACTCCCTAAACTCGATTAATTATGCATACCACCCGCAGCAAGCTGTGTTTTTCAAGATACAGAAAAACTGGAGGAGCCATCAAAGAGTGAGAGAAATTATTTAATGATTTCATTTTTTTGTCATTTGTTTAGATTTTGTAATCATCTGGAGTCTTTAAATGAATAACCTTCAGTTCTACTTTCCAACAAAATGCTGCAATTCATGAGAAAGTCAGTTTATCTATTTATTTTATTTATTTGTGCTTCATGTTTTTTGTGTTCTATCAATTATAGACAATTAGCTGGCAGTACTTTACAGACAGAACAGCTGCACCAAAAGAACCATAAATTTCACCTCTGTGAGTCCCTGATCATTAATATTACAAGTGAACTAACCCACACAGAGCCCGCACAAAAGAAGTGTAATCCTAAGAACCAAGGAAAAATACAGCTGAGCAGGGAGGTAGTACAGATTATCATCAATTTGTGGATTTTGTTTGTGTAATCTTGCAAACTAATAATGGCATATGACAGGAAAAATCTGAAGAAGCTTTTGCACCATCGTCTTAAAGTGAACTACAGAATCACCTTAAACTAAATTGATGAAATTGATGAATGATATGGAAAATTTAAAAAAAACAGGATTAAGGATTACATAACCACTGAATGCACATGTTGTGTTAGTGAACACTGTGTTTGCTGTCTGTTGCTTGTTTCTTTAATGTGAATCTTTTTATGCTGCTGTCTTGGCCAGGACTCCTCTTGTAAAGGAGATTCTGGAATAAAGAATATGGGAATAATAAAAAAAAACAAAAAAAAAACCTTGAGCTGACCTGATTGCTTGTCTAGCTTGTTTAAATTAAATAAATATGTACAGTAAATTAACTCAGTTCATGAACATCACACTGTGGAACCATTTAAATATCTTGTTAGATGAGTTCTGAATTATATTACTAGCAAGATAGGTCTCTCCACTCACCCTAGATAACTTTGCATCTTCGTCTTCTTCTTCCACGCCCTCCTCATCGGCTCGCTGCCTGAACAGGAAGTACTCACTGGGCTGGGTCGGGGTGGGGCTGCCTTTGCTGTGCTCATCTGAGCAGCTGTTGACCGAGGACCCTGCAGGACTTGGGGACGACTGGGACGAAAGGTCACAGGTGACCAGCTTGTAGTAGTTCTGTGTGGCGACAACCAGGCGTGCCTGACTCTGCAGACAAGATGCAAGCTCTCCAGATGACCCAGAATGTGGAGGGTGATAGGAGTTGCAGTTGGCATCGAGATCAAGAGCCCCCTGGTGCTCCACAGCACAGGAGCAGGTGGAGGAGGTGGACAGGTGCGGTTCACGGATAAGAGGGAAGGTGCTGCCAAGGCAGGAGGTCTGTTGCTGTAATAAGGGAGGTTCAGTAGGGGAGGTGTGAAGGTCCAAATAGAAAGCCCCTCTGGTTGAGTCGCGCTGGGTTCCTGGCGGATCAGAAACAGAAGAGGTGCAGGAGTGGTCAGTGGAGCTGTTGAGGTTGGTGTGCCCAGAGACTGGTGGCTTCTCTGGGACGCTGTTGTTCATCTTGTTGTAAATGGCGCTGAAGTTTACTAGAACGCCATCCGAGCTGTTGCAAGAGGAGTCACTGCCGTAGCCTTGCTGGCACTCTGAGAAAGGCTCTGAGAAGGCTTCAGGGAAGTGCTGGGGGTAGTTCTGGGAGAGAGCACAGCAGGAGCAGTGCTGTGTGGAGGAGCTGGAGGAGTATGACCCTGTCTTACTGCTTCGCCCACACCTCATAGGATGATCTTCATCTTCTTCATCGTCATCACCCCAGTCATGCTCTCCACAATCCATGGACATGTTGGAACCGCTGCTGCCATGGCGCCGCTGGCTGTCCAGTCCCAGAATGTCCAGGTCCTCCAGGTGATTCAGATCCGGGGCTACGCCCCTCAGGGACTCCCGACTGCTTCCACGCACTGAGCTGTGCAAAAGAAAGGGCTCAGAAGCAAAGCCAAGGTCATGTAAGTGGAAAGAAGCCATCCCGTCATCGAGGGCAGAGTGAGTGTCACTGTGGAGGTGAAAAGAAGAGTCTTCAAGGTAACCACTGAGGTTGTCACCATCCTCTTCCTCTTCTTCTTCATCGTCATCTTCAGTATTCAGCAGGAATGGGTTATGACGCAACGGATTCCTGTTCCTTGGTTTAGCTCGGGGTAATGTGTGAGCTGTGATCAGCTGGTCCTCTGAATTGCTCGAGGTAAAAGATGAATCATCGCTTGCTGTGCTGCCTCCTCTCCCGCCACCCTTCCTATCCCTTCCTCCGTTGTGGGAGGACCAGGAGCCACCGGAGGTCTGGATCAGGCTGCTGTAGAGCAGAGCCTCTCTCTGAAGGACATCTCTCTCGGGAAGGGAAGTGGTGCGACTCAAGCCCAGGTTCTCTGGTGGGCTAAATGGGTTGCTCCTCTTCAGTGACGCTCCGCAGCCACCCTGCCGCCCACCTGACACCTGGCAGTGCACCAGGGGGATATGATGCACGATCAGGGTCTCTCCTGACAGCTTAGGAGGGCTGTCCATGGTCCAGGAGGGGGGAGGGTGGGACTGGAGCAAAGGGAGGTCCTGTGTGGATTAAGGGGAAAGGAGATGTGTATTGGTTTGAGGGTTGTGTTCACACACTGTTAACTGGGCCTAGCTCTGCAGGGCTGCCAGGGATTTGGAAGGAGAGGTCAGGGAAGTCAACACCATGGTCAGAGTGGTACATCTGGAAAATACGAAGAGACAAAGAGAGGAAAGATGTTATAGAAGAAGGCAAATACAAGCGCCAAAGCACACACACAAATTCCACATGTAGGCTACATGGTTGTAAAAATCCAGTCCAGGAAACAGTGAGAGAGTCATCACTGAGATCATATTAGCTCATTTCTTTGCAAACAAAATGTCGATGTTTTAACCTCAGTTGGAAAAAACAAAAAAACACTTTTTAAAAAACGTACTGTGCTTTAATGGCAAATTAGTCCCTCCTTGTCATCTCTTTGACTTCTTGTGTCTAATTATTTATTGTTTTGCATGTTTGACATGAGACATTAAAGTATGTGAACTTCTTCGGCTGATGAAGTTCAACCTGCCAATGGCTATGATGGTGCACTACGCTGCCATCATTGAGTCCATCTTCACCTCCTCCATCACCACCTGGCGCACTACTGCCACTGCCAAAGACGTGACTGCAGCATACCATTTGCTCCACCGAGAGTGATTGGCTGCAATCAGCCACCCCTCCAGGACCTGTACTCCTCCAGGACCCTGAGGTGTGCAGATTATGGCCGACCTCTCCCTCCCTGGACACAAATGTTTTGAGTCACTCCCCTCTGGCAATAGGCTGCGGTCCATCAGACCATTATATTCATTATACAAAAACATTTTCTTCACATATGCAGCTGACCTCAAGAGTCTGATTCTGATTCTTTCAGTGGACCCAAACCTCCTCTTAAAAACTGCTAGTGTCCAAGCCAAACCCTGATGACATCACCAGAGCTTTTTTTTTTCTCAGATTTAACAAAATTCCTCTGGAGCTACAAAAGACATTACATAACAGTTTTGACACAGTAGTAACAACCCATGACCATTAGTTTTCCATTGGTATCCCTTTAACAATAGGATGTAAGCACTCTTCATTTATTTTCCTCTCTTGGATAAATCTCAATTGTGCACCAAAAGCACCATAAAATAAGCTTATCTAAAACATCTCGCCTAACAGCACAGAACTACATCCTTCTAGTCTCATCTGTACACTGAGCAGGGTGAGTCAGCACCATGTGAAGTGGAAACAGTGACATCCTCACAAACGCCAAGCAGCTGACTCTTAAACAGGGCTATGAGCTCATCCCCATTCGCATATTACACCCTAAATGACACACTCATGCCGATACACACAGGGTACAGCGACCCCTCCCTCGCCATCATCCGTCGCTTTAAAAGAAAATACATCAATAAAACCCTACAATTCACTGCTTTGTTAGGCTAATAAGGTATTTAACTGATCATTAGTTTACTTCAAATAGTCAATTAAAAAATTAAGGAGCAGTTTTAGCACCCTGCGATCTGATTCTCTGACAGTACACTTGCCTGCAGGTAATCATACACTGGCTGCTCATGCTTCGAGCCTGTCATCTGTCAATTGCAGGGTAGCAAGGTGTATATTGATGAAACTTTATTGCACAAAGTTACAGGAGTAACTTTGTGCAATAAAGATGTCAGATGTCGGTATACAATATGAAAATAATGGCTTCTATCTCATGATGCTTTCTGCATTGTTATTTCTTATGTCAGCATTTTCCTTATGCAGCTAGTAGAAGATGATAAGCAAGGTGACAGTCATTTGTCCATCGGCCTTTCGCTCCCTTATCTAAAATGACATGGAACTCTTAAAGCTTTGTTTTGTAGTGGACAATGTTGGATGTCGCACAATATTACAGTATTAAATGCAGTTGAACAGCAGGGAGATGCAGACAAGCTTCTTTACTTCTTGTTATGGCGATTCTTCTATTGTCTTAAATGAATGCAGGAATGATTTATTCATACACCACATGGAAATGCACTGTTCACCATCGTCTGTCAGTACAGCAGTTTTTACATGCATGGATAATGAAAAAAAGTAATGAAATGTGGCTTGTGTAAGTTAATTCATCCTTTGTAACACCTTTAATTTTCTCCAGTAATGTATTAGAAGGTACAATACGAGCTGGATTAGGAATTAAAGTTTGCATGAAATCATCTGCTCACCGGATCATGACCCAGACCAGACGAGTGCTAACTAAGACTTAGAGTAATCCCTCTATTATTCCTGCTTAGTAAAACATAATCCCAGACACAGTTGTTCGGTTAAAAGCAAATTTGAAATTAAATTTGGATTCTTAAATCTTTCTGCAAGTGTCATTGTGACTGGAGAGAAAGGAAGGAGGGAGAAGATTTACAGAGGAAAGAAAGAAAGAATGGAAATTCAGTTTTAGGGAGTGCAAAATGAGTAGGAGATGAGAACAAGAGCCAAGCCAAAAAGGAACAAATACAGATTCACACAGATAATAATATGCAAATGCAAATGCTGATGAAACCTTTACGGGCACAATTACAAGCAGGTGCACAGTGAGCACTGCTGCGTCATTTTTATTGCCGAATAAAGAGATGGGAAAGGCCAGCTGAAGCTGCCGACTGCAGGCCTAAAGCTAAATGTTAGCCTGATGAGACAGGTTTACTCAGGAGGAGCAGGGTAATAACTCAGATGCCACTCCTGACAAATGAAATTTTTAAACGGAGGACTGGTGCAGTATTAGCTGTCAGGGAGGCTTCAGTTTCACCAACAAAGAAGTGGAGCTCAACCTTATAAGCTCCAAACACAGGAGCCGCCTCCTGCCAGAGGGAGGAAGAACATGTATGAACTCTGACAGTAATAACAGTTAGACGGTATGTCCGTCTGCCTGTATTAGCCAATACGATATGATAATATGATGTTGCACTGATTAAACATCAAATCAAAATTAGAATTCCATTCTGTGGTTTGAATACAAGCCCCCGAGCCCCAGAAAGAGAGAGAGTCGCATCTCAGCAATCCTTTCTCACACATATGCAAAAAAATGTGCTTATAATACATATTATATATTAACACAATATATTAAATAAGTCTTTATTATTGTTGTCAATGAGTAACCGTAATCTAAATATATGTCAAAATAATGTTGATTATGATTTTTGCCATAATCAAACAGCCACACAAATCTCAATATGAGGATGTTATCAGTGCTGGACTACTTCATAGTTTTTTAAGCTAGCATGTAAATAGATTGCAAATATGCAATAATCATTCCAAAACAATCCTACCAAGATAGCTTTTACTATATCTGCAGTCTGACCGTGGAAAGCGCCATTAATGAGATTAGCTTAATGGTTCTGATGAAGAGCGCAGGAAACGTTAACACCAGACAAGACACACTGAAATTGGTTTAAGAGATTAGCTGCGGGGTCAGGCAGGTCAGCTTATGTAATGTGTGTTCAGACAAGGCAGTTGGCATTAACGTAGGCTACCAGCAAAACTGTCTGTGGTTGCTTTCTCATCTCCTTTGGCGTTGTTCTTTTTCATTCTTGTGGATATCCTCATAGAAAGAGTTTTGACACACACATATGATAAAATGACGACATAAATGCAAAAGTCATGGAAAAGGATTTGAGGTCAATTTACAGTATGCGTGTGTTTTCCACAGAAGATCAAACTGTTTGCTCTCTATTTTCTGGTACAGAGCTCGGTAAGCAAGATGACTGTAGACAAAATATCTGTGTAGAGAAACACACATTTGCAGAGAAAGACGCTGCAGCCATTGTGTGTCAGTACAAAGCAACAGTCCCATCTGTGAAGAGGCAACTGAAACCAGCCAAAGATTTTCTGGGTCAGCTGCACATGCTACTGAGTACAGCCACAAGGAAACTTCACTTTTAAACACAATACACCATGCACAACATGACCGCCATCATTTTGATCCAGAAAGGGTATGGTAGTAGTGCTTGAAGTGGTAGCTGTAAAATTCCTCTTTATACATCAATTTTCCAGTATAATATAATATAGAGTATAATATATGCCTAGGATGCTTTCATGAATGTTACAGAGAAGACATAATGATCAGTACCACCTACTAAAAAGAGTGTGGTATAAACCTGCTCTATATGAAAAGTGCCTTGAGGGTACTCACTGGGAATTGAATTGAATAGTTCTTTACACCAGCTGGTTACTTCACCATTCCTTGTATTCTCTGAAGGTGGAAAACTTAACTGCATCACCAAACAATTTCAAGTTTAGCTCATTCAGCTTCAAGTGGGACTTCTACAAAAGCTCTGACTGTACATCAGACACTCTCTTGAAACTGATATAAGCAATGAGTCCCTCACTTAATCTAAATTCAGAGGAGCAATGCGAAAGACACCTTGGATTTTCTTCTGCAATATGGTTATTATCAGAAGTGGAAACACTGTTTTGAAAGATAACCTCTTTAATTAAAGTCTTGCAGTAAAATGGAGGTAGGTGAGACAGTCAATGTCTTATGTGGGCTGGACTTAATTTGCAAAGGCCTTGGCTGCAAAGAACAATTTCATTGAAACTGCTCTTTTTGGGCCGGGAAATGAAAGTGTGTTTAAGAAAATAATTTTCAGATAACGGCTAAAACGTCTGATACATCAGATATCTTAATAAAGGTAATTAAATTACACCTTCTACAACTAAATGTAGATACACAAAGATGGCTCTTTGGCATGTCTTTCTGGGCTGTAGTTAATAGGGCTACAACTAATGACTATTTTTATTATTGATTAATCTGCAAATTATCGAGCCTTTTCACGATTAAATGTGTTACACTGATGCTGAACTCTCAGAGCTGCACATTGTACATATCCTGTATATATCTTTTTACTCTTAATCTTATTCTTTATTTTTTCTGTGCCTATTGATATTTCTAACTTAAAACGGCATTTATAGATAAAGGCAAAGGGAGAATGTCATTATACAGGGAAAGGCTTTGGCTTAGAAATGTCAAAAATTTTTAAAAAATGCTCTTCAAGTCTTCAAGTTGTTCTTTCAATCCACTATTCGATTAACTGACTAACCGTTGCAGCTCTCGTAGTTAGTGATGATGTACTGAATTGCATTACATCTTCAGACATTCCTAAAAGTCACATAATGGCAAAAGGAAAAAGATAACTCAGAAATATTGTCCTGATGCATGATGCAAGCTATTCTGTGTGATATTTCTAAAACATTCATCACAGTCACTGTAAAGCTTTGAGCGAATGCTGGACTCGATGCTGTCCTTTACAAGAGTGGCACGATGGACAGATGACATATGGGCTACCAGACTATTCAAGCATTCAAGCCCACACACAGAAAACCGAAACAGAGAAACTTGTGAATGGGACCACTGAATAGACTCTGCCATTATGCTCCCTGCCATTATGCTCCAGCACAGCCAGAGGAACCATCCATCTTCCAAGGACACAGCTCAATAATGGGACTATTTAATGCTAAACATGCACATAAACTGGCAGGAATTTATCAAAAACATCTCAACATTAAAACAGAGACAAAAACCCAAAGTGCACTTGTCACCACACCTCCCTGCATCAGTGCCACCAGGACAAATTCCTCTACATTTAGTGCACTTTCCAAAATCAACTATTTGTGCTCAAGAGTGAAACGTCTCATATGAAATTGTTCAGCTCCCCAGCAGCCATGTAACACCAGTCAACAAAGAGCATCTCACAGAGCAGGTCAGGCTTCTTACGTGTCAGAAAATGTCCTCCTCCCTTTAAGACAACAATGACCCCACTGAGATGTGTGTTATTACCAGATTACAGCAGATCAGATTGGATAGTGGGTTAACAAGAACAAAGAGGCTGAGCCTGGCCAATCAAATTTCATTTTACACGCAACATCAGAAACCCTGGCTACAATGCCAGCTGGGGGGGGAATGCTATGAGGGAGACTTCATGAGAAAACAACCACAAAAAAGAATCTGGGGGAGAAATTATGAATGCAAGAACCTTGGAAATCAGTGTGGTAAGAAGAAAGTGTTGAGATGAAAAAGAAACATAATAAATGCTTTTAGACTGTGATTACTGTGAATGTAAACCTCTCTCAGATTGATGAATGGATCAGAATATAATACCTTCTCCTGCATTGACATTTTCTTGCTGTGTTCCTACTCATGCTATTTCTGGATGTCACACATCTCGTACATGCTTGTTAAAATCGATGGTGTTGACATTTCTCAGGTTTGTTCCTCCATGAGCAACATCTGTTAATGCACCACAAAAAAATCCCACCTGACAGTAACAAATACCGCCAACCTGGTACAGTACAGCATTCGTTCAACACTTGTCAAATCTTGTACAGTAAGCATGAAGAGGAAAGACATAACAGTCAGATATGCAGCTTTTGACAATCAGAAAAGGTACTGTTTGTGGTGGAGTATTATCAGTTTGTTTTCAGAAAAATTGAAAATTAATTATTTTACTTGAGCATGAAATGGATCAACCAATACCTAAAGCTACACTAAATAATATTCATATATATTTTATGTGTGATGGATCAAATGACTATATGTGCACTCCCTCTCAGCTCTATGAAGGTTTTCAGCACTTTTCATCTCAATGTTTTGGTTTGACAGCTCGGTACTTTACTGCTTTAATTCAGCTTAATTCACTACCCTCATCAGTGTTGTGTCCAGCGACAGCAAGCAGCTGTGTTACAGACAGATAAAGTTACTAGCTGGTGAAAACAGTGAAACATTTGGCAGCTACAGAGCCACATACTTATATATTGTAAATTTCCCCACTGTGGGACAAATAAAGGTATATCTTATCTAATTTCCCACAGGAGGTGGTGGAGACCAAACCAGAGGTAAAAGAAGTTTGAATATCATATTCATCAGGTGGCACTAAAACACAACTCCAAATTAATGTTAATGTTGCTCCTGTGTCATAAATAGGCACTGTTCACTAAAATGTTTGTCACAAAAACTTTGTCAATGGTGTGTTGATAGCTTTGTCCCAGAGTGGGCAAAAGGCAATAATTGCCCCTTTAAGAGCATCTGTGATATTCACTTGAACAAAATGAGTCCAAACTACAAGTACTTCAACACGGAAAGTTCCTGAACAAAATCACATATTACTCAGGGATACAAGAATCAGCAACTTGTTAGAAAACATTGACTATAATGTTTTTTAGCTTGAAGAAACAACCGGCTGCTTTGACAGACCACTAACCATCAATCAAACATCAGGTTCTCCTCCTTGCATGATGAGCGAAAAAAGTAAAACGTATATTACTGGTGATTTATTTGAGCTGTACTAGCCTGTTTGGTTTGGAATTGTAAGATGTAATTTTTGCCATAATAGCAATGTTTAAAAACATAAATATGGAAACAAACAAGTGCACAGATCCTAACCCTACTTCCCTCCTTGGTCTTGTTCTGCTTCAGATTGTCTGCTGCTGTCTATTCTATTCAAACAGAACAGAGTCAGAGAAGAAGAGAGAAGGAGGAGAGAGAGAAATACACTGAAAAAAGGAGACTTGCCGTCTCTTGGATTTATGTAAGCATCTTGGGTGTATTTAACACAACTGCCTCATGTTCTCAAGTTAAGTGTAACTGTATAGTGTAGAAACTACACGATATGCAGAGATGGTACATGAATTTGTTCAGATCATGTTGGACTGAAGAGAGTCAATAATGTAGCGATGTTAATTATCGTGATACCGCACGCGATTTCACCTTGCGCGCGCTGCATTGTTGGTAGAGGAAGACAACCGTCCATCTCATTTAAATTTAACGGCTCGCGGTACCGTACGTCACTATTTTGGTCGGTAAGTATTGATTTTCTTTTTCTTTCTTTCTATTTATTTATAGAATATTGTCGAAATTTTAGCCAAATGTAGTTTTAATGTCTTGAGAGTCACCATGTAACGTTAACGTTAAACAAGTGCCGTGAGCTTATTCGTTCGCGCTATTTTATCACCGTGTTTCATTTGAATTTGTTTTTTGAGTTGGAGCCGTTAATGTCACATTTAACTGAACTCTGCAGCTCTCTTAACATACGTTGGTCTTCTGTTTGAATTGGTTTGCCAACTGACAGTTACATTGTGTGTTATCTGCACCGTAGCGTTACTGAGATTTGGCCATCGAACAGCCTCTGCTAATCGGCGGCATTAAGCTAGCTACCCCTTTTTGCTGTTTTGCTGCAGACTGACAGACGAACTCAAGACCGTATTTCACCTGGAGTCAGCTGAGGGATCGTAGGCTCAACTTTTTGTGGTGATAACAGGACGTTTTATTTGCTCTACAGATTTTATTGAATCGCTCAGCACATGCAAACACACGCCACCTCATTAATACATCAGTGAAATCTAAACTCTGCCATAAGTTCAATTTTTACCTGTATATATTGTCAGACAGGTTATTAATGAAATTAGTTTAGCTGGTGTGGTGTAGTTGAGTGGACTATTTTGTGTTTGTGATATTTTGCCCCAGTCATGTATGGGAACAAAATATTAGAAAAATGTTCAGTATAGTACACTAAATCACTCCAGCACTATTAAATATATTAACTCTAAGTATAGCTATCTTTTATCTAACCTTTTGCAATCAGTAATTGGTTTAACCCTGCTCCACATCTGGTTAGCCATGTCACACCTTGTGAATTGCTGGTCAAGTAGTTGAGGGAATCCTCATTAGACTTAAAGGTTCACCCTCTTAGTGTTGTGTGTACCTTCCCCTTGTTGTTCTCTATGTTTGATATTTCAAGAATGCATTTTTGAATCAAACACCATTTTGTCCTCACTCGACATTAATCCTTCTTTCTTTCCACTTTTACAGTGAATGGTGCATGGTGGTAGAAGGCATCCAGTGACATAAAGTCCAGTCCATAAAAGTCAGGTCAAAACAGGTAGTTTTAATGTTGTTTTGTAGATGCTGGTGTCACATGCTGACTGGTTACAAAAGTCAGAGTTTTTGTCTTTGATCATTTTCTTCTGTGCTACTAAAAAGTTGAGTTCAAATATTTATATTTTTATATTTTATATTTTCTTTGTTATCATTCTTAAGGATGACATTGATGCTAGAAGGGAGTCCCTCATCAAAGGACTCTCCATCTATCTGAATGAGAATCCCGACATCTTGGTGCAGGAGTACACGGTGAGTGTTTTATGAGTAAATTGTGGTTTTGCTACATTTCTAGAAGTTGTTATGTCTCTGTTTTCTCTCAGAAATGGACCATGAATGGCAGCATGGCAGGGTAATCTTTGGCTACAGTAATCTACTATGCTGCTTACATGGGTTTAAATAAACTATAGAATTAGAATTGCTGCATTCAAAAGAGATCAGTTTTAAAAAGAAATCTTCAAGAAATGTTTTATCTTTAACCAGGACATGACTGAGGCCACTTCACTGAGTGCCATCGAGAACACGACAGTGGGAATCTGTGTCACCAGAGAGACGCCAGGCAATGACTTTTCTGATGTTGGCATCATCATCGAGGGTGTGGTGGTTCTTCAGGATCTGGACAATGTGGCCCTTGCAACAGCCATGCTGTTTGGACTTTTTTACTCATTGAACATGAGTTACCCATCGCAGCTCCGCTACACTTTCGAGGTGATTCAGAAGGTGGTGATGGATTTGGATGCGACTCAACTCTCCAGAAAAGCCCAAAACCTAAAGACAAAACTGCTCCAGTAAGGAGAGCACACTGTTGTTCTGCACGTGAGATGGTTAGCTCCAGGTAAGAGGACATTTAAATCTCACACTTGCTCTGCTGCGTTTTGGAGGCCAGTTTTTTCCCCTCTTCCTCTCTGCTGCTAGTTCTCATATTGCCAGCATTCTTCAATTTTAGGTTTTTGTTTTTGTATTTACAAGTGAAGAAATTTAGAACTGTACACATTCTAAATAGTACCATCAGGGCCGTGTGAAACGGGATGTTTAATGTATTTCAGTTGGAATAAAAAATTTTGAATACTTCCGAGAATGCTGTTTTGAAGCAAGAATTTTTGACACTCACTGTATCGCTGTTCATCCTGTTGCTCTTGAATAAAGGTTTTGACCTGCTACTGTTCATTTTTATTTTTAATATGGGTAAAAGTGGGTAATGATAATGATTAAGAAAGTTAATAGAAAGGTGTTTGCCATTCCAGCATTTATTTTAATATCTGTGGTAACTAATGTTTTTGCATTTCAAATCAGTTCAATAGTTACATCAAATTGTTTAGAATTACAATTGTTATTTATTTTAATCTTGACAATGGAGGCCTTAAACAATGTTTGTATTGTTCTATTCCAATATGGTTGCCTGCAACCTTTTTCAAAAGAAAAGGTCGCATTTCTATGCCGTGACTGAGTCGATAAAACACTGAAAAACTGACATTACTTATTCACTGTTGATTTGTATTTCAGTAGAGCAGTAATGTCAGTTCAACTCTTTATCTACTGTCACTGCAGTGAAATTAGACATTTTATTTTGAAAGGTTACTAGTGGTTACAGGCAACCATCTTGGAGGAGAACAATACAAACAATCTGTTTTAAGGCCTCCATTGGAAAATTTTGTATTTGACACTAGAATATAAAACTAACATGTAGTATGAAAATAATATGTAGTATTTAAGTGACCAAATAGTGTTGGAATAAAGTGATTAAATTGTGAAGGATTAAAATTTACTTCTACTTCAATTACTTCATCAAAACATGTTTTAATCACACTTTATCAACACAAAATACACAGGTTTATTGAATATGAATAACTTGTGTTAATTTAACTTGATTGTTTAAGTCGCTGCCAAAGCAAAACATCTGTGTGCAACCAATGTCCACTATTGAATCAAGTAAATCCTACATGTTCTTTTTTTCAGTGTACCACCAGGGTTTTCTTTCCATACCACTACTCTGACAACTAGGGATTCATTAAGGGTTCTCGTAAGAACCAATTAGCTTTGATTTTTCTCCACAAACACGTCCTTAATGGGTTCTTTGGAAAACCCACGTTACTGTATGTCATCGTCTTGGGGAGTAGGGTGGGAAATTGACCTATTTATGAAGCTCACACACATACACACACAATACACACACAAACACACACACACAAACACATACACCGAGGGGAAAAGGAAAGCAGAGCTCTAACAAAGGACATCCTCCCTCTTATATCATCGGGGCTGTACTTCCAGGAATAAGTCTGAGCCCGGGAGGGGGGCGTCTGAGTGAAGGCACACCCCAGCCAGGCAGAGACAGACGACACAGCCAGAGGAGGTGGCAATTAGGATGATGGATGTAGTCCATACTCACAGAGCGACTCACGTTTACTGAATGCAATCTTGCGACTACTTGAACAATACATTTAGGAAGAAGACAAAACTATTCAGCATAGAAGCCAAACAGCTGATAAATTCCAAAATACAAATGGGCAGTAAGTCAAATCTTTACTGATGTGTAGTGGCAAATTAACATAATTTATTTGTGGATGGTTGATAAGGTTGTTCACTAAACAAATGTTTGTCCAGGAGCTGAGATTTCTACCATCATAAGTCACATTCAAAAATGTGATCATATTCTCTTCAAGGCTGAGAAAAGTCTCCATTACTCCCCGTTATTCAGAACTTTAAGCACAAATAGTTCAGCTACAAATGTTTAAAAACTAATTAATCAAACTATACCAATACTTCATGTAAAAATATATTATACCTCTATTTGACATGTTTGTTAGATCTAGTTTTGATTCAGTCTAGTTAAAATTGATGAAACAGTTTACAATGGCCATAAGATGAAGATAAGCCTGAAGTGAATCAGTAAATTGAAAAATGAACAAAAGCCATGCTTGAATCATCATTCTATGTCTCTTTATGCAAAAAAATAAGCTGCTAACCTTGGTGCTGCTGTGGATACAGAACATAACTTTAACAATGCCATAATGTCAACCTTCTTTCAAATACAGCTGAGACACGATACCGTCTACCAAAACTGACTTTTTGTCAAGAATGTGGGCAAAAAATATGGATAATAAGTGGATGTTTTTTCTTATTTATTGTGATTATTTGGTCTTCAACAAAGAGCCTTGAAGCTAAAAAAAAACAACACATGTGGCAGTCATTATGTGTGAACTGATGATGTGAACTGAACCATGTGTTTGTTGATAAAGCAAAATGTGAAGCCTTATTGATCCTTTTAGGGAAATGCTCCCACCCCTTTGCCTCCTTCACAAGCCAAAAGCCTGGGCCAGCTACGAAGCATCACTGCTGAAGCTGGAAGGGATTTAGTTGATTAAAACAAAAAATACTTTAAAACTGCTATGTCAACATCATGAATTTAGTCTAGCTGATTGTTGTAATTCATATCAACAAATTGCAAACACCGCAGTCTAAAGCGACATGAAACAGAGCAGTCAAATAGGTTTTTCAACAGTTGTGAATTAGATGACCAAATGCATGATCACCTCCAGCCAAGGCTCACAGACATTTGGCTGCCTGTTGGTTTTTTGTTAACCTCCCTGCTTTTAATGATGATGATTTGACAGCCCTGTCACTGTGAAGCCATTTTTCATTTATCAGAACTCTGTTCAGACAGTGTCTGTTTTTCTCTTGTCTCCTGCACCACTGGCACTGTCTGTAGTTGTGTGGCTGTTGAGTTACAGGCTTAGTGCTCCCAATGTGTGTGCGTGTGTGTGTGTGTGTGTGTGTGTGTGCTGCAAACTGAATGAAAAGAGCTTTTGTTTGTTGCGCACATTCACCATCTCACAGCAGTGTCAAATAAAGCCAGACAAAAAGAGTGGGAGAGATAAAACGGAGGAATGCTGAAACTGAACAACCTTGACGATCTCTTGGGACTTTGGGTTTGTCTCGCATGGAAGCGTACAGTTCAGGAAATCACAATTTGTTAAGCAGTTATTCTTTGTCTAACCCGGAAGATGTCAAAAATCCAGACAGATAAGTAGGGGAGGGAAATAGGAAACAACCAGGACATGACCCAATGTCACAGTACACTGAGCTTTGTATTCAGGGTGGAAATTTCCATGTGATAGAACATTTGTCAAAGCAGACTCAACTGCAGGTTTAAAGGGACTGCTGTACTGAAAAATTCACTTCAAAACAATACCCCTTTATAGCATACTTCTAGCACATTACGCTTTCCTTATCATAAACAATACTGATATTCAATGTTGTTTTTGTGTGATGCTAATAGATAGATAAGATCAAGTGCTTATAGCAACAGTAGCAGCCCTGTGACGCAGAAAAACAAAACTGACAGATGAAAAGTAAAGAATCAACTTTGCTATATTTGTACTGAGGATGGCACTGAAGCTGGGGTAACATTCCACCTGAATGAACAGCCAAAAATACAGGGTTTAGTTTTCTTTCTTTGTCAAAGCATTTGATTTATTGATTACTGTCTGGATGTAAAGAGAATTTCAACAATACAGTACATTACCTTTCCTAGCCTTAAGTGAATCAAGAGGATTTGTCATCTGTCCTGTAGCTATTTTAGGTCTCTGACTTAGCTTGTCAGGCTCAGCTCAACATTGACTTGGTTTAACTTTCATCAGTCTGCCTCAGCTATACTAAGGCTCAGCTGTACTTTGAGCCGATGTTATCTAGCATAATATCAGCATATCACCATGTTACTGTATGTAGGCATTAGAATTAGTAGGTATTCTGTCACAAACACAAACAAAAAAGTCTTGGATGTCAAAGTTGCCAAAGATCACCACAGTCATTATGATAAATTGTCTGGGGACCATAAATGTTAGCACCAAATTTCATGGTAATCCATCAATATTATTGTAATTTCACTCTGGACTGAACTACAGACAGCCGCCCCTCAAGCTAAGCTGCTAGCATGCCTAAAAACTAGCATGCCTAAAAACAGATTAGTAGCATCAAAAGTGTATTGTGGTTCCATTTGGAACCCAAATACCAATTAGGAAGCCATAAATCTGAAGTTAACCTTATACAGAGTGCCTCAGGAGTATATCCCACCACTTTGCCTACTTCACAAGTCAAAAGCTAGCTACGAAGCCACATTGCTGAAGCTGGAAGTTTATTAAAACGGTTTCTTTAAAAGTGCTTTATCAACATCATTAAATTACCACACTGATGCTGAGTCATTAGTGAAATTACACCATCGATCGCTATCCTCCGCTGACCTCTATGGTGCATTTCACATCATGAGATTCCGGGTTTGCTTTGGTGGGAAGTGCACATTATGGAACAAAACAAGAGGAGAGAGCTTTTTCGCCTGAAGCAAACTAAAGCTAGAGCGAAATCCATTTTCTTGCACGATCAGATCTCAAACAGAGTGTAACATAACAAAACACTTTTTCTGTTAACTGAAACCAAAGAAACCGACAGAAGTAAGGCTTTAATGAAATGTAGTTTATGTTTGAGCGAGACACGTGAATGAGAAAGGTGCTTTTTATTTACTCCATTCCTCTTAACCACATGTAAATTTCACCTATAAATGTCATACTGGCAACCTACATTATTTTAATGATGTTACCCTTTACACCTGCTACACCTCTGAGTCCATTTACTACTTGTCATCCATGTACACATGAGCACAAACACAAGCACAAGTCAATGCCTTGAACTACCTGTGCGTTCTCAGAGAGCTAAAGATGAACACTTGACCTTGATCCCAGCTTCCCAAAGGCTTAGTGACAGTTTCCCTCCATGCCAGTTTCTCTGCCTGAACTTGAAGAGCTTACAGACGCTTGCGTAACAGTGAATCCGCATACTGTCACCACTGACAGGTATTAACGTTAGACATCAAGCCACAGCAGGAGGAAACACTTCAACGTGTTTTCTGTAAACCCTGCTGCAAAATAAATGTCAATTCAAACCCAAAACACTGAATATGAATTTAAAAGCATGATCTGATAGGATACCAGAAAGTCTGGAAAATATAATGCATTGGGCTGCAACTAACAATTATTTTCATCATCGACTGATCTGCTATGATTTAATCATCTCGTCTTTGAAATGTCAGAAAATACTATAATGCTATAATGTGCATGTTGCTTGTTTTGTTTGTCCAACAATCAAAAACCCAAAGATATTCAGTTAACTATCATGTCACAAAGAAAAACCGCAAATCCATATTTTTTAGAACCTGGAACCAGTACATTTTGGCCATTTGTCCTTGAAGTATTATTGAAATGACTAATCGATTATCAAAATTGTTGTGGATACATTTTCTGGTGATCAGCAATTATCGACCATTATTTAAGCTATGAGACAGCAGAGAGAAAAAAAATCCAAAATACAGCCTTTTCAGGAAAAGGAAAGCAGCCTCATTGTAAATCTGATATAAAAGTAGTGTTTTAGAAAGGAACATAACAAGGAACAAAATAGAACTTTTTTGATCCACAGATCTTTTTCACAGCACAAGTGTTACATTAATGATGACTTGATCTAGTTAAACATACTAGTACACAAAGAGACAAAGAAATGCAAAGAGTTTAAATATAATTAACACTGCTGCAAGTCTAGGCTGACGTAAACACAAATTAACAAGCTAGGTTAATACAAAACATGAGGTAAATTCCTTGTCTCTAAAGCTGAAGTCCTCTTCTCCCAGCCATTATGTCTCTCTCTCTCTGCTGACTCTGTGCTTCTTACTCTTCTCCTCTTTCTCTGGTCCATTTCCAAGCACCTCTCTCTCTCTTTCCAGCCTTCTTTTGATCCCTAATGCTTTCCCCTCTTCTCTCCAATCTCCCCACAGCTTCACTAAATCCCTGCTCCCCTTCTCTCTCTCTGCTTTTCTTCCATCCACTGTGTGCACTGCAGTGTAATACTTCTTTCCTTTGCCCACTTCTGCCTCTATAATCATCTTCCTCCCTGCTTCCATCTATCTCCTCTCTCTCTGCTCTCACGCTGCTGCACACACAAATATCCAACCAAGATGGACTGCAGATGGTTACAGCCAGATCGCCTCACAGTCCCACCGTGCCTTCAGTGCAGTTGGCCACAGCAGATTTCACAACCCAAAATACCATACTGGCGATGGCACTATTGTACCACCTCATGTTTACTTCCAACAGAGAAAATGTGCAAAGATTTGCATTCTTTCTGACTACTTCAACGGCAGGAGACATCTCAATAGAACCTCAAGAGCAATTATTGGTTAAATGTCTTTCTCAAAGGCAACTAAATATCATGTACAGTGGAAGTGGAGGAGAATCTTGACCCAGCAATGTTCTGGCCACAGGCTTGGTTTGACCTATAAATGATTTTGCTTGCACTACATAAGTATTAGCTTGACTTGACTAGGGTTTGAAAATTTCCAGAAAAAGGGGAGTTAAGCTCAGAAATTTTAGAAATTTTGCACAAGTTCATTACAAAAATTATACCTTTTTATAGTGAACATATTTTGGGGTGAAAATACACATGAAAAAAACAGTACTTGATCTTAAGGCATGTTTTGGTTAAAAGTATGTCCATTCAATAGAAATGTAGCCATGCATTGCATTCATAAGTGCACTCTCCCATCATGTGAACAGATAATTTGCCACTATCCCATTAATGAGGAAACAAGAAAAATGACAACCCTCTGCTGGCACAGTCCATTCTGCTATCACGTGAGCAGCTCACACTACTGCCAACACTACTGCACTCTCTGAGACAAAGGACTATAGGCATTCAATCAAAAAATGACTATATTACTGGAGTGATTATTTTTTATATGTTGTTTTTATATGATGTCATTAATGTCATGATGTTGATGTGTATATATTCTGACATTGATATGTATCTAGATACGGGAAATATATGCATACATGCATATACACAATATCACATATAAAGTAATCAAACTGATGTGATAAACTGAACTGATAAACTGTCTTCCACTGTTATGTATTACATGAGCCAAAACTCTTTATGCTGTATATGTAACAACAACAACAACCTGTCAATTGGCATTGTGACTTGTCATTGTCATAGCAGGAAAAGCACAGGTGTAACTAGTAACACTAATGATGGCTCCAGTCCATTTAGCTGTGCCAGTGAGCCAATACACACAGAACCAAGGCCCTGGTACTAGCGCACCTACATGGAATGATATCAGGGGTGCAACTAATGGTGATTTTCATTAGTGATTAATGTACTGATTTTTCCAATCAAGTTATTGAAGTCATTAGTCATTTACAAAATGTCAGAAAATATTGAAAATGCCATCACACAACATGGCATCTTCAAACAAGGCTCTGATTTACAAATTCTCACTAATAAATGATCAAATCGACTAATTGATTAATCATCTCAAAGTCTGAATATCTGCTGTAAGAAAATTCTTTCATTGGGTGAGTGTTGCCTTTACTTCTCTTAGGTTGAGTATTAATCTCTTCATCAAGCTGAAAGTTTCTGCCCGTAAGTCTAGAACTGCAAAGGCAGCAGAGAATCAGAGTCTGTGGAGTCAAATAATGAGGAGCCAGTGATGCATTCAGTCCAACTTCAGGCGAGATGGATTTACATTTTTATGGCAATCAACAATCATCAAAATATTGAAATTTGTTCTGAACTTTAGTGCATTTGTTGTACTTACTGGAGGAAGTTATTGCCTCTCCCTCTCCTTCCATATTTCTATTTCTGATTCAGCAGCTGAGCTACCAGTCATCATGTAATTACCAGACTGTTCTTCAATTCCACACAACAGCACAGAGAAAATGTCCACAGTATATTATTGACAGTGTCTCGGCAGCTCTCAGTGCTCTTTCACAGTCAGACAAATGAGGACAAAATACAGAGCAGGCCTGGGCAACATTCATCTGCTGCAGCAATAAACACACACACAGCTCTCACACAGTCGTCTGGGTGCCTTTTAATCAGCGAGGCATTGCAGGCCGAGAGCCATGAAAGGAACAGCACTGCCATAACAAGCCAGAGGGAAAAGTTGTGTACGTGTCCTTGTGTGTGTGTGTCTGTGTGTGTCAATGTGTGTGACTTAAAGTCTCAAAAGACAGCAGCATATCCACCATGCAGAAATTTATTTTCCTTTCAGAAACACAAATTATAGCCGTGTCCTTACACTTTTGACTGAGAATCACAAAGCCAGCAGTGGAAGAAAGACTCAGATATTTTGCATAGGTAAAAGTAGAGATACCAGAGAGTAAACAAGCAAAAGTAAACAAGTGCAACGATTTCACTTGAGTAAATGTAGTGGCAAAATGTACTCAAATATTAAAAGTGGAAACAGTGGTAAACTTTTCATTATGCTAAATGTTTCTGCCAATCATGTCCTTTAACTTAGACTCACAAAGCCAGCGGTACAACTGCCCATCACAATTACAAGTAAAATTGAAAGAACCAAAGTTTTATCTACTAAATGTGTGTACCAATACATTACCAAGCAACATTTTAATACTTTAATTATAGCACTAATAGTGAATTTTTAAAACCCATTGCAATATATCAGCCGAAAGTAATTTTCTTTTTACATAAACACTTAACATAAACAAAGAATATCAATACATATCCCTTAAATACATGTATCAAGATTGTAGCTAGACTAATATTTAATGTGTTGATATGAAGTAGAAATAATGTAGATGGAAACTTTTACTTAGGTAGAGTATTTGAATAATAAGGTACTAAAGGTTAGTTTTGCACTACTGCCCATAAAAGCGAAAGGACATCAAGGAATCCATAGCCTTTCCTCGAACTGGAAACAGAAAAGGACCCTGATCAGTTCCCTCAGGAACTCCAAAAACCTTGACAATACTTTCATAAACTCCCGACAGAAATGTTGCATCAACATCACAAGGGGGTTCACGATGAGGCCAAACCACCAAAGGCCTGCAGAGGCTACACGTGGGCTCAGCTAGCTGTGAAGACACAAGGTTCAAGTGTTTGAGAACACTGCCTGACTTGCAGGTTCTAAAACTCTTTTGAATCCATTCCACTGTCAAATAAAAGCTCATTCTATATGAAAGTCTGTTCATGATCAGCCATTAAGATTAATGTCTTGCACAGTCAACGTGAATTTCTGCCGAGAGACAATTTCTCTTTCTCAGCACTTCGAGGAGGAGCTGTTTCAGTTTAAACACACGAGCTGTTGGAGGTTAAATGCCTTGCAATTAAATGTTATTTACAAAAGATGAATCAGCAACCTTCTGGTCACGGACTCACTTTGAAACACAATGGATTTCAGGCAAGCATTATGACAGCAATTATCATAAACTTACATTAAGATAAATGTGGTATTCCTGCCTTTCCCGTTCTAAATGCAAATTTCAACCTGCAAATAAATATGATGTAGTGAGACAACTTTCCAAATGTCATGGTTGCAGATATTTATAGCATTAATGGCATCAGTGGGAATAGGCTGGTCCAAGCTCAAAGTTACAGAAGCACAAGCTGGGTGGTATGCTTGTTTCTGTTTGTTTGTTTTGAGTTTCAAGTACCTCAACAATAGAGTTTAAACAAAAAACGGCTTTCGGGATGTTGGCACACCTTGAATAGTTCTCAATATAATTATGTTGTTGAAATGTAATCCTTCATCATTGGACAACCTTCCAAAAACAAGCCAGCCAAAGCATTCAGACACTTTTTTCACTGAGAGTAGCTGCAGATAACAGAGGGCTGAAAAAGTCTATTCAGGGAAACTAGATAATACACATTAGGATCTGCATACAGTGCCTTTACAACTCAGAGATACTCACACCAGAGATTAAATCATAATACACACTAACACACATCAAACGCAGAAAAAAAACACACACACAGAAACTGTGCACATCCGGCCTCCGCAGGCCCTCGGTTATGTAACATGAAGAGACACATTCCAAGATGGGGAAGAGCAGCTGAACACTGAGAACAGGCACGTCGCCTGACACACTGAATCACTTGTGGTTTAAAAACATGTGCAGGACCATGATGTCAGGGCTTTAAACGTGTAATGCCATGATGGTAAGGCCCAATACTCACAGCTCCCTTCTCAGGCCGACTGGTGATGTTGACAGATAAATGTGCATTAAAATGTGCAGATATACTGTTGCTATGAATGACATTCACTGTGAATAAATAGAACTACTATCTGTCAATCAAGAGTAAAATGATCAACACGAATCATAGTGTTTAAGTCATTAATCAAGCAAATATACAAACATTCACTGGATCCAAATTCTCAATTGTGAGAATCTGTGAGGACACTAGGGTTTTGGACACTTGGACAAAACAAGCAATTTGAAGGTGACAACTTGAGCTCTGGGAACTTGCAAAATACATTTTCTTTATTTGACAATAAATGACAGTGATAATCATAATGGTTTGGTTTACAGAATGTCCAAAAAATTGGCACAGTTTCCCAGACCAAGTCTTCAATTTGCTTGTTTTGTTCGATCAACAGTCCAAAAGCCAAAGATATTCAATTTGAGATTTATATAAGAAAGAGAAAAGCAGCAAATCCTCACATTTAAGAAGCTGGAATCGGAGAAGATTTGGCTTTTTCACTTGAAAATTTACCTAAACAAATAATCGATAATGAAAATTTAATGAATTAAAAATGAATCAATTTATAATATGTCAATCGAGTAAGCAATGAATTGACTAGTTGTTTCAACTCCAGTGCACAGGACGTCGAGACAGTACAGTTAACTTTAGACTTACAGGTGCTTTGAGTAACTTTCAGAAAACCCTGTGTTGCTCTGGTGTTGGTTCCTTCGTAATTTTAATTGAAGTCAGCTGAAGCAATTTGCAAGCAGCCAACTAGAAAAATTTATCAGTCTGATCAGCCCCGGGAGGCTGGATGAATTAGCTGATGTTATCCATTCAAGACGGTATTTTGCTTCGTTAGCTAGCTAACAATGCGTCCAAGTTAGCAAGCAAGCAAGCTAACATTAGTTAACAGCAGCCGGCTAAAACCACAATGTATTTTGAATGTTTTGCAGTAATGTTAGCTTTGACTTGGACTTGGTGTTGGACTCTGTGGGTGCTGGTCTTTTTTCACATTAGCAGACTCCATGTCTAAGCTAATGTTAACTCTTGTAGCATACTGTTGGTGTTGTGGGGAGCAGATGAGGCAAAGCACTTAGGAGCATAAATGTCCTTCGGATTTTCCTGGAAAAACCACGCCGAGTCCTTTACGTAAATATTGGTATATAGGCTGTTACAGTAAACAGAGACAGTCGGGGAAGGTCTCTCCTATGTGGTGCATATATAAAGGGAGACATACAAGAAAAGGTGACAACTTACAATTTCTACGTTGTCTTTTTTTTACTGTCGCTGATCAGGCTGGTCAAAATAGACTTAAATTTATATTTTACACAACCAGCTTCAGGTTTGAGGACTACAGTCAGTGTCTGGACTCTGACATTTACTTTGGTGAGACTGACCTTTAAGTTTTAGTGAGAGAGGTGTTTGCTAACCGAGAGGAATCCAAAACAAACACATCTGTGCATTGCTTGGTAAAGCTATACTGATCTGATAACTGCAGTTCTGCTGACACATTCTTTTCATTAAGTTATAGATTAAAATCCTAGTGTGACTTTTTAATCTTAAAAGCACGACACAGTTTGGGTCCTGAGGTTGATTTGGGGTAATATTGTGACGTTAAATGTCAGTCTAAGTCTGCTGATCTTCAAATCTCTCCCTTGATCTCTTTCTGCTTTAATCAGTGAGTTCAATGAACTTCTGTTTGATTGAATGGAAGACGAAATAAAACAGAAGTGGTCATTAATATTCTATCCAGGTGGATAATTGGAGAAAAAAATAATTTGCAAAATTATTCTCAAATTCTCAGACATCACAGGCCCTGATATTTCTCCAAAATTTACAAGGCCTACTCCTACTGCTCATACTACTATTGGTTGAACTACAAGCTACAAGTACTACCACAACTTTTAATTGCAACTGTTATTGCAACTACTTCTACAGCCATTAATAGTACAGATAAAAACAAAAAGCGTTAGTACTATTTCCTCATACAGCTACCTATCTATCATCAGGCAGTGTCTCGCTGGAAAGTAAGAACTGGATGACATGATTTTTTGGGGGCATTTTTTTCTTACTTTGTGATTGACACAGCAGGACAGACAGGAGGGGCAGGGGAGAGAAGGGATGATCTGCAGCAAAGGGCCTCAGGCTGGAATTGAACCCAGGTTGCTGCAGTAAGGCCTCAGCCTCAATACATGGCACACGCTCTACCAGCTGACCTACCTGTGCCACCCAAAAACCACATGATAATTATACTGCAGAGGGAAGCAGGACGCCAAAATGTGGACACTGTAAACAAATCTGACGCAAGTTCTGGAGACCAGAGAGCAAGGCAGAAAACAAGAATTTACATAACAGGAGGATCACCATGTGTTGAAGTCTTTCCTCCCACTCCTCTCCTCCTGAGATTATCTATCAGGTCGTCTCTAATAGCGCGGGGTCAGTTAGGTAAGTAGAGCGCATACTACTGTATATTAACCTGTACCAATGTGGATTCTTATCGTCTAATGTCAAAACACTATAGAAGCCAAGTATCGCAGAAACAAATGTATGTTGCACTCAAATAATAATTGTGTGAAAGATGCAGCAGAAATCACAGGAAACAACCAGACCCCCATAACAACAACACTATATACAAAACATGTCGCTCAGAGATCACCACTGAACACTGTGAATTCCTAAAGGATGATTACATGATTGCACCAGTGATTAACAGGGAGGAGGCATTTCATATTCATTTATCTAAGTAGCAAAACCCACAGGTTAATGTTGTTGTATTATTGTTGTTTGGGCCAATAGACTAATCTGCATCCTCACCATGTTTCATGCAATGCACCTCAAAACACCAACCAACATCCATCAGCCACAATACATCAGGAAGAACAGCCAGTCTGCCTTCAAAATAAAATCCTGGGTGTGTACAACACAAGGGGAAAATAGCGTTGTACGGAAACAGGAATCACCTCAAAACAGTCAAATCAACCATACAAATCAACTCTATGATTTTAAACATATACTATGGACTAGATACTATTTCCCGATGGTCTTAATAACGAGTATTCACATTTTAAAACAGTTGTGTTATGTAAAGTAATTATTATGTAATTTCCTCCCTTTAATCCCTTTAATGATGTTATCAATTATTTTAAAGTCTGATCCTTGTTTCAATTGTTTTAGAATGTCTTACTTGATTAGTATCTCACTCCTTATAAAAAATGTTTATAAAATATTTTCTTAGTACTTTTATAACGTCAGTGTCAGCGAGTGTTTACATCATATTATTCTTCTTTAAATATTTTTGTTGTACTACGTATTATGTACGTTATCCTCAAACATTTTAAAATAATACACTTGATTAATTATTATTGTCCAATACGTCTTTTTCAACCCTCGACTACGGTTCAAGCGTTCCCAACATGACCCAGCTTTTATTTTGCTAAACCTCGACGGAAGTCTCCTTCTCCACTGCGTCCATCTTGACGCTGGTTGTGCTCGGCTGTTGTTTCCAGCATTATCGGGTCAATATGGTGATAAAACAGGGATGCAGGCCGCTGGTGTGTCTCCAATGAACCATCCAGTTAACCCTGAACCAACAATGACTGTTTGTTACTGTCTAATCGTGTGTTTTCATCCCGTGTTCAAAACCCGCATATTAACGGTAAAAATAAACCGTTACCGTCCGCCTCGCTGCCTTTGTGTCACTGCGATAAAACAACACACAACCAGAGCAGCAGCATCTTTGCTTTAAAATCTGTTAACAACAATCAATAACAGTCTGATTGAAGATGATCAAACAATGAGGAGACTCATACGCGGTTGACAGCCGGGGCTGCGTCTGTCCTTCTGACCGAGCGAGGCATCATTTTTTTCAGGCTCCGACGCGACGCTGCCGCCTCGACCTTTCCTCCTGTTTTCTCATCCAGCTGTCAACCGACATCATCACCGACATGTACATTAAACACTCACCTTGCCGCAGGTGCTGGCCGCTGGCTCGGTTGTGGACACACAGCATTGGTAGTCGCAGATCAACGGGGCTGCTAGTCCTGCCGTGTGGGAGTCTTGTCGTCTGCAGGACGGACAGAGCGCGGCGCTGCAGAGCCGGATGGGCTGGACCGGGAGCGGCACGTCAGCCTGAGGTCACAGCCCTGGACCCAGACTGGATTATCTAACTCGGGCTGGGACCGCAGAGCTGCCACTCACCGGGCCTGTCTCCTCAGCCGGGAGTCAGCTCGGCTTTACAGGGATGATGTCATGTTTGGGGTTATTCTACATATTCAGTTTCATTAAAGTTGTATTTGCATGCTATAGCACTATTTTATACAAAAGCAATTCAAGGTGCTTTACATGATGATAAAACAATAAAACTAATATTTGCAGATAGACCAGCACTGCTCCCAGTAGACCATACACCAAATTATGTCATCACACTTTGCAATACTCATTTTTATGTCATTATATTTTCTGTGCAATATTTCATTCAACTGTGTAATGTTTCATTTCATCTAATCTTAATTCAGTGTCCTGTCTATAATGTGTATACTGTTCCCATATTTCATATATTTCTCTTGTAAATGTGTTAATACTTTTTAGCCTGTTTAAGTTGTTAATACTGTAATATTTCTTTTAGTAAAATTAAGTAAAGCTAAATTTACTTCTTACTTCATACTACTTCTTTACTTCTACTTCTGTATCCCCTTTACTGCTGTACAATGGAAAATTTCCCCATTGTGGGACAAATAAAGGAATATCTTATCTCTCATCTTAGATCGATAGAGACCACTTTAAAAATCTCTAATATTTTCACTTAAACCTGAAAAAATCAGAAAGTCAGAGACCTGTCACCTCAGCCAGGTTATACAGTTTATTGATGAGAAACAGAAATTATGTAATGATCGTGGTTATTCTAAATATTCAGTTCACTTCAATGACAATTTTATTTGCAGGCCACAGCACCACTTAATACAAAAGCTATTGTTTTACATGATAATAAAACAATAAAACTAATATTTGCATGCATTTATATAGAGAGTTAGATAGAAAAAATAGATTGAGACAACATTGGAAATCTCAAATATTTTCACTTAAACCTATAAATAATCTGTGGTTTTGTTTGTGGCATTGACCTGCCACTCATGAGACCTGTGACCTCAGCCAGGGATCCAGTTTAGCTTTATTGATTAGAAAACTGCACAGGCATTCACTAAAAGAAATTATGTAATTATTGCGGTTATTCTACAGTTCAATTCGATTTTATTTGCAGTCTATAACACCATTTTAAACAAAAGCGATTCAAAGTTTTATAAAGAATGAAACAGAAATATCAAAGATTCTGAATTATTCCTGGGTCAGGCAAATTTGTGGTATTGGTCAACTTAACTCCTTTGTACAGGATCCCTTTCATGAAGATGATCTTCTCATCAGAGGCTCATTCAAGTAACTCAGCTTGCAGCCAGTGTTCACCTGTTATAAACATGGCTGTGCTTCAAGTTTCCAGCAGATCATTGCTTACTAAGTAGCACTGTGATAGCAAACATGGCATCAGGACTAAGTGAGAGTGTCAGAGGTCAAATTAAAAAGATCAAAATGGCAGAGGAAAGAATAAAATAGGCAGAAAAAGTATTGTTAGAAGTTGCTGGGAGTAAATCACACTGTTCTCCATTAACCCAAAGAGTTCTATTCAATCTTAGGTAGATATGATGTATATCTACAAAAATAATTCATGTTGTAATGTTAACTCAGCTGTTATTGACACTTGAAGGGTGAAAATGTCTTATCTTGATCAAGAGTACTAGACCTAATTTTGCTTATAATTTAGATTTTGATGAGACCTAAAGTCAAACATATTAGCAAATCTGATGATTCGTTCAAAATTGCACATTATCTCATTAAGTCTTTCATCAATGTATCACCAGACCTAATACTGTCCAGAGCAGCATGTTACATTCAGTAATCTAACCATCTCTAATATTCAATTCATCATATTTTTATCATGATTTGACTCCATTTATCTCACTTAACCTCACAAACCCCCTTAGCTCCCTCTCAGTCCTGCTGATAGTCAGCAGTTCAACAGAGCACAGTATCTCGTTTTATGAAACCTTTATGTTCCTGGTGGGAAACTGCATCATTGCTGCAGCGGTGAAGGGTATAGAGTTCACAGCATAACAGATTATTAAAGATTATTGGACACCAGGCTGTAAGCTGTTACAACAATAGTGAGGACCACAAACCATCAAATGAACTGAGATTAAAAAAAACACACACATCAAATTCAGCATTCACATTTATGCACTCACTACTTACTTCAGAAAAAGTTAGGAACACAGCATTGTTTCATCAGATATCTGATAAGGTTTGAACTCAACAATATTCAACAATAATCAACTACTCATATGGCACATTAAAATGTAGAGAAGCCGAGACTCCATTGTCCAATCACATGAAAATAGGAATTTCTAACCCTATAAGTGATTATGGAAAATATCTTTACATGCAACAAGGTGATTTTTGCATTTTTGACTTTGTTTCAACTGGATGATGTCTTGAAGCATCTACCTTACTGAAGTGTCAGTGTGCAGGACATCTACTCTTTATTAGTAATACTATTATGTAGTTTTGTGAGACATCTCTGCTCCAAACAGATACAGTATCCATGTAACTACTTTGAACTGCTCTCCATTGAAGTCCACTGACTCTATTTGAGGAAAAACAGTAAAAGTTTCACTGTATTTTATCACAGGTTAATACAAATTGACTCTTGTGGTGACAGTGATGGGACCTGCCCTGGGTCAGATAAAAGAGAATAGAAGAGAAGGATTCAGATACTTAAACGAGCCTTTTGTCCCGTGTATAGATTGAGCTCCATCTGCTGGTCATCTGATGTTACTGCATTTATCAAAGAGCACATTTTGAACCCCTTCCAATAGATCATTCCCTACAGTTGTCCAAGGTTACTGCTGTAAAGGATGCTAGATGCACAATGGAGGCCCACATTTTTTTAAACATCCCAAAATGTTTTCAGGGGCTTAACAGAAAATGTTCTTTGGAAGCTAAACGGCTCCATATTCTAGAAAGTCACCAGTATGCCTGCACATGTATTTTTCTTCTTTCAAACTCTAAAGTGGACTTCTATATTGGACTACGTAACATTTCTTTGTGAATTTCCCCACTGTGGGACGAATAAAGCGGTATCTTATCTATAGTAGACTCCTTATCACCCGTGTAATGCGTGTCTGTAATTAATGTATGCATATGTCTGAAGAACACATTGTTTTGTACCCTTCTTGCTCACGTCTGTCACATATTATTGATATGTGGACACAATGTACCAAATTCAGTTTTTGTGACCTGTTAGTCTCAGCATATGGTTCTGCCCAGTGCTCTGTGCCACTAGATGGCATCAAAGCCCTTGGCACTGGAGTGAGCTTTCCTTGTACATAATGAAAAAATACTTACTTCAAACAAAGAGGAGCCTGATGCAATGTCAACCACCAACTAAAAGCAGACGTCGTCTGACTGCTACATACTGTAAGTGTAAGGAGCAGCAGCTGAACTCCAACCACAGAACCTCAGGTCAGAAAGGGAAAACTAACATAAAATTTTGATTATTCTAAACACACCCATCTTCTTACAAAATAAAAAAATATTATAATATATTATATTTTTGGCTAATGTTTTCTTATTTAATTGAACCGTGTGCAATAAAATAAATAAAACAATCTCAAGGCCAAGGAAGACAGAGAGGGCAAAAACTCTAGGGGAAACTATTTCAAAAAGAAGCCTTTTCTGAACACCTGTGTATCATGATGAATCCAGCCCCATTAATTCTACATGTTTGCAATCAGTCAGTCAGGAAGTGACAGCTTTGATTGGCTTTTAGTGGAGTCAATCTTACACAATAGGAGGCCTTGGTTTTTGAATCAATTGGTGGCTTAATGGAGAAAGCATGTACTAAATTTGCAGTTTTCTACTGTTTAGATCTCTTCAGTCACTGCAATGCATAAAACTATAGTGATTTAGTTAAGGCTGAATTATAGCATAATGACAGTCAGTGGGCAGATAGTAATGTAAAAAAGTTCACTGGGCTGAGCTGTAATCCTGAAGTGTAAAACTCTGAAGAAATGGTCAATAATAATATAAAACCAATAGTCATATGGGTTACAGAACATATGCTCTTGGATTTGTTGTGCAGTATTCATATATGGACCAGAAAATGAGCTCCCTCCTTGCATCAGCTGTCATTTAAAAACTCCAAACTGTTAGGAAACTGGCAAGTCACATTCTCAGTACATCACATGTATATTTTATGTCTTCTTGATTCTCACTTGAGTCAATGTGACCTGCTACCAGGAAGCTCATTTCAACAACCACAACAATAAGCAAAAATGCTCGGCGGAGTTGAAGGCAAAATGCAGAAACAGGTTGTAATTCTGTATGAGTTCATCACAGCAAGCAGCCCCTTTCAGTACAAATAGTTATGTGATCCATTGTTAATATAAAAGTAGTGATTATGGCAGCTCTAAGTGCTTCTGTTATTTTGTCCACCCCCTATTGTACTCTTTGTCAGCTATTATAGGCAGCTAAGATAGTCAGTAAGATTGATGTTATGATGTCAGTAAGGTTAAGCAAGATGTTGTTCCACCACAAGGCCCCAGAAAAGCTTCAACGCTGGAGCGCAAGTCCTCCAGAAGGAATCCTGTTATTTGGTGTCTGGTTTGAGATCTGTGAAGGCTATCCCATCTGATTCACATCATTTTCAAGTTCATCACAACCTTCAGTAACCCCTCATGAACTGCTTGGAAGCACTGCATGTTTCTTGCCTCATTTCCTCAGGTTGTAACTTTAATTTGACACTTGTGGGAAGATTTGTCTGTATTTACAAGGTATAAAATACTTTTGTTCTGCCACTAGATGGCACCGCCTGACATGAAGTTCAAGGCTGCGAAACAGTAGTGATGAATAAAAGAAAGACATTAATATTGGTATTGGTTTAATTTTCGTTGTTGTGAAAATTTGTATTGGGATTAACATGAAAAAATACTTATGCTTAATAATACTTGTAGCACTGGCTTTGTTGTATGTGCAGACCAGTGCTTGCAGATCTAATTCGAACATAGTTGGTATTTCCAAATAATGAATGCAATGTTTCTTCCTCTACACAGAGACTGAGGCAGGTGGTGTCTTCTGCATCTGTCATTTCATATACAGACAGTTAATCTCACCCTGTTGTAACTGAACATGTAATGCAGAGTTGGTCTTCAGCAGCAGGAAACTGCTTTGGGCCACAGCAGCCTAACTTATACTAGAGAGGAACAAACACAAACATTTTTAAAATTTGAAATCAATTTTGGTAAAAGAAAAGGTTATTCCATTATCATCCAATTACTTCTTGTGGAATCTTCCCTCTTCTGTGAGTTAATGAAAGAAATCAACCAAGCAAATGAAACCTATAATGGGGGAGGAAAACAATCATATGACTAACCTAATACACAATGGAAAGGATCCTGGTGTGCTTACTTTTAAAACCATATGAGCCATATAAGATACACTCTCATTGTATTTAATGTTTTCAGTTATACGGCATGACTGCAGTATTCATCCCAACAGTGGCACCATTTTTGCCATCTTGCACTTCAGCTGAACAGAGATCAAAAGCTGACAATATTTCAATTCAAAGTGTTCTGAGCATGTGTTTTATGATGAACACAGCCTTGCTACTTCCACCTGTTTCCAATCAACCTTTTAGGAAGCGAGAGCTGTGATTGGCTGTCAGAACAAGTTAAAGCAATTGTGCTCAGAGTTTCCTGCCATTGTGCCACTGTGAAAGGTGGACAGATTATTGGTTGTGTTGGGTCAGCAGAAGTGAGATTGAGGCATTTCACTATCTCTCAAGCCATGGGACATATTCTACGGTAACTTCTTTCTGTGCTTAGTGTTAAACATTGTTAATGTCTGAAATTACTGTTAGAATTGGTAAATAAACATGGCTTTCTTTTTGTAGTGTGGTTCTGCTATGGCTGCTGCTTATTGGAGCGCTTGAGGCAAGCATTAAATGTAAGAACACAGATTATAATGGCACTGATAAGGCAGAGTTAAGAAATATTACATTTTTGAATGAACCTAAGGACTGATCATTCACAATATGTAGGCATTCACCTTGTTGCAAAAAGTGATTGAGTGATTTTTCATAATTTACCAACAGCTTCTTATCATGGACATGAGCCTGGCATTTGGGACATGAGCTACCAGCCTGAACTTCCCAGGTATGAGCCCAAGCCCCAGCCTCAGGTTCCCAGGTATGAGCCCAAGCCTCAGCCCCAGGTTCCCAGGTATGAGCCCAAGCCTCAGCCCCAGGTTCCCAGGTATGAGCCCAAGCCTCAGCCCCAGCCCCAGGTCCCCAGGTATGAGCCCAAGCCTCAGCCTCAGCCCCAGGTCCCCAGGTATGAGCCCAAGCCTCAGCCTCAGCCCCAGGTCCCCAGGTATGAGCCCAAGCCTCAGCCTCAGCCCCAGGTCCCCAGGTATGAGCCCAAGCCTCAGCCTCAGCCCAGCCCCAGGTTCCCAGGTATGAGCCCAAGCCTCAGCCTCAGCCCCAGGTTCCCAGGTATGAGCCTCAGCCTCAGCCTCAGCCCCAGGTTCCCAGGTATGAGCCCAAGCCTCAGCCCCAGTTCCCAGGTATGAGCCCAGGTTCCCTCAGCCCAAGCCAGCCCCAGGTCCCAGGTATGAGCCCAAGCCTCAGCCCCAGCCCCAGGTTCCCAGGTATGAGCCCAAGCCTCAGCCCCAGGTTCCCAGGTATGAGCCCAAGCCTCAGCCCCAGGTTCCCAGGTATGAGCCCAAGCCCCAGCCCCAGGTTCCCAGGTATGAGCCCAAGCCTCAGCCCAGCCCCAGGTTCCCAGGTATGAGCCCAAGCCCAGCCCCAGCCCCAGGTTCCCAGGTATGAGCCCAAGCCTCAGCCCCAGCCCCAGGTTCCCAGGTATGAGCCCAAGCCTCAGCCCCAGCCCCAGGTTCCCAGGTATGAGCCCAAGCCTCAGCCCCAGCCCCAGGTTCCCAGGTATGAGCCCAAGCCTCAGCCCCAGCCCCAGGTTCCCAGGTATGAGCCCAAGCCTCAGCCCCAGCCCCAGGTTCCCAGGTATGAGCCCAAGCCTCAGCCCCAGCCCCAGTTCCCCCAGGTATGAGCCCAAGCCTCAGCCCCAGGTTCCCAGGTAGCCCCCAGCCTCAGCCCCAGCCCCAGGTTCCCAGGTATGAGCCCAAGCCTCAGCCCCAGCCCCAGGTTCCCAGGTATGAGCCCAAGCCTCAGCCCCAGCCCCAGGTTCCCAGGTATGAGCCCAAGCCTCAGCCCCAGGTTCCCAGGTATGAGCCCAAGCCTCAGCCCCAGGTTCCCAGGTATGAGCCCAAGCCTCAGCCCCAGGTTTCCAGGTATGAGCCCATGCCACGAGCCCAGCAGCCTCGCTACCTGCCCCAGGTTCCCAGGTACCAGCCCAAGCAACAGCAGCCTCGCTACCTGCCCCAGGTTCCCAGCTACCAGCCCAAGCAACAGCAGCCAAGCTACCAGCCCAAGGTTCCCAGCTACCAGCCCAAGCAGCAGCAGCCGCAGCCAAGCTACCAGCCCAAGGTTCCTAGGTACCAGCCCAAGCAACAGCAGCCAAGCTACCAGCCCAAGGTTCCCAGCTACCAGTCCAAGCAACAGCAGCAAAGCTACCAACCCAATGTTCCCAGGTACCAGCCCAAGCAGCAGCCCAAGGTTCCCAGCTACCAGCCCAAGCAGCAGCAGCAGCCAAGCTACCAGCCCCAGGTTCCCAGCTACCAGCCCAAGCAGCAGCCAGCTACCAGCCCCAGGTTCCCAGCTACCAGCCCAAGCAGCAGCAGCCCCCAGGTTCCCAGCTACCAGCCCAAGCAGCAGCCAGCCCAGGTTCCCAGCTACCAGCCCAAACAGCAGCCAAGCTACCAACCCCAGGTTCCCAGCTACCAGCCCAAGCAACAGCAGCCAAGCTACCAACCCCAGGTTCCCAGCTACCAGCCCAAGCAGCAGCCCCAGGTTCCCAGCTACCAGCCCAAGCAGCAGCCCCAGGTTCCCAAGCAGCAGCCCCAGGTTCCCAGCTACCAGCCCAAGCAGCAGCCCCAGGTTCCCAGCTACCAGCCCCAGGTTCCCAGCTACCAGCCCCAGGTTCCCAGCTACCAGCCCCAGGTTCCCAGCTACCAGCCCCAGGTTCCCAAGCAGCAGCCCCAGGTTCCCAGCTACCAGCCCAAGCAGCAGCCCCAGGTTCCCAGCTACCAGCCCAGCAGCAGTTTTGGTCCTGATCTTGGTGTGCAGACTGGAGCTGCACCCAGTACAGGGGATTCAAGAGTGAGTTTACAAAACAGATTGTTCTTGTAATTCATTTCCAGGTTGATGCTTAGTTCTCATGACATTGTTCTTTTGACTTTCAGAGTGGGTCAAAGCCATTTTAACTATGGAATGAGATTTGGCAAAACCCTAACTTGAGCATAAGGCAAGGGTTGAAGGTAAGTGTAGTGTAAAATCCCTTCCTGCCTCAAAGGAGACTGGCCTACATGTTTTCAGTTTTCATTCAGCTTACTGGCACTGAAGGTTAAACCACTAATGACCTGACTAATCTCTCATTTCAGATGTCTTGGCAGAGTTGCAACTGATGGGCCTCATTGAAATAATGCTTGTACCATGACAGCCTTCAAAAAATAAAATGCACTTTGTACTACATTGTGTGGAATCCAACTTCTTTATATTTAAAGACTCTGTCCAGACTGTGTGCCTAATGGAGGCTATGACAAAGCCTAGAAGTGTTTTCAGTGATGGCACTTCATGTTTTCCACATGCTGTAGCTCCACCATGAATGGCCAGACTTGCCCATTACTCAGCATTGATGGGTAAAAGCCCATCAATTAATGCAATTTTTCAAATGGTGGTTCAGATCTACCTCATCTGGAGGACACCAGGCTTGTATGACAGGCCTGTTTGCCTAATTACTGTGGTTAGTGTATTTGGCCATACTTTAGTACAAAGCCTCATTGTCTTCCGTTCTCCTCCAGTTTGCCTTGATTGAAACTTTCCATTATGCTGTTAACCCAAACTCAACTCTACGTGTGCACTTCTGAAATTAAGTCTGTTTCAGAGAACAAAATTATCATCTCTCAAAGACTTGTATTGTAAATTTATAGGAACATGTTAAATCAGTGTCTGGCACTGTTCCATTATGGTACTTCAAATGTAGGTACTGCCACCTTGTGGCATTTCTACAAATTATTTGGCATTAAAACACCACAATGGCTGAGCTAGGACAATAGTTTAAATGACTAATTCAAAAGGGGTATTAAACAGCATGACATTTACTTTATTGAAGCAATGGAAATGTACATTACATATTGTTGGCATGTGTTGCCTCCCAGCCTGTATTTGTTTGTGCTGACCACAACCCCATTATGAGACCCACCTTGTATTGGGTCATGGGCTGCAGTTTGAAGGAGGTTGGTAGGTACCTTGTCTGGACTGCTGGAGACAGTCTTCATCATGTATAAGCCCTATTATAGATGATTCTGTTGTAGATTGAATTGGTCTATAGAAACACCAGCTCTGGGCCTACTCTGAATATTAGCAAAGAATTAAAACCTAGAGTTACAGCTCAGGAATTCAATCAACAGATAAATGCAAATTTGTTGTAGAATAAATTCTCTTTGTTGAGCAGTATAGTCACTGCAATTTGCCAGTCTTTGTGTTTCTTTTCTAAGTCACAATTATATTAATTCTCATACAAGGTACCTACTTTGATTAAAATGCACTTTTCCAAAGATTTACATTATCCCCCCTCACTGGATCATTGGCATCTAATACATCCATGTTAATTATTGGTGGGAACTCATGAAATAGGGTCTTAAAAATCATAAATTTCATTTTAAAGCATTGCTATTCCATTTACCTCTTACCTAATTTTTGAGTGTATATATTAACAAAATGACACTAGTACAGCAAACCTACTTAAGAGAAGCGGACAAACACAATCAAGGTCACTTTCTGATGGGCAAAATATACAGTATGATTGACCTGCAATCTGCATGATAACAAGCAAACAAAAGACACACCAAAATACAACACTGTATGAGGACTTTTAGGGGCAAATAAGCAAGAACTTGTGCACATTATTTCCTCCACACAGAAATGTATTGCTGCAAAATCTGCAAACTTTTACTTATTTCATCTGTTTGTGATGTTGCCAAAATCGATATAATTTTGTTCTGACAATGCAGAAGATCTTCATTCAGTATTTCTCGTCATCCTTTGACCAAAAGACATGGGCTAGGTTTTGATTCCACGTATTTGGCTGGTTTTGCTTTTATTTACAATGTCTAAGATGATACCACCTTATTTTCACTAAATTAACAGAGTTTCAGCTTTTCAAACTGATGCATTGGTGGAGTCTAAACAATGCAGAGTAACTGACAATATTCTAAACGAAGGATTGTTTGAACTCCTGTGTATCATAATGAACCCAGTCCAATTGGTTCCACCTGGTTCCAATCAACCTTTCAGGAAGAGAGTGCTGTGATTGGCTGTCAGAACAAGTTAAAACAATTGCTCTCAGATTCTCCTGCCACTGCACCACTGTGGAAGGTGGACAGATTTTTGCTTGTGTTGGGTCAGCTGAAGTCAGATAGCGGCATTTCACTCTGCATTTGATCATATCTCTGGCTGAAGACATGGGACTTAGGCTATGGTAACTTTTAACTGTTCTTTCTGTGCTCAACATTATACATTCACAGTCTCTAAACTGATTGTACTTGTTGTGTAAACATGGCTTTCTTTTCTAGTGTGGTGCTGCTATCGCTGCTGCTTATTGGAGAACTCCAGGCAGCTGTTAAATGTAAGAACCCAGCTTACAAATGTACTACAGAATGTGAAATTCTTGTTTTTGAGCCAAATCATTTAATTGCTCACTTGCAATATGTAAAAGTCCTTGAGCTTGTAAAGCAATGATATATTGGTGTTTTTCCAAGGTTGTTGTAGAAGTGATTATAATTTTGTTGTGTGTTAATGTATCAACAGCTTCCAATCATGGATTTGAGCCTGGCATTTGGGACATGAGCTACCAGCCCCAGGTCCCCAGGTATGAGCCCAAGCCTCAGCCTCAGGTTCCCAGGTATGAGCCCAAGCCTCAGCCCCAGCCCCAGGTCCCCAGGTATGAGCCCCAGCCTCAGCCCCAGCCCCAGGTCCCCAGGTATGAGCCCAAGCCTCAGCCCCAGCCCCAGGTCCCCAGGTATGAGCCCAAGCCTCAGCCCCAGCCCCAGGTCCCCAGGTATGAGCCCCAGCCTCAGCCCCAGCCCCAGGTCCCCAGGTATGAGCCCAAGCCTCAGCCTCAGCCCCAGGTCCCCAGGTATGAGCCCAAGCCTCAGCCTCAGCCTCAGCCCCAGGTCCCCAGGTATGAGCCCAAGCCTCAGCCCCAGCCCCAGGTTCCCAGGTATGAGCCCAAGCCCCAGCCCCAGGTTCCCAGGTATGAGCCCAAGCCCAGCCCCAGGTTCCCAGGTATGAGCCCAGCCTCAGCCCCAGGTTCCCAGGTATGAGCCCAAGCCTCAGCCCCAGGTTCCCAGGTATGAGCCCAAGCCTCAGCCCCAGGTTCCCAGGTATGAGCCCAAGCCTCAGCCCCAGGTTCCCAGGTATGAGCCCAAGCCTCAGCCCCAGGTTCCCAGGTATGAGCCCAAGCCTCAGCCCCAGGTTCCCAGGTATGAGCCCAAGCCTCAGCCCCAGGTTCCCAGGTATGAGCCCAAGCCCCAGCCCAGCCCCAGGTTCCCAGGTATGAGCCCAAGCCTCAGCCCCAGGTTCCCAGGTATGAGCCCAAGCCTCAGCCCCAGGTTCCCAGGTATGAGCCCAAGCCAGCCCCAGCCCCAGGTTCCCAGGTTCCCAGCCCCCAGCCCCAGCCCCAGGTTCCCAGGTATGAGCCCAAGCCTCAGCCCCAGCCCCAGGTTCCCAGGTATGAGCCCAAGCCTCAGCCCCAGCCCCAGGTTCCCAGGTATGAGCCCAAGCCTCAGCCCCAGCCCCAGGTTCCCAGGTATGAGCCCAAGCCTCAGCCCCAGCCCCAGGTTCCCAGGTATGAGCCCAAGCCTCAGCCCCAGCCCCAGGTTCCCAGGTATGAGCCCAAGCCTCAGCCCCAGCCCCAGGTTCCCAGGTATGAGCCCAAGCCTCAGCCCCAGGTTCCCAGGTTCCCAGGTATGAGCCCCAGCCTCAGCCTCAGCCCCAGGTTCCCAGGTATGAGCCCAAGCCTCAGCCTCAGCCCCAGGTTCCCAGGTATGAGCCCAAGCCTCAGCCTCAGCCCCAGGTTCCCAGGTATGAGCCCAAGCCTCAGCCTCAGCCCCAGGTTCCCAGGTATGAGCCCAAGCCTCAGCCCCAGGTTCCCAGGTATGAGCCCAAGCCTCAGCCCCAGGTTCCCAGGTACCAGGCCAAGCCTCAGCCCCAGGTTCCCAGGTATCCCAAGCCTCAGCCCCAGGCCCAGCCCAAGCCTCAGCCCCAGGTTCCCAGGCCAGCCCAGCCCAAGCCTCAGCCTCAGCCCCAGGTTCCCAGGTACCAGGCCAAGCCGCCCCAGGTTCCCAGGTACCAGGCCAAGCCTCAGCCCCAGGTTCCCAGGTACCAGGCCAAGCCGCAGCCCCAGGTTCCCAGCCCAGGCCCCAGCCCAGCTACCAGCCCAAGCCGCAGCAGCCCAAGGTTCCCAGCCCCAGGTTCCCAGCAGCCAGGTTCCCAGCTACCAGGCCAGCCCAGCTACCAGCCCCAGGTTCCCAGGTACCAGGCCAAGCCGCAGCCCCAGGTTCCCAGCCCAGCCCAAGGTTCCCAGGTTCCCAGCCACCAGCCCAGCAGCAGCAGCCAGCAGCCCCCAGGTTCCCAGCTACCAGCCCAAGCAGCAGCAGCCCCAGCCAAGCTACCAGCCCAAGCCCCAGGTTCCCAGGTACCAGGCCAAGCCCCAGCCCAGCCCAGCCAAGCAGCCCCAGGTTCCCAGGTACCAGGCCAAGCAGCAGCCCCAGCCAAGCTACCAGCCCCAGGTTCCCAGGTACCAGGCCAAGCAGCAGCCCCAGCCAAGCTACCAGCCCCAGGTTCCCAGGTACCAGGCCAAGCAGCAGCCCCCAGGCTCCCAGCTACCAGCCCAAACAACAGCAGCCCCAAGCTACCAGCCCCAGGTTCCCAGCTACCAGCCCAGCAGCAGTTTTGGTCCTGATCCTGGTGTGCAGACTGGAGCTGCACCCAGTACAGGGGATTCAAGAGTGAGTTTACAAAACAGATTGCTCTTGTAATTCATTTCCAGGTTGATGCTTAGTTCTCATGACATTGTTCTTTTGACTTTCAGAGTGGGTCGAAGCCATTTTAACTATGGAATGAGATTTGGCAAAACCCTAACTTGAGCATAAGGCAAGGGTTGAAGGTAAGTGTAGTGTAAAATCACTTCCTGCCTCAAAGGAGACTGGCCTACATGTTTTCAGTTTTCATTCAGCTTACTGACACTGAAGATTAAACCACTAATGACCTGACTAATATCTCATTTCAGATGTCTCGGCAGCGTTGCAAATGATGGGCCTCATTGAAATGCTTGTACCATGACAACCTTAAGAAAAATAAAATGCATTTTGTACTACATTGTGTCAAACAAAACTTCATTTTTGAATCTTGAATGACTCAGTCTAAATTTTAAACATGCCAAATGGGGATGTTGAATGGGTTAGAAGGGTTTCAAATGATAGCAATGCTGTGTTCTACATGCTGTAGCGCCACGAATTCAAAGAGTCAAACATAACTTTAATGATAAAAGGTATATTAAATAACCTATTTCCTCAAATACTGACCAGGATTTACTCCGTCTTTAGAGGCTACCGGGCTTGTATTAGAGACGGGCCTGTTTTTGTAATTACTGCTATATTTTAGTACAAAGCTTCATTATCATTTTTGTTCCTGCATTTCTATTAACCCCAACACTTCCTGCATACTTTTCAAATCAATAGTCCTAATGTCATGGATTGAATTGCTGTCTGCAACTGATGCATCCTATTCCCTACTGCACTGCCTATCGGCACCAAGGTTCTATCACACTTGAACTTGTTTTTTTGGCACTTAGGTTTTTTCCTGTATAGGTACTTGCTTGTGTTGTATCTACTCAAATGTAAATCACTTTGGATAAAAGTCTGCTCAATGAAATTGAATTGTAGCTTAAAGACAACTGTAAAATATTTATAGAATGTGTTGAATCAGTGTCTTTCACTGTTCCATTGTGATACTTCAAATGTAGCCACTGCCATCTTGTTACTACAAAAAATATTTGGTTGAGACATTAAAACAGTCAAATGGGACAGTACTAATTAGTAATCCAGCACAGTGAAAATAATGTGATTACTGTAAATTCATTAAAGCAATGCTATGTGGGCATGTGCTTGTTTGTATTGACCACAACCCTATAATTTGAGACTGGCCTGTTTGGCTACTGGCTTTTTTTTTTTTTTTTTTTTTTAAGGAAGTGGTAGGATGAGAGAAATGTCAGTTTAAGTAAATCCTCAGGTTTTTCTGCCACTGCACCATGGTACAGCAAGAGCAAGCAATGAACTGCACATAAAAATAAGATGCTGAAATAGTCTTCTGTTTTCGTGCAAACTAAAGTTGTACCTATATTACAATACTATAGATTCCCTTTCTACCTCCAACCACTTCAAATTGTCAGAATGTCCTTGGCTGAAGTTGTTGTACAGTTAGATTCAAGTCAGCCTCATCAACTCTCGTGCTGCCTTTATGGACCCTCGTAGACTCTGCCTTCCATTTGTATGATGACATCATACAAATGGCTTGCAGAGCATTCAAAGTTTCTGGTTTCAAGTCATGAAACAGAATATGTATCAGTTTTCTTTCACTTGTGTTCTGAGGCTCTTTTGGGCCAACGATCATGTGTAAGTATTTTACAAAATTGTGCTTTTCAAACATTTCTAAATATATTTTTCATGGCTGTTGGAAAAAAAAAAGTTGACTCTTCCAGAATATCTGTACACATTTTACAGCAATCGCTAATGTTTCCCTCCTGGTAGCTCAAAAGAACAGAGGCTGGAAATAGTGTTTCCCACGGTCATCTCACTTCTCTGACAGTGAACTAAGATAGGATAGATGCTTTATACTACCTTGACCCCATTTGGTGACAATGCATTTTAATACAGGAAGCATGTTTCTCTGGCCCCTCTCGGTTAATGATTCCCACACTGTATCCAATTTTAATTAGTTTTTTAATCACAATCTATGCAGTCAAATGTCACATTGTATTGACATTTGGTGAGTGTAAAATAACCTCATTAGTCAGGTGGACATTGGGCTTATATTGATCAATACGTTTTCTTGGTTTATCCTCTAATATGCAGAGGGAAATCTACATGCGGTTGATATTCTGTGCTGGTTCTGCATGATTAAAACTGGACCTTACCCCACAGTCTGGACACCATGATGGTGGATCCATGGGAAGCATATATTTGGATTACAATCATCTGTGGGCCACAACTCATGTCACTCTGGTCTTGTTATACCAATTTTGGACATACCAGGGCTCATGTTTCTGTAGGACTTGCTGCCCCTCATAGCTTTTTGTGGCATGGTTGCTATCAAAAATTAAAAGTTGGACTTCATACATATTGGTTTTAGGCATGAATTTATAATTGTCCGTGGTGTTTTATTTACCAAATTCATGTTGCTAAGTATGAAAAAGTAGAGTTTGGAAAGATTTGCACATTTCCTTGGAAACATGCAAGTTTTTTTGAATGGTAGGAGTATGAATGTCAGCTAAAGTTTAAAATAACATGTTTGACAGTGGTGGACTCAAAAATAAAAGTAAAAAGGTCACCTGCTGCAAAAAGTTGCAATGCATTAATAATCAAAACCTTTTCAAGCATATCTGACAGCCTGTGGAGCCTGGAAGGACACTATTATGTTTTATCGAGGCTTGCTACCATAGGGACATCCAAGAGGGCACTTTTGCACTGCTTTTCCCAACACAGGGCACCAGAGGGTTGTTGTGTGTTTTATGCCACACCACGCACGCCTGTATGCATGTGCTGCGTTGTCCAAATCCCTACCTTAACTGCGGCCAGTGAACGCATCACAAGAGCCGCCCCGCTGTACCGGATTTGAGCCGGTAGGTTTAGTTTAGTCGGTGTTTTCCAGTGACAGACATCCCCTCAGTCCTCAGTCAGGAACCTCCTGGATTGTCCACATCTGTCCTTTTTTTTTGTTTCTGTCTGTCCACGATGAAGCGCAGAGACGTTTAGGAGCAGAGTCTGAATGACTGCTGTGCAACAGGCAACAAGCTGCAAACTCAGTGGAGGCTCAGCGGCTTCAGAGGAACTGTTGCACACAATCCTGCTGCCATGTCCCTGCTGTGTGTCCGAGGTAAGATCCACCTGCACACCTGCAGCTGCCTCCTTTCTTTACTCACATTATAATGCTACAGAAACAGGAGAGAGCTGACACAAAGTATGGGCTGGCTTTTAATGATCCAGTGTGATTTTTTTTTTTTTTTTTAGATTTGTGCACAAATATTATAGGAATATTGTAGTTTAACACAGGGATAAAGAAGGTGAGGATAAAAAGTTAAAGCAGGCTGGACAGAAAAAAACTGTTATGTAATATTATTGCATGTTGATAGAGTTCAATCTGCCTCATTCCATCACTGGTAAACTAGAATTAGGATCCCGTTAATGAGTGAAGATGCATAAAATCAACCAATGTTAGAGGTTTTCAACTTTCTCTTAAGGTGCACTCGTGTGTGATTTAAATCCCATGTGGCCTGTGATCTGACTGTGATACATTCAATGGCCTGGGTGTGATCATGATGGAAAGTGAATTTTACATTCTGTTCTGACATTATAACAAATGGGTGATTGGACCGAATCACAACAGAGCCTTGTTAAACTGTCAGTTGAGATGATGATCACAGTTATAGTTAAGGACCTAAACAAAGTGTGTTCTTTCATATGGAGAGCAATGGCACTATGTGGAGTGTGTATTTGATTAGTATTGTATGTTTTGGGTCATGTCCTTTTTCTTGGAGAATTATGGAAAAATTAAGCTTGAATATTCAATCCCAGCTATGCTATTCAATATCAATCCTACTAGGAGTGAGAAAAAGGCTACAACCAACCTGGAACTAAACCAATGAATCAACCACACTGATATATCAGGAGACATTTTTATAGCACATGTATTTAATATGTTGGCTGATAAGTAACAAGACAATACTAACTTTTGAGGTAAGTGAGAAAAAAGAGACAATCCAGTATCAGTCAGGTGATACCAGGACCATGAGAGAGAGACAGTCATTTACAACTAAAACAATTAAAGAGCGAACCTCGACAGGCCGTTTAGTGAATGTATGATCATCGAGTAAAGCTGAGCTGTGATTCTGGCTGTGAGAGAAAAGCATTTGTGCATGTTGTCACATGATTCCTCCAGGGTGGTTCCTTGACGTTCACCAATTAATAAGCATGCCTCAATTGGAAAGGCAAGATAACAAAAAATCAATTCACACCTGAAAAACAAAACTTACTTACTTTGCTGGTTGACATTTGGTTTTAGAAGCTGCCGGTCCCTATGTGAATATATATGAATATTACTTGTTTCAGAGGAAAGTTTTGATTTTGGGAGAAAGAAGACTGCTTTTGTTGTGTCTAATGAATATTAACTAAAAAAATCTTCCATCTATTGGCGTCTTTATTCCTGAATTATAAATAGCATCCTCGAAGTGCATATCAATGGAACCTGTGCACTTGATTTAGCTGCAGAAGAGAGAGATGCTGCATTGTAAGTGGAAGGGGAAATGGAAAGACATATTGCTTCCTTCTGCCACCAGTACAACCAAAGTGCCCTTCAGCAAGTCACTTGATCTGAAGCTGTTCAAGTGAACACACTGTGGTTGTACTGGGCAGGTTTATAACTGAAAGAATAAGAAACAAGTTGTTGCTGAAAACTGTGCCGAGCGTGTGTGTTCAGACAGATAAAGTTTAGTTAATTAAAGGTTGAAAAAAAACCCAGATGGATGCCATGCTGCCACCAGTTTATTTAACATTTTGGCTCCTTTCCACATTACAAATTGCTCTTCTTTCACAGACATGCTGATTGATTTTCACACCATCAAACTATTGTCTGCCTATCTCCAACTCTCAGCCCCTGGCGTATTGTTTCTCACTGATCGCTTTTGACCATTTCTCATCTCGGGTGCGAGCGCTGCCTGAGGCTGGAGGGCCACCGTCGCCGAACTCGTCTATTACAGAATGATGAGATCGGGCCGAGGTCGGGGGGTTGGAGAGGGATGATGGGGGGGGGCTGAGGCACAGCTGGGTCGCAGTGGGCTCAGCCATGTGGAATTATAAAAAAGACCATCATTTTGTTTCATAGCTTGCACAGAGATTGATGGAGAATGTGGCTCGTGTTCACCTGCATCAGTAAAACCTCGAATCTTGTACACACACTTAACTGCTCTTTAGTCTTACTGCTTTCATTTTATTTAGACAGAGAGCTCGAGCTGAGTGGTGCGACCTAAAGTGTATAGCAATTCACTTTGTCACATTGATCTTGATAACAATATAGTGCATGAGAATAAACACGTTTGCTTATAAATAAACTTGTAACTGTTCAGGTGTTGACAGAATCAAATTTGATGAATATTTATGACCAGTGTTATGTGTGTTCAGTAGTTTTGATTTTGGTAGACTTAGCTAAGTTGTTAAGTTTTTGACCTCTAGTTGGTCTATGCAGCAGTTGCTTTTTTTTTGTTTGTTTGTTTTTTTAGGAGAAGGTCCCCATTTTTTTTTTGTCTCCTGACAAGCAAGAGGACGCACATGCACTACCTACAGTATGTTTACATTCAGTAGCAAACCAGTAGCCTGATGATCTTATAAGATTTGTCAGGTTGTATTTTTATATCGGAAGTCGAGGCCAAATCCCAAGTTAAAATTGTGCTTTTTGTTCATTTGGTTTAAACCGTAAGAACTCTGTCTGACAAAAACGGATATTGTCTTTGTTCACTTCGTTCAAAAACTGTGAATGATTTTGTGTCTCTGCATGTTATTGTCATACTGGGGACAAGAAAAGGCTGGGCAGCTGGAGCGCAGTTGCAGGAGCGGGCTGCTCAGTAATTGTAGGTTTGCTGATTCGATTCACGGCTTTTTCCGTCCACAAGCTGAGGTGTGCTTGAGCAAATGACAGAACCTCAAATTTCTCTCATTGTTTCGGCGGGCGGAGGAGGAAAATGTTAGTCGTAAAGGTGATTCAATAGTTTTGAAAACAGAAACTGTGCACTCCTTCACAACTCTTGAAATCAGAGCTGTCAGAGGATTTCTGTGCACAAAGGTGTTTGTTTTCAATTTTTTTTTGTGAAAATGAAAAACTTGACCCCACTTGAAGACACCAAAAGTGATGCTTTCCAAAAGTCTCTCTTTTGATTCAGGAAATGCCCATGCAATTGATAAATTCATGATTATGTTTTGTGTATCAGATTAACTTAACTCTCACATGAGCTGCACTCTTGACCCTTCTTGTGATCATGTCCCTATATATGCCGTGGTATTGTCTTGCTTCTTCTGTGTTCTGTTTTGTTTTCTATATGTTCTTGCACTGCTTTTGTTATTGTTGTAAAGGTGAAAAAAGTGCATTTACATGCACTTAAGCAGCCAGTAATTTAACAAAGTTCCAAATGTTTAGCTGTGAAAAGCAACTTATTCAGACTTGTAGAGGCTTCGTTGTGTGCGTTTCAGTTTTAACCGGACTGATGTAATTATTTTAAATCTGAAGTTGCTCCGCTGTTACTTTTCCTGTCTGTAGTGTTTTGTCTTGCACATGAGACATGCACTTGTAAAAAAGCCAATTAGAAACTGGCTGTATTCATGGCCAACGAATCTGTCTTCCTCTCTTGTACATGACAGTTAAGAAATCAGCTCACCGGAAAAAGCCGACTATAACCTGGCTGCTTAAGTGCATGTAATAACGCTGATTCTTTGTCAGTGCTGAGTGCAGCCACTTTAGTTCAGCTGAAGACTCATGTGATGGACATTCAAAGCATCTGACTTTGACACCTGAGCTCACATCCTGTCTGCGAGCGACAGTCAAAGTTGGTTACTTTTCACAGTGAAGGTGATCTTTGCCAAACCTTAACCATGACCACCATGTCTTTTCTTAGTAGTTGTACCAGTCCTTTTTAGTTGTGCCCATTTAGGTCAAATTCACAGACAAATCTATCTAAATCTGTTTTGTTTTTACAACAAACTTAAATTAAACAATAAAATATGTTGTTTGTCCATGCCCTCTAGAATAGGGCGACAAAGGATTATTTTCATTATCAATGAATATACCATTATTTTCATGGAAAATCAATCATTCAAGTCTTTAAAATGTCAAAAATGTGAAAAATGTTTATCAAAATTTCTATTGGCCCAAGGTGACATCTTCAGATTGCTTTCCTTTCTTTTTTCTGCATTTAAGAAGCTGAAATCAGCAAATGTTTTTGCTTTAAAAATGACTGAAACCATTAACTGATTATCAAAATAGTTGGCGATTAATTTTCTTTTGATCAATTAATCAACTAATCATTGTAGATCTACTCTAGAACCAGACATAGAAGCATATTCTGATCTGACTCCTCTGTCAGCAGGACACTCAGTTGTCTGTACCTTCCTCCTTTGCTCCCATCACAGTTACTGCAGGGTCTGTGAACAAATGTGGTTTTGGGGCACTCGCTGAAACGACTGATGCTGACGTCTCTCAGTTTTTAAGACAGTTTGACTAACCTGTGTAAGTGTTCTTTGACAGGCTTTTGTCTTGCCAAACAACCTGATATGAAATTTATTGAAAAAATGAAAAAGACCTTTTTATATCCCCTCATCCTCCTGACCAATGACAAACCTATTTGCCAGAGCTCCCTGGCACAGCAGATGTGCTCTCCCTGATTAGAGGAACCCAGACTTTCCATCTCATTGAACAAAAGCAGACAAACTAGAAGAGTGGCATCCTTGTTTCTTGAGAGCTATGATACTTTTCAGAGGCCATTTAACTCCTTCCTTGTTCCTTGTTGTGTCGAGGGCCCTCCGAACCCGCATGGTGGCTGGCAGTCCTCTGAAGAGAGTGAGTGGCTGCAGAATGAAAAGCTGAGGATGGGAGGACACCGTCTTTGACAGCTCAGCCAGTACACACACTCAGCTATTTCTAGACAGCAATTAGCAGTGGAATAAATGCATACAGTAACGGTATTGAATAATTTGCACGTGTCGAGTGTTGAGTCAGGCGACCGTGAAGAAACTGCATCAGAAGAAAGTGTACTGCAAAAATGGGAGATAAACTGAGTGCATGCAGGTGGACTGTCGGTCACGTTGCGATAGCAGCCAGTTTCTTCTTCACTTGTGCAGGTCAGCACAAAAACTGGAGCTTCTAGAGGTTTTTTTTTTAATTTTGTAATGCAAGATAAAGGCCTGTTGTGGATTAATAATAAAGGTAATAACTGAAAGCATTTTGTAGGCCACCAGATGCCACAGGTAAGGAGAGTAGGTGAGGACAGACCAGGTCAGCGAACACACCGGCACACTGGGCTGGAATGACAGGGACACAAGTAAAGCTTCAGCGGGCCGTCTGGGGGGAGGGGGGGTGGGGATATAGGGGGAATAATCCCTTGGCCATCTGCTGCTTTTGCTGTCCTGTGTGTGTTTATGCTTGTGTGTGTGTCGGGCTGTGACTCACGTGGGACAGGGACTTCCTTCTTCTCATTCCCTCCTTTTCATGATAATGCTACTTCCTGGTGTCAAACTCTCCAGCCTCTGACAGCCTCTCCTTACACTTAATCTTTGCTGCTCGCCTCTTTGCTGACTGTAGTGCTCCTTTGCTGGGCAACTTTGAAATGATGACAAATGAAGACAATATTATAGATTAATACTGACCAATGGACTTTAGTGCTAATCAGAGCCTCGTGGAGCTGCTGGTGTGGCTGCAGACTCTTAGACCCAGTTTACACCTGTATCCAAACACATTATCCGGATAAGAAAAAAATGCATGTTACATTCCATTTACACCTGGTATTCAAATGGGATCAGTATCTGGATACTTTATCCGGATAATAAACAATTGCCTCTTACCTTTGTGTTTTACGTGGTATTTTTAATGCGTTTAATGCAGCCTCATTGACATCTGATCTCTGTTCTCCAGAGCAAAACCTGCCAGTCAGTAATCTGAGGTGGCAGCACATCAGCCCCAGACTCCCTTAAAAATCATCACTAAGTTGTGTGTGTTGTTTTTGGCAAATGTATTACATTAACATACATTTACACCTAAGATCACCTAAGATTTACACCTCCACGTGTGGTCAGGCAGATCTGATCACAACGTATTTACACCTTGCATTAACATACGATTTTCCTGTCCAGATACAGATGGCATTTTAATACCAGGTGTAAATGATGTCTTTATGTAAGTCTTTCAGCATATATGCGAAACCGTCTTTGATAATGACATCGAGTACATAGTGATTTATCGTATTAAATATGTTCTTGGAGTTTGATAACAAACAGCAGTGTCATTCATTCATTCATTCCCATTTCTCTGCAGCTCCACTGAAGCAGGTGTGTGTTTAAGAATGTGTGTAAGTGCATATTTTGTCTTAAATTTCACTTGCAGTGTAGTGCAGGCAAGGATTAGGACATGAGTTTGCTTAAAGATTGGAATTATTTTAGTGTATAACTCGTTACAGTGTCAGATTCATATTTGGGAGACAGAAATCATCTTGCTCCAGAGTTCAAGCTCAGCGAACCTCGTGGACTCTGTGGGTCACTTGTCCAATTCCAATGCTTCTCATCGCAGTGACCACTGGGCTGAAATTTAAGCAGTGAGGATTTTTGTTTTGTTTTGCTTTGTTGTGGCTGGAGCTGCAACTAATAATAGGCTTGATTATCAATTAATTTACTGACGATTGTCAGTAAAGTCATGTACTGAGAAATAATAAAAAAGGTGACCTCTGCAAATTGCTTATTTTTGTCCAACCAGCAGCTCAAATATTCAGTCACACATCTGAGAAAGATTCTCAGAACTGTTGCTTATTATTTTTCCATTAATTGTTTGATTTGTTGACTTCACAGCTGCTTCAGCTTGGTAAACCAATGATGACACACTGATGAAGTGTAGCTCACAGCTGTGTAGCGTGATGTTATTTGCTGTAAAGTTTCATAGTTGTAATGGGCAACAAAGTCAATTTGCTTACTCTAAATATAATGTAAGCATCCTTAAATGTCACAGTTTTTTCTGAGTCAGTAGAGAGACAGCGAAGAAGGTTAAGATAAGGACTTACAGTAGGAAATGATGGTATCTGTTTGTGAGTGTTTGTGAGTGTGTGTGTGTGTTTGCCTGTGGTCATGTCATCATCTATGAAGCCCCATCCCTGGACCCCCTCCTGGTTGATCACTCTTGGACTGCTTGAGGCATCTCTAATTGGCTCATTATCGTCGTGATGCGGGGACACAGCGGGGGGAGGAATCCCTGTTAATTTGTGATCATGCAGGGTGATGTGAGGCATATATGCTACTGTATATATATAATATAAACACCCAGAGACCCTGAGAGGGAGGATGATTATCAGGAAAGTAGTTAATTCCTTTCATATTTTAATAGGACTCAGGTTTCATAATTTTTAGGACTCAAAAGGCTCATAAATTAATGAATGTATCAGCAAATTACTCTGTAATTTTGCAAGAATGGGAGACTAAATTATCAAATTGTATTCAAGAGCAACTAAAACAGAGTCACAGCCAACATAGACAAGAGGTCCTTAACATGCTCAGACAAAAATTTAAATTGAACATTTATAATTTCACAATAACCGGACAAACCCCATCTGCTGATGAAGATTGTGTTCTATGATTGAAAGTCCCAGAACAGCTACTAAATGGTCCCTGTGGATTGTTTTGTCAATGGCTGTTTTCAAGGATGGAGACCCTGACCTTAGATGGGTTGGAATTAATTTGACCTTTTCAAGCAAGCATGACATCATAATGTAGAGTCATGGGAAAGTATAATTGGCTTAATGTGGTAAAGTAGTAGAGCAGTCCATAGGTTCAAGACCTGAATGAGGTGGTGTAAAACTGCATGTCAGACCAAGAAAAAATCCAAGCTCACCAAAATGTGGTAGTTGGGATTGGTTTTGGTCTAGTGCTACAACATCATTCATTAGTGAGAACAATATTGATTTTGGAGGCACTGATATTGATATTTGAGAGTTTGAGGATGAAAAAAAATCAAGTTTTTTTTTTTTCAGCTGACATTCATTTTTTTAACAAAAATACACAAGAGAATATTTTTGAATTGTGACCAAGACGTGTACATGTTTTTGTAATTATCTGCCAGTCTATACATCAATACCTATATATTTGCACCCCAATATATCTTCCACCATTCAGTTCAGTATACACCACATGTTGCAACACATGCCTGTTCCTTAGGTTTTAACATGCTTAGTGCCATTAGAAGAATGATGATGTTTATTTTGTGTTGTTTTGCAAGTTTGTGATCTGTATGACTCCACAATTAGGAACCAGACTGTCAGCAGAGGGTCAAAGGATGGACAGTAGCATAGATGCAAATAGTAAGATGCTCAGACACACCTCAGTCACTTTATATTGACCAACACACACATACACACACACACACCATTTATTAGGTTGGCTTGGCGAGGTCCGCGGGGGCTGTCGTTTAATGGAAGTGAGAGGGTGTTAATGACACGGCCACCAGGTTGCCAACCTCCACACACTCAAACCCACTGTGAGTCGAAGGACTGGAGCTAAAAATAGATCTGCCGTCTGGCCTCTTGTAATGACGCCGCTCTAGTCCACGTCTGTCTGCCTGCCTGCTGAGTGTGTCGGCGTGCTGCTCCGTTCAGTGGATTTTTTTTAGGTGTTAGCGGACCTGAGAGAAATGAATGAGTTAAGAACACAAGGTAAAGGTGCACCTAGATAGGTAATGTTTTACTTTATTAAAAGCCGCAGGGAAATTCCCTTTTCCCTCGCACACCTACTGTACATGGAGATCAAGGGGTTAACGGTTCACATGAGCTGGTTGGGATTGACTTGCTCAAGGATACTTAGGCAGCATCAAGTTTTAAAAACCCAACAGGTGGTTTGCCACAACGGTTGGCAAGAAGGTCAGTCAGTCGGTCAGTCAGTCTGTTGGTTGTTTGGTCCATCACTTTGATCCAGACTGAAATATCATAGTAAGTATCTCATGGATCTGGTGAAATTTGGTACAAATATCAATGGTGTCCAAAGCATGAATCCCGATGGCTTTGTCAATCCCTTGAATTTTCCTCTGGTGCCGCCAGCACGTCAAAGTTCACACATATCCAGTAAAATATCTCAACATCAACTGGATGAAGTGGCACAACATTTGGACCTTCATGATCCTCAGATGATGAATCCAGGATTTAAGTGATCCCCTGACATTTTGTCTAGCGTCACTATGAGCTTGACTTTTGTGGTTTTGTGTGAAATGTCTTGATTTAATGCATTGCCAAGAAATGAGGTACACATTTATATCCCCAGAGAGGGTGAAATGTGATAGCTTTGGTGATCCCATAATTTTTCATCCAATGCCGTCATCAGATCCAAATTTCTTTTCATCCAATATTATTGTTTGACCAGATATCTAAAAAACTAATAACATTCCCATCAGCCTCAGCTGTACTTTGTGTTTTGCTGCTAATTATGATTATGAATTATTCTCCTGCAACAAGTTTCAATTAAATGACTAAGAAGGAAGATGAAAAAATGTCTTTGCCTTTCTCTTGTTTTAAACTCTAAACTTTTAAACTTTCCAATGTGCATTACACAAATATGTGATCATAATCATTCAAATCACAGTCAAATCAGGGAAGAAAGCTGGTGAAATCAGCGAAATGTTCAGACATAGACCCACTGAAAGACCCCACCAGCACTCTCACTGTTTGTGGCCTGGTGTCAGCATGGAGGACTCCTCCTGAACAAGCTGTGGAGTCATCTCTCTGCGTTGACGTGAGGCTTCAGAGGCTCAAAAACGTCATTATTTCCACCCCTGAGCTTCAAAGCCGCACTTTCCCTTACTTCAAAGAGATCAAGCCAGAGCCACCAGAGCAGTCATTAAGTGGATGCAGTCGGAGCTTCAATCTAATGAAGAGAGAATGTCATCGGTGTACAGTGGAAATGACATATAATCATTTTGGCCTTGTAATACTGTCAACTGTGATTATTTCTTCAAAGTCAGGCTAAAATTACAGTTTATGTTGGTGGCTGTTAGACTTGTGTAGAATTTGGAGATGGGTTGCAAAATTTGCATCCACTGTTGCGTGAATGTGATGTCATTTTGGTGTTTTGTACTCTTGGAGCTCTAATAACCTCAATGCACGTAAATAAGTGTGACATAGAACATAATACACTTAATATGTTATTGAAGTGACATAGAAGGCCTGTTACAAGCATTTATTACAACACACAGACCAACTTCCTGGTTTAACTTTGACCTTCCATACAGGTCATTGTTGTGCATGCACAGTTCTCCTGTGCACTGAGGGATTGTTATCTGACTAAACTTGTTTAAAACTTGTCGGATCATCTTTTTCCTTGTCTTGATTTTGTTGTCATGATGTGGGAGCATTAGTAGAGCCAAGCCTTATACAGTACTTTGGTGAGTATGCTATCATAACTGATGATGACAACAATAAGACCGAAGATGTAATAATATAGAATTTTCTTTTATATCAATTCATTAATGAGGAGAGGGACTGGTAGTGTTTCAGTGTCTTTGTTGAAGCTTTGTCTATGCATGAGTGCTAAGCCTCCTAAAATGTCTAAAATGAAAATCTTGTCAAAATGTTCTAAATCAATAAAACCAGTGAAAAAGCCACATTATGCAATGATGCAGCTCAGTGTATAGTAAATGAAACCACCTTAGTTCCAGCTGGAAGCGTGCTAAAACACCCTTCTTTTGTAAAAGATATTCATGTTCGGCCATCTGGAGCATTACACATTACAGATATGTTTATGGCATTAATACTTCTCATACAATAGGCCTAGAGCTCTTCAGCAGAAGGTTTAATCTGATGCATGACTCATCAGGTGAACATCAGCGTCACTTGTTTTCCCCATAATGCCGCCGCGGCTTTCATCAATATCTTTAAAGCACCCAAAAAAAGCTTTGGATGCTCCATAAGGTCAAAAGTGAGCTGCTCTTAATTCCTGCTCGTCAAAAAGTGTTTCTACTTTCCTTTATGTCCTACAGTGCACAGGCTCTCTTTATTCATCCGCAGCACAATACAGCAGGGTCTGGTAGATTTCAGCCCTGCTTAAGGCATTAACTCGGAGGGATTATCCCACCAGCCAAACGCTCGCTCACCAGCAGCACGCATCATCTCATACAATCACTCCGGCTGACACGTGTCTGATATCTGGCCTTCTTTACTACTTCTGATCAGGCTTGCCGTCCCTCTGGCCCGGGGGGATGCTGACCTCTGCTAGCACTGAAATGTGACACTGACCTTTGTATTATTTTCTGTAACAGAATGACTTGCTTCCATGTTCCATTGTAGAAATCCCCTGGCATTTGATTTGATATTTGATTTTTCAAGGCACCTTATGCCATCTGACAAAGCACAACAGAAAGCTCAATTTTCCTGCAACAAAACACCAATAAACGATAAATAAAAATAGAGTTAATTTTATAGCTTTTTTAACAATTAAGGTAACTGTTGCAACCAAACACATTAGGCGAGGCAAGCTCTTCTTGATAAAGTACATTCAAGTAAAATCATAGGTAACGTACAAAATACTGTAATATCTAAAACACAACAAAGTGCAACGCTAACAAAAGAAAAACAGTAGGTAAAAGTTGAGAAAACATATTAGTAATATTCATATGTGTTACTATGGTTCTCATGGGTTTAGACTTTATTTATTTGTCCAGTTTGACAAAATTTGAGAGTTGGTTGCAAAATATCTCACAAGCTAATTTAAGGAAGTCATTTTCCCAGGCTTTCCCATTCTGACAGACTTTTAAAAAATGTACTCATAATTTAAACTACAATAAACTAGACTATGCACGTCTAAAATGAAAAAAATAATACATGCAAAATAAAATATTTTCATTTTGATGCAGGTATAATTCAGTGGACTACAAAAAATTTTATGGATCAGTAAACATTGATACTGTTGATTGTATAGTTTGTGCCCAAGTTCCCAGCCCACTGTCCACATGGACATATAAGACACCAAATCACAGATACACAAAAAGTCCCCTTTCTAAAACATAGCTCAAACTTCTTACAATCATTCATCCAGGAAAACTTTCCAGAAATGAAGGACATTTGACTTCATCTTCACTCTCACCTCAATCACATAACAAAGTCCTTTGTGTTCCCTGTTTCTATCACTGATGGTGATGTAGCTGAATGTAATTGTGCCCACAGATCTTTGACTCTTGGCTAAATTCTGCTCTTCACTGTAGTTGTTTTTCATGAGACAATATGTTGGTATTTTAGGTTGAATTTGTGCTCGAATTCATTGCAAAAGAAATCAACCATACTAAATACAGATTCACTAATCCAGGGGTCTGTGCATAATGTCCCTAATTAAGGATCTTCAAAGTGAGCCCCTGTTCAGACATAACTATTAGTCTGTTCCAAAGTGGAATCATTTCACATTTATGTCTCCCATAACTCCACTGATGGACAACACTGGTGTAAACTTATGAACTCCCAAAAAAGATCTAATTTCTCTGTAATGATCAAAGTTATAATTCACCTGTTCACAAAACCACCAAATTCCAAAAACATAATCTCAAACAGGACTCGAACGAGACTTATACAGTTGTCATACACTAATATGTATGTACAGTATCTCAGTACATGACTCCAACACTATGACATCTTCATGCCTGTTCTACCCATTGATATTGTGTTCACGTGTCACACGTCACATCATTACATTTTGAATAGCGCGAACGTTAACCTAACTCACATCCATCTATTTTTGACACCCATAAAAAGTTCACGTGTTAGGAATCATCCTGTGGGAACTGGACGTTTTCTTGTCATTTTAAAGAAAATTACAAGAGCAAGCTCTGATGAAAATCTTGCAGCAATGATAAAGAATCTGTAATTTTTAGGGTCTTTGTACTTTTGCTTTTGATATGCTGCTTGATAATGTGCGACCAGTACGACCAACTTGAGTGATGCATTATATCAGAGTGGATTGTGAGACTTGACAGCCGGCGTCTCTCAGAGAGTCACACCATTAAAGTCTGTTAGTGCACGTTCAGTGATGAAATGCACTGAAAGGCATTCTCCCTCAGTAGCTGTGATCTTGAAAGGCGATGATCACACTGGAAAACAGAGGAGGAAGCTTCAGCCAAGTAATTTACATTGTCTGCTGTTGTTTGGAAAATGTATGACTGAACTGAGCGCTGACAGCAGCACTTTTCTTCTGCAGTGACTGGAAGGTTTAGACTCATCATCATCATAGAAGTCATCGTTTTATTTACTTATTTGCATGTCATAAAATCACAAGTTTGTGCTGCTGAGATTAAAATACTCTCACGGGGCTTGTAAAACATCACAACAACACAAATAAAAGCCAGACATCCTCATCAGCTTCAGTGATGCTGCTCAAAGTCTGACCTTACTCTCCACTTAACCAAAAACAATTAATTGCCACCATGGGATAAATAAAATCATACAACAATTGTAAACTAAACTGTCCATTTGTTGGGCAATGTAAAAAACACAGCTCCTCTCTGGGGAACCTTCAGGTATTAATGTAGCATGTGTATCCAGCCTGTCTCTGGTTAGTGTTCTGTACACTCATTAGTGTGATGGATTTTAAACACTTTTTGCCCAATGCACAACTTGGAGGCAGCAAACAAAGATTGGCTATACTCTGAACAACATCTGAAATCTTTTGGGGTATTTCAATTTTGTCAATTATTAAATGTTTATATTTGGTATTTAAATCCATTTTTCCTGTTGGTTATATTACTATATATAAAACAGAAAGTGAAACTTTCAGGTTCTATTTAAAAGTAGGACTATTCACATTGATATTTGTAGTCATGCAAATTACTAAAAATCCTTGGAACATACTCAAAAGAATGTTGTTTGTTCATTGCATATATAACATCTTAGGAGAGATAGATGGAGAATGACATGCAAGGTCCACAACTGGATGCAAACCGAGGGCTGCAGTTCATGGCTGGTACCTTCACTCCAAGCTACCAGGGCACCGCAAAGGTTCTAACTTCTAATCGCAAGTGTTGTGTAGTAGATGCTGATTTATGTTACAATATGAAAAGTAAGCCACTTAAACACATTTCATTTTTTCAGAGAGGCTGATGAAAGAAATGCTCATGATGAGATTGCACTGAGTGACAGAAGACAGTGGAACAGCGGCTGGCTCGCAGGAGTACAGCTCTCTATAGTTGGCAGACAGTACAGACAATATTGCTCCTGTGTTTATGTATATTCTTAATCTTAGACATTTTAAATCTGTTTTGTCTCTTCTTTTCTCTCTGTGACTCTCTGTAGCATCACTCTGAGTCTCTATCACAGTGTCAGGCCATTCACACAGGTGCTGTCAGAGCCTGGCTGGCACTCGACCAACGAGGCCACCGGGCTTCCTGTGAGCCTCCGCCAAGCTGGCACGAGTGACACACAAGGCAAGCTGTGCTGACAGCATAAGACAAATGACCTGTTAACGATCTCTCTCTCTGTCTGCGAATTCTTCTCCGTGTCTGTCTCTCTTATCACATCCCACACTTTTGGGCTGTGATTGAATAAACGTATTGATCTCCCTCAGTGGGAATATGCATTCAAACCCAATTTAAATAACTAAATTACCCTAAAAAGGCAATAAACCTTTATACTGCTGCATAGTAAAATGACTATAACACATCTCCTCTGGGCTTAATTACATTGTTGATCAATATCAGTGACTCACTTTTTAGCCTAAAGCCCAGCGCACGTTGGCATTTCAAGACATGCTGGCATTTCAAGACCGTCTGTGCTGCATTGTGTGTGAGATCTCACTGCTGCTGTTTTAACTATTTCTTGAAAGATTCCTCAACTTTCACAAAATTTTCACAATTTATTTATTTTTGTTTACTGTCAGTTTCTGAGACACCAAACTGCTGTGTTATCTCTCCAAATGCAATGATAGCTTAAAATAAACTTATAGCAGCAGTGTCATGCCCGTTTTTGGAGGCCAAAAATATCCTACTCACAAATGTTTCACATTAGTTGTGCAAGTGCAAAAGACAAGCTGAACTTTGGCTAAACTGCCGACTGAGTTTTAGCACATACAGACACAAGTCTCTCCTGCTCTTTTAAGATAAGATAAACCTATATATTATAGGTTAGGTTAGGCTATACAGTGTACAGTGCATGATATGACTAAGCATGGCTCTGCCAATATATATGTGAAGAGTCCAGCAGTGCAACATTATAGGAAATACAAATTTATGAAATAAACAGTAGCCTTATATGTGCACGTTACTATAACTGTTGTGTGTGTGTGTATATATATATATATATGTATAATGTAATATATTTTCTGCAATTCAGACAATGAAGCAATGGTTTGACACTGAACTGAAGAGCAAGACAAGCTTCTTCATATTTTGATGATGATGATGATAATGGTGATGATGATGAGCATTACCTTTTTTCCTTTTCTTTCCTGTTAAAAATCTGTCCATCTTCAGGGTAGCCAACTCTCTCACTGCCCAAACAATTCTTAGGCCAAAACACTATGACAGCAACAGAGATGAACAGGCGAATGTATTATGGTCAAAGTCTTTCTGATATAGTAATGGTTCAATCAAGTGAATGTTGGTTAGATTGTGTGAGTATAGGCTCTTAAATAAGGCTGTGATCAGTGTGTGTGCTTACTGTGTTGTCTTTTTCGTGTGTGTTTGGGTGGTGGCGGCTAGAAGATTTCAGCCAGTGACCACGTATGTCATTTTTGTTTGCTTGACAGGTACGCAATGATCATTTGTCTCATTTTATGAATTTGAACAAAACTCACTTGAAGCTGAAGTCAAACGTTAGCAGCTCTGCCATCTTGTATTTCATGTGCTGTTAAATCTCGCTAGACTGAATCTCTATAGCCTTTGCTAGCTTCAAAACACTATTGTATCGTCATCACTTCTAAATGAATCAGATTCACAGACACGTCTCACAGCAGACAGCAAAAAAAACCACAGGTAGAACTATTGTTTTATTTTATTATTACGTTATATTATTATTAACTTTAATGTTGGCAGTGTCTGCTTTTGTTGAGAAGGGATGTTTGACCACTAGGGGGCAGAAGGAAGCAAACTCAGTGTAACGCAGTGCTGAAATACTATTAGCTTAAGCTGCTAACATATTAGCAAAGAAGTAAAGTTAACTATTTATTTAGCAGACGCAGAGCAGCAGTATTATTTATTTAGTTGTCCTTTCATCCACCTAATGAATGTAAGTTTAAAATTCACTCTTCTTCGTCTTTAGCCAGGAGTGAGAGAAATATCTGGCTCTTAGCTGCTAACTGTTTTTACAACCTAGCTTAATTGCTAACCGTCTGCCATTTCCGTCATGTTAACAGGTTGTTTGAACGTTGTTTGCTTGAAATTTATATAAAATTGTGGATTGAACCATACAGTCTGTGTACTAGTGGATTAAATGGATTAAAATAAGTGGCAAAAAATCTGCTTCAACTATGGAGTTTAGCGTAAGAGTTAGTGTTAGCATAATTCTCTGTTTAAACATTACATATATAAAAGATAACACATTTTGAGCTTAAATGTCATAAGAGATTAAGTGAAAATAAAGTCAGAAGAAGAAAGAAAACAACACTGTTACTGAAATAATTCTGCTTCACCGTCTGTGATAAGAAATGTGTGTCACAAGCGACGTGTGTGTTCACCCACAGGATAAACTAATAACCATCACTAATGTATCATAATCATGGATGAGTCCTGTGTTTGAGTGAGTTCATATTTATGTATGTGTTCAGCAGACTGAGTCCATTGTCTGTTCACAGCTCGTCTCCTTGTTGCTTGTTGCTTCACACAGAATACATTTTGACAACATCCATTTCCTACCAGTGCCAATGAAGACACATGGTTTTATATTTTGATAATGAGATTATTGTCTTAGTCTTAGTCAAAATCCTGTAATAGAGGGGTTTTTTTGGCTGCCGTCAAACATGCCAAACTAATTTCAAGTTTCATTTTCTTCTTTAAGGATAATTGTTTACTGGTCTTTTGAGTGAAATCACAACTTTTTGCAGTTTTCTTTCTAATACATTCATCAAGCACCGTGAAGTCACCCAGGGTTTCTTTTTTAACGAATTATTTTTTATGTATTTATTTATATTTTCTGGCATGTTTTCCTAGTTCTTTGACAATGTGCACAATCATCAAATAGTCGAAATGTTAATCAAATACACTAATGATCTACTGTACATATTTTTCTCCATCTATATATGTTGTTTTGTCTGAACATAAACACAGTATGACAGAGGTTTTTAGCTGTTTTCAAGTTCTGGCTGTGAATTGTCTTATTTTACCGCAAAGTTAAAATGGCGTCTCATGAATTTCTCATACAGCATTTCAGATATTCTATGTTCTCGTATCTGACCTCTGTTTAGTGTTTAATCACAGATGATAACAATTGCTGCAAGGCAAGGCCGAAGGGAAGAAGTGGCATGTTTGCAGGTTGGAGGGGGAAAAACAATCTGAAGAGTTTCATAAAACCATCCTACCCTAAAAAACAAAAACAACATAAATGACATTAAAATTTAATCAAGGAGAACAATGGTCCAGCAACAACAAAATGACAGGAGGAACAAGAGAAATAAAACAAATATACTTAACTTGAGACTAATCTGTGTTTTCTCATTTTCTCTTCCAGTGAAAAAAGCCAAGCTACACGGGCCTCCAGGTAAGAGCTAATACATCACACTGAATGTCTGCTGATGTTTGAACATTGAGAGGTATGGACATGATAATAAGGGATAGTAAGGGACAGCTGTGTGACAGACAACCATTTTCTCTGTCTGAGGTATATGTAGCTGGGATTTTACTGTAAGTCTAGTGGAGATGGCCTTAAGACTAAACAGAGATTGCTGACTTTCCAATTTGCGAAACGTTTTAGTTTTGTCATTCAGGGAAGATATTATTAAAAGATGTTTTTTTTTCCCTTTCAAAGATGGCTAAATCAGAAATCTGTCTTTTAGAAGAAAAATAACAGAGCATAGTCAAAGAACAGGTTTTTCTACCTTATGACAAAAAGGCAGACCTGTGTATTTTTTTAAAAGCCATCAAGCCTGATTCTAGTAACATTTTAGGTTCATCAATGTTTGATGTTATCCAAAACATCATAGTTTTCATCAAAATAAAAAGTAGTACATTGGAAAAAACACAGATCCTTTATGATTTTAATCAGGCAGTATTGGAGCAAATTGGTAAACAAGGCTAATTTTTGACTAAACACAAGGCAGCAACTTCCAGTCTGGTTTTTGAGGCTCTCCAGTGCGTGTGTCTGTGGGGTAGTGTCGTCACACCAGACTCCCATTCAAGGGTGCTGGCAGGGGAAGTGGGCCATCCGCCTCTGATTAAAGAATTAACATTATTTTTTATATAAATTTCATGACATAAATGAGTCCCAAATGATTGCCTCGGTGTCAGCGTTGGCCTTGCAAGGTTTAGGATGATTTAAATCAGTAGATGGCGTGGTGAGCCATTTTAGACTCCAATTTTTGTGAATTTAATAAGAATGTCAGTATTAACATCAGCATCCATGTGTTTCATCACAGTACAGTCATATGATTTAGTTTACAGCTCATTTGTGCAGTACCTCTTTAATTTTTATGTTTTTCTGTCAAGAAACGTGGATTTGCAGATAATGAAAGTTGTGGCTCAGAAGCAAAAGTAGAAGTAGTTTATAGTTGTTATAGTGCTGCAAGTGGAGGTCAGAGTGGATAGTTGGGCACACAAAGTGTCTGTCTTTCACACTGGAGACTACTGGTCGTATTCAACATCCTACCAACAGTTGTTGGTAATGTTGGTTAATTTAACCAAAACTGCAATGTTTACTTATGTTGTCATTTAGGTATGAGAACGTGTTTGATTTTTTCAAGGTTTTAACATACATCTTGTGATGCACTTGGACACATCATCAGTGGGGTCATAGGGGGTTTCGGGTCTTTCAACTTCAGATCCCTCTTCAAGTAGCAAGCATCAACAGATCAGAAGCAAGTCATAAGTGGAACTCCGTCTTTCCACCTTTCTTTCTTTGCGTCTTTTGTTTTTTTTTTTTGGTTTTTACCTCTTGGCTGGCTGCAGCTGTTGGTCCCACCTTCTCTCCAGGCGATGATGAGGTTAGAACAACAGCGACGAGTGGGAGAATGAAAAGTCAAGCCAGAGGAGGAGAGAAGAAAATCAATAGAGCATCACAGACAAAGGGCCACCTGCTAGCCTAAAATGACAACTTGTCATCCTGGCATAAAGGAGAAGATGGAGACAAATCCCTCAGTGTCTGTAGGAGACAGAGACAGACTCCAGATACAGGAGATGATTTGTCACTGGCTGCTTCTGGCCTCTGATTGCAGAGCAGATCTTCAGAGCGGAAGGAGGAGATTCGATTGGCCTCCCCAGGGTACATAAAACAGGACATGAGTGATGGTGTTGCTACTGTAGAAATGCCCCTTAATTTTTCTATTTTGTCCTGAATTACTACTGCTAGCAATTCTCCTTTGAATGTTGTATAGTTAAACTAATTTGTAATATCAAACAAATTTGCTCCGTTGCCTGCAGGAAACTCCAGTGGTTTTCAGACTCTGCAGACCTTCCTTGTAACTTGAACCTCTTTGAACGATAGCTGCTTATATGTCCTCGAATCAAATAATTATAGGAAGAGCTTGAAATTTATATAACTTATTAAAGGCAGAAAGTATTTTATGAAGCAACATCCTGGTTGTGGAAAGTGCATATAAACATCAAATCCTGGAAGAATTTTCCACTCTTATAGTATTGTACAGTATGAAAAATAACTTTGCAGAGTTAAAATTGCCTGAGCTAGATAACCCAGCTCAGTGTTTATATTTCAGAACTGAATTACATTGTAGTCTTCTTATTGTAAATCACCTGACAAACACAGGACGTCTTTTCTTAACCTGAAACAACACACTTACTTTTCCTCAGGGCTGTAACATTCAGTCATGTAGGTGGTGGCGAGTATACACAGAATGTAGTTCTGTCATGCGACATGATTATTAGTCTCAGGTCAGACACAACTAGTAGAGTTTGTCCCACTCTAATGCCCCAGTTTGGGAAACATGATCTGATTTATCTTAATAGTAAGAGGCAATAGATTCTTTGCCTGTGGGAGCTGGCTGCTGTCCCAAGGCTCTCCTGAAACCCCACTGGTTGACGGCCCCTGAGAGATGGTGCCTGGTATATGTGTCACTTTATTAGTTTAGAAAATTTAAGGCACATTGTCCTGTTTTTAGCCAAACTGTCCTCGCGGCTCTAGAGACAATGATGTCAGGTAGTCTACTGGTCTCTCGGTCCGAAGCTGTGAAACAAGCTACAACTATTGGATAGATTGCCATGATATTTGGTACTGACAGTCGTGGTCTCCGGAGAATGTCTACTGATGACTTTGTTGACTCCTAAAATTTTCATCAAGTGCCACAGACAAGTCTCTTCAGCTGTTGTCCAGTTCTCATAAGCCACAATAGTACTTTGAAATCAATGCTAACAAAGATCCCTGAGGCAAGTTCAGCCAAGTCTGACATTGTACAGCTGAGCCTGACAAACTGAGTCTGAGTCTGTCCTGAAATAGTCACTGTACAGATGATGAACCCTTGTGGTTAAGGTAAACATTTTTTGCCCCACCCTGACAGTGTCTTTCCATTTTTCACTCATCCAACACTTTTTCTGGTGTGTAGTAAACATTACAGCTCCACAAAAAGAAAATGATAATATAATAAAGTATAATATTAATAAAGTATAATAATAACTTATATTTTAATGCCAACCAGATTTGTTTTATGTGCTTAGTTTTCGAGACATCTGTCTCTGAGATATCTGCTTCCATCCCAGTACAGTGGAAGTGAACTGAATTTTGTTCGTGCTGTTCATAGCATTAACATTTAACATTAACATTTAAAAACTTTCTACCAAAGACATAATTCCAGTGAACGATACTGGCATTGTCAGCTACTTGCAACATATAAGCTTGCATGGCTTTATATCACTACATGTTATTGATAAAGTATGTTTTTCTTGTTTGCTTGTTTGGTTTTTTTGGTCATTTGGGCCAAGTAACTCTTTAAGTAGACATCAAGTACAGTAGGCTCCCAAAATGAACATAAGCTTGTTAATCAACATGACACAACAAATTTTCCAATGACTTCTTCCCTAATTTCAATAATAATGCTAAATGGTTTGGATGTTTGACAGTTTTTCCAGCCTGTTTTCAGACCAAATGTTGCTCATATTTCAGCCAACCTGGAGAACGCTGATACTGATGTGCAACTGTATCATTTGCAGTCCGCTGTAATTCAAAGGAGGAGATCTGTGCCAGGATCTGTCGTCCATCTCATTTTCTGTTATAGTCAGAGGCCGCTTCAGATGTTCATGTGGAAGGGGATCATTCCACAGCAATGCTCGCAGCTCATTTAATTTAATACTTCCTTTTCCTCTTGTTTAAGGGAGGCAAATCTGTCATATCAGCTGTTTTCGTATTAGGTTGCAATGAAAACCTGCTTTGGGGTCATGACACCACTTAATGTGCTTGCTAATCTCGAGATTAGAGATTTGAGAAGTGGGATTTTAATCACAGGGAAACTAGACTGCTTTGGAAAAACAATCCCGGTCGGAAAGAGTTAGAAAACACAAAGGACCTTTAAGCAAGGCAGCCAAAATGAAATAGTTTAGGTGATGCTTCTGAAAGTTTAATAGTAGATGACTGGTTCTGCTGGAAGATTTATTTTAATTCTGACTTGTTGTCATGCCTGTTTTGATATCCTTTTCGGTTTGAGTGCAGACAGTGAAAAATTTGGCCTGTACTTGTTATAATAAGTCATTAGCCTTGAACGACAGGCTTGTCTTTCGGTGTGCTTGAACAGCGAATTGTTCAAAATCGTGTCTTATTTCAAACCTGACACATAGTGCTTCAGTATATTGCTGTGATGGTCCACTGCAGCCTAATGAATGGAGAAGACTCCCTGACAATAATGAGGCAGTGGTGTGTGTGTAATGAGGCCGTCCTGTCTCAGCACAGTCTCAACTGCTGTCCTGTCTGACTTCTACTCTGTCTGTTGTTTATTGCAAACCGTAACAATTCCTCCTGAGTCAACTTATTTTATTTGTAAGTAGCTATTGAAGAAGACATTTTTACTGTATTGTTTGAGAAAATGATTATTTTCTTTCTGCTTAGCTGTGTAAAGTTAGAAGAAAACTGTCTCATCATTTGTCATGTAAGATACAAATGTGTTGTGGTACAACATGCTGATTTGACAACATTCAAAATGGCCAGCAGTAAATGAAAGAGTGGTACTGTAGTGGAGTGGGTGTAGATTTTAATTTGAGAAATTACCATCTATTTTATGACCAACGTTTAGTTTTTGTCTTCTATCTGAAAAAATATTTCACTAGTTAAAATAGCTCTGTTTATGCAGTTTGTCTGTGGCACTGAGAATTAATTGCAGGGTATTTATACACTGCATTCTATAGAAAAATGTCCTGTCAATCAGGCATTATGGGCTGTGTTTCATTTTCTTCCTCTTCCTTCGATTTTCTGTGAGTAAATTTCTGTGGTAAAGCTTCCTTTTGACGACACATGTGAGCAAAAATTAATTTAGTCTTTATTTGGTATCTCCTTCAGCTCCCTTCATTACAATGACCAGACGTCCCAGTTCATCACGGATTGTTGTGACTTCTAGCTATGTGTCCCAAGTCCTAACAAATATCTGTAAAACAATACATTTTTTTCAGCATTCACTACAAAATTTTCCCGGTTTTCACCACAGTTAATAATAGCGCTTACATAAATGTTTATCATGTTCTGTCCCACTCATTATTACCTAACTCTGTATAGAAACATAAACAATGCACCACACATCCGATTTATCTGAATCTGTGTCAATCAATCAATTTGTTGGTAGCCAATGAGTCATAGTCAAGCGTCATAGGCTCTTTCTGACAGAACCTGCCAGTATGTTAACAGTTAGCTGTCATGCAATGTACCCGGCAATGAAAATGCCGTGTTCATGGCGTCCATGGTGTTGAAAGGTTGGTGGGTTTGTAGGTAGGTGTGCTAAACGCTGAAATAATTGTTCCACATACTGACGAAAATGCCTATGGTGTGCATGTGTGTGTACATGAACATGAGGTACATTTAAGGGTCCTCGTTTGGGGGTTTAAAATTATGGTCACCCTACCATTCATCCACTTGAAGCTCTCCCCCGCTTACCCTCCACACTCCTCTCCCCCACTCTCCAGCCTCCCCTCCCATAATAGAGTATTCATTACTGTAGACAGCCTAGTAAATGTCATCTCGCCTGGCCGCACTGCACACATCCATGTGTAACTGAATATAACTTATTTATTTTCATAAATCATCACCACTTAATTATGAATGACGCTGACTGCTCCCCAAGAGGGTCCTGCTGCATGCTGGGAAATGTCCTCCCCACCACAGTTGAGTTGTTTACTGGAGCAACGTGTGTGTGTGTGTGTGTGTGTGTGTGTGTGTGTGTGTGTGTGTGTGTGTGTGTGTGTGTGTGTGCAACCAAGCATTTATGGAGGTCTGCTAAGTGTCATTCAAACATCTTTCGTGACAACCCGAGTGGTGTCGAAGGAAATAGATGCCAAATTTAGACGATGGCTCAATTTTTATACATTCTCCCTCCTCATTTTTGTGGTTTATTTTTGTGTTGTTTGTTTGTTTATGCTTTCTTTTGTGGTTTGTCTAGTTGCTGAGTTTTCCTAATCATTCCTTACCACTGCTAGCTCAGGCAGTAAATGGGGCTGTCTGCACGCTGCCAGTCCCCTCGTCCCCTTAATCACAGACCTGGCAACCCCCTTAAGTGAATGATGGATTATTCCAGATTAACCCTTTCACCTGCGTCTCAGAGACACATAGGCCACATTTCAGTGTTTCCCCTAGTTTGAATGCTCTGGGGGAGGTGGATGGGCTGTGGAGGGATGGAGGGGTGCAAACCCAGTTAATTACAATATTACACTGCATTTGGGACCACATTTAGCATATTTTATTCTATTTCCTACTCAGAAGACAAAGGACACAAGACACTTTCTTTGTCATTGTAAGCATACAATGGAATTATGTTTGGTGACTGTCCAGCAGCAACAAGATAAAATCAGAGAAAACAAAAGCAAGTCAAAAACAAGGTAAATAAAAAGATGAATAAACAAGATAAATATGATGAGGTAGTGTCTGTATATACAGTATAATAAATAAAGGCACTTTGATGAGGCAGGTAAATAGTGACAGTGCAAACAGCGCAGTATAAAAAGGTATTGCATAGGAAATTAGATAATTAAACAACAATACAAAAAACAGTACAGAGACATGAGAGCATAGAAGTAGTGTCCTCTATCTGTGTATAATAAATTAAAACATTTATGCATGACAGATAAACCGTAACAGTACAGTATAACAGTGACTGCACGATGAATGAGAAGGTTGTTACAGATGTAATGTCTGTCAGTCCTCAGGCTTCAACAGCCATGGGAGGGTGGGGGGTGATGGAGGAAGAAGCTGTTCCTCAGTCTGTTAGATCGGACTTTGATAGCTCCTTATCTCTTCCCTGATGGCAAGGGGACAAAGGGACTGTGACCTGGCTGGGTTGGATCCTTGCTGATGTTGTGCTTTCCTGTGTAGACGGCTACCTTACATTGTGTCTGGATGTGGAAGCACTGTTCCGACAATCTTCTGTGCCATTTTTTTTTGACATCCTTCAGTTCTTGGCAGTGCAGCTGGTATATCAAACCATGGCATAGTGGCGAGGGATACTCTCTATTGTGCTTCCATAAAGGTTTATTAGGAGCTGAGAGGGAATGTTTGGCCTCTGTTGAGCTTTTTCACCTGGTTAGAGCTGCTAAGGGACCATGAGAGATCTTCTGTTATATGTATTCCCCGGAATTTGATGTCGTTGATACTTTCCACCTCCTCAGCATTGATGTGGAGAGGGGAATGTTGATTTTTGTAAATATCTGCTTATTCTGAATTTGATGGCAGCAACATGTTTCAGATAAGTTGGGACAGGAGCAACAAAAGACAATGATCCAAAAACACCTGTTTGGATCATTCCACAGGTAAACAGACTCATTGGTAACAGGTGATAGTATCATGATTGGGTATGAAAACTGTTCCTTTAATGTAATTAAACCTTATTTTCTTAGAGCCTAGTTCTACCTTAAAGCAATAAAGATAAAGTATTAGAAAATATTATGTAAGATTCTGACGTGCATTTACTCCTTTCCAAAATCTTGCCAGAAAGCGACAAAGACAGCACAATGTACTTTGAGCAATTGGATGGCAATCCATCCATCAAACTGTCTTTTTCAAGATCTGATATTTTCCTATATGTCCAAGACACATGAAGTGTCAATGGAGTAAAAGTGACGAAACAGGGGCAGACTGGAAGATTGATGTTCATGTTTTTTACATGACCAGTGCAGTCATAGTTAATTTTTTTGCCTACTGACTCAAATAGGATTCTCCTGAAAGTCTGTACATTGTCTTTGGTTGTGTCTTTCGTCCGGTGCAAGCTGTAAGCCACAAAACAGGACTGTACTGAGAAGCTCCCAGGTGTGTGAATGCGTTCAAGTGTATGAATTTGAAGCAGGCCAAGTGCTTCGTCAACCCTCCCTGCATAAATAAGGATTAAGAAATGCAGGGGGCGTCCTGCGCTCTGTCAGCTGGAGTGTTTCTTCTCCCCAGTGATGTTTTATTTGCTCGGTGCTGCCCTGCTCCTCTTTGCTAAAGCAGGACGATGTAATCAACAAAGAGCTCCAGGGGGATTTTGAGACAGAAATTGGATACACATAAGAAACACATCTGTGTGCAACAGTGTGTTTACCAAAACACAAGATCTGGTGTACGTTATGGATCCTTTTTGCAAGTGTGGTTACTGTATTAAACTTTTCTTTCTTGCAGGGAAAATTGATTGAGTGCACAAGGTTTTTCCTGCCAATGCCCTGCTTCCCATTCATATGTCCATTCATATGTCCATGCATCAACACTTTGTCTTTCACTGACTCTACCAAACTGCTACTGACCACTCACTATTTTCTCTCATGGGGTGATCCGCAGGAACTGAACTGAATTTTAATGTTAACATTAACATTTATATAACTTAAGTAGAGTTTACCATATATTCATATTGGTTGTTTAGCTCAATAACCACCTGAGTTTTTGGAACCAAACCCTGGCTGTAATGTATTCATTTATGCAGCCGAATGATCTCAACCCTCTCCTCATCTTCACCCCAAATCCAATGACGCTGCACTGTCCCTCTTCAAAAGAAAGTGGTTGTAAAATTGATAACAGAAAGATGTACAGTGACAGACAAATACACACACTGCACACGCTCCTTCAGTCTCATGTGCATTGGGCTCTCCGTCCTTGTGATGAGTGGGCTACTCAAGGAAGGTAATCAAGCAGGGATTAGGTGGTTGGTGGCTCACACCTCCTCGGTTTATGATGATTATGCGGATCACTGTGAGTTTTGACAGCAGGACACACACACACACCAGTTTTTGCCTCATAGAAGGACATTTGGTTGACTGTATTTATTCCTTATTTCATTACCTAACCCTAACCATACTGCCTTGCCCTGAACTTAAACGGAACCAAAAACCTCAAGTCTCAACCCTAAAATTGCTCCCTTCTGATTCTGTGACGTTGCTTTTGCACCTCTGCTATTAAAGCTTAAGCTGTTTTGAACAATCATTAATCTCTATATGTATTTATTTAATTTTACAATAATTTTTTTTTTCTATTATATGTTTAGTAAATGAATTCCTCCTTTAAAGGCAAACATACAGCACAGTTTGCCTTAATATAAATATAGGCCACATTTTCAACAAGTGCGACAAGTGAACAGCTTTCGCCTGTCTCGAATTCTGATGCTTTGTTGGGCAATATAACAACATCACACTACTTCTTATGGCTAGAGGTCTCTGTCACTAGAACGTAACCATGTGTTGATATTGGCCATTCATTTTTACTATCATGAACGATCTGAAGCAGTCTCTTTTTGGGCAGATACAGATCCAGCAGCAAACTCATACCAGGCATAACTTTCACACCTTGTGCATCTTTGCTACTCAGTAATAGAGATAAGATAATTACTGAAATTAAAGACTGACATTCCATTTAGTTTTACTTCATTATTCAGTCATTGTGTTTGCCATATTAGCCATGAAAACTTGAGATATGGGCTGAAATTCAGAAGTCTGCAAACAGGCAACATCTTTGCAAGTGCAAATAAAAAACAAAGTAATGAGTCTAAGTATACATTAGTTAGTGGGTGTAAAAGTTAAGGTGTTTCAATGTATTTTAATATATCTTATTTAATTTATCCATTAAATCAAAGTGCTTTTCAACGCCCCCATTATGATCTCATTATCATCTCAGACCCTCAATGAGAACAAGGAGAAAATTCCAGGAAAAAGACAGAGTAATTATTTCTGTCTGCACCCGTTGATCTCTTTAGAATAACCACATGTAGCTTTAATATGAATGAATGTGAATATATTAAGCCTGGATCAATGCTGAAAATGAACCAATGTCATAGTAAAGAAGGGAAAGGGTCATATAGTTCTCTGTACAGCCATCGGAGTGCAATGAGAAAAAGTAATGAGACTCTGAAGTGGCTTTATCTTGGTCCTTGTTCAGCACTTTCACAGTTAATAGTGACACCTTGCAAATGAGCATTATTCAAAGTCACACTGTGGAGTTATTTAAAGTGCAATTGTTCATTCTTTTCATTTCTGTCTTTGTCCCAGTTTTGTCCTGGGTGGCCAAATATGGACGATTCATAAGTTGAAAAGGGAATTTTCTGCCTTCATATTTGTGCTGCATCTTTACACTTTACGTTACTTAATAATAATAATATCAATGCTGTTTTGTTATACAGTATGTGGCCGAATAAAAACTGATTTGTGAAGAAGAGAACAGAAATAAAAAAATAGATCATTTCAGTGGCTGCAAAGAGAGCTAAGCACTGTTTTCCCTTAACAGTTCCTCTTGAGGAAAACAGTACAAATTAAACTTCGTAATTTGTATTGAAAAATACGACTGTACCCTATTGCGTTCATTGCTTGTTACTTGTGTTGTTGAATTGTCAATTGAATTATGTTTATATGTTACTATTGGACAACAGCAAATAGATTTTATTTTTTTTATCAACATAATGAGTGTCATGGTTATGGGTTGTTTAGTTATTTCCTGTTTTATTCCGGAAGAGTAGTTTCCTAAGTTGTTCTTGTTGTCTTTACTTCCTGCCTTCCAAATATAGTAAAAAATAAAAATAACAAAAACAAGTGTCACACAAATGTCAGTCATGCTACATCGGCAACACTAAATAAGCTTGACTAACCTGGAAAAGCAGGCTCAGCCCACTATCATGCTACAGCTGATAGACAGGAACTGCTGCACTGCCCGAACTTTCTGGATGAAACTATAAAAGTGGCCATAAATAGACTATTTTGACAGTAATTGTTTGAGTCAGAAGTTGTGTTGGACCGAGGAAGTCATGTACTGAACTGAACTGCCTGAACTGAAGGGTTTGGATGGTTATTAAATTAGTTTGGCGCTCATGAAGACAGATCTACTTGTTTGTGGAGCCTATTTTAAATTGACAAAGACATCATTGTTTTTCTGGACTCTGATGAAGTATAGCTCGGATGCTGATTGCCTTTAGTCTGACTTGCACTTAATCAGTGCTGTCTGGCAGTTTTGCACATTTATGCTGTCCACAGTGGTTTGTGGACTTTACACTGTTGGGTGATTTAAAGGAAAATGATAATGTATTGCACAGGCTAAAATTAGTATAAGCTCTGTTTTGAGGTCCTATCCTCCTGCTGGGCTGGGGATAACATGTTTTATCTCATTCATATGACTATATATTATTAAATTCTGCATGAGATCCTCTGTGTGCGTTCCTTATTTATTTGTTCTTCAGTTTGTTTGCCCTATGTGAGTAGTAATAATTATTTCTCCCATGGTTGGGATTTTCAACCTTTGTTATCTCCCCTCTTTATCTTTTCTTGAGCTCTAGAGACACTGCTCCAAAAATAATGGCTATTTATTGTTATGCAGAGAGGGAATTTATATTTCTCCTGTAGTTCAATCAATAATTGAGATGGGTCACTCAGGATGGTGTAAACAATTTCATTTTATTTTTCCTCTCTTTTCCAGACAAGTTCAACGCCTATGTAACTTTAAAGGTGCAAAATGTGAAGAGTACCACCATCACAGTCCGTGGGGACCAGCCATGTTGGGAACAAGACTTCATGTTGTGAGTATTGCCCTGCTGCTCTTCTTACTTTAAACCTTGTTACTTACTGTATGAACTTTTATCTATCACTGAGAGTTTTCAATGAAGACCCAGACAATCCTTTTTTTGCTATCATTACATCAGTAATGTTATAAGTTATGTTTAAGTAACTCACTTTATTATTTTCCTGTTCTCGCAGTCATGTTTTTGCTCTTTGCAACACAATAGCTGCACACAACTGCACAAACATTTCTATAACACACAATGCTCATGTAGCAAAAGAATAAAATCTTGCCAATAATCTTTGTTGCCATAGATAATTACATATTGACTAAAACTCACATTTAAGGGTTGTGAGGTTTTTGTATGATGGCAAAAATATGTTTTCATGTAACACAAAGAAAATACATTTTCATTATGGATCCATGGCACCAAGTGTGCGTAGCTGAAACGACATGAATTTCAGGTTTGACCACTCTTGGCTCGGCTACCAGGTTTTCCTGGTGCTTTTTATGCTTCAGCTCAGTGGTTCAGTGTCACTTAAATTAGCAGCAACAGCATGTTCGGGACCTACCGCTTGAGATGTATTAAGACAAATGCAGAGAGAAATTGAAACTTCGGAGTGTGTGTGTGTCAGCCCTTAGATGAATACAGGCCAAGTGTCCACTGCTAGCTGACCTGCTAGCTGGCTTTAATAGGCCTTACTGAAATTGAAAGAGAGCGTCAGCCGCCTGTGGGACTCCAGTCTGGTTGGCTGGTACAGGCTACTAAATGGGAATTTGTGGTTGGAGCAGGTAGGATGGATGGAAAGTGAAATTACATGGCGAGCTCAGATAAGTGGAGGAGTCAGTGATAAATCTAATGAATTGTCTAGCTCAGTCTGATTCCACAGGGGAAAAAGAAGTACAGATGTAGCTGATGTAGAAATCCCGCTTCACTTTTGATGCTAGCGGAAGTCGTGCTGCTCCTTGTGTCCTTATCCATGAGGACTTTATTTTTCAGGGAAATTATTTTGGGATGGTGTGGTAACCTGAGTAAGGTAAAAGCACTATGACAAACCTGATGTTAGGTGGCTTTGTTCTCTTTACAGCAAAATGGTCTGGTACATTTTTCAGAGTGGTCCCTGGAGTTTTTTTTGGGTAACAGAACAATATGTCGGATGTCCAGACATTCAGATTAAATTTGTCTATCTAGCTACATTAAATATGACTGTTGTTTCAATAGTGTGTAACTGATTATATTTGGTCATGAACCAAAGTACTGGACAAATAAAAATCACCATGAATATTTGCATAAACTTTTAGTACAATCCATTTAGTAGTCATCCCTAGATCCATGTCGCTGTTCATTTTGATTCTAGTTCATTTTGAACCAAATCACCAAATCCATTACTGAGTCGCTCGATGCTTGATGATTACAAGTTACTCCAATTGTTACCAATAAAAATGTGTACTGTACAGTTTATCCCAGGTTGTGACATTTTTTCCTTTGTCAGTTGTTGGAGACTTGTGCTTTTCTTCTTTTGGTGGTCTGAGTGGTTATGTCTGGCTGAGGACCAGAGAAATACATTTTCTTTTATATTGGATTTTTTACGGTGGTTTTACTTTGTGCTATCACTTTTATTCTCTTTCCATCCATCTTTTTTTCTTTGCTTTGTCAAGTCAAGCCTGTAACCTGACCTCTGATCCAGCTGGCTGAAGTTATTCTCTGCATGTATTGTTCTGTGCTTCCATGCTGACAGATCCTGACACTGTGCTTCAGGTACAGAGACAGGAAGTAACTCGTCAAAACTTTACTGGCTGATTTACTTGGATATTGTGTAATATAACCTAGTTTTTCTCTGAGTACGTAATTTTAAGTGCTACATGGATTTATCCTGTAACAGTACTGCATTATTAACACAGATATTTTGTTCATTAAACGATTTAAAAGACTAAAAACGTAAAAGATTTGAGTAATTTAACTTACTTTTACTTTACTACCAGTATATCTGTAGGTCTTTTCAAAAGCTGAAAAAGACTGAAAGGCCTTAACATATGGAAACATCCTGAACAAATGAATTTAAAGTCTTTGTGCTGCATTCTAACTCAGTAATTGTGATTCATCATTGTGATTAGTTAGCACAGTATGACAGAGACATGGATTCAGTTTTGTGTATTATTCCAAACATTTTGAAATTTGGAAAAATTGTCCCTCTGTTTTGAAATTCAACTTGTTGAAAAGATCTTTCAGTTATTCTACTAACTCTTAAAGATGAAGCAAATGTGCATCAGAAATTTAACAGTAGTGAATTGAGTTACCACGAGACTAACGTGTAAGAGTAAAGCTGGAATTATGCTCTCTGAGAATCTACTGGTTACAGATCAGCTTTTCGCAAGTTTTGTTTACTACATTTCCTATGGTAACCTACTTTAAGTAAAACTAAAACTGCTTCTGTTGTCAGTAACTACAGTAAAAGCATATTCAAGCATTTGTCCTTTAGTGTTCCAGTATTATCTAGTCATGACTAAAGAAAGAAGAAAGGGCAGATAAAGCTGAACTTTGTGTGTTTGAGACCCAAAGTAGCAATGAAAAGTTATTGACTCGAAAGTAGAAATCAACTTCAGAACTTCAGAGTACTTTGACCTGAATTTCATCCTCTGTGGCTGATTGGAGTGGAAAACACGTTAAACAGTTGGTATGTCTAGATGGAGTTCTTGTAATCAAGGCATTACATTTTGAAGTTTCAATTCATCATTTCTTGCGTCCGTTTTCCTGCCAGTGATCACACATAGGCCGAGAAAATAATTCTGGCAATTTAAAGGGTGCCAATTAAAGGAGATGGGATAATTCTACTTTATGATTTAGACTGATAACATAGCAGGAAATCATATGTATCCCCAATATGAGAGGCTTTTATGCAAAAAATCTTTGCATTTAAATAGCCTGTGGAACACACAGAAGCATTAGGCATACACAATAATCTCACTACATCACTCTCTGTCTGTCTGTCTCAGACACACACCCACACACACATCAGTTATGTATTGTACTGTACACCAGACACAGATCTTTCCTGCAGACTGATCCCCCTAGACTTGATTAGAGGGATTGGAGAGACCGAATGTAGATCCACATGATTACATAAGACTGTCCCCTCCTCTGCCCTCATCTCCTCTGCCCTCATCTCCTCTCCTCTCCTCTATCAGTTCCACTCACATTCTCACCATCATGTAAATAGATGCTTCATACAAAGAATAAATAACACATCACACTTGTCTGATCTTTCCTGTATGTACAGTGTTCAACGAAATAGAGACGTGTGATTTTTCATATTTTACAATAAAAAGGTGATTCTGTCTGATTATACCAAGAGTTCAACTCAATGCCATCAAATAAGACTGTAATGATTGAAAAGGCTCCTATGCTAAATGGCTAATTAGCTCCTTAGGCTGATTAGCAGTCAGGCTCAATGGGGGGGGTTGCCGCAGCATGCTGCTTTGAAGCACTGTTGGAGGTTTTGAGGAGGAATTGCAACTGAGTTTGATTCCTAGAACGATAGGTCTCAACAAGAGGAGTGAGACAAACATTTTTGCTCAAATGTTTGGTCTGATTGTGCTTAATAGTGTTTTTTAATGTTTTGCACAAATCACACAATATATTACAGAGAAAGTGAAACAATAAAAATTCAAATTATTGAAACAGGGTGTGGGTTTGCTTATGGATGGTAGGGACATGTCTCTACCAATATTTTGCGAGGACAGAATTGTCCCTCCCAAAATTTTAGCAAACTTGTTGCAAGTTTGATACAAACAGGTGTTAAGTCATAGTTGTGTTGCTCAGGAACTGTAGGGACGCGACATTCTCACAGCTGGGAGGTGAAGAGGCCCGCTGAGGCCCTGCCAGATGTGTACTCTGACCATTTAACCTGGACCCCTCTGGGAATCAACTAAACCAGCCACATCTGTGTAAGAGCAGGTGGCTTGAGGTTGTAGTCCATCCCAGCTGAGGATTCATACAGGATAGCTGGTGAGTTTAGCCAAAGTTTTCTTTAAATTAAAATTAAATTCTTTAAATTAACCAGTGGTGCGTTCATGAACTAGGGAAGTATGTCAGCGTTCAAAGCTTATTTGAGTGTGATTAGATTGACTGTACTGTATATACGTGCATGTGTGAAGAAACCTATGCCTTGCTCTTTATATACAGTCGGTCCGGTACAGGCTTCCTGGTTGTAAGATTAGCAGCCGTACAGTGACATGCTGTCATTGTGGTCTGGGCGAACATACTGCAGATTAAAGAGAGAGCAGGGGACCGAGAGTGAAATGTGGTTTTCATTTTCAGTCCCAATCAGAGATGAGTTTGGACTGAGTCTGGCTTGTGCCCACCCATCCTGCCACCCCCCTTACACTCCTGCCCAGAAATAAAAAGAAAGTAGAAAATAGTAACTGTATCCCTGACTGCACACAGAGCTCCTCTCAATCTCCCCCCTGCTGATAACACTCCCTCTTTCTTCTCAATGTTTGCAGCTGGCTGTTAACCTTCCTGAAATTCTGATTGTTCCAGCTGCAAGCCATCCATTAAGGCTGGAGGGTTTAACACACACTGCTTGGAAGTGTCTCTTCTCAACATGAAGTACACTTTTATGCAAATGAAAGCGAAGGTGATGCCTAATGAGACATTTTCTGATTGTATCTATACTGGATTCAGGTAGATAGGCAGGTATTCAGAAAATGTTTTCTTGCCTCAAACAGGTATGGGTCATATTTACACATACTTCCAACACGTCAACAGTTTCTTGGCCTTTGACTAGCTAACAGAAGACAGGTATGTGACTTTCCTAAAAGCCAGCAGACAGTATTTGTCAAGGCATCTCATCTCACTTACCCACTGACAATTATCGAGCTATTTTAGGATACCAAACACTGAACTTCAAGTATTGCTTTTGTCAGGTGTGTTTCATAGCCACATTAGCATCATGGGATGGTGACATCCATCAGTCAGCCCAAGCAGAAATAAAAAAAATCTCGAAAAATATTGGATGGATTAAAATTTGGTACAGGTATTCAGGCTCTGCAGAATCCCAGTGGCTTTGTTGATTTTGTCACTTCTACTCAAAATTTTCATTTGTACTCATCTGTACTACCTTTAAGATGCATGTTCACATTCTAACAGGCATGTTATTGGTTTTCTGATGAAATGATGGAGAGAGGACATGCAATAAAGGCACTTTTGTTGAAACGAACAGTTCTTGGTCAGAAACCTAAAGCTTTCAGCCACCAGAGTGACTGGCTGAAACCATAGCTTAACCATTTCCTCTGTTTGCCAGTTTCCAACTGTAAAGACTGTGAATCTCCCCACTGTGGGATGAATAAAGGTTTATCTTATCTTATCTTATCTTAAAGACACTTCAGATCAACAAGTGGGAATGACTCTTTTTTTGAAAGCTACACTGTATCTGACTTATTATTAAATAACATGAGACAGAAGTGTCTGAATGAAGTTTGCAGTTTACATAATAAACCCCTAATTTAATGCTAATTTACCGCACCATTGTTTCCCCCTAAATTAGCAGCTCTGGGGTTCTATACAAACCCAGCTCAACACGAGATAACTACTCATTAGGTGTGCAAATTAAACTCATTGTTGATAACGTTGGTAATTGTCACCTTGAAGTGTCTGATGGTGCACAATACTTGCTGCTAGTGATTGTGGGAGTGTTTCCCATCAACATGTTGCATCCCACATGATGTGACAGAGGTATTAATTCCACTGAGGCTGACATATACAAATGAGCTTGACACAGTTGTCTGATGTCCTAAATGGCGTAAAGACCATGATGTAAATGAAAAGGGTTTATCTTGTTAATTTTTGGTTTCTTTTCCACATTAAAAATTTACCTGTGTTTTCTTTGATGGTTTGAACACACACACTTTTATTGATATGCTGTCACCTTGGCTCACCTGCCATCTTCAAGTATCAAGCAGCCCCAAATTTATACACCATGAATCCACTTCATTATCCTCATCCAAGACTCATGCATGTACACACACACACACACACACACACACACAAAATCCCCATTTACACTAAACAAAAAAACCCTGACACCCACTGATATCTGGCTCTTTTCTTCAGTGGGAAAGGGTGCTATCATCATTCCCAGGTCAAGTCCCAATGACTCTGCTGTAGTCATGAGTATTTATCAGCTCCAGCTTGAATTTTGGAATCTTGCCTGCTTCTCTCTGATGTGTTTTCCTGTATTGGACTGCTGCCTTCTGGTTTGACCCTTGCCTGCCTCAGTATCCCGTAAACATTCTTTATCTTTGATTTTTGCCATAAAACCATTGAACTGCAACAGCTGTGCCTCACAAGTCTGCATCTGGGTCCTTTCCATGTTACTGTGCTCGCACCAGCCATGTCACCCTCCAAGGTGAAACATTTCCTCTTTATAATGAAAATGCTTTTTGTTTGGGGAAAATGTTTTTATTTAATTTAGAGATCTTTTACCACATTTTCTGTAACAATGAAATGACGAAGACAGAAGAGTCTAACCTTTGACTTAAAGCCATTTATGTCATTTAGGAGGAATTCAGTTTTTTCCCCCTACTCTGGGGATAGCAGTTGCAAAATTGTGAGCATGTTGTCCATTCATATCTGTACTATAGTACTCTAGTATCATGAGCTGCAATTAAAATTGGAAACTTGAGGTGGCTGTCGTGGCTTTAGAGTTTATGCCTTTATTTGACAGCAACAGTAGAGAGATGACAGATGAGAACAGGGCCTGTTGCAGTTCATGGTTGATGCATTAACCTCTCAGCCACAAGGTCGTCTTGGCATTAACCTTTCAGGGGCAACAAACACTGTCAGCATATGACGTGTGTCAAAGCACCTGCTGTAACACTTGCACCCATTGATTTCTATGTAAGCCACATGCTATTGGCGTCTTTGTCCTTTTCTCCAGCTGCAACTGGCATCAACACTCCAGACCAATCATAACACCTCAGCCCATAATCTGGCTGGAATCCATAATTGCGCACGAATGCAACAATACTGCCACAATACATAACAATCAACAGACTCAGATTGTCCACTGGCAAAGATCACTTTTTGCCAGTGGACAACAAAAAGTGATCTTTTTTGGCAATTTTGATCCATCGTGACGTTTAGAAGGTTGCACTGTTACTGAAATGATTGCATCAGATTTTTATTTGGTATCATTTGGTGTTGAAAGTATCATTCTTCTATTCATTACCTATTTTTTCTGTTTTTACTGGTCTAATACTTATTTTCCCCATCATTAATCATTTCCTTTTATTAATCATTTAATCTTCTTATCTTTATGTGGACAGCCTCCTTCTTGTCAATCAAATCATGCCGTGTGTGTGTGTGTGTGTGTGTGATGGCTGATTGGTGGGTTGGTTGGCTACTAGGATAAGGGGATAAGCAGTTGAAAGTTGATCTCTACACTCAGGGTCACTAGGCCTCACGTGCTCATCTCTGCCCGTGCATCCTTGGGTTCAGTCTCTCTCTATCTGTCTCAGTTGTTTGTTTTTTCTCTCTTTTCTGTCTCTCTTTCTTTTCATTCATCACAGAATGACTTGTAAGACCACCAAGATGCCTGGATCTTGGCTATTGTTCTCGTTCTATCTCTGTTTGTGTGTCGTTATCAGTAATACTCTCACATGCCACTGAAGGTCTTAATCTTTTGACCTGATTTACAGTATCGTGTGTGTCACAGGTCATCGGCTTTCTGTCACCAGCCACTCATCATCTTTAGATGTCTTGACTGATGGCGTTCAGAGATAGGCTGTATATATAGAGTAACATAGTGTAACTGTCTGTCTACTGTAGGCAAATCTAACTATTTTAATGCTACGTAGTAATATTACATTCACAGTTTTCCCTGTATTCCTTTTATATTTTCTTTCACTTTAAACTGTGATGAATTTGAGAATTACAGCAAATTCTTGTTTGGAAATGTCTTAATCTGGCTATGATAACTTGCAAGAATATAAATAACCTTTTTTCTTTTCAAGCTATTTGTTTCTGTTTTTTCTTCAACTTAAAGATGGGGAGGAGTCTTTCTCTTGAGACTCTTCCATCACTGTTCAGGCGTGATCTTTCTCTCTGATGGCTTCTCTGTTGATTCAGGTCATGGTCTACTCTTTCCTTCCAGGTCTGTCAATTAAGTTTTAAGTTTCAAAAAATGGTGACCTTTTTCCTTCTCTCCACATCAACTGCTGTTAGTCTTTGGCCAGTGACTTTATCTAGTTATAATGACAGGATTGATGCACTTCTGTCTGATCACAGCCTTTTCCCTTGTTCTTGTCAGCCCCTGTCAGTCCCTGTCTCAGTGCTGTTTATCAGAAGGAGTCTTTTTCACTTTCACATGGGTTGGATGGGAAACATGGGAAAGATTTACATGTCAAAGACTTGCAAGCGTTTACATCATCAAGAGGGTTGTATGATTACAAAGATGGTGATGTAAGGATCAAAATATTGTGCATTGACAATATAACACAATTTCTACTAAACTTGGGCCTAATTAAGTTGATCAATGGGCTTTGACTGATGTAATATATCTATATATTCATTTGGTTTTCAGCGACAGTCCTGTTATGAAGTGACAGGTTGGATATAGTGGAGCTTTCAGAAAAGTCTGATTTTTTCCTGTCGTTATTACAACTTTAAATGGAAACTTATTACAAGTTCGAGTTACGATCACTTTGATATGATATGAAAGTAACATTTGGGTGTTTTGTTTAGATGGAAAAATTAAAAATGCAGGTGAAATCTTACACACCACCATTTGCAGAGAAAACTGTGTAACCACTTCTTTTTTAATGTACACACATAGAAAGACTCATTTGAATTACCTCATTTTTCTTTTCACTTTCTATCAACAGAATCATTTTTGCCCCTGGTTTACCATAAAGTTTGGTGATCAGTGTCTTCTCCCAGCAGGAAAAATAACATTTAGAAAGAAGAAAATTTACTTTGAACTGATTTGTTCCCCTTAAAACATGGGTGAAACATACAGAACCAGTGTTACAGGACAGTACAAGACTGTGACTCATGCCATAAGTAGGTCTTGCACCAGCCTAGCAAGATAGTGATTCATGGCAGTGGCCACATAACCAGTCTAACAAGATTGATATCTATTATTTTAAGAGCATCAACTAAATAATTCATGCTGCATGATAAGAATACATTACGTGACGATATTCAGTTTTCAGCCTGCCTACAAGTGTGTTTTACCACATGACAGGAGAAAATATTAATGAAATGTGTTGTTAATGACCAGATTTGAGCAAAATATTTGATCATTTTATGCGTTGATGCTCATGAGGTGGAAGAGCAGTGTTCCTGCCTGTATGAAGCTTTCCTCACAGGCATGTGTAAAAAGCTGTATTTCACCAGTAGCTCTCACTTGTTTTTCCCTAAAGTGCCCCCAATCCTAACTCTCAGTCCATAATTTCCATCAGGCCTCATGCTCAGTGTAACCACACACGCTTACTTTCCCCTCGTCTTATCGCCCCTCTCTTTTTTTTTTCAATTTCTTTTTCAGCTCTTAAACACAAGATGGCTGTGTGTAGGCGTCCATGCACGTATTTGTCTGTGTGTGGTTTCTGAGTGATAAAAATATGCCTTTTCATTCCCTGTACAACACAAACCATTCCCTCAATAATGGATGGACTTTGATGGAGGGCATATGAGTCGGACGTAAAGCTTCAACATCTCACACACACACATACAAACACACACATCTGGTCTATGAGTCAGAGACAGGTTGGCAACAGACTGCATGGATGGACAACATCTGACCTATTTATAATCCTTTTTGGGGTTTTATGTTTCATTGTTTCAATTAAATAATCTCATGGATTAAACTCAGGCTGGAGATCATAAGACACACTTTTTTTTAAGCCAGCTGATCTAGGTCCAATGTCATGTTATGCAATACATTACTTCCGATGGGTGGAGTTCACTGCTGCCTTTTGGGACTCAAGCTTCCAAAATGCCTCGATGTGACAAGAACAGTGCACGAACAAAACACAGAAATTGTCCAGTGTTTTTGCATATTGGCTATAAACAAGGGAAGATGGAAAATCAAAAGGACAGAGTAAATCTGTTTAGACACAAGGCAGTCAGTTCATATGCAGTTCACATATTCAATCCAGGATTTCTCAACATTGTGGAATCACTTCATGCACTTTGATACAGATTCAGATTTTGAAATTTAGGTTTTCGCTGATTGCTTACTATTTTTTTATTTATTTTTATTGAGTTAGTTAGTTTTGTATTATGATCAGTTGCAGTCACTTTGCTGGTAAACAGCATCCACTTGACTAGTCATCATTTTTAAGGGGTTTAATGAAACAGCTCCCAGGTGTTGATGCAGGTCACATAATTCTCTGGGATCCAGAGCAGCATCTTTACAGCAAACTGTAGCCTGTAAACACATGAAGACAATTCCCTGCACACACACTCAAACACTGTAACTCTCTGAATTCTAATAGTCTAAGATATTATAAAAACAAAACAAAACACCAACAGTCATATCCGTGATTATTTTTAATTCATTATATTCATGTCATTCGTAGTAGTGGGAGAAATTTCTCTTTCTTTTCTTAGATTCTCAGATCATTCCTTCATTCATCATACATCCATGTTTTTGAAAGAAGATATGATGAGCTAATTTTTTTGTGTGTACAGACAGTTTTGGTCCTAATAACAGTGATTTTGGATGCAGATGACTGCACATGTCGGTGACTCCATTCCAGCCATATTGTGTAGTGTGTTATACCAGGTGAAACACTGATTACAATTAGCTGGTAAAATCCAGAGTGCCCATGATACCTGGACAGCTCCCTTGCTTCTGCTCACAACTCACTTTCCTCATTTCGAGTACCTTTACCGGCCCATTGTGATCTCCTTCACATTGGCTAACCATTGTTGTAAAACCTTCACAAATATTTCAGTCACTCAAGCTTGTAAACAAGCAAACACATGAATGGAGATGGTTCATGGTAATCACACTAACATGTAGGAACATCATCATTTTGACTCATTGCTCAGCTGGCAAATAGCTACACGAGTGCGCACGCTTAAACACACAGACACCCAGCGTCTCCCGCCCACCCTGTTCATTCTATCATCCCAGCTGTGAAGTGTCATCAGAGATGACTGGCAGCCAAACTGAGGCATGTATGAATATGAATGGGACTGTGAATATGAATATGCAGATGAGGAGTCAGTTTGCTTGCTGTCTTCTCTTTAAGACAGATCTGTCAGAAAATGATGGCTGTCATCCTTCAGCCTCACTCCTTTAGGATAAGACTGGCCCACTTACTGACCTGATGGTAGAGAAAGAGTACTGTATTGTGTCAGACTAAAGCCAAAGCCAGAGTTAAACAGAGCATTATGAGTATCACAAACAGAGAAAAACATATGGACCAAATTTTTACTTGTTGTTGTTGAGTACAGTTAATATCAGCTGAAGCATAATAATTATTTTTGCCGATCATTCATAGGCTTTAAAAGTGACAAGGAAACACCATTTCTGTGATGTCTTACATTCATAAATCATCATATGAAAGAAGGTTTTGGGATGAGACAAAAAAGTGGCTCAAAGAAACAGTAATTAAGTCTGACTATATATCAGAAGAAGAAACTTCTTTGTTCTTACAGTTGCCTGAGTTCTGTCATTTAGTTTTTGGAAACTGGTTAACAATGATTACTTGGGGAAAAAAAAGCACTTTAATTTAGTGAAAATTATAGAATGTACTGTTGTCACCTCTTCCTCCGTGACAGCTGCTGTTGGCACCAATATGTTGCTATATATAGAGTATACTACATACAAAAATGCATGACACCTTGGTAGTTGAAAAGCAGGTTGATAATCCACAACATTCAGATTTTAATATATGTGTTTTACAGTCAATCTTTCTTGGGAAAACTCCAGTTGACAGAAGGGGATGTGTTTTAAGATCATGTTAAAAAAACGGACAGAAGAAGCAAGTAGCTGGTAGGGATTGCTTCTATTACTGAATAGACACAGAAAAGAGCACCACCTACTGAAACTAAATCTGCCAGTCTTGGGCCTTTTTGCAATTCTGCTGCCAGGTTTGAACTTTTGCTCTGTATGTAATGCAGTTAATGTGTGTTTTTCTTTTTCCACAGTGAGATCAATCATCTGGAGTCAGGTCTGGTGGTGGAGCTGTGGAATAAAGGTTTGATCTGGGACACTATGATCGGCACAGCACTGATACCCCTGAACACCATTCAACAGTCTGATGAGGTATCACGGCACAAACACACACTCGTCATTTCATCCTCACACGCATTAACACAATGACCTTAAAGTTAATATGACGTTACACACAAGATTTTTTTCTGAGCACAGAAGTTCCTTCTTGACCTAGTGATCAGTATGTGTGACAAAAGGATCTCAATTTAAGGTCTACTTAATAGCTACTTAGAAATCTGTCTGACTGTAATCATTCCTCCTGTTCATACTCACTGTTGAGACATTCATTCCAATTACACTTCCAATGGAAGACAGGGGGGACTAAATTCACAGTTCTTGTTCCTCACAATATATATTCTAAGGCTTATTTGAACTATATAAGGTGTATGTTTCTCTCGAAAGTATGGAGGAACAGTAACACGAGCAAGGGAATTTAATACTACAAAAGTGTACCTTTGAAAAACGCTTGCTTGATCTGATTAGCTTGGTCTGCTGAAGCCTTGTTATATATAATATGTTAATATATTAGTTTCATACAAACTTTGAAATTTATTTTGTCACAGAATGAGGTCTGTGGACTTGTGGTCTAACATCACTTGCTTTGGAAACAGATGAAAGAGGGATCTAAAATCTTCTCCAGTGCTTTCGTAACAATGAAGTTTTGATAAAATAAATACTGTATTTTTACGAATCACTTGCAATTTCATTTGAAATATTTGATCGATCAATCAACCACATGGATGTTGTCATTGGCAATTTAGGATAATATATAACGTGCTATTGAAATGTCCCCAGTGTATTCTTCTGAGATGGTGACCCTCATTGCTACTCCTGTTGTCACACCAGATAAATGGAAACGGCCTATTTATGTATTTAGTGGCCTAAATGAGCTAATTTTATCATGTTATATATTTTTAGACCGTGTAGGCTATATAGCTACTTTTTAATTAACTCAATTGATTATATATTAGTGTTAATATTAGATTTTGAAGACTTTAATATTAGACTTTGAAGTGGTGGTGGCACTAGTTATGGCCCTCAACATGTCATAAACCACTTATGTCTTTGCTATCTCTTTGCTAAGTGGGAGATATGGGACACGTCAGAAATTCTCCATACTTTTTACTTGTGGCTAATGTGGATGTCTTCTCCCACTTGGCTGCTCCTGATGCGACATGAATGTGGCATAAAGCCTCAAACTTGCAGTTGTCTTTTAACACTAATATAACAGGAGGTAGAGAGGCAGAGAAATTCAGCATCGTCTTCCACCTCACCAGCCCTTGTTATAGGCTGTTGTGTTTGTACTCATGGATGAGCTTTTGAATAAATAAAATAATTGAATAATTTTATATGTAGAGAAAGTATGTGCTTAAGCTCACAACACCCCCCACAGACACTCTTCCTTTCACCTGCCAGTGCTTACTTATTAAAACACCATCCCTACCTGTCAGCTAAGTCCTAAAAAGCACTCCCACAGGTGGCCAGTTAGAAGCAGTTGCCAACTAATTTTAGCGCACTATGGGCAGGCTTGTCTCGCCTCTAGACCTCATTACTTCTTTCTTGAGAGTTTTAAAGCGAGGCAGCAAGCACACGTGTTGTCATTAATAATGCAGCCCCCAGTGTTTGACTTCTCCCCTCAGCTTGAAGCAAAGTAAACGCTCACCCTCATTCTATCATGGTCCAACCTGCCAGTGTTGTCCCTCGCTTCTTCATCTTTTCATCTTTGCTCAGGTTTACCAAATGAAATTTCTCCCCAGCCCACCTGTGCCCTCAATTACCATGTTGATGCTTTGGTTGTCAATGAGTAAATGTTTCTTCTGTGTTTTGTCTTCTTTCCTCCCCTCTGTTCCTCTCTCCTTCTCGTTCTCTCTGTCCATCTCTTCTCTCTGTTTCTCTTTTTCAGGAGGGACCAGGAATGTGGACGTCTCTTGACTCTGAGGTGTTAATGAGGGAGGATGAGATCTGTGGTACCACCAACCCAACTCCACACCAAGTGCTGCTGGATACCCGCTTTGAGCTGCCCTTTGGTATGCATATGTTTATAAAACACAAATCCTTTTATAGAGCCAGGACTTGATGCAGCTATAGCATAGTATAGCAGGAGTTAGACCATCATTTGTTGGCTGAATGATGGTCTAACTACCATTTTTACTTTAGTTCATTATTCATAATACAAATAATACTGTAGCTACTATCAACATAGAATCTTGCAGAATTAGTCAGTGTATTAGTCAGGAATGTTAATTGCTAATTAAACATAACAAAATTGTGGTGCATTAAACTAATATAGCAGTCTTATCAGCTTACACATAATCACTTTCAGCCTGTGAACCTATGAAAAACACAATTTGGATTGAAATACTCATTTACAGCTCAGCTGGTTCAGTAGCAGGTTTGACTATGTGATAATATAAGATTTTTGCTTGTACAAGATCAAACCAAGAATGAAGAAACGGTCGTGCGTTTTGCATAATATTTGTTTCTCTTTGACTTGTTAGTTGTCAGGCTCACTTCACCAAGGACACTTTACTTCTGCTAAACACCGTCTTGTGTTCGACTGCCATGGTTTATCCCTGTGGACTTCCTTGTAGAACCCCCGTATATTAGAGCTTGTGGAAGTACCACTAGGGTTCATGAAGTTTTTATGAAGGGTTTCTTCATGGTTACGTTTTGGTTGCCCTAAATATTCCTCAGCACTCTTTATTTTTAGATCTTGTTCTTTTTATTTTGGGCAGAAGTGGATAGGAGGAGTATAACCACCTAAATAGCATCATTTCTTTAGACCATTTTGTTTATTCAGCAAGCTCTTAATCTCAGGGAGCCATCTGAAGTGTCTGCTCTTGAGCTGCAACTACCTTTTCTTGTTCACTTCCTGGCACTCTATTTATCAACGCCTACCTAATGTCAAGAAGGCACTGGTTCATGCTGCTGTCCACTCATCTTGACACAAAAGCCAGGGTCTGAAGATGGAGATAAGATAACAGTTTCCCTGTTTTAGCAAACTTTGACAAATCCTTTTTAAAAAAGTTAAAGTAGTTGACAGCCAGTTTCCAACATAGGTACTAATCAATAGTGAGATGCATCTTTTTAGTCATCACCTATCACTATGACTCATACTGAAACACACAAACACATTCACAAATACCTGTTTGTAGTGTAGTAAAGGTTTTTATTTTTAAATTCAGTGTGAAGTACGCTTTCGGACGATGTCATTATCTGTCTGTCGAAATAAACATTCATAAATCCGCTTAGAAATCAAAGAATAAAGACAGTCCTTATAACTGCAGAACTTGCCTAAGAATCATAGCATGTCTAAGTCTTCTTCAGTATCAAAGTAATCCAGTGATAGTTTTTTAGAGAATAATAACAGGATGTTATTATTTGTGTTTCACTATTCTTTGACTAAGACATGTGTGCTTAGACATTTTTAGGAATATACGGTTATAGATGTTTACACTGTACTTACAGCATATTAATGACTGACTAATATTTTACATGGGAACATGGCAAAGACTGTAGCCATGTTTCCTATTCACAACTTCTTCTCCTCTTCTACTCCACCTTCTTTTCTTTCTGCTATTGGGGAGGACCTCTGAGGCCCCTGAGGTGGTTATTAATTCTATTTCTGGGCCCCCAAACGGAAACCTCCTCATCAGCTATTAAACACACATTAATATAAGATGGAAACACATCAAGCAACGTGGGATAAGACAGGCTGGGATAGGGAGCATGGAGGAGAGGCGACTAAGGGTGGAGCTTTTATCTCTTCTTGCACTTTGTCTCACATTCTGTGCTTTGCATTCTCCTTCGTCCTCCTCTATTTACTTTGGATCTTTATATCCCCTTCCTCAATCCTACCATCCATCCCTCCACCTATCCATCCATCCCATGTGTCTGTGTTCTCTCATCTTCCCCTCTTTCACCACCCCTTCTTGCACTTTCCTCCACACATTTTCCTGTCACTCTTTTAATTTTTCTCACTTTCGATCCATCTATTTTTGTCTGTCCAATCCATCTGTCCAGATATCCCAGAAGACGAGGCTCAGTACTGGACCAGTAAACTGGAGCGGATCAACACCATGCGGATACATGACGAGGTAAGTTTACAAAAAAGTCAATTTCCCGTTAGTAGTTTATGCATTAAAAAGCTACTTTGGATATTAAACTGTATCGTTTATTATTTATAGTACTTTATTCTGGAATCTCAAAGGATGCTGAGAAAACAACGGGGAATCCCAGCTCATACAGACTTTGCTTTGTCTTTGCCTTGAAAGTAGGTAGTTGAGGGAGAAGTCTTAGAGTGGTAATATGAACCTTTGGTGTCACTTGAAACTAAATTTTACAGGCCATACAGAATAATAACTTCTGGTTTTGTGTTGTAAAAAAATAATAGGAATCATAAAAACTATTTGTAAAATGCATTTATTGTACTCTGCACCCATCCATACTTCAGATAGTCGTGTAAGAGGAGAAGCAGAAGTGGAAGTAAATCTGATTGTCAGAAATTTTCAAACAGTCTCTTCTTTCTGGAGCTTAAGTGTAGCAGTTCAGCGAGCATGCAGTAGAAAGTGAATATTCTTTAGTATAAAACTAATCAAGATAGGAAATGTTTGCAGGTTTCATGGGAGCAAGAAATAATGCATCTGCAATATTTTACTTTTTGTTTTCATTTAAGTCACTTTACATCTTAAAGAAATTAAGTCAAATGTGCTGTTTACAAAATTGCTATTTGGTCTTATGCACAGAGTCCTTTTTTTATTGAATTACCAAATATTATGTCACAATATGCACCCTGCTCATTAATTTTTGAGTTTGTGTTGGCTCTCTGCTGCCATCTACTGAAAAATAATAGTTACTACATCACAAATTATCTTTAAATATTCTACTGACATGTGCCTTTTTACTATTATTATTATTACTATTATTAAACCATTTGTCTCTATTTCTCTCTTGTGGCAGTATCCACTGCAGGAAGAGGTCCAGAGAAGACGGATGGCATCTGTGCCCTCTCAGTGCTGTGAGTGTGTTGTAAAAGTAAAAATGTGGTGCAGTGAATTGCACTTCCACTTGTATGTTTATGTGCTTTGTGGGTCCTTTGTTTACTGATGTTTCATTCCACAGTGATGCCTCTGATTTGGCCAAAAAACATTTTCTCCTCATCCCTGCTTGTTTTTCAAGAGCAGGAAAGGTCATTTCATATCAACCAACAGTTAAGAGCTGATGCATTTTGGCACTGACTCGTACATTAAACCTATTTCAGTGCCAGCTTATAGTAATTTGACAGTCCCCACTGATTTCTAAAAAAATCAAGCTTGCTGTTTGCACATAAAGAGGATTTTTGGATGCACCAGCCATTGTTAATGGTGGTTATGAAGAGCTGTGTTTCTACCTGTTGAGCACTGATTTGTGAAAACACTTTTTTTCCCACAGCTGTTTTGGTGTGTTAATGTTGATCCCTCATACTGTACTATTAGAAATTAACTCACTTATCACATTACTTCATGCGACTTATTCATATTGCTTCACTTAGTTCTTATTTATCTCATACTGGTATTACCATTCACCATTTCCATCAAACTTCACAGACTTGGGTGTCCTCAGTCCCATTATGTGTTACATACTCATTTGGCCATCACCAGCTATAGTTACTTGATTCTTCAGTAATGAATTTCACTTTTCTTCCTGATGTCTTTGAACACTTACCTCCATGCCACCAGGCAGTTGGAGTTATTTCGGATGGAGTGACCAGCAGAGTACGTATAGTGGTTGTTTTTTTTCCCAGTGACTTGTCATTCACCCCACTTCTGCATGGTACAGGACTGATCTTTCCCTTTTTTTGAATAAGGGCCACTGCATGTTTGGCCTGTATCCTTTGCTTATCTTCATTGTATTTGGAATTTTACCTTCTTGTTGTTGTCATTTGGCATTCGGAGTTACATTATTAATTTGTTACATTAATACATTTTCTTGTTGCTTGTGTCATTGTTAACTTGGTGTTCAGGCTTTTTGTATTACACACCTGCTACCACCAGAGAGAGCCTTTTATTCAAGTTTTTCGTTTGGAAGTCTTTATTCCATCATAGCAGTGTCCCAGTAGTCTGCCTCTCAGATGAAACCTCTGAGTATGAGCAGTGATGTACAGTATGACAGTGGTACACATATAATTTTTGTGTGAATTATTATATTTCTTGCTTGTTTCTTTAGAGTTTAGAGTTTCTCTTTGCCATGGCTGTAGTGCAAAAGGAGGGTGGAAGCAGGATGAAGTCTTACAGTAATTATGAACAGTGAGCAGAGGCATGGCTAATCTATCACAAATGAATGAACAAGAAAGATAGTATTATCTTAAAATTTATCGGAGCTCTTAGAGTTGATTTTTTACTGTATATTTTGAAAAATATCAATTCATTTTAGAAATGGTCTTGTTTGTGTTTTACTGAACTTTTTATGTTATCTTTGCTCAGCTTACGATGACCACGATAGTGCAGTGGATGACCGCGACAGTGACTACCGCAGTGAAACTGGCAACAGACCTCCACGGTTCCACAACACTTCTCAGACAAATTCGTCAGTGCACCAGTACCCTATAGGACGCAGGGTCCAACATCAAACCCTGTCCAGGGAGTCTGACTCAATACAAAGCTATGAGCTAGACTATAGAGAAATGAGGGGGGCCAGGTAAACACACACCAACTCACTGACACACATGAGTATGACACAACTTGTAACTGCAGTACCAATTGAGAATCATTTCTATTCATGTGTGTGTGCTATTTGCTTTGAATCCATTGAATCCATTGGTTCTGCGACACAAATAGCAACACTGTCATTAAAAAGTCTCATATAAGAGCAGAAGTTGCCAGCTTTAGATAGTTGAGCTTTACACATACAACACTTGCAGCTCTACTGTATCCAATAATTTTACCAATACTCTTTTGTTGATATCAACAATAATAAATATAACACTATTAATCTGTTGCTTGTATCAGTTTAGAAATTGTCATGTATAGATGCTTTCATCATGTGAACAATAAAAAAACTGTTACAGCCAACAAGCTAGCCTACCAAAATATTGGCATACAAACAGCAAACTGCTGCAAGTTACTTTCACCTAACAACTGCATATGAGTGTTTCATGTGCATAAGCAACAGCACAACTTTGTGACAAAAAACAGGAACTATAGAATGTTCAAACAAAATACTCTCCACATCTTCCATATGTGTGCTTGGCATTTTTTTCTTTGCCATTCTATTGCTTTATTTGCATGAACACATTCTTTCTATGATCTGTTTTCCACTCTAATTTTTTTCTTTCTTTTTCTTTGCACTCTGTTCCACTGCTTCCTGCATGGCATTTTTCTTTTTAATCCAGGCAATCAAACAGTAAGGGTGGAGTAAGAATAATCCCTGTTGACTCAGGTATGGGTGTGGAAGATTGGGAGAGCAAATATAATGTGCCTGAGTCAGGTGTCTTGGATGATTACTTGGACGCTGAGCAGAAAATGTGGGAGGATGAAGATAAAAGCATCATCTACAGAATCAGTGACAACCCTTATGAGTCCAAAGGCAGCAGGTTCTGTCAGACAGTAGAATGTGATGCACTGTCCCCTGAGGACATGTTAGAGCCGAATGGCAAGCCACACAGACAGAGGCATGGCTTTGGTAGTGGAGAAGTACGTTTAGTTTATAAGGAAGCCGGCAGCTTTGAGGATGAATCATCCCCTCCTGAAATTGATATAATTCCCTCTATCAAACAGCAAAGACAGCAGACAGACAGAGAAGGTCTACTTTACAAGACCAGACTGTGGGCCAAAACTGCCTTAGAGGACACACTTGAGAACTATGCAGCTTTTCAAGAGGAGGAGGCTGCTCGGGAAGAGGCTGCAAGGATCAGGGGGAGGAGTGAATATGGCTCAGTTGGTTCAGATGAGATGCAGTATTCCTTTGGATCTGAGGAGGAACTAGATGACCTGACATTCACTGAGGGGGATGCTGGTTACGAATATGAAAGTTACTATTACCCTGGCAAGTATATGTCACATTCAAGCAAAGGGAGAACAGGTCGTGGACAAGATCCTATGTTGTCTCCTGTAGAGGAGCCAAGTGATGAATATGTAGATGCAATGGATGAACTTCAGAGCTTAGTTCATTCAGTTTCTGAATACCTGGCTGTAAAAGAGGAGGAGATCAACAACTATGAATCAATGCCAAAACCAATTAGAAGAAAACTCCCAGCACTGCCAACCGATGCTAAAGTTGTGCAACCTGGGGACAGTAATAGCAATGAAGTCAAACCTGAAGTTAAGGAGGACAAAGCTGTTGAACAGGGTATAGCTGGAGTAAAGAATGCCATGAGCTCATTATTTAGTACAATCACAGGATCAAAGTCTAATACTGAGGTCGAAGCAACTGGCACAACTCCATCACCCCAACCACCACAGGGAGATTCTGGTATTTCAAAACTGCTCTCTTTGATCCCTAAAGCTAGCACTGAGGCCACAGAAAGCTCTGGTACCACTTCAACAGATCCCCCTACCTCCCAAACATCACCTCAACCTGAGTCTGGCATTTCAAAGCTGCTTTCGTTTATTCCCAAAAGTGGTGGTACTTCCCCACCAGTAGCCATAGTACCTCCAGCCTCACAGGAGCCAGCAACAGATAAGAAGTTTTCCCTTCAGTCTCTTTTGCCATTTCAGTCCCCTGAATCAAGTCGGCAACCTGACACTGATCAGGCGTCAACACATGTTGGCACAGGGGCACAAGGTAGCGCAACCACTGCTAACCAATCTGCATCTGGGTTTGAATCCATGTTAGGAAGGCTCAGCCCTCTGAGGCTTTTTTCTAGTGCACCGCCATCAAATCAGCCATCAGAGCAAAGAAGTACATCTGCTGCAAGCAACGAATCCCAGCAAACGTCTGTAAGTAGAGCCACAAGTCCTCATAGAGAGGGCTCACAAACAGAGCAACAGTTATCAGGTGAAACAAGACCAGGTTCAGGTAGTGGATCGGTTGATCTGTTGCCAGATACAGGAAGTGGGTCAGTAGAGCTTCTTCCAGAGACAGAGTCGTCTGGTGAGCTACCTGATATTCAGCAAAGAAGAACTTCTGCAATATCTGAACCAAAACCTGAAAGCAGTTCAGAGGAAACAGGATTCTTCAGTCCATTTAAGAAATCTCTCTCTACCCTCATATCAACAGTTCCTCCTGACAATTCCTCACAGACTGACACTAAGCCTGCAGAGGAGTCATTTTTAGGCACCAAACTCAAAATTCCATTTTTCTCCTCTGAAAATATTTCCACAACACCCCCACCAAAAACAGAAGGAGGTGTGCTCTCAGGGATTTTAAAGTTTGCATCTGGTGAAGATGCCAATACCCCACCAAAAAGTCCATCTCCCAGCCCTGCAAGAACTCCCTCTCCAAATCGTGCTGCACTTCTTGAAAGTGTACCCAAAGGAAACACAGAAACTGGCTGGTTTTCAAACTTATTTAAGGTAGCCCCAAGTGAACCTGCTAAGGAAACTGCAAAACCACAATTGACTCCCACTGTGACACTAACCAAGCCTACAGGTCAAACTGAGCCACATACTGAACAAATTGTCCCTGAAACCACAGAGAGCACTGTCTGCAGAACAGAATTGTCTCAAGAGCAAACACAGTCTGAAAAAGATCCCCAGTGCCAGACAGATGTCCGGTCAGAAGCAAATGTGACATCTAAAGATCTAGGTCCTTCAAAGTCCGAGGAACAAGCCAGATCACAACCACAACCATCACAGGCTCAAGGAATTCTTTCTGGATTGTTGAAACTAGGATCAACAGAAGATGTGTCATCTGACAAGAAAGCCCAGGGAGGGGATACTCAGCCTCAACAAGGTGGGCTGTTTTCAGGCCTGTTTTCGTCACCCTCCCAGTCTTCTCCCCAAACACAACAGAATTCTGCCACACAACAGTCAGGAGGACTGTTGTCAGGATTTTTAAAATTTGCCTCTGATAATGTTTCTGCTTCTTCAAATCAGCAACTGTCAACATTACCAGGAAGTCATTCTGGACAAATTCCAACTCAAAGGCAAGGACAACCTGCTGCACAGCCACCTACTGGAGGACTCTTATCTGGGCTCTTGAAAAAAGCTACAGACACGGTGACTGGATCTCAGCCAACTCAATCCAGTCAAGAGTCAACCAGTCAACAACCAAATACAGCAGACCATCAAGCAAAAACAGAACCACCTGAACAAAACTTGAGTCAAGGGACCACTCCTCCTACTCAGTCAGTAAGTATTTTGTCAGGATTGAATAAATTAGGTTCACTAGATGGACCTCCCCCTGATAAAGATCAACCTGACCAGCAACTAAAACAACCTGTAGCCTCAGATAACCAACAGCAACAGCCTGACCCAACAACAGAAAAAATACATCCAAAAGCAGAAACAACAAAGCCTGAACCTAGTGGATTGTTAGGAGGTTTGTTGAAACTTACAGAAACCACTTCCCAACCACCTAAAGGACCTTTGGCTACACAATCTACACAACCAAATCAGCCATCAGGTAGCATGTTGTCAGGTCTTTTTAACAAGATCGTGGAGCCTAATCCTACTCCATCTCAGCTACAATCAAAGTCTGGTAATCAAGAGACTAACCAAAAAACAGTGGAACAAGCACCTCCTCAGCAAGGAGGCTTCTTATCTGGTCTTTTTGGAATTGGAGGCCAAGACTCCACTCCTGCAAACACAGCCCAGCCCTCACAAAATCAGCAACAGTGTGGCCCATCTGTGCACCAACCTAGTCAGCAACCAGGCAATAGACAAAACCCACAACAACAAAAGCAGGTCCCTCCACAACAGCCCCCTAGCAGTCCCAGAGGGATGCTCACTGGATTCTTAACCAAAATTGCAGATGCAGGCACACCACAGTCTACAGTGGGGGGTCAACCAGAGCAGCCACAGGCACAGAGAGCAGGCGCTAAGCCAACCCAGCAACCACCTAATCAACAGGCAGGCTTCTTGTCTGGGCTATTTTCAGCAGGTCCTACTCCTCCAACACCTGTTAGTCATTCAAACCAGCAGCAACCCCAACAAGGTAACAGACAGCCTCTGCGGAGGCAAAACCAGATACCGCCACAACCTGCTGCCTCTGCACCAGAGCCACAGCAGGGTGGACTATTGTCAGGGCTTTTTAATAAGTTAGCATCTGCAGATAATGTACCACAACAGCCCTCTCCTCAGACTGAGTCTCAACAGGGCAATAAATCAAACATTGCTGGACCTGGTCAACAATCATCTCAACCCAGTCAGCAAGGAGGATTCTTGTCTGGTCTGTTTGGTCAGACACCACCTCAACACCAGCAACAGCTCAGCAAAATGGCAAGCGCTCAACATACAGCAACCCAACAGCCTAGTCAAAGTGGAGGCTTGCTTTCAGGTATTTTGAAGCTTGCATCTGGTGATAATGTACCACAGGAACAACAGTCACCTCAGCCTGCTCAGGCAGATCAGCCATCCAGTAAGTCAGGGCAACAGCCAGCCCAATCAGAATCAGGGGGATTATTCTCTGGCCTGATGAACAAAATTTCAGCTAGCGTGGAACAGTCACCGTCACCTTCTGATCACGTGAACCTTCAAACAACACAGCAAAAACATCAGCCACGTGCAGGACAGGGGCGACCACAGATTCAGAGAACCAAACCAGTAGAGATGCATTCCTCCCAAGATGTTGCCACAGATAAGGATTTAAAAGGTCCAGCTCAAAAAGGTTTCCTGTCAGGTCTTCTTAGTGTTACAGAGGAGCCATCGACAAAGACACTGCAGCCATCAGCCCCTCAGATTGGAAAAGAGGAGCCAAAAACTAGCACAAGTGGCACTCCTGGTTTGTTGTCCAGCATTTTCAAATCCAGTGACAGTAGCAATTCTGCTCATGGAAAAGAAACCGAAAAAGGCTTTCTTGATCGTTTACTACCAAAGAGTAAGGAGGATATTCCTTCAAGCACAGCGACAGTCACAACTGGCATTGCAGCTACTCCAATTGTTGATACCCATAGAGAACCACTGCAGTCTCAGCTTTGGCAAGATCCTACAATTTCCCCAACCCAATGCTATCTTGAGGAAATTCAACGTCTCTTGTATGGGACAGCACATGAGTATGGTTATAAGGATCTTTTATACAACTTCACAGAGCATGGTGTTATTCCACCTGAGCTCTATGAGCATCAATGTCTCATAGAAGCTCTTTTGTGGCAGCAACTCAATGATTATGCCCTTGCTGAAGCCCTTGCCACTCATGTTCAGGAACGCTCTAAGGCATGCCAAGGGCATATATCGCCATCAGTTAGAGCACCTCAATCTGAGAATCAGGTATGGTTAAATCCTGTAAAAATGGACATCAGTGATTTCAATGTACCCTCACATCCTTGGAAGGATACTGCTGCCCAGCTTTTTGAGAGCAGGAATCGCTTCCTTGAGCCAGATGAAGATCTTGTTTTGTTTGACATGAGTTGCAGAGACAAGAAACCCTGGAGTAGCTGTGATCATTTGAATGAACTTGATAGGAAAAGAAAACCTTGGATTGTTGCAGCTAGTGCTCTAAATCTGTCTGTGGAAAAAACAAAGACACGGTTAAGTAGATGTCAGTCCCTTACAGAATGTAGTGTACAGGAAATCAGCAAAGTAGTGGAAAAAAGTGGTGTTAGTAGTGAGATTAAAGATGAAGAATTTGGTTTGAAATCAGCAACTGACTTTTTAAAACGACTTGCCACAAAAAAGGGTGCAATGGATTTAACACGTGGCGCTATGGATTTAAGCTGGTCTGCAGGTGCTAATGGGGATGTGGATGATGAAATACTCTTTGAGGATTCTGAGTGGTATCAACAATGGCTTTCACTATTGGAGCAAGGGTTATGGTGGCCAGCTGATGTTGGGGACTGTGGATATTATGTTTATACAGATGAAGAATACATTTACTCCCTTTTAACTGACAGAGCTGGTAGACACCTCTATGCCTGTGCTGCACCAGAGGATGTACAAGCTCTGGGAAATATCACTGAAAATATTGCTAACATTCTGAAACAAAAAGAAAAGGACAAAGTGACACTTTGTGGTTTTAAAATCCCACTGTGTACTGAAGAAAAAGGTTTCTGGATTCCAGGCCAGCAACAGAATAAATTAGTGCTTTCAGATGCACCCATGGACTTAACTTCTGCCCTAAGAAAAGGTGAAAAAATAATGAACATGAATTTGGAAAGCTTCTCTCAAATGTTTCAGGAATCTATATCTTCTCAAGCAGATCAGCCTGTAGACTTTACTGTATACAAGCTTAAAAAGATCAAGGTGGAATCAGTACAAAACAGTTTCAGCTTTCAAGAAGAGCCAATGGAAGCAGCTGATCTTACTTTAAAGACACTGAAAGGGGGACATGGAGGGCCTTACTGGAAGAATCAGGGGATAAAAGATGTGCTTACACGCTCACCTGAACCTTCTCCAAGGTGCTATTCAACACAAATCTCTCCAAACAGGCGTTACCCAATTCCTGAAATCAGGATTGCACATGCAGATGATACACCTGCAGACCAACAAAGACAAAAGTCAAGCTCCACATTGTCAGCCATTGGAGGGATCACTGGAATGTCACCCTCAACACCTGCTGCATCAACATCAATGACTGGCAAAATTTCAGAGACTTCAAAAAATTCAAGAAACCTTCCTGAGACCCAGTCAGCTTCAAAAATACCAGGATTAGTACAGCTGGGAAGGAAACTGCCTACACCACCATCTGCTACTACAGCCTCGTCAGCTCTTTCAGCACAGGCAACTTCTGTTCGGAGTTTACCCACTACATCTTCTACAACTGCGACTGTGGCTTCTGTTTCCCCACAGAGACCCCAGCTTGCAAGGCAGCCGTCACAGGCAGACAAACCCAGAGTTATAACACAAGGAAATACGAGTACAGTCACTGGCATGTGTGACAAAGCCAGCATTACTTTGGACCAAAAGCAGCCACAAGATTCTTCTCAGGACTGTACACCTCAGTTACATATACTGAATGACAGCTCAAATACTTATAATGAAGCCCACCTCTACAACAGAAATCATAACTTTGGCACTCAAATATCAAATAAAGTCCTGGATTTTTCTGGCACAATTAATAAAAACAAAAATATTAAACAAAAAGAAGCAACACATCCTATTGTAGAATCTACACAAAAAGATGAAGTTGTTGACTTTACAAAGTACAAGTTGAAAAGATTTAAAGAGAAAAAGCAGATGGACGCTGAGGCAAATGGTGACTTTACTGACAAGACCTCAATTGCTGTAGATCTTACTAAACAGAATGAGGAAGAGGAAGTTGATTGGCCTAACTCAGAATATCCCACAATTGGTACTTCACAGCAAAGTCCAAGAGTTTCAATTCTGAGAACAGTTTCTCAGACCAACTATAGGCCACTTGATCAACTCAGCAAATCAGAGAGAATATTGCCCAGTCCAGTGGTTAGAGTTGGCCATACCTCTTCTACAATGCATATCCAAAAGCCACCAGCCTCACACAGTACCTCTATAACACAGGCAAACCAAAGTGATGTTACAGCCTCTGGCAAAGGTACAATTGACATTCCTTCCAAACCATCTGTTACCTCATCTGATGAACTGCCAAAGAGTTCTGATACTAATGTATTGTTATCAGAAAGAAGTTCTTCAATTACTCATACTTCCAGTAAAGTGTCTAGCCTTGATGGAGGTACCTCACCATTGGTAAGCCCTGTTATGAGAAAAAAAGTGGACCCACAGGGACAGCAATTGAAATCTTTATTCAATGTGCAGAAAAGCCCAACAATAGTTACAGCTGGTTGTAGACAGCAGATTCCTCACTACAAGTCTAGTGGAAAGGCTCAACAGTATCAGGAGACCACTGCACCAGCAAACTCAATTAAAGCTACATTAGATATGTCTGCCAAGACCACAACCCGGCAGACTCTGCAAACTGTTGTGCCATCAAAGGATCCTCTCTGTGAGGCACTGTCATTGACAAAGAAAAGACCATTCATCTCTGAAGAGGCAGACACAAGTTGTAGTCATCATGAATCCATTGACTTGTCACATAGAGCAGCATCACCAGAGCCACAGGGACAAAAAACAGAATATACTGATTCGCTACCTGTTGAGGAATACCATTCTGATGCTATTAAAGATAATCTGGTAAAATGCTCTGTTAGGAAAGAGGAGATCCCACTTGGTAGTTGTAAGATATTGTTACCAAGACAGCAGTCTGTTTTAGGTCAGTCTTTTGAATCCCTTGAAATTTGTAAACCACAACAGGGAGTCACAGCACCTGCTAATACAGTTACAACCACACTAGACATGACTTCTAAATCTTCTGTCAAATTGAAGGTGGTGGTTCCCGAAGTAAAAATGGATGACACACTTAGTGAAGCTATCCCACTTATGAGAGGAAAGCCAAGTGCCCGTGAACTTGCACGAAAAAATTCTGTTGGAGTACCACTAGTTGTAGATATCCCTTCTCAAGAATCTCTTGGTGAAATTAAGATTAGCTCCCCAGCAAGTGCACAATGGGAGTTTGAGAATAAGAATCACTGCCAGTCAGATTCTATTTTATGTCAACAACAATCGTGGCAGAGCAAATCTGGTGTCTTTTCCCAGTCAAATCATTCAACTTTACAGTTGTCAACCACTGTTCAAACACATCAGACACTCACCTCAACAAAACCTGTCACAGCTGCAGTCCTGGATATGTCACCCAAGCCATCCAAAGCCACACTGGAAACAACAATCCCAGAACATGAGTCAACTCAAATTGAAGCAGTTTCGCTCACTAATAAGCCAAATGCAAGAACAGTTGCCAGGAAAGATTCTGTTGGTATTCCCCTGGTAGTTGAACCACTGGAATCAACATGCCAGAAGCAACCTCAAACCTTAATCCCTTTGCAAAAGCAGCAAACCCTTGATAAAACCATTGTCCCTGTTCTGCATCAGCCACTTCCCAGCTGTATGACAGTGCAGTGCTCCAGTGTAAGTGAAACCAGTGATGTGTCACAGTCCATTATCCAACCTTATCCACTTTCTACGGCTCCAGCAAACTCTGTTAAAGGCACATTAGATATGTCAACAAAGGTATGTAAATCAGAGCCTGTGCTAATCTATTCAGATCCCGTATCTCTGATAAGAACAAGGCCATCAAGCTTTGCATATTCTCAAAGAGATTCTGTTGGTGTTCCCCTAATTGTGGAAACACATGCCTCCCAGGAGCAACCTAAAAGGCAACAGACACTGGTAGGATCACACGAACAGATGCAACAAGGATTTATGAATCGTGGATCTCGAGAAATACATCAAAGAGCATCAGCACCTGCCAACTCTATCAAAAGCTACCTAGACATGTCTCCAAAACCACAGCAGAAACAATCTGAAACTGCTCCTAATAGCTTTTCAGCTGGAGCTGCGCTACTGGTCAAAAATACGGCAACTGTAACAAGGAATGTTTCTGTTGGTGAACCACCTCTGGTGGAGCAATCTGCGCATCAACAAGGAAGACGAGCCTTGAGTGGAGTCAACACAACTGAGACACTGCATACCCCGATATCTACCCAACACAGTAATGAGGTCTTTTCTGGTTCAAGAACCACCTATAAGGACACATGCCAGCAAAATAAGCCAGTAGACTTCTCTGCAAAAGACAGCATAAATACATCTAACACTTCAAGTAATCACACCGAACCAGAGAATGGACAGCCCATGAATTTCACTAATAACAAGGCAAAGAAGGAAATGTTTGAAAGAAGGCAAACTGGAAGGCAATTAGAAAAGAAAACGTTAATGGGTATAGTTGACCTAACTGTGGATCCTCAAAACAAAACCACAATTATCGGTCTGCAGGATGCAACAGATCTCTCCTCTCCCTGTGTGTCTTCTATGTCTCAGAATTGTCGTTACCATCCGCAACAATATATGTCTCCACCCACTCTAATGGAGGACAGAGAAATTGCAGCATTTTCTCAAATTCAGAAGACATTCCAAGATAGGTATTATTCTATTGATAAACAGGCCGCCACTCAACCTGAAATACATTACAGAATGCAATCAGGAACAGCACTGAACTCTGCCCCTATGAACACTTCAGTTTCTTCTTTGGTGTCTACTCAGACAAAGATGCAGCCTCCTCAGAATTTAGCTCCCCAGGCTGTGCAGCACAGTGCATCTGCTACATTCTCACTAAACAGTGCATATCAGCAGATCAGTAGTGCACATGCTGAATCCAAGAAGCCTGATCAGTTGCCTCTATTGCCGTTGCAAACACAACGTTCAGTTGCACAACAGCAATACCAGCAACCTGGTGTGGCAGTTGGTTGGAATTCATCCATTTCTCAGCCAAGGGCGCCAAAGCTGCACAGACAAGATACAAATGTTCAGCATGACATGACCATTAGGCCCAAAATTCTTATAAAGCAGCCAACTGTGGACAGCTATGGGAGCATTGAGGAAAGCCCATCAGATAGTGGAACAATGACAAGTAATGGGCAGACATTGCCTCCTGCTTCTGCCCAGCAACTGTATGATAGATCCCAAACTGTTTCTACCCCACAGCCTTTGAATGTTCAGTCACTGCATGCTGATGATAGACACAAAACGGATCTTTCTCAACCACCTTTTGGCGTACAGCTGGCACAGAACAGTGCAACTGTAGATTATTATGCAAAAGAACCTATTCAACTCTCAAAACAACCTGAGGCATGCCCTGTCACTGTCCAGCAATATCACACACCAACTGTACCCTCAAGTACTGTGGCTTCAATTCAGCATGTGTCAGAGATTAGTGCACTTAAATCACAACCCAACACAAAGCATGATCAAATGCCAATGAACCAGGGATTTGGAGCGGAAATGCAAGGACCAAAGATATCTTCAACACCACCAGACTCCAACTCTGTTAAGGGTTTGATTTCATTATTTAGTGGTTTAGGTTCACAACCTTCTGTCAGTGCAAATGCAGTTGTTGTTACAACCCACTTCACTCAGAGTGTGTCTATACCTGTGGACCACAGGACACAAGTTACTCCAACAGAGACTCCTGCTCTCAGCCATGTGCACTGCAACATTGAAGAAACAATTGTGCCAGCAACCCCTGTTGTTAAAACACCAGAGACAATTGATTTAAGCCCACAAATGTCTGTTGTGTCTCTGCCTTTGACACCAGCAGTTGTTAGTGACCAAGAAGATTCTGCTTTTAAATTTCCAGTTGAAGATTGTGATGTGTCAAACAGAAAAGGACTTCATAAATCTCTAACAACACAAACAAAATCTTTCACTGAATCTAGCCCACTGACAATTGGAGGTGAATTAGCTGCTTCCTCACCATCTGAATTACCCAAAGATAAATCTGAAGTCTTGCAGACAGAGCTGGCCTCAGAACCATCACTAATTACTAAATCACCTGTTGTCTGTTCCTCAAATGAGTCACCAATGCAGTCTTCATCTGTTTGTCACGACTATCTGCAACCACGGGCAACAATAAATGTAAGCCCACCAAGACAGACACCAGAGATAGAATTGCCCCTTCCCGAATCTTCACCAGCTGAGCTGCCAGATACCATGACACTAAGTAAAGGCAGTTCAGCAGAAGTTGCAGAAATACTGTCAGAGGTTAAAGCATGTGTGTCACAACAGCAAACTTCAGAGGAAACCAAACATACAATATCCACAGAAGCTGTTAGTGTCAACACTGGATTTGGTGAGGCCTCTACTGTAGCTAACATATCACAGGAGGAAATTAGTCACCCAAGGTCAATCTACATTGGCATTAATTGCTCAAAAGTACCTCCTGTTGGCACAGAAGTTGAATCAGGTGAGCCAAAACCTTACATTAGACTACCCCATATTTTTGTCTCAGCAGCAAGTTCACCAGAAGAAGAGACAATTGAACAGAAGTTCAATGACTGTAGCGAGCCTGAACTGCCAGAAGTCAGTGCTTCTGAAGATACCACTTCCACTGCAGTAACACAACTAGATTGTAAGGATTCTTTACCCTCTGGTGTTGTTGCACAGTCTGATACATCAGAAGATGCTAAGATTACAGAAATCAGTATCACAAAGGCACTCATTGAATCAGAGCAGGTCAAGACCTACTCACCGGAGATGTCACTGAATACAGCAGATCCTATATATGCAGATGAACATGTCTCACAGCACACTCTGACCAAGATAAGCTCATCCATAGAAGCTGTCCTCTCAGAAGCCAAAGCAGAGATCACTGAGGCTTGTGAACCACCAATTGAGCTGTCCAAGGACAGAAATTCAACAGCTCCAGACATAACAACACTGGAAGTAGATAAACCTCCCAGTGACCTGGCTTGCCAGGTTGAAAACACAGCTTTAGTGCCAGTACCACCAGAATGTGCTGAAGCTCTTGAAGAGTTAGCCCACAAGGATAAAAGTACAGCTTTAGATGTTGTGTTGCCTGAGGAAGTTCAGACTATTGATAAGTTGCCACTGAAAGAATTAAATTCATCTGAGGCTGAGGGTACCTCACCTGAAGGAGCCCAGCAACTTCATAATAAAACTGAAAGGGATGTCACCTTGTCTGCACCAGAACCCAGTCCTCTAAAACTTCCAAAAGAAGCAATCACAACCTCCAAGGAGGATAGTTTAGTTGTCAAGGCTAGTCAGCCTGAGGCTGAACAGCCTGGTGAGCAACCAGGAAAAAGCTTATTTTCTACATTTAGTGGCTCCACTACAACCCCACAGCAGACGTCCTCCCCAACTGGATTATCAATACTTGGTGGAATTCTTCCTGGCTCATCTACCAAAGACACCCCTGGTACAGGGTTACTCTCAATGTTTGGGGGGTCTACTGCCCCATTGTCACCTGGATCCAAAGACCCACCACCACCACTGTCAACTCCACAAGAGGCCCAGGGAAAAGGATTATTCTCTATGTTTGGTAGACCTGGTACTCAGCCGTCATCTGGTCCAAGAGGTCCAAGTGGTGTGAGTGTGCGACCTAGAGGTCCTCCGCCCAAAGAACCTCAAGGCAAAGGCCTGTTTTCCATGTTTGGTGCATCTGCACCTCAGCAACCACCCACTCCCAGAGGTCCTCCTGGAGGTAGTGCCACACCAAGTGGACCTTCCACTGGATCTTCTATATTTGGAGGAATCCTTCCAGGTTCTACTGCACAAAAAGAAACCCCTGGTGGAGGTTTGTTTTCCAAGTTTGGAGGTCTTAGTGCCCAGCCCCAAACTGGACCTAGAATGCCCCCACCAGGACCAACAGTTACACCATCACCCAGAGGTTCAGAGCCCCCCGGAAAAGGACTGTTTTCCATGTTTGGTGGACAAAACCAGCAAGCATCAGAAACACATCCTACAGCATCTAAACCACTTGAATCAGAGGGTGTTTTCAAAGTTTCCTCTGTGTTTTCACTTGGGAGTTCTGATGGTAACAAATCTAAAACTGGGTTAAGCCTATTTGGAATGTCTTTTATTGAGGAAACCAAGACAGAGCCAGACATAATCGTTCCTGTGAAGGAGGAGGTTGCCTCTGAACAAGTGAAACCCCCAGACACAAAAGATTTTTCAAAAGAAAGAAAGGATGACTTTGTTGAGGCCATGGAGGATTTACCCTCTGTCTCTACATCATCAATCAAGTTGGAACTCCAGGAAGAGCAGACATGCCAAGATGGTCAAGATTCAAACTTGAACATCAATAAAAATGAACATTCTGTTCCCCTAACAGATTCACATCTGGAGGTGGACGAAAAAGTAAAAATGGAACAGCACCTATCTTATGATGAAAATACCTCAGTTGTGGTTGAAACTTCTATTGCCGACAAAACAAATTTGACCAGTAATCTAGTAGAGAAAGATACTGTACTGGACCAAGAACCTGTAAAAATAGTAAGTGAGGAACCATCGGCCATCCAAAAAGAATATAAAGAAATGAAAGCTGATGCTGAGAAAGAAGTTGCTAAAACAGAAACAGATGCTTTTGAAATTAAAAGCACAGATGATGAAACTTACATAGCTCCCAGCGATAGCCCTTTGGAAAAAACTAAGGACATGCAGGTGTCAGAAATTGTTACAGATTATATTGACAAAAACAACAGATCAGATATTATTGGAGTGGAACATGTGAAAGCTGTTGAAGAAGAGATAACAATTCCAGAGGTACGAAAACAAACTGAGGAGCCATTAAAAGTTGCTGATGAAGTTGTGAAAAAATCAACTGATGAACCCTTGAAAGCTGATGGTGAAGAACAAGGCGCAGGTGTATATGTGGACAAAGCAACTGAGGAGCCTTTGAAAGTTGATGTTAAAGAACAAACAGCGGTTGCAGATATGGAAAAATCAATTGGGGAGCCTTCAGAAGTTGCTGGTGAAGAAAAAACAGCACTCACAGAAGTGGAAAAATTAACTAAGGAACCTTTGAAAGTTGTTGGTGATGAACAAGCAGCAGAGAAACTTCATGGACAATCTGTGGTGGGTGCAATTACAGCAGAGGCTCCAGTGTCAGAATCAGAAGAACTGAAAGCCACATCTGATGAGGCTGCAAAGGAACCAGTTGAGGCTAAATTAGAGCTTGGAGAAGCTAGTAAAGAACCTGCACATGGATTAGAGAAACCTATAGACAGTAATAATTCTGTTACTGTGGTCTCCTCATCAGATGAAAAAACTGTTGGTCCCAACTCACCAGAAATCACGACATCTCCAGCTGTGGGGCCTCTGGAAGGTCAGTCATTGGGACCTGCTAGTCCTCCAGCGCAGCAACAGCCCATGCCAGGAATGGCCAGGCCACCTGGTCCCCCAGGACAAAGAATGGGAGCGCCAAGGATGGGAGGGCCACGAATGGCAGGACCAAGAATGGCTGGACCAAGAATGGCAGGGCCAAGAATGGCTGGACCAAGACAGCCAGGGCCGCAGAAGTCCCCTGAACCTGCTGCATTTTCTGGCTTTATGTCTATGTTTTCCACCCCAACTGCCCCAAGTAAATCAACAACTGTTGGTGGATTTTTTTCAAGTTCACCTGGTTCACTTTTTGGATCATCACCTGCTCCTCGTCAGCCACCACCACCACAACAACAACAGAAAAGCTCGTTTTTTGGACTTCCAAGTAGCATTGCTACAGAATCCCTTACCAGTGACCTCTTTGGCATATTCAAAGGTCCTGAAACAACAAAATCTGAGGAACATCAACAGTCTGGCTCAGATTCAGGGCAAGGAGATCCTTCTGCAAAAGTAATTGTCTCTGAGAGCACTGAAAAAACAGGTTCAGAGGACACACCTTTACCTGGAGATGGACTTGTTAAAGGCGGTGAGGAGTCTGAGGTTCTTGAAAAAGGATTATTGGAGGAGCCAGAACAAATAAATAAAACAGAGGCAGAAGAAAGTTCTCTGATCGAATCCACAATGAAACCTGCTTTACCTGAGGCAGAAGCTGAAGCAGATGATGTGCATGCTGAAAAATTAGAGGGGCCAAGTTCTGCAGTGTCTGACAAAGCTCCACCACCCCTAGCTCCTGAAAGCAAGGGCATATTTGAAATACCAGGTCTGACTGCCCCTAAATTTGGCTTTTTGTCTGTAGCTGCTGAAGGCACATCATCCATTGGATCCCTTTTCTCCCCCTCTCCATCTCCAACCACTGGTGTGAAGACACCACAACCACAACAGACAGATGGTGGTCTCTTTTCTGGTTTTAAAAACCTTTCAGCCGGTATTTTCCAGGATGAAAAGCCATCTGGAATTCAAGAACCATCATCTGCTTCATCTGTGTTTGGCATGAAACTTGGCTCAGTGTTTGGGAGCCCTGACCCTCCCAAAGCTGAATCCACCCCTCCTGTGGTCACAGCCCAATCTCAGGCCGAAAGTCCAAAACCCACAGATGAATTTTGTGAGCCAGAGTCTGAGAAACTTTCTCCAGGTTCTGGAGAGACTGAAAGTGCAGATGCCAGTGATACAGAAGGACCAACAGAAACTTCAAAAACAGGAAGCTGTGACACTTTAGCACAGACACCACAGTCTGGCCTTCCCTCTCACTCAGCTTCCCTAGCAGAAGATGTGGATAAACCCCAGTTAAAGATCACTCTATGTGAGGTAGATAGGAGTGCAGTTGACACACCTGACACCATGCATGCTGATTTGGACACAGAACAACCAAAGGACTTGTTGACAAAGGAAGCTGCAAAAAGGCTAGTACAGTTTGTATGATAAATGATTTTGTTCATTTATCATGCTAATGTAGATAAATGTATACCCCTATCTGATAATATCTGATCTACTTCCTTCCTATTTTTACCAAATTTCATATCAGTATCTCTGCATTAACATTTTTCCCTTTCCCATCCTGTATTCTAGACTTATTTTTAGATTTAGACATTTTTTAGATATAGTTTAACCAAATACATTTCTTGTACAGAATATACTACATATCCATTTTACATCCGTAAATACAAACCATATAGTAAAAATTTGACATTGTAAGTTTCCTCATCAAAGCCATAGGAAAGGAAATGATTGCATGTGCTTGAAATGTGCTCACCATTATGTGTAAATTTGCTGGAACTATTGTACTTATGGTAACTCAGTAATACCTTCCCAGACATTAATGGGAGCGCAATGAATGAAGAAACTGATGGTCTTTATTTATTAGCTTTTTACTTGTGAGGTGTGCATAATGCCCCTCCTTTCTGTATCCCCTTCAATTCTCTGAATTATTCTCCAAGCCTCAGCCAATTTGTTTATATGAATCAAACTCTGATAGATTTATGATGGTGTGGCAGTGCACACCATGGAGGCAGGCTGGGGACTGGAATAAAAAAGTGAAAGGTAATTTGGCATACATCCAAGACAAAGTAAATCATGCCAGTTAAAGCACAGGGCCACTTTCCTTGTTAGCAGTCTAGTCATCCAACCGCCATACTGTACTCTTCTGTTCAGTCAGCCACTTATGTTTTTTTATCAGGCAGGTTAAGTGCATCCCCATTGCTCTAACAGAGTTTTTAACCTTGTAGTTTCAAACTTATTAAAAGGTTAAATAATTATGAAAAATGTGCATTTATCATTGTATGATACATACATTAGTAGATCCTGTAAATGTTCTGTAGTAGAAGTAGGTGAATTATAAAGGTTGTTTCTCTATTCTGCACTCACACACAGGCTTTTAAACAGAACCATCAAGGCTATGAAAAACTGTTTCAGCGGGTCTCATTATCAACATGCCATTATCACCTTATACTTGCCATTTGGCCATCCATCTTTTAAAAGGTTGAGGACCTCCAAGTGCTGTTGGCAGCCCTTTCTTGACATGGACTGCAGTCAGCCTCATTCATTCAGCTTATCCTATTAAACCCTGTTAGTTTCCCTTGGTTTGTGCTACCCTTTTCCCTGGATCCGATGATGATGAGTTCCTTTTGCCCTGACTTTTACCCCTAGTTCTTGTTTTAGAATAATTGAATTGTCCATTCCAAAATCAATGTCCTCTATTCAAAGCTGAAACTCCTGTTATTAATTATTAGTTATTATTAAGAATTTTCTGATTAGCTATGTTTTGGAAAGACACATGAACTTCAAGTTGGAAGTTCCTAAATGCTAAATTTTAGAATAATATATTTTGATTCTTGAGTATTCCTTTAACTAAATGTTGCTTTTCCAAGTCACCATCATATTCTAAATAAGAGTCTCATTCTCCTACAGTCCACCAGACAGCAGTCGCTTCGATTCATCAGGTAACCTCAGTCCAGCCAGCTCCCAGCTCAGCTCTGAGCCCGAGGAGCACCGAGATCCCACTGGCCCACGTCCCCCTCTCAACAGCCAGCCATCTACCTGGGACGAAGAAGAAGAGGAGGAGGAAGAGGTTGAGAAAGAGCTGCATCCACTACCAGAGCCTGGCTCCAACAAGGATTTGAAGGACTCTTCGGTCATCCTGCCCAAACCAATGTTGGACAGCCATAATAACAAGACTCAGACTAAAATGTGGTATGTAAAGAACATAGACATCTAGCTTTGCATTATTAATTAAAAAAATGTAATTGTAAGAATCGTGCTGTGTCAGCTTGGTCTTGTAGTCCAATGATCACAATCTTAAGAGTTGGTGTTGGGAGAGCTGGTAGGAAGATAGAGAGGGATAACATACTTGCACTAGTAGGAGTGCACTAGCAACTCCTACTGGATGCAGTTCACCTTGTGGTTGTGCTCTTTGGTGCTGGGTGAAAAGAGGCAACTGAAGTCTCCATGTGTATAACATGAGAGAAAGGGAGTAATTAGGTAGCACTGACAAGCACCAGAGTTCAGGTGAACTGCCAATTCCTGATTCGGAAGAAAAACAGCTGAGCAGACTGATCCTCATGTGATGTCTTTAAAGCAACATTATGCAACAATTGGTGTTTTTGGAGATTTTGTGGCACTACAGTTTTGGATTGCAAATCACTGTAGCAAATGTAAATATATAAATGAGATTTACAAACATTGCAAGCAAGCTAATATTACTTATTATCCAATAGCAATGGAAATCGCACCAGCTCACCCATGTTACATATATACTTTTCCGCTATACCAGAATAATATGGGTTCTTTCTCCAGCGCTACAGCAATGTGCTTTAGTGTGGAGGTCTGGCTAAGCTAGACTGTGATTTGACTAACTCTTTCAGTCTTTTAAGACTGACTTGAAAAATGTGAACCTTTTTTGACTGCAAGATTCAGGGGGTTGATTTAATTTTTATATTGATTAATGTCTGCCATCCTTTTGAAACCTGTCCCTTTGAACCTGTCGATCTTTCTGCTTTATTTTTCTCAGTTTCTTTGAAGATGGCCCTCCACCCTGTTCGCCATCCAAAGTTCGCTGGCTGAAAGCATACAACAAAGTCAGAGTACAGCTCCTTGAGGTAGAAAGTCTCACTCTCTCTTCCCACCTCAACTACTCTTTGTCTGTTTCTCTTTCTTACAATGTCACACACACGTTACTCATTACTCATATACCTATAGTATATAACTTGTACTGTATCCATCATGGAAGTCAAGTCCTTGACCACAAAAGGAAATCACATCATATCAGTAAAATTCCATACACAGATTCAGATGTTTCTCTCTCTCTCTCTCATGCAATGATACTTTCTCTACCTCTTTTCCCCTGTGAGTTGGTTGAGTTTTCAGTTATGCCACAGCAATTTGCACCAATTTTGTGCTCCTTAAATGTTTCCACTTTGATCTGGAAAACCCCTTTTGAGCATGGGTTTCTTCCGTTCTGACTTTCACTCTGCTGTTGCAGAAAGTTTTTAGTTCCGAAATATGGCGCTGTGAGTTAAAACGATTCCTCAGATTATAGTGCCAGCCACCTCAGGGTGGTTTACAGTTTACTGTGGTTTTGGGGTCTATGTAAGTATTAAATAGGTAAATTCCATCCCAAGGACCTGAAGGGATATCAGGAGATAAAACCTTGCATACGCAGCTAGCCACACACTGAGGACATTGCATTAACTTAAATTCGTTCATTGGAGGCTTATTTTAACCCAACCATTAACACTATGTGCGTAACTACCACCCTGACTTTAATTTTAAGCTTTGTAATCCTAACTTTAACCCTAAAATCTAAATTATTTGTTGTGACCAGAGTTTTGTCTTCAGCTGGGAATTGAGTCATCACAATGTGATAAGTACACACACACATGCTCACACACACCACTATTAGCCAGACGTTGATCGCATACTGTTCGAACGCAGAGATTTCTATCTATTTGTCTGTAATTGCCTCGGAGTCCAGACCTGTGCGTCTTTGTTTTCCTTGGACCCCCAGACCACACTTGAAAATCCACTCTCATGTCCATTTTTATTTGAAATTCGAATCTGTTGAAACAGGCTTTTAAAGATCTCTGTTGTTTTTCATGGAGGAGAAGGAAACAAACGATACACTGAGAGAAATTAAATCACAGGATAGGCTGGAAGTAGTGAGATTGCTGACTTGGACACATGGACTGGCAAATGCCACAAGTTTAATTCAGTCAGGCTACCAATTGATAGGGGGACAAGTGGGTTCAAGGCCCTGTGTTGACAAGCATCAGCTTGCTGACGTGTCCTTGAGCAAGACACAGAATCCCCATTGTTCAATAGCTGACCCTGTAATCTGACCTACCTGGCACATGCTTGAGAGAAACGTGAATTTCCCTACAGGGACCAATACAGTGTGAAGTTATTTATGACTCAGCTCTCAAACACGACTTTCAGATTGCTTAAACAATAAACTTGGTGGTCTGTCTTTCATGAATCCCCTCTCTCTTTTTGAGCAATCCTTCACAAGAGACGAATATCAGGGAACCTCAGACAAATGGCTGATCTGTTATGAGACAGAACGACAGAAATGACAGTGTGAAGAATAAAGAAGAGATTGTTTGGGGGCTCTTGGGATACCCTTACTATTGTAGTGCTGGCAGAAGTACATTTGAGAGAGTGCTTGAAATTTAACTGTTATACCTTCAGAGGCATATTTGCTGAGAATGACTTTTTTAGGAGCTAAAAAGTCAAATAGCTGGCGCATGTGGCAGAAAAGCTGCAAACAACCATTTGTGTTTGGTTTAATGTAAGATGTTTTGTTTAGGTCAGTCCCATGTTGGACTGTAAAATATACAAGAAGGAAATTGTAAGTTGTACAAATAGCAGCTAAAATTGATTTCTTATTTCCAACTGATCATAGCAGCTTGATTGGCTACGAGCCGGTGGAAGAGACTGAAACTTGGTTTTATTATGAACAATAGATAAAAACAGAAGACAAAAGAGTAGGGCCTGGTTTCACAAGAACATCTTAGCTAAGATGATCTTAGGCCACAGACTTACAATGGGAAGACATCAACCATGTAACCAGTATATGTAATGTCTTACATCTCTGCTTCCAAGGTCCAAAGTTTTCTGGTCTACTCCCGTTTGTTATGATCGAAGCAGCTGATCATTTATTTATCAAGTATGCCAAATAAATTATTTTTTATATGTGTCAAAGGAGTTTTAAAGGTTTGCCACTAAAAATCTCCCACACCGATTATTCATAATTTCAGGGGGCCTTTTAATGAGGCACTCCAGCATATTTACACAAAACAAATCTATTCATCGTGAAGAGCACTATTCAGCCTGTGAAATTCGTTGTATAATGTCTTCTGTGAGGGAGTTTGCTGAAATCTAGGACGATAATTCTGACTATGTCATCAAGGTTATCTAGGTTTTAGCTTGAGGATTCAGGTTTTTATCTGAAAGCCTGTGTTACAAAGTGAGCTTGTGTAGTTCCTAAAGATATCAGTATTTACCAGGCATCGGGGGTCTAAAGGAAAGACACTATTGAGTTGTATTATGGACGTATAGGATCAAGTATTTTTTAGCTTGTCTCTGCTGCATCGATTTTGACTTCTTTCTTAAATCTGTCTTTTGTCTCACCATCTCCAAATTTGGAATCACTGAAGTGCCCCTATTAAGTCTATCTCTTATGGTCTGTTGAGCAACCTAAAATTTTATTTTTCATATACTAGATGTCCTCCATTCTTGAGGGAAAAGTGTTCAATTGAAGTTCCACAACATTATTTCTCTTCAATTAATATTCCAAGTTCAGCAGCAGACAACACTTTCTGTTACACTCCATTGCTTCATAGACATACCAAAGACATCTCTGAAATAGTTCAGCATCAGATCCGATTAAGCAGCAATTCATTCAAATCACCTCTAAGCTCTTAGCAGCTGTATTCACACATACTGTAGAATGGGTCAGGGAATGTGAAAGTGGTCTTAACATTAGGATTCGGTTGACTTTAAAAGAAAACACAGGCAGTGTAAATTTCCTTATATTATTTGGACATGAGCAGTTTTTCTGAAATTTGAATTACTGCCGCTTCATAGGGCTGGTTTATACTAACAGAACGCAGAGACTTAAAAGAAGACCACCACCTCCGTACAGTTGAGGATGCCTCCTCCGCCGCTGCTGCCGGCCACTTCAGCACAGATCTGAGAGAATAATTAGTTCATCTAGTCCTGAGCTGCTTATCAACGATAGATCACTTCTTTAAATGCCACCTTTGATCTTGCTCAAGACCCTGAGACGAAGGCACAGCAGATCATTCCCCTTTCACAACCAATTACACAAGTGTTCTGCTGTTTGATGCTCATTAGGTTGTGCTCTCAGGAGTGCTGTTTGGAGGCTTTGTGTGTTTGTGTCTGTGTTTATGTGTGTGAATGTGTGTCTGTGCACATGTGTTGTTAGCACACACTAGCTTTTTTCAGTTTGGTGATCAAGTGTAGCTAATCAAAGTGATGTTTTAGGTCAGGGTCCTGTTTGATGTGGGAGAGCAGTAATGATCAGTTATCAGACAGAAGATGTGACTGGAACAACAGCACATTTAACTGTAGCAACAACAACAGTTAAAGAACTGTATTTCATTGTGAAGCCCATTCTAAATATATTTTGAAAAAGGTCATTGTAACACTGTTGAGACAATAATGATATGTAATTTAGACAGTCCCAAAATGGCAGAATGAAACAGATTTTGCTTGTTGTAAGATTAATTAATTGATGTCCTCTTTTTGAGCAGCAAACAGAAAAAGGATATTCCTATCATTATTTTTTATTTGTTAAGTTGTGATATTTTGAATATCCATAAAATTTTTTCATGTCAGTAGAGAGTGACCATCTTCCTGGACCTAAGATGTGATTTATCCATTTTCACACAATTAAGGCCTTGAATTTTTTCTCTCTCCTTTCTTTTTTCAGCCTGCGGTATGTTCATGTGAAACCATCAGCCCACTATCACTCTGACCTTAGAAATCCAAGTTTTAATGTTCATGAAAGTTCGATGAAAGTGACTTTAAACAAGCGATGTTCGTAAGTGACAGTTAGTTATGACTATTACTTATTTAAAGTCACTTTGGACAGCTGACTATTCCAGACTTACAGCAGCATTTTCAATATACAATGTGTCTCTTAATAAACCAGTTTGCAGCCCTTGCTACCCTTAACGCCATCCATCCATCCTTCTATCTGTCTCGTTGTCACTTGTTCCTGATCTTTATTGAGATACACTAGGCATGAGTACATACCATACTACCATACTATACTTTAATACATGAAATGTATAAAAACTTCACTTTTTCCCCAAAGAGTTCTTCTGACATGTAGACTTAAAATCCATTTGCATGCAGTTCTACAATTAATTACGCATCTATTTCTTAGCTGGGGCTAAACTCCACTCTTGTATGAAAAATTCAGCATAAGGAATGATGAGCGTGCCTTTCCCCCATGTATAGGAATCAGTCGTTATAGTATTGTGTAAGGTTGCTACCACTTTTCTATAATAATATACAAAAAAATTAATACAAGTGCTTTTGTTATTGAAGTCTGGAAGGTAGAGGATAGATCCTGGTTTGCCGCTGGTCAGCAGTTATCCCCATAAGGACAAAAATAGTCTTTTTGTCTCTGTACCATGGCAACTATGTCACATTTCTATGGAAACACAACCTTATATTTGTTTATAATTTAGGTGGTGTTGCTGCAGCTGGTGGTAGGTGTGTGTGTGCTTGCACTGAAATAGTGCATATTGTCATAAAGCATGCTCAAGCTTGTTAGCTGCTTACTGACTTGACAAGAGTACATACTATCTCGCAACATTGTGGTTAAATGTGATAGCTGTCATTGATATTGTATTTCACAAAGTGCTAAAAACAACATGATGAAATTGCAGGATTTGCGCGCTGTTTTTTCAGAAACAAAGATGTTGTAACTCTGTATGTTAGACGATTTTTCAGTTTTGTCAAATATTCGGTCATAAATTCTATTTTCTTACAGAGCACACAGCACCAGTGGCTCTAATGTAATTGGTGAAGACTGGATAAAAGAAATTACATGTCATTTTATCTGATCAGATTTTTTGTTTCGTCTGTCGAGTAAAGATTGACTCCTGGATGAATGAATGATCCTCTCACTGCTCTTAGCAACCACTATTGATGGTACAGATGCTGTTCTACCTGCTAGTCGTTTCTGTTTCAGCTCTGTCCTCAATAAGTGGATAAAGAATCCAGCCAGCTTGTAATTAGGCTCTTCTTTTTAACATGTCCCAATGTTCAAATCTACTTCTCTGAGGCTGAGGCACACTGAGACACAAAAACAACTGAAATAAAACTAAGAACAAAGGGAGTGATGCTACAAAAAATTAAAAGAATATTCAGTCGAAAATGCTGTAATTTCAGCTGACAGTTGCTAAAAAAAAAACCCAAAGCCAATTCCAGACTTCTCGTTTTAATTTAATGAAGTTGCAAAGTAACACTTGAATACAACAGATTGTTGTTTTTACTCAATCCCTGGCAAACGAAAGATTGGTGTTATTAGCCCTGAACAACAACATGAGATGGAGCATTGGTTTTGGCTACATAAAGTACTCACTCCTTTCTACATTTGTACTGAACTTCAGCACTTGACATACGTCGTGGGATGCGTCCACTATGAACATAGTTACTAGAGAGACTAGATCTTCATTATCAGAACCTTTGACAGACATGATGTGGACCTAATAATATCCTGATTGATAATGTCCCCTGTGACCTGTGTGATGCTTGTGAGAATCTAGCTGTGTTGAGAAGACTAGAAGACAGTGAAATTCTCACCACCACTTCTTACTAGAGAAACAATCATATCACTCCATGAAGCAATACTAAATGCTTGGATTCGATGTTTGTTTAAATCTGACGTGTAGGAAATGATTGTGACATGGTCTGTAGCTTCTTTTGGCAAGATAATCTCAGCAGTATGATGTAGGGCATCATTTTAAAATCTGTCATAATCTCAGCCATTCTTGGTGCTTTGGAGCTTTTATCAACTGCAGTAAAATCAGGTTTAAATTCAAACATTATTTATGAGATGGGCCTAGAATGATGTTATTTCAAAGCATTGCATTTTAAACTTTTGGTTTGCTCTGGCTCAAATCAATGGGATGAGTTGAAAAACTTCATTTGTTTTCTTCATGGTTGGACACAGACACAATTCAAGCAAATCAAAAAACATCACTGAAAGCCATGTGAGAATGTTGTTGTAGATGTGTTTCTGATGCAGGAGCAAGAAACAAGGTCCTGAAGAAGGTCCTATCTGTTGAAATATCAAGAAGGAAACACATGTTGCTAGTTCAGATCAGATTCCACTTTTATCTAGCTGCTAGCAGTTGTTGCTTTTGCCATTTAGCTCAAACTTGCAGAGTATGCCTTGTTGGGTCAGAGGTTGAATCACGCTCCCTCCAGAATTTCTTTGTAACCAGACCAAAACCACTTCCTCTACAAGATCTTGGTGCAGATGTTTCGGCATGATTAGTATGATTTGTTTGTGTGTACCAAGGGGAAAACAACCCAGAGTCCAGTTAAACTGGACCAAGCAATGCAGCTTTAAAAAACACCCTTATGTAAAGATGGGATGTGTTTATCTTTTAACTTTTTAAACTTTTAACTAAGTTATAGTTTCTCAAAATGTGAGCCTCAGTTTTCTCTGATAATATAAGTTCAAGATTCTGATGTAGGTTGGCAGTAAGCCATAAAATGAAAATATAAGTTCCGAATACATAGGCAGAAACACCATTAAAATACAACTCCAGACAACTGAACAACCAGAGAAGTGGATATATAATGAGAACCTGTCTTTTCGATTCACCCCACAGTTTCATTTCCCTACAAAAATAAGCACATTTGTCTGAAAAAAGGTTCTAGTTTTGGACATGGGCGACAGAACTGGAGCGATTTAAGCATGAGCTGAGATAGAGGGGGCAACTAAGGGATATTATACATGACCCGACGGGGCAGTGTCTCATCTTCTCCTCAGGGCAACAAAAAAAACCCTCTCTGAAGACAGTCATTAACATGAACATTACCACTGCAGAGGGAGCAGGGGGGAAAAAGGAGGGGTGGAAGACAGAGATGAAGGGAGGCATCAAAATCCAAGACATACTATTATCACGTCTTGATGTGTGGGTTTGCTGCTTTTGAATCAATAAATGGTAACACAATGCACATTGTCTCCATGCCTTTAAAAAGTTGTATGTGTAAGAGTGAAAAGCAGGAGTCTTCTTTGTCATCTTTTCATCTAGTCTACTACAGCTGCGTATTTTAATTTCATGGTTTAATAATTCTTTAAAGTTATTCTCCCCCTGAAAAGTATGTCTTTTGATCAAACCGTAGAAAGTTTGTAGTTGTTTCATAAGTACCAGTGGCATGAATTCATGTCATTTACAATGGATTGGATTTTTATTAAAAGATGTCCAAAGACTCTTCTGCTGTCTGTTTCAAACACTCCAAATGTAGCTAAAATACGGCTGAAGACCAGCTTAGGGAGGAGCTTTGAGGAGGGCTATACAGTGTACTTCAGTCTATAGAGGGGCTCAACTACAAAACAAACATTTCAACAAAGATCCAACAAAACATTGAACAGCTACATCAGTTAAAACAGTGTGTGCAGAAAGATGGGGCAGACTGAGACTGAAAAAAATCATTCCCTCCAGTGTGTTGATTCCTGTCTTTGATTGCAGTGTTGTCTTTCCACCTCGCTAAGAGCACTTCAAAGCATTTATCTGTCCATTAGATCCTCTTGGTAGAAACCTTGAGAGAATCTTTGCCTGACCCTTAACTCTTGGTGTGCAATAGCGAGAGGCTGCAGCCTATGTATGTGCGTGCTTTTGTGTGTGATCGCACATCAGCAAGAGAAGAGAAAGGAGTTGTTTCAATTTTAAGAAAGGAAATTCTGATTAGTAAAGTGCTGTGTTCAAGGAAAGAAAAATTTCTTTCTTTTATTTATTTCTTTTATTCAGTGAGCACTTTAAAAGGATGCCTTGTGGATTCCAAGAAAAAAGAAACTTTTTTGTTTTTGGAAAATACCACCATGAACTGTATATGGAGCCCTTTAAGAAAAAGATAGTAAGGTTGAAGGGATGAAAGGTTCCTGAAAGCTCATTTACTCCATGGCCAGTCACTATGATCCCCTGGCTGCTGGATGAGCCTTTGTTGCTGATTTGCCCACTGAGTTTCTGTGCCCTGCGTTCAAATGATTTTAAATCTGACCAAAGTGTTATACCCAGCAATATGTTCCAGCAAAAACAGAAGTATTCATGTGTGACTTTCCACAACTACAATTAAGGATAATCTCCAGAGTCCACAATTTCTTCTGTTTATTGTGTTGTAGTGGGGGAAAAATATATTTCACATTAATCTCAGGAATCTTATCTTTCTAGACTCTAAATTAATTCACAAACTGCAAAAATCAATTCTTGTACGTCAGTAATCAGTTTTTCCATGCAACATATTTGGTGTTGACCAGAATGCAACACTCTGTGCCACCAGTACTGTTGCTACTCAGGTGGGAAAATGAATTCAACCTTGCCCAATCTTCAATGAAGGCAAACCTCTGGAGACTTTTCAGATTTTAGAATCTCCCAGGGAGGGATCGAAGCACTATACACAATATGTAGCTTTCAGGGGTTATGTTAACCTACTGACCACAGTGGACTGCATGCTTGAATAAAACAACCTGCTAGTTTAGCTAACTGGTCGCTCTCTGACTGAAATATTGTTCAATCAGGAGAGACTTCAGAGACTGAGAGTGAAAATTATGTAGCTGCAATGTGCTGATGATATGCCCAGTATTCTGTCTTGCAATAGGGTTGCTGTAACCATACCATGACCGTGGCGATGGTAGTCATATGTAACAGCTTCAGAAGGTGCTGATATGTGAAGCTGTAAGGCTGAAAGTGGCATCAGATCAGAAAACGCTTGGTATGTGTCATTTTGGAAGGCAATGACAAACAACGCACTTTGTTGTTTATGTTCAAGGACTTGTTGAGTATACTATATGCAACTCATCCCTTGTCCTTGGAAATGCTTCACAGTGTCTGACACACACACACACACACACACACACACTCACAAATACACACATGCAATCAAAGAAAGTCTGCAAGAGATGAGATCTCTGCTTGGACCTGGCACACATCAAAACAAGCATCTGCACAGAGCGGGAGGGGCAGTCAGAGAGGACTGTGGGAAGGGAAGATGAGAAGACGAGTAGGAAGGAGAGCAGAGGGGAGATCATGAACAGCAGGAGGAGTTGATGTGGCTTAAATGAGTCCAAAACTCCTCACACACATTCTGGCATATTATACATGCTATACATATTCTGTATCCGAAAGATGACCTGTAATGAAGTAATACAAAACTCCAGGTAAAGTCGGATTTTAATCACAAACACTGGAGTTTAACCATTCCTGTATTTTAACTTGTGTAGAAAAAATGACTTCTATTCAGCAGCCTATTTGTGCTTTTCCCCCAGTTTTGAAGAGCAGTTTGCACATTTGATTTTTCAAGGCTGATTTTTATTTCTTTTTTTAGACTATATGTCTTTTTACTGTCTGCAAGCAAAGAACAGAATAAATTAGAATTAATAGGCTCTTGTAATAGTAGATCCAGTAGATCTAATAACCTGTATGTAGTTATAGAAGGGCTTGAAAGAATGTTTAGACCATAATGTACTGGAGATACATTTACACAAAATATAACTGAATTTGAATAATGACCTCATTATTTCTGTGATCCTGGCTCGATGTTTATATACCTTTTTGTTTCTTCTACCTCTGCATTTTTTCGAGTTCTTATAGTCTTTACGACTTGCCTGAGCAAATAAACCGAACCTGAAACTCACCGATCAACATGAAAGGCCTTGTATGGCGACAGCCTTCTATACACACAGCCACACACCTCTTTGTCTCCTTCTCCGCGCTTTCACAATTATACCACCTCTGTTCGCCTGTACAGTAGACGTGTTCAAAGAAATAAAGAGCTCCGGGTTTCGGTCAGCTTTACATTAGAGACTTTGTTTATGCGTCACATGCAGTAGAGATAGAAGAACAAAGAGAGATGTGAGATCGAGTGAGATCAAGGGAAACACAGAGAAAGCAGCACAAATAAATATAAAAAAATAGGAGGGTTGATGGAATGGGGTGGAGCAGAGTGATAACTCATTATCAACGGAGGGGACATACAGAGATAATTGGATACGGAGGGAGCGGCACGCCTCCAAGCTGCCTGTCTGGGGGTTCAGATGAAGTTGCATAAGAGCGACAAGTAGTAAGAAATAATGGAAGCTTCCGTAAAGAATAAGGAAAGGAGAGAAAACAGAGATGGATCAAAATTACTGATATACTGTGTTTTCCAAATGTCAAATATATAATTATTAAGGACATTTTAATTTTACAATGGAATCTGTTCCAGTTCAGAGAGGAACTAAAGGTTGCTGAGGAGAGAAATAACCTGCGACTTTGAGTCAACGGGGTTTGTGCCATATTATACAGATGGTTTATTTAGCAGGTCATGAATATTCTGATTGTGATTGCAGTGATTCATAAACACAAGTCTTGCAGCCTCACTGCATCTGATCTACTGAGGCTGCCATTGATGGAGAACGTTTTATCTCAGTCACTCAGATGTGAAGTATTCAATTTCAAAACATCAACAGTAAGGTGGGAGGAGGTTTTTTTTGATTCGGGGGCACTGTTAAGAAAATTAGTGAGAAAACTTTTAAACTGGATGTAATCAGACAGCTTTCTTATGTATTTCTAAAATTCTTTGAGATTGAGATTGAGAACAGTTTCCTGTTATCTTTTTTCCCCCTTTTCCAATTACTCTTTCGTAAACATGATCATTCTTAGAAATACTGTGGTCTCTCTAATCCATGTAGTAATTTTTCGCCTGTGTGCTGCTTGTCATGTTGGTAATTAACTGTCTTCCATTGTATTCTTGGAAGAGATTTAACCCCTTAACGTGAAGCTTTCCCTTGTCATTGCCCTGTAGATAGCCGCAAACTTGTTAAAACAATCTCATTCCACGCTGTCTGACATTATCATATAGTTAGTCTAAACGCTTCTTCTTTGTGGTCCCTCGGTGGTGGAATGAGTTAACAGACTTGATTCAGTCAGCAGAATCCCTTTCTGCCTTCACCTCTTCTGAGAGTCCTCATTCACATAATACCACATTTTATCTCAAAACCATTTGTCAGTTGCTTTGCACTTACGTGTTACTCTGTGCACCTGCAGCCTTGTGGCACTTGTGTCAGGTTGAGTGTTGGAGCAGTAATTCTCAAAGGCTTCTCCTTGATCTGCTGTGGCTTGAATTGTACCTCATCAGATATACTGTATATTCATATAATTATTTATCCACTATGATATTTACACTAAGTGAAATACTCAAGCCAAAGACTCCATGTTTATTGTGGCTGCACTATTTCATCAAATGGAAAAGCTGCTTATGCCTATTAAAATATTTTGGAATCTCATGTTTAATCCTAAAAACACCTGCATTTACTACCTTTTATTAGACAGATAGACAATTATCATAAAATCCTTGTTTATAATTGTGGTGATAGGTGCATTTTCTGAAGTTTTTTCCAGGATCAGGGAGTAAACTCTGTTAAATAAATGAAAAGATAAATGCACACAAGAGATACAAAATGTGCCTATTGACTAATGTATGTTTGACATCTAAGGAGCGCCAAAAAACACATTGAAACACATAATGGAATCTCACTTTTATTCATTGACCGTTTTTTTGTTTTTTTTTTAAACCACTCAAGCATCATCAAAAGATGACTGGGCGAAATTAGCTCAAAACTAATTTGGTCTCACTTGATTTTAAGACAAACACAATTTTACAGGTTCTCAACTTTGATTATTTTATTCAATACTGAGCGCTGGAATGAGGGAATGAAAGCGCCAAGAAAGAGACATGAAAGACAAAAGGAAAACAGAAATGGAATTAAGATGAGAAGAAAGCATAAATGGATAGAAAGACAGTCAGAGGGGAGGATTGGTTTGTATCTTTCAGTGATGACGACTGGGCTCAGCATACTAACGACGCTGCCCCTCAGAGGGATCCGAGCCTGTAACACTGCTGCATGACATTGGCTGAAAGTCACCATGGAAATCAGGCCTGTGGGCGGTGTGTGTGCGTGTGTGTGTCTTACAGGCACTGCAGGGTCCTCATTTATGCCCTCCAGGACGCCGCTGTTAAATCAGATGTTTGGCTTCCCCTGAGCCGACTGTCAGCCTTGTGTTTACCACAGTGACAGAACCTGGCTTTAGATACAGGGGGTGCAGAAACACTCAAACACAACTTGTCAAATATTAATCGGCCTGTTATCCAGTTTCTTCTCTTTGCTGGCGCGGTCTTTAAAAATCACAGGAATCAACCAGCAGAGGGTGAAAGATTAACAAAAAATAAATGTTAAACTTCAGAATCACGACCAGGATTGTCTTCATGTGATTCATGTTTGGAAGAATAAATAAAACCAAAACTTTAAAGGACAATAATTTTATCTGCTCTATCATATATACCTCATTTTAAATGCTCCAGGGGGTGAAATTAATTCCCGCCAACAGCAGGATGTCAGATTTATTTGTCTGCTCCACCAGCAGCTGTAGCAGATAACCATCAGTTTCTTTTCTATTCAAAATGCTGTTTATCTATTCAGTATATGAAAGTGGCTGTTAAAATTTGCAGTTCACAGACAGTGCAGCTGGTGAACGAAAGGGTTGCTCTCCCGCTAACAACCAGTTCTGTGAGTGGGATGACTGTACTCTGAGGGATTTTACAGCTTTTCATACAGAGGCTGTAGTTATGATTTCTGTTCTCGATAATGTCTCTTGGAGCGATGTTCATGAACCGGAGAAGTGAAGGAGGAAACATGATTTGCTGTCAGAAATGACCTTGTTAGTACTCTAGTACCGATCGCCTGCAAAATGTTTATATTGTCTGTTCACATATTTGGAAGCGTCATCAATCCTTTTCTCTGTGATGCTTGGGCTCACTTTTTTCACTTTTAAAAAACTTGGCTTTTTACAGTGCTGCCTTAATTTATATAGGAAGAGGTGTGTCATATTAATAAGTAGTATTAGTGTTTACTCAAAGAATTAGCAGTTTAGATAACTGGTTTAATTTGGACTTGTTTTAAACAGTTTGAGGCTCATGTTATATGTCCTTATTACACTGTAGTAAAACTGTGTCTGGTGATGTCCCTGCCTTCATAGAGCCTACAATAAGTGGGATAAAGTGCAGTTAGTAATCTGGTTACTCTTGGATATCTGCAATAACCTGATTACTTAAATGTTCTGCAAATGAGAAACCCAGTTTGCAAAATCAGGCCTTGGGGAATCTGGTTAAGACAGCTACAATTCTGTTGGAAAACAAACATGACTAAGTGATTTTTTTACATGTAAAAATGTAAGTATTGCTGTGAAAGCAAGGCAGAGGAACGAAGGAAAAGACTTCCAAAATAATTAAAAGTCGGGCTAGAACTGAAAGTAAAATAATTGAGTCTAAACAAATAAATTTCCAAGGCTGCCGATATTTGTTAAAAGTGTGTGCTGTCTCACTCCAGAGCATTTCCTCAGAGATGCACTGTCAGTCCAAGGCTCTGCAGTAACATATTGAAATTGTATCTATTAAATAAACTTTTAACACGTTTAATTTATGCTAATATTGTGTCTAAAATATGGAGGCAGTGGAGAAGAACTCTCATTACTGAACAACTAAATGTACAGTAAATAATCTGCATACAAATGTCTTCCCAGCAACCTGGCTTCCTGTGTGCATGTGAGCAGAGTTTGTGATGCTGGGGAGAAAATCCAAACTGAATTTTTAGACCCTGTCCAAGTTGTCTGTAATAAGTTGTCCTGATGTTTTGTAGGAGGAAGAGTGGGGTGGGAGAATGAAGTGAAACTACGTTGTTTATCAAAAATCCCACTGTTAACAACGGAGGAAGGACTGAAAGAATCATTGAACAATATTCCTAATATACATATCTGTTTGACGCACCTGCTAAAACCCCAGCGTGTGTGCTTGCAGTCCAACTGCAATCTCTTCAAGTGCACAGCGTTTCTCTGTAATTCAAGGCTCTTTTGTTGTCTGGCTGCCCAGACCACATATTTATTTCATCTAAGCATTGAACATTATGCGAAAAAAAATCACGGCTTACACATTCCAGCACTTCCAGTAAAGGCCTGTCAGAGAATATACAGTATAGAGCCATTTCAAGCATTTCAAGTCATAAGGGCCTCGCCTCCATAATGGATGAATGACAACAAAAAGAAGAGCTGTAATCTTATTGCCTCTTCCTCCTTAATCTTTTTCCAGCCTGTTCCGGCACGATTTGAACACCCACAATTTGCAGAAGAAGTTTTTCTTTACCACATAGGAAGTGGTGTTATTGTATGAGATTTTGCCTCTTTTCCGTGATAAAGTGTGTGTTTTGTAGCATTGGTAATCGCTTTAAAGCATGTTAGCTCCTAATTTAACTCTGTAAGCTCAGTGGAATAGTGTGGAATACACAATAATAAATGTTAACATGAGTCAGTCATGCCTTTGGTAGCTGTTAAATGTGCTTTATGCTGGATATTGTCGTCAATCTGGCTTTTACATGTCTCATAACAGCAGCATCATATTGGTTATTAGTACAATGAGCTTCGTCCTCAAGGCGGATTGCCTTGCCCAGGGCCAACGGCTGCATAGCCACCGGCCTTAGCTTTGATGCTCTATTGTACTAATAGCTTTTTAATGAGCCATAAGTCACATTCCCGTCCAATTGCTCCAAAGCATTTTATGCCTGTGTCTCAGCCAAAACAAAGGGGATGCCTGCATGCTTCAAAGCGGATGTTTCCACAGCAGTATAGAAAACAGAATACATTATCATAATCAATGGCTAACCGATTGTACAGATGAGCACTCACAGCCATCACATTTGAGAGAGACTGTAAGTGTGATAGGGCCAATATAGAGTATTTTTATATATCATTTCAGCTACACTTAAAGCTTAAAAGTAGCGAATTTAAGAACCATATTAAGTAATTGGTTTAGCCTTTTCACTGCTTACGCTTAACATCATGTATACGTGTATGTTTAAAATGTAGATGGTTTTTCTGTTTTTTCCACGAAGCTATTGGTTTCTGTTCATTTCTGTTTCTACAGTATGAAAATCACTGATCAGATTCTTCAGCCCATTTACTACACATATTTACATACATACATCACAGCTAACCATTTTGCCTCCCATTCATTTCCTGAAGATCTATACTTGACATAGTTGTGAGCCAATTTTAAAGTGTGGATTATACAGTTTCAGATTTTCTGGCAACTTCAAACAATTAAACAAGGAGTCAATCAGCAGAAAGTTGATTGCAAACTATTTTCCTCATCAGCCTGTTCCTAGTTCCAGCCTCTCAAATGTGAGGCTTTGCTGTTCTCCTGCTTTATCACTGTAAATGGGAGATCTTGAGTTCTGGATGGACATTTGTGACATATTGTCCCAAAATACACAAGTCACAAGTCTAAACAATCATTAAAAAATAGAATGATCTTGGGTGAAAGTAATCATTAGTTGTAGAACCATCTTCTTAATTTTCATACCATAAAGGAATTAATAAAAATCAATGGGTTGCCTGGAATTGTATTGAAAACATCAAACAATCTAAAACTCCATGGCAGCATAGACAGTTAGGTAATCAATCCATTAGTCGACCATTCGAAAATTGATTGATAATTTTGATAACTGATGAGTCGTTTAAGTCATTTATTAAACAAAAATCTTGGCATCTTGGAAACTGAGATGGCTATTTTCACTTCATTCTTACCTTTGATGTAAAGAAGTAGAATGTAATAATTACACATACCACTTCAAAATGTGCATTTGAAAATGGTCAGTAAGATTATTAAGAACAGTTAAAGCAGTAAAAACTGTATTGTTGTAGCCTATAAAATGTCTTAGACACTGAGGGCATGTGCGTACTGCGTTGTAGCTAAGTAGCATATGTGTAGCTGTCGGAGTGCTGGAGTGTGAGAAAAGTGAAATTATGTGAGAAAGAGAGCGGCAGAGGTGGGTGAGGAGAGAGAGACGGAGAGAAAGAGAGATGGTGAGAGAGAAGAGAGCGAGCGCACAATAAGTGGCATGTCTGTTGACTGGTGCAACAAGCTGCGATCAGTGGAGCTATTGGGAGGAGGAGGAGGAGGAGGAGGGGGCAGAAGGAAAACCCTGGAAGGGATGAAGATCAATCAGGAGATGTGAGGATGTGAAATAGAGAGAGGCAGGAGGAAAGAGAGATGGAATGAAAGAGAGAGAGAGAGGAGGAGGAGGACGAAGAGGAGGAGGAGACTGTGTGGTGTGTACAGGCTGAGAGGGGAAGTGAAATAGACCGCTGGGAAGAGACTCAGTGAGCGCTGGGATCGAGACAGAAAGGAGTACAGGAAAAGTGACAGAGAGTTCTTTAATTGACACGCCAGTCATGAGAAAAGCAAAGGAGAACCTGGCAAATTTTTTCCTTTTTGATTCATGTGTGATCCAGTAATATCTTCTGATTTATTGTAGAGCTTAATTAGTTTTCCCAACTCGTCACTTCAAAGCTTTTTGTCTTGCATATCTTTAAAAATGACGTAAAGAGGTGCAATCAATCTCTGAACGTTCTTTGGGGATTGTAGGCGTTGACTGTTGGATTGTGCTGTCAAACTTGGCTCTGATTCTTGTTTTACCGCCTTGGCTCAGCTTCTTTCTCCGTGAGGTAGGTTTTCTGTTTTCACTTTAGGAGCCAGGATAGAGACGTTAATAAAAATGACAGATATATTGTTGTAAGTAAGCTGCAAAGAAAGATGAAGACATTTGAGGAATCTCTCGGGGTTGGAGTTGATAAAGGGATCAATCACATATAATAAATCAAGGAATTTTCTTCTTGCGAGGAGCTCTAATGGGGTTATTGGCCCCTTGGGATCTTAGAGGACCCCCCAATGAACCTCTTATCTTCACGGTGTAAGATCGGAATGTGATGTGTGTGTGATCTAAGGTGTTGGAGTAAGTGTGGAAAAAAGAAACACCTTTCCTCTCTTTTCCCATTGCACTGTCATATCAGAAATTCTATTATTAGAAAGCTACTGAAACAATATCAGAGTAATCATGCACTTTCCTCTTCCTCTTTCCCTCCAGCTATGATTTTATTTCATGTGCTTAGTGAACATTTTGTGCATATTATTCAGTTCCTCTTGTTTCCTGCCCCTGCCAATCTGGCTTGGCATTGAGCTTTGCAGACAATATTTAAGCAGAATAAAAAGGTATTTTATCTTCCAGCTCAGTGCAGCCTCTCCAAAACAGCTCACTGTGTGGGTACACTAGTCGTGATCCCCACTCGTAGAGTGTGTGTGGTGTGTGGAGGGTGTGAGGGTGTTTTGGAGCATCCTGGGCGTCTCCAGAAGCTCCACGCTGCAGCTCCAAACAGCAGTAATTAATTAATTGGCATCATTGCTTCATTATATTACTTCTCAACCTACAGGTCAGAACCTTCAGTGGGTTGTGAGATCACACTGGAGGAGTGATTTACTGTATGTAATATGAATAAATATATTTCTATTTTAGAAGTGGTTAATCGTGCTTTTTAATGTCTGTGGTAAACACATTTTCATGTGAGATTCTGAACAGCCTTCAGGGTGTCTCTCAGTGATTGAAAGTAAGTAAAAGTATGAAAAGCTGTAAAGGAGAGGCAGCAAAGTTTATCATGGTTGTGTTTATGTCCACAACCAGTGGATCGCACTGAGGCTTCTTTTTGTTAAGAGCTGCTGGGCTTCCGGCTGGCAACCTGAGATGAGACAGTAGCTTTAATAGTCAGATAAGTGAGCTTACGACTGAAGGGTTGAGTAACTCCCAGCTGCCAGCTGTGGGCACAGGGATGTGAGTAAGCGTTGATGTAGGTTCAGAGTTTGTTGGAGGAAACGAGTATCAGGAATGAAATGAAAACAGACAGAGAAAGAGGGGAAAACATGCACAGAGGAAGCTTTTTGCTCTGTTGTCCACAGTAGGTGATACATTTGAAAATTCAGAAGGTGTTTTTCCTGTTTTGTCAACTTAGATCAGACCGAATACAGGATATGTCAGTCTATAGTCACTTTTTTTCAACACATAACATAGACGAAACATTTTGGATTTAAAAAAAAAAAAAAAAAAAAAAAATCAATCAAATCTGTGAACTGAACTTTGATCAACAAGCCACATAGTTAGGCACAGTCGGCAACTCCAACAAGAGTCAAGAGTTTTACATGCAGAAAAGTTCAGTCATCAAAACAAGTGCTCATAAAGAGAATCAAAGAAAGTCAAGTGACAAACAGTAAACACAAGCCACACTTAGATAGATATATTTGCATTTTTAGTTGATTAAAATAGTTAAAAACACATTCTAAGGCCGCCACAGTCACTACTTTGGTTCATACCAACCATCGTGCGTTGTTTTTACTCACAGAAAAATTGGCTGAGGAAAGTGGCCTTGTTTACCTTTTCATTTAACTGGATGTCATTCATCCTTCACATTATTTGTTGAAAATATTATAAATATTATATAACATTATGTGGTAAAGAGTAATGTGTTTGTCTACAAAAGAAGCTGTATTTTGGTGACATCTTTGCCGCTGAGCACTTTTTGCTATAGTGTTTCTGCACTGCACTTCTCAGACTTCTCTAGTCAATCAAGCTGTGTGAACGGACTCGTGACGACTATTTCTTTACATTTTAGATTGCAGATTCATAGATTGTGGGCAAATTTCACTTCACATTTGACATTTCTGTCTGGTTGCAAAAAATCCTCTCAGTCTTGACCTCTTTACTTTACCTCTTATTTTACTCCTCTGACTGACAGATGAAACTTATCTCCAGCTTGCACACCCATGCTGACCTCGCTAATTGTTTATGGCCGTGCATGAGGAGCTGCCAACGTGATGATAGACCGCAGTGATAATAGTATGCTGTCAATCAAGCAGCATGTGCATGAACTGTAGGGCAGGCCGAGGGATGTGGCTGTGCCTGGGTTTACCTTGCATACGCATTCATAGAGTGGACACATTGACATTTATATGTGCAAATGAGAATAGACTCAATTCAGCGTTGTAGTCATGTGACAAAGAGGGAAGACAAGTCAGGTTAAAGGCACCAGGTGTTGAGATGAATCGCATCAGTAGTGAGTGGAATGAATGGATGAGTGACCGATGTGTGTGTTAGTGTTAGAGTTAGCAAAAATGTCAAATCAAAATCTGGAGATGTGGAGCCAAGAGAGACAGTGAGACCCAGCTGGTAGTTCTAGCCTTGTGGTACCACTACATACATATAACAACCCTCCCTTACTGACTGAAGGAAGGGCTCGTGACGCTGTGTGGTTCATGTACATCTAAACTTGTGAGAAATAGTTTTTACTTTTAGACATTTGGGAGTGAAGACAGCTTTAGAGTGTAAGTTTCTAATTTAGTGTTATGAACTCAATTTGAAGGTTAAATGAGAATCCAGATTATAGGGTAAGGATTTAAGAAGGAACCACGAACATGTGCTACATTTGTCTTTGATTGCCGCAGTGTGTCCTGGTGGGTTGGAGTTGTGCTACTGAATCAGTTTATTCCTTGTCTTGTTCTCGCTGTGACTTCAATGACTTGGACACTTGAGACTTGAGGATTTTTCCATTTGCCATCCCTAAGTTTGATTTCTTTTCCAGACTGCAACCTGTGAAGGCTCGGTCTGGCAGGTAAAAGACTCAGATGCATAACCTGGCTTTAAGAGCTGGACAGTCAGAAAAGTCTAAGAAGGCAGGAAAAAGTCCTAACAGGTGGGCATGAACAGGTAACAAGGAGGCTTGATGTTAAGACAGTACACACAGTTGACAGTCTGGCAGGAAAATGAGGTGTACTTTATATGCAGGGGAGCTGAATAGGGGATTGTGCGTGGAAGTCAAGTGATGACTAAAAGTGGGAAACATTGGTAAATACTGCAGGGCCAAGAGGGAATAGCAGACTGTGAAATGACAGAGTTGTATCTACGACACTGATGGCCTTAGAACCAAGTTACTGAAAAGGAAGGAACTTTGTGCACAACGTATACAAGGAGTGCTGATAAAACTTGGTAAGGAGTGTTGAGGGTTGTGTTTGTGTTAGAGCCTATGGAAACGAAAGTCCTTGTAAGGCTAGAAATACAAGTGTGTGTGTGTGTGTGTGTGTGTGTGTGTGTGTGTGTGTGTGTGTGTGTGGGAGTATGTCTAGTTCTGTCCAGGCCTGACAGGTGATGAATGGGTTGGATGCCTTGAGGCAGATACAACAAGGAAATGGAGACAACAAGGGTCAGTGTGTACGGCAGTAGCTTAACACTAAATGAGTTGAGGGGTGGAGGGACAGCTCTGTTTCCTGCAGGGACACAGGCAACGAGAATGAGAAAGAGGCAGGAGTGGATGAGAAATAGCACTATGAGACCACCTTTTTATCTGTTTGTGGTTTGATGGAAAGATTACGGATCATACTAGACAGTATCAATGATACTAGATAGTATTGTTTGTAGTATCCAGGCAACAGTCAACAAGTAATGAAAAACAGTGCATTTACAAACTAATGTGAAAGCTACAGCTGCTCAAGGAGACCTGTATTTGTTTATTTACGGGCATCTGAATACAAATTTATATATGAATACAAATGATGTAATATTCTAAAGCAGTGCTATCAAAAACAGGAAAGGGTCGTGCATTTGATGTGATGCTGTGCCACAGAAATGTAATTCTGTTTGGGGGTTCATGTTTATTTTTACAAGTTTTAGTAGCTCAAAATTGATTCTCAATCCTCATACTCAGAGGCTCAAAGTACACTTAAATGCAGAGTTTTCTTGTGAACAAACAGCAAAATGAAAACTGAACATGAAAATTAACAGTCTGTGTCAAATGCCTCATAAAACATTTGCAAAGAGTGTTATTTTGAATATTTTAAAACCAGTGTTCTTTGTACCTATGTTTACATGGACAAGCAGTCGTATTCTTTGCTTTGTGAAAATGCGTCACTGAGTTTTTTGCCGCTTGTCGCCACATTACTGCCACCAACTGTTAATCAGTGGAATGGCATTAAATTCCCTCCTCAACAATCAGTGGGTTACTGGCTTTTAAGATGTCCCTTTTTAAGGGTTCCAACAATTTCTGCTATTGTTTTGTCTTGCTATAGGTTTAGGCAATAACTTGAGAGCACTACTTGTACTCACAACCCTTTCATGTCGACATCCTTAAAGGTTTGCAGCAACGTAACAATGTCAAGCTACTTCCCACTTTGCGACCGAGAGAGGAAGGGCAAAAAACCTGTTCTCATTAGCCCACCCCTGATTGTATCTTACTGCCTCCACAAACTTTCTCCGAAAACTCTGTGCCTCTGCGCCATGCATGAATTGTCCAAATGTGGATAATGGTCAACAGTTTCTGAGAGTCTCTCCTTCAAGACCTTCATTGTGTTGCACTCAATTGTACACAAAAAAGGGGGAATGAAAAGAGTGCTTGAGAAGAAAATTCAAATCCTCCATTCTCTCTCACCTCCACATACCTGGCCAATCACTACGCTATGATTGTTTGTCGGATTGTTGGTTTCAAGTTACAAAGATTGTTGGATGCAGCCTCCCAAAATGTCGATGTTAGAAAGTTGTGAGACATGGTTTGCCAATCCAACAAGCACTTTGTTCAAAGCATAGTTAAAACAAAAATGACGACTGTTGAGGACGATGTTTAAAAAACTGACTACAGCTTCATAGTAGTGCTAAGGCCTGGTTGACTTAGAGCAAAAAAAAAACTTTATCAACTTTTATCAAAAAGCAAAAAAGACACAATAAACACTGCATGAAACAGGTTTTAAACATAGACTATCAGCAGCTGAAGCTCCAGGCTGCATTCTCCACAACCATCAATTTATCACAGCCAGCTAAAAGGAAAAAGCTTTCTGTTCAGAACAGACGTTTTTTCCTGAATGGCAAGGACAGCAAGCAGCATCATCGTTTGTCATCTCTGAAATGGCTGAGAGAAAGCTAAATCAATTAGCCTCAGGAGGCCGTGCATTGTCATTTGCATCGGGTTACCAGTGGCGGGCGGCCAGCAAAGGCTCATGGAGCAGGCGCTCACTCAGGGAAAGAGGGAGGAAAGGATGGAGAGGGAGCAGGCCCGGCTTATTGGATTTGCTTGGGAAAGTGATTACACCTTCCGCTTCCCAACAGCCCTCCCTCCCTCTCTGCATGTGAGCTGCTAAATGGCAGTGGCACACCTTTTGCCAGGGCGTTCCTGCTGGCTGCTTTTACAGCGTTGCTTGAGAGCCCATCAGAGCCGTCAAGTGCAAACGCTTTACCTTGTGTAGCAATCTGTTCATGCTGCAAACTGAATTTCATTGTAGTGCCACTAGCAGGACGGTGGCCTGTGTTCATGCGTGATTGTGTGCAGGAGATTAATGGAAAGTAAGGCCGCTTATGTCTGTCTGTACATGATATACTGAGTGTGTGTGTGTGAGCACATGTGTACACTCTGCCGTGTGTTTGAGAAATGACTGATGGAATTGGATGGAGCTGGAGTGGCGATGATAAATCAATTAAAGTGCGCAGGAAAATTAGTCTAATGAAGGTGACAGCAGGGCCAGCGTCCCACTCAGCCATGACTCAGTTTTTTGGGTGGGTGTGTGCTGGTGCACATGTGTGTTCTTACTGGATCCTACTCAGGAGTATGAGGTGCATTTTACTTGTGTGTTTTGATTAAGATTGTGGATAAAACACTATAATTTCCTTTGATTTCAATGTGTATGCAACCTCCTTGAGATGAGCCCCAGCAGTGGTCATTTGTTCAAATGCTTTAAACTAGCTTTGTTTCTCTTTACATGTTTCTCAGAACCAAAAGTGAAAGCAGCTTGATGTTGTTTTAGTACATCAAAAGCTTTCAGATTGGATGTCTAGGTAGATGGTTGGGTCGGGACAGAAGGCAACCCTGAAACTGGACACATCTGATACAGTCTTACCATTTCCTGAAGACATTCAAGATTGGTTTATTTTAACAATGTCCCTGATCGCAACTTTAACAAAGTGCTTCTTCTTTTAACCATGACCACAAGTTTCCATAACATTAACTACGTGGTTACTTTAACCCAAACTGCAATTTTTCTCTAAACTAACCAAGTAGTTTTAAACCAAACCAAACCCTGTGAAGTGAAGTGAAGCAATTTTTTAGTATTGTCTTCCGTTGTCGAATGACAAGGTGCTGTCACATGTTGTAGAATCATAATTGTACAATTAACCAAATTGGGCGGCCAAACTACAGATGCCTTGCACGTCATAGCCATCGTAGCCATTGCTTAAAAGTCTCCCGTCTCAGTAGCAGAGATATTCCCATCATGTAGAAAACTACTGGCCTCACTTAGCTTGAATAACTTTCTTTTTAAGCTTTTCTTTTCATTTCATTTTCCTTTTCTTGTTTTTATCTGGCATATTAACATTCTGTGCCATTAAGGAAAACACTGTTTTCAGCCTAAATTAGCTTGAAATGTTATGCGTTGGCTTAAATGACAATGGGTTTTTTTACAGCCCTGATTGCACCCTCTTGTTGTAATACAGTTTTTGTATTGGAGGTTCCCAGTTGCACTTATGTTTTTGTTCGTGTTTTGTGAAATGGAATTAAATTGGTGTAAAACCCGCCATAGTGTGAATTGTTAATTAGTGACTATGGAGAAATGTGGCCACTTATACAAGACCAATAAACATGGTCTGAAAGAATTTGTAATCTGGTGATTAGAGTGTTTTCCTGCTTTTGCCATCATTTTTTTACATGAAATAATGAACAATTCTACTTGCAAAACATATTGCCTTGACATTATTTTCCTCTAGCACTCACTCTATTTACTTTTTAAAATTACCCCTGTCATCGCTGTCACTCTTTCAAACAGCTGTTATCATGCTTTTCTTTCTTGGTTCTTTCTCCTTCTGGCTTTCTTTCTCAACCAGCTGCCCATTAGTCTTCAAGCTGCCATTCTTTTCTTCAGGATTCAAGCCCCCTCCTAATAGTGGTATTTATTTTCTGTCAGGCGCTCTTTGTCACAAACAGAATAGCATGCTCATTACACACATGTGCACACTTTCAAGATGCTTGTGAACGTTTTGCTTCTTACATAGAGACACTCCCTGAAGAATTGTTACCATTGAGCTGCAGCTCTGTACTTTCCTGGGTCTGTTGTGTTTTTTTCTTTTACTTGTGACTCGATTCATATATATTTTATTGAGGGATGTCCAGAAATGCTAGGAAGAAGTTTCCAGCTTTATCTGATATCAACAGTAAAATATGATTTTGGTGTAAATCCCTCATAGTCAAAGAACTTTTAGAATCCCCATTTTCTTAGTATTCAGAAATCATAAGGGGAAAAATCCTCAGAAGATACACTTTTAATCAGTGACATCTTGCCGCATGTAAGTTTTGAAATTGTGAAGTTTGCTTGACATTAAATACACTAGGATATAAATGAGCTAGCTCATTATGATAAACATATTTGTAACTGAATAAAAAAATCATTCTGCAGTTGATTTTCAACATGAAAGTTAGGTTGAACAAGGCATTCGGTCACCAAAATATCTTATTCATTTACTGAAGATGAAAAACACTGACACTTTAGCATTCTCTATTTATCATATATAAGCAATATATAAACTATATATAAAACATTGTACCATACAATAACATTGTAAGCAGATATAAAGACATTTTTAAGTGTTAATTCATGTAATTATCTTAATGTATCTTCTCCTGTGAAGTACCAGCAAACTGGTGTATACAGATAATTATTAATTAATATGATAACATTATATGAATATGAAATATGACATAATTGTGTTGGATTTATTAATTTTATTGCAAAATAAAGTATTTATGTATCAATACCTCATCTTCATTCTCTATGACAACTGAGCTAAATGCATCCACAGCCAAAAAGGGAACTTTGAGTTAATAGTTAGTTACTTTCCCGTCGTACCACTATTTTTAAGTTCATGACTCAAGTTAAGTTCATGAACGAATCTACAAATTCAACACATTTAAAAACACTGTAATGTACCCGTGAGTATTTAGCACATGTGTATAAACTCCCAGGACCATTGGTACTGTTGGTACACTAAAAGGTTGATTCATCCAGGGGTTACATTAAACCAGAGTAAAATTCAGTCTTCAGAAGTCCAGCCTTGTCCTGCTGGATTTACACTCAAGTAAGAGACATGCATCAAAGAGATTAAATCATTTTGCCATGGTCTGAGGTAACATTTATAGTTGATTGTGTGTAGAGATATGCTGTTTTTATTATAAGCGTGCACCTTTTGTGGCTGTTTGTTGGCTGGATGGATGGATGTAGTGCTTGTAATGTTTATTGCAGACAGGCTTTTCTTTAGGAACATTCTTTATTGGTGTTATGTGGTTTAAATTGTTGAACCTCCTCCCTGCATCTATCCTGCATTACTAATACATAGTTGTTTTTTATGGCATAGAAAAACTGAAATTGCTGAGAAACCAGTCATTTGTACTTGTAGTTTAGATATTTTCTGTATCTTGTCACTTGATGCATGGTATCATGGAAACATGTTAGCTGTTAATGCTGCTCTGTGATTGATTGTCTGAATGTGATATTGGCAAAAGAGCAGGAGTGTTTGCCTGGTTAGAGGAGAGCATTTAAGACGCTGATCAATAAGTTTACAGCCTTTGAAAAGGAAACATGCTGAGGAGCTTTTACAAGGCCATTGGACCAGTCAAGAAGAAAGCCATTTACCAAGAGGGCTTTGACTAAACTGATGAGCTCAGTCAGATTCCTGGCAGAACAATTGCAGTACCCATCATTCATCATTCAACACTTGTCTGGCTCGTAATAACCAAGAGTAGCAGTACACTTGACATTGAAAAGGTAAAAGTATAGTCAAAAGGTGTGTCAATAACAAATCATATGGAAGAAAGGTGACCTATATTACTCTTCCATAAGGTTTCTACTAAATGAACTGATCAAGGTCCATTCGAGGTTTGAGACTTTGTGCACATGTTGAGAGATTCAGCCAAAATCTGGTGTTTGAAGAAACTGGTCAAAAATATCATTCTTTTTTTTTTAATAACAGCATTGTGATTTGGTTTGTTAGGAGGTAGACCATTACCTGCCTCAGCCACAGGAAATAATAGCAAAGTGTGTGTTTTTATGAGTAGACAATGCTGTTTGCTGTTTGACTGCCGTTCCTTAGGGAAGCCTGGCTCAAGAACACTGGAGACTGCCCTCACCAGAAACAGAACAGGATTTGTCATTTGTTCAAACAAAAAAATTACGTGAAAGTTACCTATATTTGTTTTTCCAGACAAGTGACCTCTTACATTAATAATGATGGTGGTGGCTCTGTATGGCGAAGGCATAAGTAGCATGACATTCAAATGCTGCCACAAGTCTCCCACCAGTAAACACTAGCTTCTTTAACCACAATCTTTGTCTAACCTTAATCAAGCGTTTTTATTAGGACATACAGTTGGCAGACCAAAAAATGCTCGTGAGTCATTTTCCACATACATTGGTACTGACAAATGGCCTGTTTAGTCTCTTATGTATTAATGTAACAAACTGCACTAAGTAACATTCAGCTATGTGTTTCAGTGTGCTCTTGCCTCTAGAAGCACATAACTGTTAAATCATGGCTAAACTCATGAAATTAATGTCACATTTGGTTTGTTAGCCCTGCTATTTATCAAAATCTGTAACATCACAGACCTTTGTCTAATAAACAGTAAAAGTACTTCTGTTCATGTGGCTGTGGTTTATCAGCCCCAGCCCCAACATTTTTTTAGACCAAAATAAAATTAAGCTCAAGTTTTATTCAAACACAGCTCAATCATCAAATGGGAAATTGGCCCAGAACCAGGCAAGTTTCTCTTCAATTTTACTCGTGTCATGGACTGAGGCTAACAGGCAGGGAGAAATAACGCTCTTAGAAGCCAAATCTATGACTTGTGCCAAACTTTACTCTTCATTTAATTTTTATATGAGCCCAAATTTACTGTCACAAGCTTCTAATCATAAACTATGAAGGCACTTGGAGATCACAGCAAGGTAACAATACTTCCACTCTTGAGTAGAGACACAGTGATTTTATATTCTGAAAAAGTGCTGTTTCATGCCATGAATTTAGTGTGAAATATGAGACACTGAAAATCACCTTGTGGCTACATGTACAGCATGTGGACATTTGGCCTAGGTGTGTTTTTTTGAACATGTAAATATTTTACAACTTGTGGACCAATGCAGGAAACAAAGCAGTGAATCAACCAGCTCTAATGTCTTTTTCACCTCTGGGTCTTTCAGCAAAGCATAATGACATTGTTTGATTGCAAAATACTTCATGAAGATAATGAGTGTTTAATCTTAACCGCTGTTGTTTTGCATGTCATTCCAACAAGTTAAACATTTCTAAGTTGTATACAAGTTGACCTCCCATTCTTTTTTTTTCTGCTGTGACATGAAAGCATGCTGCAGCATTATTCACCAGAGAGGAAGAGGCAAATCTCCAAAGTAATCCTTGTCATTTGCTGGCACCGAAGCAGACACTCAGAAAATCGGCCCTATTGGCTGGAGTATGAGTTTCTCCCTTGAGTCGTGTCCAATGTGAAATGACAGAGAAAGGGAAGGGAGCGTTGCCAACAAGAAGACATAAATAATAAGAGTAATACAAAGGGGAACAAGAAGTGGGAGACGCGGAGGGATCAGTAAACCAAATAATATAAAGGAGCTATCTTGTGTAATGTTATGCAAATTGTAGGTTTTGATAATAAGAGCTTTGAGCATGAATGGGTTGCACAAAGAAACAATGAACAAGCATCATATTTATAGAGGTCTTAGAGTCTTGACACGGTTAAGAGACACTTGCACCTGCCCAGAGCTTCCTCCCATCCTCCCTGCAGCTCACTAATCAGTAGGGCTGGATAGGGATGATGGGGCTTCCTAACCTGCCATCAGCCAGCTGCTCTCCTCCAGGCTCCCAAGGAAAAAAACACAAACAGGGTGAAGCAGTCGTGGTGATGCTGCCAGGAAGTGAAAGCATCGCCATCATTCTGCTATAAGAAAAGGTTGAAGAAATGTCACTCTTAGAGGAGCATGTTGACAGTTTGTCAGGTAAAGATCCTGAAAGCATGGTTTCAGATATTAGGTATTTCTATATACCATTCATTATTTGTGACCAAATAATCAACGTTTAAGTTTAAGTAAAATACTTCAATAAATCTGCCTCCACATAAATTGATAACTCAACAACTCCACTACTCTGCTTATTCAGGGCTGTGTAGATTGTTCAGATTTGATTGACAGCAGCATCAACAAAGTGGGAGAAGTGTTTTTCTCTCCCCATCCTAATGCTCTCATACATAGAAAAACTCATTGTCGGTTGTAATTCACTCGTTTTTTATGCCTACAGGCTTGTACCCTTGACTTTTTAACAAAGAACCAGACACTTTCTTAGACGGTCACTCATCTTCTGTACTGATTTTTCAAGCTGGAGAGTTTCATGCCAATCCAAGTCTTGGAAGAGCACCAACTTTCTGTCACTGAATATTGTCTGTGTAGGTAGAAGATTAATTAGACTTTTACATCCTGAACCAAGGTCAGCTGAAGAACTCCTCCAACTTCACAACTGAATTGTTGTCAGATTGCCAATCTAGTATTGTCTGCTTGACTGATTGGTGCAGTGAAAAATCTGACATCACCTTTTTCTTAAGTGAAATCATCAGTTGGTTTTAACTTTGGCAGATAAAAGCATGCTCATGCTGCTTTGTAAGAAGTGAGAGCAGGTTTTCAGGGCCTTTGATATATTCATACATTTAGAATTAGCAGCAGCCTCTTGTGTGCTTGTCTGCAGCTTCTGTTCTTCAGTGTAAAAGTTTCTTTAGTGCAGTAACTTATGTAAGCTGAGTCAGAACATATCTGCCTTAATGTGGTGGCTGGTCTGCCTTCAGGGCGGGATTGATTTAAGTTATTACATTTTACATCCTACTGCCCTGTCCACAACCCCTGCTTCGCTAGCTTTCTTAGCACTGAGTGTCTGCAGTACAGCTCCCAAAGTCTTCTTTAATCTCCTTAAAATTAAATTAAGAATATGTACTTTTTCATTATAACCATTACTAGTACAGCGACAGAAGGGGATGAATAATAATGAAGAATGTCTGTTCTGATCAGAGACCTCAGTCTCTTTAGGGTTTTTCCAAGCTCCACTACAGTATTAGTATTAGTAGTATCGACTCTGTTCAGCCAAAAATATAGGATTTTAGGGACCTAGTCTAAATAATCTGGCCTTTAATATTAAATAATATGTGATGCAAAATCCTGCCACAATGTTGGCTGTCTAACATAAATGTATCGACTTAGTCCTTGACATTAAAATGAAAATCCTTGTGTTGTAGCTCACCAGCAGATATTTCTGTTAACATTGTCATATTATATTTAAATTTAATGCATTCAGTTTCCTGACCAAAGAGACCTATCAAAAGGAGGTTTCAATGTCTTGGTAATCAACATTACAAACAGCCAATACTACAAAGTGCAAGGGTCAGAGTTACAGTTCCTCTGTGACCACACAAAGACTGCGTAAAACAGAAGTGCCTAGAAAATGAATTTTAAAAAAAAATATGAGCTAAGGAAAGAAGGAAAGAACATTTTTACAAGCAATAAGAGCAAAATGATTTGAGGGGAGAAGGTGATGTCAGCCATTTCTCATTGAACTTGCCTTATATGTATGAAAGTTTGTCTCTTCATAAACAACAAACAGTTCAATGGTAGTCATTTAAGTTGTATTCATTATTCATTATGCATCAGTCCTGCACTACTCTCTAGTTCCACCTCCTCATTTGTCAATTTGCTGCTCTTCTTTCTTTCATGTGATTCTTAATTGAATACCTTTAGGTTTCGGACAGTTGGTTGTACAAAACAAGACATGTGAGCTTGGGTTTTTGTAAATTGTGATGGGCATTTTTCTCTGTTCTCTAATAGGCCAAATGATTATTTGATTGATCAAAAATTAATCACCAGATTAAGTGAGTGTAAAAATAATGGTTGGTTGTAGTTCTAATGTGGTGCAGCCTCAGTGAAACAAACCTGTCTCCTGGCCTTCAGGTTAAGGTTCCTATTGTAGCTAACCCATGGCAAAACAGATGGTTACACAAGGTGTCTGTTTTTAAATCTTAAGCATCTTAAGCATAGTTTGGTCTGTTTTTGACCGTGTGATGCTCATTTTGGCCCACTGTAAGCTCAGCAAAAGATCTGTGTATGCTGACCTTTCTAAATCAAGTTGTAGGTTCATCAGATAGGATTCTCTATCTGTTTATTGAGAATGAAATTGCCTCACATATTCCTCCATAATAGTGTCTAATAATCTCCAGATCCTTGCACCCATTCATATTGTTGCTCGTGCTCGAAGCTTCTATAATAAATCTTCTTGTATTTCCAATTGACTTATTAAGTACTTATCCCATACTCCGCCCGCTGAGTGTTTTCATGAAAAGGGATGTTTATTATTAAAGTTTAAGAACTAATAAATCACAAAGAAAATTTTATGAAGCCTCAGCTTGCATATTGAAAACAAGTAAACACTGACTCATCTTTTTATGTCCAATGTGAGTGAGACCACTGATATACTTCTACTGGTTTACAATAAGCAGTCTACACAGTGTTGTTTTGGCTTTGGCATTTGTTTTTGCCCCAGTTACAATGAGTGGTTTTAGACATCATACCTGGTTTAAGAAACTCAGTAAATAAATCAATAAATGTAATTAAGTTAATTGTATGGTGTAAGGTAATCAAAATCAAAATCTGTCTCTGTGCAAACCCACAAGATATGTGCTGTTCATTCCTCCTCTGTGAGTGTGTGTGTGTGTGTGTGTGTGTGTGTGTGTGTGAAAAACAGAAAATTGAGAGGAAATATTAGAGAGCTTGTGTGTTGACAATCTTCTTGAAATTGGATGATGTCCGGTTCTACTGATTGAAAGCAATTAGGAAAGGACAGTTACCATATCATCCTCTGCAACAACGTGGGTCATCTGTATCCAATAATCTTTACAATTTTAAATTAACAGCAAAAGAATCATTTCATTATTACATTTGATCAGTGTGAGCCAGTGATGACATGATGTCCATGTCCTGTTGAACCTCAAAATGCATGCCACGCTTATTATCTGGATATTCCTTTCAAAAGACTTTCGAATATAATCATCCAGAATTCAGTTGATTAAATTCCACTCATACACATTCTGTAAATACATCCTTCTCCAGATTGTTTTGATGTTGGCAGCAGAACTTTGCTCTTCAGATTCAGCTGACATAGTGAGTATTTTCTGACATGGTCAATGTGTTCTTCAGGCTGATTTAACCCCAAAACATTACAGTGGTGTGTTTGGTGACATCATGAATTAAACGTCCACCAGAGTGGTGACATTCAAAATATGTAAATATCACCAACACAAACTGCAAGTTGGATTTTGGATGGATGGAGCAACATCTATTACATCATATGTTAATGTTATAATAATAAACCTATGAACTTCTTTCTGGGCAAAGAGAGGAAACATGTTCAAGAAAATAGCACTTACTCACTTTTGTGTTCTATATTTTGCATGAATGAGTGCGTCTGTTTTTACCAGTGTTTCCCTTATTATGCAACATTTCATTTGATTTTATACTACTTTATACTTCATACTAAATTTGACATGTAATATCTGAACAGGATAGGACTGTTTCTTTGGTGATGGTGTAGAGATTTATCTTAAAAGGGAATATAACGCCTCAAATGTCTTCTTGTTTTCCCCAGTTTTCAATTGACTTGTTGTTACTGTGTTGCAGTGTTTACAAGTATTTTATCTTTGTCTTCCCATTTTAGTCATGGACCAATGACATTTAGTGATTGGGCTGAATAAGCTTTTTACAGCCTTGATTAAAGAACTATGGAACTGGGGGCATTTTGATAACTCCCACCAACTATGTGGGGGACTAGATGAGGACAGATTGCTCTCTCGAGAATATGTTCTCCAGGAATCGCTTCAATGGACAACATGGAGCAGGTGTTGCCCCTAAAGGAGGCACAAAAGCAAAAGTCCATTCTCCCAAAAAGAGGGCTCCAAACCCCAGAGTAGCACTCGTCATTCGGGGTAAAATACATCGTCTCTTGCAAGGTTCTGCAGATCACCATGTCCCAGATTCCCACCTCTATTATGCAGGTATTGAGGAGGAGGAGGGGGAAGCACAGGAGGGCAAAAAGGAGCACAGAAGTGTATATCCAAAGGTTAGCCCCAGGGCTGAAGCCTACTCTCCTAAAGTATCAAACGGTAAAGGACATGGAGTACCACAGGGGCCACCATGTGTAGGAGAGGTGGAGCTGAACAGAGAGGGATGTATAAGAATACCCTGCACTTTGCAGCATAAAAGCTGCAGATCCCCAGCGAATCTGAAGCGAATCTCCTTTGAGGGTGAAGTTCAGGCAGCTCCTGAGCAGATGCGACAACCCCCGCACTACGGTCCAATAGGCTCGGACATGAATGGTACTAAATTTGCAGGAGCAGCTGGAAGGAATTTTCCTTCACCCTGTATTCGACCAAAGAGACCCTATTCCACTGGTGACTGTGTGGACTACAACTTCAACAGAGCTCTCCCACGTACGCTACTGGAAGAGGATGAAGATAAAGAGGAGGAGTCAAGTGCTGTCATTGAGCACATTCTGAAAGAGCTGAGGGGGATCAACAAGATCCAGGAGGAAATCTCTGACCTCAGAGATTACCTGACCTCAGTTCGAGGGTCAGTTGAGGAAGTATCATCCTGTGTAGATGCTGTATTGCTGGAGATTGAGGGCATTCGCTCCAGTAACAAGGCTGGTTCAGGGGTACATGCAGGTACCTGGTCAGGGGCAGGGTGCAAAGATGGACAGTCCCCCCGCAGAAGGCCTGCTAGTGCTTATGGCAGTTTAGGGAGTGCAATGCCAAAGTCTCATTCAAATCTTTTCCCCCAAGTCTGCAATGAGCGCCATAGCATCCATGGAGAATTACTGTTGCCAAGGGCAGAGGAGTCTACTGTGTCCCCAATTGCTGAATCAGTGGATCATCGGGAACTGGAGGAACAAGAGGATACCTCGGACCATAGCTCTGATATCCCAGTAGGTGCTATAGCAAGAAAGCTCAGCTTTGGCTACCTTGAAAGGCAGGATGGCCAAGACTGTCCGAGCACCAGCTCCTTGTCTTCTGGTCATAGTTCCAAGTCTGAGTCAGATCTGGAGAGACCATCATGTAGTCATGGAAGAAAGCAGCAAAGAGCTGATGATGGAGAGGAACATTGGACAAACACTGGACCACAACATGTAACTGGGGAATCTGCATGGCATAGGGAAACTGCTTATCTCAGGGGCGGAAGTCTGGAGGAGCATGAAGGTGAAAGTCTCTGCTATGAAGGAGCTACTAGTTGGGATCACTACAGAGATGCAGGAGGCTATGGCACATCTGGGCATTGCTCCACAGGAAGCTCAGAACATCTCTCTATTCGCTCTGGGAAGCATTACAACTCACCTGCCAGCACTTCCAGCAGGGAGGAGTGGCAGTCACGGAGGAGAAGGCCTCAAAGCCAATCTGGGATTCATATTCCAACAGATACCAATCTTGAAAACCCCACTGTAGGATATGAGTGTGCTGCAGATTTTTCCTACCCTCAGAGTTCTGGTTACCATTCAGTTGATGGGCATGAAGGAGAAACAGAGGAATTTGATTATGGGCAAACAAATGACCAGAGCTACACGACAGACTGTCCAGTTGATAGCTATCAGGAAAATTATTTAGCCTATGAGGAGTCTTCAGCAGTAACATGGACCGAGACATCCTTATGTACTACTGTCGCTGATGTGGATACATCATTCATCCAAGAGACTGAAGCCAGTGGCCAAAGCTTAGGAAACCGACTATCTCACTCTTACAGTGCAGACGTCCAAGCCGGTGGTTTCACTGTCAAGCGCATAGGCCGAGCTGTACTTGATTTTAGCTCTGCCTTGCGAGGAGCATTGCGCAAACTTGAAGTACCTGGGCCCCAGAATCCTGGAGAGGAAACAGACTTTGAAATATCAATGCCTTCTGACCTGCCTACATCTGAGGTTCTTTCAAAACCTTTATGCTATGAGGCACAATTTGAACAAACATCTGACAAAACCCCAAAAGGTGATGTTGTTGATCATAGTAATGCTGTTGGGGAATTAAGCAAAAACAGTACTCTAGACAAATTAGGTCATTTCTCTGTGGAACCTATGCTTGAAGAAGCCAAAGACAGCCTTACATTGGAGTCTACAGACACCTGCCAACATCCAACTTGTTCGGACAAGATCCCCCCATGCCCAAAAGAACTTTCAGTCTGCCCTGACCCAATTTCTAGTAGCACTACAATACTGCCTCCACCTGATGGCCTTACAGAACAACCGGCAGAAGGCCCTGCAGAAGGTCCTGCAGATCTGACCATTGAAGCCCAGCTTTCACAATGCACCACTGCGGAATCCCTCTCAGTCTCCCTCTTGGCTGATGAACCTGCAGCACTGGAGGAGCAGAGAGAAAATGAGGTGCCACAGGAGCCCACAACAGACATTGTGGCCCCAGTGGGCAAAGCAGAAGGAGATGCAGCTGAGCCACCCATGGAGATCAGCCAGATGGATGAACGCAGGCTAAAGTGCCTGAGAACCTTCCAGCAGATTCTGCGGGAGAAGAGAGAGACCAGGCGCAATCTTACCAGTATGACCATGTCCACCTTCTCTCAGGAAGACTTTGAACCAGGTAGTCCTCAATGGGTTTTAAATTGGATTTATCTTTTATTTCATAATGGGTATTCTGTCTGGTTTTATTTCAGTAAATGAATCATTCATTAATTTTGAGTCACATATATTGCTTTGTTTTTATTTTTTTTCTTTGATTTATTAAAAAATGCCATATTTTTTTGTATTTCAATTTATGTGAGTTTGAATTTCTCTTCATGATTTTATGTTAAAATGAATAGATGTTATTTAACTTTTAGTGATCATAAAAGTATTGGCTTTGTTTTCTTGAAAGCTTTCTTTTTCCAGCCCACCTTTTTGTCCTCAAAACCTCTTTCACTTTTGCTTGTCACTTTTGCTGAGACTCCTTGATCCATCGCAGTTGCAGTGCATTGTGTGCATTGATAAAAAGACAACCGTCTGTCCCTCTTTGGGCTTATTCACCCAGCGATTATAAATAAGCCCCTGTACTAAAAGCTCCCGTGGGTATTTACTGTACCAAATGGTCTCTGCTGATACTATAATTTTCTACCCCCTTGAGAGTAATGTATCACCTGCCATTCATGGGTCCCATACTCCTCTCCAAGGCTCCAGCATCAGCCATTTGCTGAATTAGAAAACATTAATTATCTCCTTGGAAAGCAAGCATGACATTAAAGAGGAAGGAGAAGGGAAATATTAAGAGTCATTTTCATAATAAATTATACATGTTAATGAAACATTTATGACCTTAGACCCCCTTCTATCTGAAAACTCAGTGGCGGCTCAGCTTTTAGCATTACCCAAGCATTTAGAACATCATGAATAATCCAGGGTGTGTCTTGTTATTTTGCATGATAAGTCAAAATGGTCCATGACTTTCTTCCTTTCTGTCTGTTTCTTTTTTCCTCTTATGCTGTTTTACAGATGGAAGTCAAGATGGAGATCAGGTTACCTCTTTTGTGGTTTCTCTCCTATTAACATTATTAACATGACATCCTGAAAGAAGCTGTTCTTTCTGTAAAGTTTTCTGTATATTCTTTGGATGAGTTCTCATGTCAGTGTCTCTCTTTATTTAATTTTCCTTTTTATTGTGTTTCTATCGCTTTCTGTCAGTTTCTGGAAAATGCTCATGACAGGTTTTACTAGATGTCAGCTTCAATGCATCTGTGCCCTATTAAGATCGTTTGTTGTTTCAGTCATAGATATAAAATGCCTGTATTGATTAGGACACAATATTGATGAAAAACAATATTGATGTCAAGTCTGTCAGGCTACCACGTTTGTATATCACTGTAGTATTTCCTTTACTAGCTGTCAGACAAAAAACACGCTGTTAGGAAGCAAAGGTCAATATTTGATATGCGTTTACTGGGAGCATCTGTGGTTTGGTATGTGTTTACTTCACAAGGTGAAACCAGATTTATGAGTCTCATATATGTATGGGGCAATTTCTGATTGATTGAAATGTCCTCTTTGGCATGCAGTGCTGAAACTCAACCAACCCAGCTCAGTCCCTGTGCTTTTCTCCTGTTTTCTCTTCTCACTTTGTTGTTTCTCTCTTGCTTGTGCATGTGCATGCTCCAGTGTCATGAAAACAAAGGCTGTCAGCCTTCAAATGGCTAAACTTGTGACCTTCTATTTCAGAGCCGAGATCAAGATGGTGATCCCAGCAAGCACCCGTGGGCCAAACCAGGGTCAGTAAACAGTTTTTCTGTGTGTATGTGTATAAACGAGAATGATTGCCTGTTGCTGTCTTTGCACCTGAATTTTCTTTATTTAAATATTGATCAGTGCATTTTGGTATTTGTCTGTTTATACAGGGGAAACACACCATTTGGCATTGACAGCATGCCAGACCTCCGCAAGAGAAGACCCATTCCCCTTGTTAGTGAACTGGTGAGTACTGATCACTCCACATCTGCCTCAGCCTTCAATGAAGCTTGACTTTTTTAGTGTTATATATACGCAGTGTTGTGGTTTATATTGAAAATTTGTTAACTAGCTACTGTGGCAAAGATGCTCTCCATACTCAGCTACTGATAAATAACAGGTATGTCATGTTTGTACCTGTCAGGTTCACAATGCCAATGCTATTAAACTGCATCACTTAAGTGTATAACATAGAGTTGATAATATTTTTACTGAATACAAACAACAACAATGTGGAGCAAGTTCAGAAATGAGAGCTTCATTCCTCACAAAATTTGAAATTGATTTAATTCCGCCGGTGACCTCTGACCTCTAAGCAGATTTGATCAAGTGATGTTTTTTCCGTTTTGTCCGATCATGCCATAATGGAGAAAATTAAACCAAGACCTACTTATAAAAGTACTTTTTGGGGGACTTCCAGGTTGAGCATGTTGTGAGTGGATGTAGTGTCAGTGGATGAAATGTGGCTCATGAACAACAGATTAAGATTAATAGACCCCTGGTTGTTTAATCTCAATGTCCAGATCTTGCTGAATGTTCCCCACTGAGCTAGAAAGTTGCACATCAAAATGTTAAGCTGCCTATCATAAAAGATTCAATCTTCACATTTTTTTAAATCTTCAGCAGCTATAAAATCCTCCATGTGTATGGAGATGTATACAGTAAATACTGATTAAATCATGGCTTTCAATTTTTCTGTTTTATATACCATTAACAAAACGTCCATGCTCTTGGTTTTGAATGCTCCTGGATTGCCTTTGTGGACCCTGCTAGTTTTTTCTCTTTGCAGCTGCTGTGCCCCAGATATTCGATCACATTTGGTTATTGATTTCGGCTGTAATGGCCTGTTAGCTTTTGCTTCAGCATTGGAAGTAGCAGGAAAAAGTCGTGTTAACAAGCTGGCTGAGTGATACAGAGCTTTACATGTCACAATCAGTTAATTCGATCCTTCAAGAATGATTACTCACAGGCTACATATGGGATAAATGCATGATGGAGCACCTCTACAGTTACACCCACTGTGTCATAGTTTTTTGCAAGCACAGAATCGCTGGATTCGAGGTGAAGGCTGCTGATCTTCTCAGAGGGAAACCTGTTTGTTTGTCTCTAACCTTTGCTGTTTTCTTGTTCTATTTCCTTGCACATGTTGTCTCCCTCCATTGGTCGGCCCTCAGGCTATGGTGAGTAAAAGAGAAGTGAGATTTCAGCTGCCCCGTTTTACTATTTGTTTGAGCTTGTTTCAAACTCTCTAACGAACCTGATTGTGGCAAAGCATTTCGATCTGCTCTGTGTGAGGTTTTCTTATGTGAGTTTTCAGAAAATCGGTATGTGCTTGCACACATATGCACAAACACACCCTCATACAAATATCAGTCATTGTTCCCCTGTATTTCAAAATGTTGTGACAAATACAAGAAAAATCAATTCCTTCTTGCAAATGCTTTTAGCTTTCCCTGAGCCGATTGATGTTTAGAGAGTGAGAAGCTTTTTCTCTGATTGTTTTTTTTAGCTACAAGTTAATTAACAGGTTTGTTTTGCTGTGATTCATCAAGTCAGCAAATAAATAAAGCACCTGCCTCTCTAAACAAACAAATGCTAATAAATGTTGAGGTAAATTGTGTCTTTCTCCCTTTAGTCTCACATTTACTTTGAAGTACTTAAGGGAGGCAGCGATATATCTGAGCCGTTAGAGCTGTGAATATTCAGCCGTTGAGATCTAAGAAACTTGACTCATGTGATTAAAGAAACTTGTCTGCTTTGATTTGAAGTGGATCCTCCAGAGTGACAGTCACACTTTTGACAGCAGATGTCTGAGGTTGATAAAAAGTATTAAGTGTGGTTTGTATTGCAATTATGAGGATCAAAGATATGAACAGAGAAAGTTAGAGAATCACTAAACATACGTGTTTTTGATTAACGTTATCAATCTGTAAGTTTCCTGAGTTTGCTGCTTGTTTCAACATGTTTTCATGGTCACACACGCTGTGCTGGTCAGCACTTTTGTGGCCAGCACATGAATTTAGAACAGTGATTACATTGTGTCCCACTCCTGCAAATATGGGTGTCTAGACTTTCTTGTCACCTCAAATGATTTATGCTGCCCTAATTCAAAACTCACCAGAGCATTGTGCACAGTCCATGCTACATAACCACACACACCACGGCTTTGTCTTCCAAAAGTGATGCTGGACAACACTTCAGAGAAGCGGTACATTTTTCAGACCCCTTTACTGAACACACTCCAGCTACTGTCCCTTGTTCTCTTGTCAGGTGAAAGCGTGTCTTTTTCTGTGGTCGCCTAGCTGTCAGAAAGCTCACTGTTGAGGTATTAAAACATCTGAAGCTCTAAAAGTTTCAGCATTATATAGATACTATTAAAGACCTATTCCTGGTGAGTAGCTGGACGGATTAAGCACTTCACTGAGCAGGTCTGTAATATGTTTCATAATCTGTGTGGTCCTGTTAACACGCTGCACAGTACTGTAGCCACCTGCTGTTTGCTGTGTCTATATCAAGTGTCTCTATGGAAACAGGTCTTAGATTTCATTGTGTTATCTTTGACATTTTCAAAGTTGTCTCTGATTCAATGTCCTCCTTGTAATGTCACTAAAGGATACTAAACTACATACAGCAACTATCAAAAGCGCCTCCCAGCATTCATTAAAATGCTGTTTGTCAAAGTGAAGAGATATGTAGTAAGCTGATGAATCACACAGTGCTGTCGCAAATAAATGGCAGGAATCAGTTTAACTTAATGACAACTGACAACATGTGTCACTGAGATGCTGTGAGAAAAAAAAAAGAAAGCTGTGCATCCATTTCAAGGACATTTCTCAGGTGTATCACAGCTTTAATGTGCAGCTGTAGGATGAAAACTGCATTTGAACCTCAGTATTTTGTTTATGTCGGAGATGAAAAAATAAAATCCTGTCCTAACCATCCTATTATAGGACATCCACAAAACTGTATGCATACTGCTTTTTCTTCCAGGAATGGTTCTACATTTTGGGAAATATCTTCTATCTATCTTTCTTTCTAACTAGCAGCTGATTGGCTGACTGTGTGTGGAGTTAACAAAATCCACATAGCAGCAGCTTTAAACTCACTGACTATTTCTTGGCTCTGAACAATCACCTGCCCAAAATGCAGGAAGTCACTGGTCCCAGCTATGAAACAATTTGAACTATAATGGCCTGTAACATAATGAATTGTATTTATTTCATTTACAGTTTTATGCGTTGCGCAGAAAGGCGATATAACATATCAGTTCATACCTTCAGAAACAGACAGGCTGTTTCCCTCTATTTCCATTCTTTGTGCTGATGCTGATCCTCTCATCTAACTCTGAGCAAGAAATCAAATAAGCATATTTCCCAAAATGTCAAACTGCTCTTTTAATGCATACCATCTCTCTGTCCGTTTCAGCTAGGCTCAATTCAGTATTGAAAATTACAGTTTTCATAATACTACAAAGGTGTGTTGAAGTATTCAGATTTGTAGCAGGGCCAAAAACTGCAATACATTCAGTGAAGATCTTCACAAATGTTGTAAATCAAATAGCCTATGTGTAAGTTTGTCCTCAAGGAGTAAAAGAGTTATGTGTGAAGTGTTTCCAAAAGTGTGTGTTCAAAGAGAAAAAGTCTCCACGACCTTCAAAGTTGAAAGAGCCCAACATCACACAGAGAATTGATTTCCTGAGTTTTTCAACTGAATGCTCTCTTTGGCTTTTTCTTTTCTCTTTACCTTGTTTGTTTGTTTGTTTTTTCTCTGTGGCTGGTTATGAGTGATGCTTTTTCCTCTCTCTCTCTCTCTCTTGTTTCCAGTCTATGATACAGTCCAGGAAAGCTGGACTCGCCCACACACTGGCCACAAGGACCTCCCTGAAAGACGAAGAGCTTGTGAGTGGCCAAATACATATGCTACACACACACACACACACACACACAGAGTTGATATTTTGCTTACTCGGCACATGTTCACTTTGGGCACATTTTATGCCCTATGGCCTGCTTGGTTTTTTACAAGACCTGTGTATTTGAGTGTACATTTATGGTCATTTGGATTACTTACTTCTTAAAAGTGAAAACATACACAAAAACCTACAAATGTGTTTTCTAAGACCTTACTAGATTTATGACTTGGTTGTTGCATATACAGAATACAAAGGAAGATGTACAGTATGTATGTGCCATGTTGGCTCTTCCATTATTAGATCATACTGACAGATGGAAGTAGCATATGTTCAGAAATGTGCAACATTATGTGCTGTCTCATAAACACAGACAATGAGCAGATATCAGATATTCTCAAGCTGACAGTCTGTGAAAAGCACGAAAAAACTCGTTACTGCAACTTAGCCGTCCATTCATCCCTACTTTTTTTTGTCATAGTAACACCAGCAGTAACAAACGGAGAAGCCACATTGGAAATCTCATTATTTATAAAGGATCTTTTTAAGTTACAGGATGCTTTACAGTGACAAGGAAGTAAATCAGAGGTAATCGAATCAGGTAAAAGCACAGGATGGAAAATAAAGTTAAAAGGCATGATTGAAACAGGTTAGATCAATAAAGCTAAAAGAAGTTAGGACGTGATTGAGTGAAACCAGAGGCAGAGATGAAAAGATGAAAGCAAAGATAACAGCAATAAAACCCACAAAAGAAGGAATTGTTTTTTGTCTAATAAGCAATGTTCCCTACCATTAATACCACTATATCCCCATTAATAATAAGAAGAAGACAAATTAGCATGATGATAATGACTCACATGACCCCCTGTACATATTCTGTGTTTACTAAATCAAGCTGGGCTTCTAGTCAAGGTGTCCTCTCATCCTGTGGAGATGTGTTCACCTCCTCCCACGCTCCTCCTACACTGGATAACAGCGGAATTTAGTTCATCAGTAAAGCAGCCAAGAATTATAAAATCACAAATTAGCATTGTCAAACACAACCACATCTCTATCATAATTTTAGTGGTAGCCACCTTGAAACATCTATCCTGCATGAATGCAACACCCAGGTCTGTCTTGAGTATTCCATCAAATCAGCATGTCCAGGAAGAAAATTACTGTAGTTGATATAGTTACTAATTCTTCCTATTTCCATTGTTGTTTTCTCATTCATGTTTTTGCATTTGGCTCTGCTGATCTCTTGTGTCACCTCCCCTGCTGTCTATACTGCCAACTCTTTCTCTGTGCCTGGTTGTATTTGTGTCTTTCACCTTGTTGTCCTTTGTCTCGCCTTTTTCGCACTTCATCCCACGCTTCTTGTTTCCTTGTATAACGTCTTGAAAATTCTCTCATGCCCTTTTCTCTTATCCTGCTTCTCTTCTTACACCCTCTACCCCTGTCTCACACCTCCTCCACCCGTCATTCTTTCTCTCTTTACTCCAACAGAAAAACCATGTATACAAGAAGACCCTGCAGGCTCTGATCTACCCCATCTCCTGCACCACGCCACACAACTTTGAGGTGTGGACAGCGACCACGCCCACCTACTGCTACGAGTGCGAGGGCCTGCTGTGGGGCATCGCCCGGCAGGGTATGCGCTGTGCCGAGTGCGGGGTCAAAGTGCACGAGAAATGCCAAGAGCTGCTGAACGCTGACTGCCTGCAGAGTGAGTATTAAACTACGTAAAAATAGAAACCTGCAAGAGATGTAGCCCAACCCCAAAAATATTTTTGCACTTTTGTACAATTTAGTATTGCTTTCTGTGAACAAATGGGCAGACTGAAAAGTCTGCTGAAAGTTCTATTGCAGTTGCACAGATTGTAAGACTCACTTCCCTGACCAGAAGTTAGTTTTTGAATGCAGTGCTGTTTTGCAGCTGCTTTTCAGCTGTCTGATGTAAGAGCTTCCAACAGTTAAGTTGAACTTTGACAGAGAAACATGTCTGAGCAAAATGTTGGTAGAGGATATATTTGGCAAAGCAGACTTCACTCTATGATGTACTTTCATTTAGTGTGAAGAGGCATGAAAGGTTATGCCAGAAAATCTGATGCGTCTATGATAAACCCAAAAGGCAAAAAACACGTAGTCAATCATTTAGCATCATTTGAATGTGTTGTTTGTAGTTCAAGTTTCTTTTCACTTTCACCCTCTGGAACTCATCATCCACCCTTCTCTTCTGTTTCCTCCCACGTTGTCGTCTTCAGGAGCGGCTGAGAAGAGCTCCAAGACTGGAGCGGAGGACCGGACGCAGCACATCATCATGGCTATGAAGGACAGGATGAAGATCCGTGAGAGGAACAAGCCGGAGATCTTTGAGGAGATCCGGAAGCTGTTCAACATCACCAAGATGATCCACGTCCAGCACATGAAGAGCATCAAGCAGAGCGTCCTGGATGGCACCTCCAAGTGGTCGGCCAAGATCACCATTAACAGTAGGATCAGTGAATTTTTGACTTTGAAATGGAAAGCATGAATAGCTGCCTTAATACTCCATAGGGAACATTTACTTTTAGGTATTGTTCTATCACATAGTTTTGAATTGGACTATATATATATATATATGTGTGTGTGACAGAAAGCTTACTGCACTGATCTTTACACTACTTTCACTGAGCTGTCAGTACAAAATCTCTTTTAAGTGCTTCTGTCTCCCTCTGTTTACCAACTATTATCACTTTGACTACTTTTTCTCTCTTTACTCACCTGGCTGTTGAAAGACACACAAAACAGTACAAAAACACTGACCGGAAAACATGAAACAACTTTTTTCCTATCACTCTCTCTTTTCTAGTCTCTCCATTATTGCTAGTATGCCTACTGGATCGTAACAGTGTCCACAAGGCTTGTAGCAACAGGATCCTGTGTGTATGTGTGTCCACACTTGTACAGTGTGCATAACACTTATATCTCTGTGTGAAGTCAATCTGCAGAGCAGACTCAAGGGCACTTTCTCACCATTGGCTTCAGACACTTTTCCAAGCCTGCTGACACATTAATTTTTGATTATGTTTAATGAGTAAAACCAATCAAGTTGATATATGATATTTAATCAGAACTCAGAAGTTGAGACATGGACCACGCAGGCCTCAAAACACATGTTCAGGCACATTTTGAAAATGTATGACAGTGGTAGAAAGTTAGAGAAGCTGTTTTGTTTTGCACATTCAAATCCCAGACCGGTGTGGGACGAGCTGGATGGTAAAACTCATCAACAGTTTAAGCCTCAGTGCCCTCAAGAACCCTGAAGAAATAGGCGCAGGCGACTGTGAAAACCTTCAGATGTATGAATGTGAAGCAGAGTGTCACTGAACCAGAACATGTCAGGTTTCCCCAGATAAATATCTAAAAAAAAGAAACTATCCCATTCCACATTCATCAAAGTTTCTTCTTCTATCTGACGTCTGTCTTTTTCTGAACTGTGGAGAAACTTTGACTGTTTATTTGCAAGCTTCGCTAATTTGAACAGACGTGCATCTCCACCTCTTGTCTCCTCCCTTTGTCAAGCATCATCAGAACTGTTACCAAAGCAACCAGACACATCACACCATATAGTGGCAGCGGTGTTGCCATGGCAGCCATCACACCTCGTCTCCCCGATCAGTAGTGATGAGCTCCGTTAAAGAGGAGATACTGTACAAGGACAGGCGTTCATGGTCAGGTGCTAAATCTTCGTCACTCACTTCTCTGCTGATCAATGTGAAACTTCAAACTCACAGATTCTACAGATGTTCACAGACTTTGTGATACGTATTGAAAAGATTTTAAAAGAAGTGTCATGCTCGATTTAGAATTGACATTGTAGCTAAAAGCAGCAGACAATTTTATAATAAACAGAACATTTGCAAAGTTGTTTCTCCTCCAGGCTGGCTGCTTGTAACCATCGTCTGCACAGTGACAGATTAGATAAAACCCTGATATTGTTTATATATGATGTTTGTGTCTTTCTCAAATAGCTTTAGCCAAAGCTCAAACACAGTGGAGGAAAGACTACAAGAATTCTTTTAAATGTGACTTTAAATCACTCGAGTTGTTTGAAATTCTCGCTTTTTGACTTTTTCAGGGTTTTTTTTTTTCATTTTGCATATATTAATCATGTACCCCATCTGAGATACATTCAGGCACACTTTAAACTCATACTCAGTTTTGTATGTATGTAAGTTCTCATTGAACTTGATGGTGGACTGACAGGACACACCCTACAGGGAGCTCTTTGAAAAATCCATCGATTTCATACGGGAATATCTCAGCCAATTAATATTCATAATTCCCTTTAGCGCAGATAAAATGCATCAGTCACAGACACTGAAAGAACCACTGGCACTGGGAGATATTACAGGGACTGATGTGGACTGGCATGACTTTGAGTTTTAAGTGCACAGGACTTAGAAATGAAAAAGATGAAATAGTGGCTGTTGTTTCCAAATTTAAAAACAAAGAGATACAGTTATTGGATTTCGGAAAATGGCTTCCACTAGTATGTATGATCGCAAAAAGACTAGTGCATAGTTATGTCTGAGCAATCTAATTTTCACTTTAGCACAACTCAAGCCAGGAAAGCACTGATCCGATACACCAGATTGTCGCTGGGTCAATTCTGACCGGATCTGATGTTGGCCATATCTAACCGATCCACATGAAATGTGTTTCTTCATCACTGTCATCATCAAGTGTAGTGTTTTAGTTTGACTCAAAGCAGCCCCTGACCTCCTGTTACCTTACATAAAAAATCCAATTACATTAATAATATATTTCTTGGGAGAGTGGTATTAATCTTCTCTTCTATTAATCTTCTTGTCTAACTCTCTGCCAGAAGGTGGGTAAGTGTATTTCCAAAAAATGTCAAGCTCTTCCTGTAAGCACTGAAGCATAGGAAATGAGAAAAATATTGGCTGTAGACTGGTACTTTTATTTTGGCAGATGGGTAAGCCCATGTTCCTCATAAGGGCAACACACCTTGGTGGTGTATAACCTTGTTTTCGGAGCAAACAGTTGAACAACCTCCTGGGTAACTGTTGACCTTTTATCTCAAAGAAATGTCTCCGACGTGATTCATAAGCCTTTAATCTCCATCTGTCAAAACAGTTTTCTGTAACTCGGATACAAGCGAAGCCAGACGGACGGTCTTCAAGGCAAATCCAAGGATTGTGTTGATGCTGCTTGAGTCAAAATGTCACAGAAAATACCTCTTATTTAATTTGTTGCTTTGATATCTTGAGTGGTGCAGAAACAATATGCTGAATATAAGGTGCAATCATTTCAATTTAGAATACAACAAATATGCACGTTGATGTTTATAATACAAGCACAGTGGTTACACTCAAACCAACTCTTATCTTAAATGCAAGGCCATGTCCCTGCTTTGAGTCTTTTTAAAAGACCTCTTAGACCACTTGTTGCACAGAACAGCAGAACATCATGTGACTAGAGAAATTTGGTGAGAAATGTTATCCAACATCTGCCTGTGAGTCGTGAGTATTGTGTTACGAGGCTTTGCATAACTGTGTGGGTGATATCTTGTGTTTTGGTGTGTGTGTGTGATTGAGAAAGAAAGATGATGGTAACAAGTAGGTGTTTGTTGTTCTTATGCAATATGCAATATGCAATTTTATGTCATTCCCTCTGTTTGTTTGTGTGTGTGTGTGTGTGTGTGTGTGTGTGTGTGTGTGTGTGTGTGTGTGTGTGTGTGTGTTCAGTTGTAAGTGCACAGGGTCTCCAGGCCAAGGACAGGACGGGCTCCAGTGACCCGTATGTCACGATCCAAGTTGGGAAGACCAAGAAGAGAACCAAGACCATCTACGGCAACTTGAACCCAGTCTGGGAGGAAAAGTTCAGCTTGTAAGTCCAGCTTGTTGTTATCTTCCTGGTTGTAAACCACAGCTGGAGCTCTCAGATGTCTGACAATTTATTTTTTTATTTTCATTTATTTTGCTTGATTAGAGCTCTTCTCAGGACTGTGTGTGTGCACGGACTGACATCTCCCACACTCTCCTGTTAGCTTCATCGCACCTGATTGGTACACCACATCATATTTATTAGTACATGGAGTCTTATGAAACACCTGTGAGGGTGTGCAGGGCCTTCAAGTAAAAATAGAAATATCACAAAAATCCATTATCAGCAAATGTCCTGCATTCGAATGCATAGACAGTATCACCTAAATGCAAAGTATCAAAAGTAAAAGTACTAATTATGCAAAGTGGATGCTTTCAGAGTGTTTTATGAATAAACCTGTATATATTATATTTGTGTTTTATTACTGTCAGGTCCAACTAGCAGGTCCTCCATTGCTTTTCAGTGCATGTATTATTGCATTATTATAATAGATTCATTCACAAGAAACTTTTAATGGTCAAGCCAAATAAACTCATTATGTTTTTCTTTATGTAAAATCTTATATGCAAAGCCACTGTCACTTGTACATAGTTAGCATTGAAGGTCAAAATATGTTTACACATCTAGTCGAAGTGATCAAATTTGTCCTGTTACTTCAACAGCATTTCAAAAACTGCATTTTAACATATGGTTGCTTGCTTTACACTGACATATAGTGATTGAACAGCAGAACAGATACATGTAAGCCAGATATCTAAAAAGCTTTCACTTTTGAACTAAATTTAGTCTGTTTTTAGCAAAGACATCAAAACATTTTTCCCTTGCAAATCAGCAAATCAGTGCTTACAGGGTATTTACTGTAGACTGATAATGAGAAGCACAGTTTTTAAATATTTTTGAAAATATGTTAGTTTGCTCCAGGCATGCATCCACTCCAGTTTAGCTGTCTGCTCCCACGTTTGTTAAAACAACACCTTACCCTCCTGTCCCCTGTCTCTGCAGTGAGTGCCACAACTCATCAGATCGTATCAAGCTGCGGGTTTGGGACGAAGACGATGACATCAAGTCTCGGGTGAAGCAGCGTCTGAAGAGGGAGTCTGACGACTTCTTGGGTCAGAGCATCATCGAGGTCCGAACTCTGAGCGGAGAGATGGACGTCTGGTACAACCTGGGTATGCAGTTACTCGAAACCATTGAAATATGGGAGGCATGTGTGTATATTTCTGTGTTTGTGAGGTTGATGAATGTATAATTGGTATTTATGTGTGTGAGTTTGTTTCAAAGTGTGGGTTTTGCTCATTAGCACAGCATTTTGAGGACTTCGTTTTTCAGCTGTCATCTTAGATCTGAAGTTCAACTTAAGTTCAACTCTGAGCGATGTATCACTTCAGAGTAATTGTGTGTGGTTGTTTGTGTGTGTGTGTGTGTGCGTCTCATTTACAGAAAAGAGAACAGACAAGTCTGCAGTGTCTGGTGCCATTCGTCTTCAGATCAGTGTGGAGATCGAGGGAGAGGAGAAGGTGGCACCTTACCATGTACAGTACACATGCCTTCATGAGGTAACACACACACACACATAGACACACACACAAACATACACGAGTAATGGGGAAACTGACAGGAATAAGCTGGAGTCATGCTCTGCTTGTACCTGTCACTAATGCACCCATGCACGCTGGTGCATTACTGGAGTCCATAGAGAGATTATCAGAACAAAAACAGAGTAGCAGAAAGTCACTAGCACACCTTAATTAAAATATTATTCAAACTGTTCAGCCTAAAAGTGTCAAAACAAAATGAAAAATGTCCATCACAGGCTCTGTAATCCAAATATGACATCCTCAATATGACAGTTTGGTCAACAGTCAAAAAAATTAAAGTTATCCAATCAACAATGAAAATTAAAGAGACAAAGGCAGAAGCAGCAAGCTAATGGAACTAGTGATCTGTGTTTTGCTTGATGAATGACTTTGAAACAAATTGTAATCAAAATTGCTATTAGTCAACGAATAGATCAATCTGCTGTATCTGCCAAAAAGTTGTTTATTTTGAACAAAAAAATGTAATTAATAGACTTTTTATTTGAGGGTCAACAGAGACACAGAACTGATTTTTGATTTAAATCCTTTTCAATTTTATCAAATTGTTTCTCATATTTCAGGCTCCTAATGTTGACGGATAAATCCTTCAAACTGTTAATCAATTGGACAATTGCTCAATTGGCAAGAAAGAGTAACGTTAACACTCAACATCTTTCCAGAATCTTATTTAACTGTGATTAACAACAACATCTCAGCTCACGTGTTCATTAGATGTTTCATTGAATACCTTCTTTGAGCACTGTTGTTTTCTTGTTCACCCAACCTGTTTCTTTGTAGAACATCTTCCACTTTTCCACCGATGTGGAGGGAGGCGGCGTGGTGAAGATCCCAGTGGCTCAGGGAGACGATGCGTGGAAGGTTTACTTTGATGAAGTGCAGCAGGAAATCGCGGACGAGTTTGCCATGCGCTATGGCATCGAGTCCATATATCAGGCCATGACGTAAGCTTAAAATGTGTTTGTGTATCTAAACATGCCAGACACTCCCCATTTAGTTAATCCAACAGGCAGAGAAGTCAGCCGACTGTGTGCATGTGCAAGTAAATCAAATCAGGAAATACGTGAAATGAGTGTGTTTGTGAACAACATTTATAGGCCTGTGTGTGTTGATGTGATGAGTGGTGGGCGGGGTTGTCATGAACTATAAACAGCATGCAAATTAGTTTATCTCATCTAATGAGAAAAGATGACCCGTCACCTCAGAGATTTCCACACTCTTTAAATGGCTCACTGCCGATAGGTGGAGACTCAGTGGGCACACACACATATACACAGACTGTTTTGATTACATTAATAATGTTGTAATTTGACCTTAAAGGAAGGTCTGTGCGTGTGTTTAGTGTGATGAAGGAGCAAAATCACATAACATAAACATACTGGGAACCATTGAGTAAATTGAAGTTGTAAGCAGAAATGGCCCAGACCTTGTCCCAGTGGAAATGGGGATATGAGCCAATCAATAGCACGGCCAAATGAAAATGGTGATTGAAATACACAGACGCACTGCAGCCATTATAGACGAGTCTCACTTCTCACAGCTGCACTTCAGCTACATTTTTTACAAAGTAATAGTAAAGGTAAACTACACCAGTTAAGGATTGCATTTCCTTAAAGTCACTCTCCACTCAACATATTTTGTGCTATACATTATTTGGATGTTTGAGTTTACACTATGCAGAGAGATGTGCAGAGTTTGGTACTAGATGACTGTTGATATCCTGCTTCAAAAAGGCTGGATCCTTTAATTCCCATGATGCAACTTGATAGCGTCATTCATTAGACCCTCCATGCCTGATAAATGTCCACATCAACTTGATGGCCCCAGTTTGTAAAATTCATCTTCCTGCACCAAGTTTGTAATCTCAAAGTTCAAACCAACTCATAACAACTCAACTGATCTTCAGCTACCTGTTTAATGATGTTTTTTATGAATGAGTTTTAGGTTTTTCTCAGTGTCTTTTTGTTTTGTCTTAAAATTACAAAATGTAAAAATGTTTCATGTTAGAGATGTGTCATATATTAGATAAGACAAGATATACCTTTATTCGTCCCACAATGGGGAAATTTTCAACAATTAGTAATATTGACTTGGAGATAGCTGGAGAAAAATAGCTACTGGTGATCAACTGCTTTTACTTCATCATTTATTTCTTGTTGAATTCCTTCCACCTCTCTCTCTTTCTTCTCTTTCTAATCTCCAATTATGCCCTCCCTCCATCCATCCAATCCTGCATCCTTCTTCTTCTCCATAATTTATTTCCACCTCCCTCCTCCTGATCTCTCCCTGGCCTATTTATGTCTTCTGCTCCACCCTTCCTTTCTTATGTCTCCACCTGTCTCATCCTACTTTTTTTGTAACCTTTTGCTACTTTTAAATCTTCAATCTGCCCTTTGCAAACCTGCTAACCTCCCTTAATCCCTCCCTCCCTTTCTCCGTCTCCCTCTCCAACCTCTCTCCTTTTCTTTCCTCCACAGCCATTTCTCTTGCCTGTCCTCTAAGTACATGCTGTCAGGGGTGCCGGCAGTGATGAGCACCCTGCTGGCCAACATCAATGCCTTCTACGCCCACCCCACCGCCTCCACCAACGTTTCTGCTCCAGCCAGATTTGCAGCCTCCAACTTCGGTGTAAGTGACCACCAGACACAATGACATAAACACAGATAAAAACTAATTGTTTCTATACGGTCCTTCTACAGCAGTGGACATGAAACAGGTGAGAATCTTAAAGCTTAAAACATTTTTAGACACTTAATTTGAAGCCCCCACCAGATTGTTTATTCACACCTGACTGAAAAGAAGATATGAAGTTAAGCTATATGTAAACTTAACCATCTCCAACTAAATCAGTCTAAAAGTGCTGGTCTGTATTTGGAGGTCTAACACTGCAGTGGTACTCTAAGATTGCAGTTGAGGTGTATCTCTGTGCTCATTATTGGATCAAGACTGGATTGGATAGAGACTCAACATTGCAATATTGTTTAGGTATCTATACTTTACTATAGACCTGTTGCTGCCACATAGATAATTCCTTTATTCTCTTGCAATTACTCTAACATAGATAACTGTATCGATTGCATTTGAAATAGTTTGGGCCCCAAAAGATGAATAATTTAGTTGATGTCCCCCACAGTGCTGCATGAATGCTGTTGTAACCATTTTCCTGAAAAAATACTCTTCAGTTTTTTCCCCCCCACCCTATGCAATTGTCAGTCTGGTTAAATCATTGTGCGTCGTTTTGTTGTTTTGTTGTTGTTTGCAAACTCCTCATACAAAATAACTGCTTCTGTATTTTTAAAGAGGACTTTCTACAACCTAAAGCAGGAAAGACCATTCAAAGACACAGAGTAGTTCTCTCAGCAATCACATGACTGTACTGAATCAAGCTTTAGTGGGAGGCGTTTTTGAACGATAATGTACATCTAAGTGCCAAATATTGGTTTGCTAAAAGTAGAAATCTGATGCATTTGCCAGTATTTCTCTGAAGCAGTACGGGTTGACTCTTTCTATGTCTGTTTCGTTGTTCACTGCAATGCTTTGTCAGTCACAACTGATTCCTCAGACACCGCAGATCTGATTCTGATGAAGCCTGGAAATGATACATTCACAACAGCAAACAATCAGTCTTAAAAATACCCTGACATGGATATTGCTTGTGCCACAATTACAGGTCAAAACACTGACAGTGACATATGATTGTTTGTCTCCCCAGAGCACCGTAGATACATAACAGCATTAAGATATTGAGGGCATGTTGAGATTTAGCTAGCGGTCAAAGAAGAAAACATTTTATGTTACCTCTTTATTTAATGAATTTTGCTCTCAAGAGGCTCTTAGCCAATCGTTGACTACAAAATGCTGTTTTCTTCTTGAGATAATTATTTACAATTATACAAATAGCTTTTAGTCACTGTAATGACACTGTTTTAAGAAACTACTTCCAGGACTGTACTCTACTAAAGAGTAGAAATACACAGTAAGTAAAGTAAAAATCAAGAGGGAGCATGACTGAGATTTTGTCTTTGACAGGGAAGAACTGTTTGAATTGGCCTTATAGCTACAGTTTGACCTAAAGCAGGTGTCTTCCCACAGAAGGTGACCCAGGTTGTCTGTAATACTCTGGGAGGACGTGTGCCAGTAGGCAGTGTTCCTTTATGCTGCTAATAATCTTCCTTATTAAAAGGTAATGTCTTATCACCGTGGGTTCTTCGGAACAGCTCTGAACCTTGCGGTGGCCCAATTTCAGCCCGCGGGCCCCACAGGAGCCACTGACGGGGGGGGACAATGACAGCTAGAGGCCGAGCTTAATGACTCCTGGGAACTTTGCCAATAGTGTCGACTTGAGTTCTCCTACTGGTTGCACTCAGACTCAGGTGATATACGAGCGACTGCAGGCTGCAGCCTTCCTGCTTTAATGGGTCAGGGGACGCAGGCAGACTTACTCTCACCATGGGCTACATCTGTGTGTCCCTGGGTTTGCCAGCTTGGTAATAAACCCTGCTGGATGGGTGGATAAGCTGACTTGTCTCGTTAAATTTCACTGAATTGCAGCATTTTCTGTGTGGGTATCTGGGTAATTCATTCATTTTAATTAAGGTGTTCCCTGTTTAATCATAGAGAACATCATTGAGACTCTAATGGCTCGACAGTAATGCATGACTCAGCTTGAATTATTGTCTGAATTGATGCATGACATATCATACACTCTAGAGTAGGGTACCCACACTAATTAATGACTAAGTGACTATTAGCTAATGTTTTGCCTTCACACATAAAATTAATTATCCTCAACTGACTATGTTTTAATACATTCATTAACCTGTGAGCTCTAAACCATTTATTAAGATATTATTTATGAAAAGGGAGGGCAAGGCAAGTTTATTTGTTTAGCAACTTTCAACAAGGCAATTCAAAATGCTGTACATAAGACATAGAAAGGCATAAATGCAAAAGTATAAGGTGTTAAAAGGTTTTGAAATGAACTGATAAATATTAGAATATAATAAACCAAATCTCTCTGTTGAGGTTATGTAGTCACTGATGTTAAACTTACATGAGGCACATAACAATATTTCTAAAGTACACTGGCTCCTCACTCCCCCCAGTTTAAGGCAATAACCCACCCATATATCATTATTGGAAATACTGATGTTAGTTGGTTGAGACCAACACAGTAACAGTTAGCAGCATTTCAGAAATAGATATTATTTGGGATCAAAAAGCTCCTCACTGCCCTTGTGTCCTATTGCTGCTGTTACAGTGTGCATATTTTCATATGTTTCACGTTTTCATATTCATCACTTGAAACAAAAATGTTGATGTCTTTTTAATGTAGTTACTCTAAACTAGTGTGGTTCACCAAAAATATCAAGTCCACCGGCATCTTTGTGGACTAGCTGTCCAAGGTATTTTGTTGCATGTTATTATTCAGCCTGCAACACTTGTTCTCTCCTCATGTTTTCTGTCAGTGACTCCTATCATCTATCAAATAAAGGAAAATGTCATGAATAATGTAACATACATATATTGAATATGAGCTCAGTCAATGTTAAATCAAAGCTGAATTGAATCATATTGTATTGCATGAAGTCTGTCAGTTTACTGTTCTCTTGAAAACATGGTGAACATAAAGCAAAATTCAAATCTTTAGTTTTAGCCTGATATCCATCCATCCATATTTTTCTGCTCTTTTTGTAAGAGTGATTCATTTTTATCCCATTAACTCCTTTATTATACTTGGTTTTCTTATTATTCTTTTGTTATTCTCTCCCAAAATGTACCATGACTGGAGCACACAAATCTAACAAGGATTGTTTAATGCCAAAATTAGTTGGAGGTTTTTCTTGATCAGAGGGATTTTTCTTTTCTCTTCATTGATTTCTCACTTTTGGGTTCATGCAGCAGCAGGGAGGTTGTTTTTTTTACCATCTGTCTGGCCACACTCCAGCTCTGTCTGTCTGTCTGTCTGCCTCTCTCTCTCTCTCTCTCTCTCTCTCTCTCTCTCTCTCTCTCTCTCTCTCTGTCTCTCTGTCTGTCTCTGTCTGTCTCTCTGTCTGTCTCTCTGTCTGTCTCTGCCTCTTTTGATTTGTCAGAGCTTTTTACTGTCGCTCTTCACCCCCTCTCTCTTGCTGCTGAGCTTCCTCCCAAACAGACCAATCGAAATTCACACACATTATTTCCCTCCTTCTCGCTTACTGCTTCTTCATTACTTTTTTTGTCTAAATGTTGAGCCAAGCCAATTTAAGTGCACCTGTTAACATGTTAATAAGGTGATTTCCTGATTTGAAAAGCTTCACTTCAGCCTCTCCTACCCTGCCTGCCTTCTGTCTCTGCCCTGTCACTCCTTCTCCTCTGCCTCTCTCGGGAACAGATGCTCTCATATTGATCTGTTCTTCCTCTCCTCTTGTTCTTCATAATTCATCTCTGGAATCATGTCATCAGCTGACAGTTTTAGTGGCACTGTCTGTTATGTTGTACAGGTGTGTGGGTGTGTTTGTATGCCTGCAGCTGTGCACGCGCGTGTGTGTGTGTGTGTGTGTGTGTGTGTGTGTGTGTGCAAGCAAGAGCAAGGAGACCACAGACATGCCAGCATCTTCCACCTCCCCTGTTTCTTTGTGAAGGAAGCTGTTGTTAGAACCATAAATTTTGCCAGTGGGAACAAACATTAGTCACCTTTTGGTTGTTTTTAACCACAAATTAAATTCTGAGGGAATAGTTTCTGAGCAAGTACAGTGTGCTCCAGTGCCCATTATCCATCATACACCTTCACACCTGAGAGCTCTCTAGTTGTCAGCCACAGGCAGTACTGGTGAAGCTGCTGTGAATGTCTAGTTGCTTAACTTTTCTTGAGCTACTTGTCTGGAAAGAATAATCTGAGCAGCAACAAAAGCGTTCTTTAAATGTTTCCTGGTCATGAGCAATGGCTGCTCTTTAAAAGTTCATTAGTGAAAGTGTACTGAAGATGTTGCAGCAGAGAAGGTCATAGAACAACTTCATTAAGGTAATTTAAGTTGGTGTCGAGCCTACATGTTTTATCCATGAATTTGTGGGATAACACCAAAACCATGATTTGCTCGTTTTCAGGTCTGCCTATGTTCTTTTCATGTCAGTGCCCATTTTGTACTTTGATGACTTGCCTTGAATGCGCCTACACCTGTGTGTGAGTGGGAAAACAGGTAAAGTAGCAGTGGGTGTCAATAATGACTAAGCTGCTTGCTGCAATTTTGCTATAAAGAATTTAGAGAGTTGAGATTCACACTTTTGCTGCCTCTCTCAAACAGTTAAGCCATAAAATGCAATGATGTTCTGTGAGGAAGGAAATGTGCTTTAAAGCTGCCTGTTTGTGGATGATATGTTGGTCAGTTTGATTCCAGCAGAGAAATTCAAATACAAACGGGAGACATTTTATCTAATGGACCCCATCATTATCTCCTTAGAAGCAAGTGATACAGTATCTAATAATAATTTCTCAGGGACGTCTCAGGATTATGTGGAGACAATATTCAACTGGTACACTTTAGTCTTTTAGTCGGTGCACAGCAGCTCAACTCAATATAATACAACATATGTGAAAAATAAAGACATCAATATTTACTTGGGTTGGAATTGTTTGTTGTCAAGATTTTAGTGGATCTTTGAAGAAACTTCCTCAGACTACTTGACACAGCAAAACCAAAGTCAGAACTTTGCCTCTTCTATGTATTCTTTATAGAAAACCTCCTATTAAGAAAATACAGGCCCTGTCAAATAAAGAGTCGCCTGTTTTCTTACACATTTCTGGTGTCAGTGATTTGTCAGTGACACATTAAGGAGGACTGAGACTGTGTGTCATAGCTGAATTATTCCAGCCGTTTGTCACCAATTTCTATTTGGCTCTTGGGCTTACTAATCAAATTGTTTCCTGCTTTGGGCAACAGTTCCTCCAGGACTAGAGCAAAACATGCCGTTTCCTCCCAAAATAATTTAATGCCATCTGCCTTCAGCAACATGTTGAAGGTACTTTTTATTAGCGCTTGGTGATTCTGCACCTGCTCCACCAGGAAAACCGAAGAGCTGTGGTGCTGAAACCGGCTCGGTCACATCAGTTGTCAGTGCTGTGAGAGGGAATTTGTTTCAGCTGGAGGGAAAATATGTGATTTGTTTGTCTCAGTGCACCCACAATAGCATTTTCCAGCAGTACTTAATGTGCAAAAGTGTCACTTGTTCTGAACCCCACTTATTAATTAATTAAGTACTTGAGGTTTTCTGTTGGTCAGAACAAAATAGAAAGTAAGGTCAGGAAGGCAATAACCAAACAATGGTAATATAATACAAAACATTGTAATGTTACAAAAAATGAATGAACTAATCAGTGTTACATGAAAATATGGACAATAATAACTGATTGATTTTGGCAAATTGAGAACCCTCAAAATACAAAAAAAAAGGCTGAAGGTTGATTTAATGGGTTCTCTAAGAAAAATGTACCTGATTGCAGACTTCAATGCATAAAAGCTGAATTTCAGCTCCAAGAGTTAATTTCCATTTTCCACTTCAGGCTACTTAACTTAATTATGAGTTGAAACCTTTAGGCCTCTAATATGAATAATTCCCAATTTAAACAGACATTTATCACACATCTGATGAATCAAAACATATGCCAAATGTTTTATGGCCACATAAATTGTGTCACTGCGGCAGAGGACAGGGATTTTCACGCACCAGGATCAGAATCACTGCACTAAACCTGAAGGGAGTAACCTGCCCCTCAGTGTGGGAACAAGGAGAATGGAGCCAATTACAATTATTACTGCTACTGTGTGTGTGTGTATGTGTGTGAGGACGAGCAAGGCCTTGCTTTAGGGAAGGACAATATGACAGTGTTATTTTAAGGTCAGAACTGATGTTTTATCCTTATCTCAGTCTTATTAATTCAGGGTGTGTAGGTGTGTGTTCCTGGGTTTTAAACATTGAGAATGAGGACAAACTTTGAAAAAGTGAAAACATTTTGTCTGGCTCTCACTTCTTCAAAGTGCTGTTTGAAGTTTAAGGTCAAGAATTGGTTTTTGAGTTGTGGTTGAGGTTTAAGGATTAGGTTGAAGGATAAAGCTGGTGATGTTAATGTATATTTATCTTATGGTCAACAAATCCCATAAAAAGCCCAAAACCTTACTGCCCCAAACCATTTGTGTCCTAAAAAAAAAAAAAATCACAAATCTAATCCAGTGAATTGGTATCAGAACCAATACTTGTTCAGCAGATCAACTGTTGGCCAAGCGATCTGATGCCAATTGATGTTGACTGGTCGACATTAAATGCCTTGTCTTCCTCAATATACTTATGAAGTTCTGTGTTTCTTCTATCAGTTACCTTCATTACGTCACTGTGGGCTGCCCACTCAGATTTAAGCCCTTGTCTCGTTAGTGTTAGAGATGAGCTTTAGTATGTGTTTGTGCAAATGAGTGTTAAAGGATTTATCCCTCTCTCTCCTTAATTTCCTCTCATCCAAACTCATCTCCTTGCTTTTTCTTAACTCGCATGACTCACGTAGCTATAACACTCTGTATTTCTGCTTTCTCTTCCATAATTACTAACTGTTTGCATTGTTCCTGCCACCGCGGGAGGCGCAGATAGACAGAAACAATACAAGAGTTGAAAGAGTCTTTCAAGAGGAGAATTTGGCTTTTTTTCAAATTGGTCTTTATTGCTAGTTAGTGTTGGCCAGTGTTCACACAATAGATAAAAACAAAGGGAAACCCTTTCCAACACACTAACAATGCACAAAGTTATTGCTATGCGACCATGACTGACTACTTTTCCAAGAAAGTCAAAGACTGAGGTATGATTTTCAGCTGTTTCCCTTTTCAACTGTTATACAATCAAAATGCACCAATTTGGGACTAGCTAAATGTATTTCTAGTGCAGTTTTTTTTTTTTTTTTACAAACAAGTGAGTGACTTTTGCCAGTTTCCAGTGAGGCTGGAAACTCTGCTTCTCTGTCTTCCTCCCCCTCGTTCTCTCTGTCAGACAAAACTCATTTTGTCTTGTTAGTTTGTCAGCCATGTCGTGACTCCCACTACGCCAGAGTACTGTCTCTCTCTCTTTCTCTGTCGCCCTCAATTTCTTTGTGCTTTCTTGGCATGACATGTAAATAATTTTGTGTTGCCAACAACATATGAAGGAGAGTAGTGGATAAATTACAAAAAATAAATAAGCAGTGGGGATACCGCTCCTGGCTGCAGCTCAGGTGGTAGAGCTGGTTGGCCAATGATCATAGGGTGGTTCAGTCCCTGGTTGCTCGTGTCCATGTGTCTCCATGTCTTTAAGCAAAAAATTGAAACCAAATTGCTCCCAGTGAGCAGGCTCTGCAAGGGAGTGTGCATAACAGCATCTGTTACATGAGTGTAATGTAAATAATTGTGAAAAGTGAAGATTTCAGTCCTGGTTGATTTGCCTGTGGTTGCTGCATTTGAAAAATACAGGTAACACAATTCTGTTTGAAAATTACACGTCTTAAGCAGCTACCGGTTAAATGTGAAAAGTTGTGTTCATCATTACACGGAATTGCCACATGCACCATCTTTTGCTTTTGCATTACATCTACTATGTCCGTGCAGCAATTCGTCAACACACAACTTGAATCCGTTACAATGAAAACCGCTATGTACATTGAAAGGCTTCCAAATACAAAATGAATGCAAAGGGCCAAGTCCTCCGTTAGTCTCACATTTAGTAAGTCCTGTCCTCACCAAACCATGTGTGTAGGTCTAACAAAGGTGTTGTGTGCATTTCCTTACTCGTAAAACATTTGCAAAGTCGATTTTTTGTCAATAAGTGGATTATGTGAAAGTGACAGCAGGATGTGAATCATGCCAGCTGAGTGCTTGCATGTGTGAAATTGCATTCTCATGTGCAATACATTCATAAAAATATTCCTCCACAGTGCTACTAGTGGTCAGCATAGACAGAACAGAAAATGGGTTCTGCAGGCACTCTTAGGCAGCACAAGGGAAAAGGTTTAAAGATCAAAGGAAAGATGAAAAAAAGAATTCATATTTATGCATATTTTTTAAAACTAGTTTTGACTTCACATGGTCTCCATTGGGGGGGAAATAGTCGGCGAATGGCTGCAGTGTTTCTGTGTTCCCACTACACAAAAAGAAGCTTTTCATCCTCAGCAGGGGTCATAAAGGGCAGAATTGCTTTTCCAAACTTGAATATACTCATGTAGCTCTAATGGTCTTATGTTTTGGACGTGCAAAAAAATCGTGTCTGCTTTTTGATTTATTTCTCACACAAAACATTTATTTTCCTCAGTCTTCCCTGTTCATCTCCATACTGTCAGACTACACACATATTTAGACAGACAATCATTCACACACACACAGGCGGCAAGTTGCTCATGTCTGCGTCTTCACAATTGCAAGAATCTGAGCAAAACCTCTTTGCTCTTTGTGTTCTCTTTCCAACAGAGAGATCGTTTCGTGAAGCTCCTGGATCAGCTGCACAATTCCCTGCGTATCGACCTCTCCATGTACAGAGTGAGTCTCTGCTCTCAGCCGCTGTTATTCTTTTCTTTTCCACATACCGATCTATAGCTTCAGTCCATCCCAGTGCCATGTAAGTTTGTCTTCATGCATTCGCAAAAAAAAAGGTGGTGGGTAAGTAGAAATCTGAATACAAGTCAAAACTTATCTTTCCAAACTAAAACTTTTGTCTTACCATATATTTTACCACCTTCTGCTGTCATTTGACTTCTTGTTTCCTCCAGTATGCTCTTGATGTTAAAAGCACTCTTTTCTCAGCTGCTCAGATGTTGATTATATTTTTTTATCTCTTTAGTTTATTCTGGGATCACAGCAGGTTTTTCATTTAATTTGTCTGGATGGTGTGCCTCTGTCTTTTTGCATTCTTTATGACAGCTTGTAATCAGTTATGCAGGGAGAAATTTAAAGCTGAGTAAATTGGAAGCTTGATATGATGAATATTACAAACAACCACCGTGATTGAAAAAAGAAATCACTGATGGAAAAAAAGACCGTAGTCAGTTATAGAACTTACGAGACCTTAGTCCAGAAAGAAAGATAAACTTTGCTGTTCAAAGAAACAAATGGTTGACTGAGTTGTGTGTGTGTTTATCTGCAGAACAACTTCCCAGCCAGCAGCAAGGCTCGCCTCCATGACCTCAAGTCCACAGTGGATCTTCTCACCAGCATCACCTTCTTCAGGATGAAGGTAGAAACAAAATAATCAGCAAATCACGACACCAAACACAAAACAGTTATTATTGGATAAAAGCTTTATATTTACTTTAGAATAAGGGAGAATGTTTTGAGACACAGGGGCGGACCCAGGAGCAGAGGCACAGGGGCATAGGCCACAGCTCAAGTCGGATTGGCCCCTGAAGACCCTGTTTTTCACTTTCACTTCATTAACTAAATTTTGAAATTGGAATTTTGTATATACCTGTAAGTTTATATTTACTGAAATGCGATATTCAATAAGGTGAACTTACTTTATTCAGCTCTGTTTGTTTTTAGCTCTTGTGTCCGTAGACTATAACAAATGTGGACAGGCAATTCTGACTTCCCAACGCTCTGTAAAATGAAACTATTAAGAAGGCAAAACTGGGAGAAGAGAATGCACCTTCGCCATAGGGATTGGGATTTGTACTTGTCCTCCTCAGTAAATAACATTGTTGTCTGGCACCTGAATTTTGTGTTCACCTTTTCAAAGACAATTCCACCCTACCTTGATTTGCTCTCGAGTAGATTCAGTTGTTATTTACATGCATTAAAAAGTCACCAGAATGCTGGAAAGTATTTTCTGTAGATTTTGGCCTTGTGAAGACGTTCATGTGGGTAGAAACACATGAACACAAACACACACACAGAGTTGAGCTGCAGTGTTTCAGGATTAATAGCAGTGTCTGACTAATGTCTCTCAGAGTGAGCTTGTGCTGTCGAGTTCAGGTTTGTTATAGGAAGATTGATTCCACAGTGGAGGACAGAGGAAAGGTCGTGGATCTGTGTGTGTGTGTGTGTGTGTTCATGTTTTCATGTATTCATACATGCTTATTTGTTTTTTATTCCACTTGGAAATGAAGCAAAAAAAAACTTTGACTTTCCACTTAACTCTTAACTCATAGCCTTAACTCATCAAATCATTTCACTTTATGTTATTTCCATTGATGTATTTAAAACTGATTTACACAGTTGACAATTTAATTTTTGTATGAAAACCATATAACTTCACTTTTGAGGAGTTTTGTATTTTTTCTGTGTTTTGACTTTTTATGGTTTTCTGATGGGATCCCTGAAAAAATCCTCATATGAGAAACTCCAAAATATCTAGCAATCTATCAATTCTAGATTACCTGACCAAAATGATATGATAAAAATATATCTTCCTACTATATGGCTTGAGTACATGAATGTGTTTCTGCCCAAGTTACATCTGACTTATCTTCCCACTCCAATGTCCGTTCTTGCGCAGGTCTTGGAGCTGCAGAGTCCTCCCAGGGCCGCCAACGTGGTGCGGGACTGCGTCAAGGCTTGTCTGAACTCCACCTACGAGTACATCTTCAACAACTGTCTGGAGCTCTTCAACCGCCAGTTCCAGCCTGCTGTCCAGCCAGTGAGTTGCTGAGTGTTGACATGTTTTGAGCTTCTGCAGTAGATGCTCTGGGGTAATGATGATATTGGATATCTTAGTTCAAAATTTTATTTCTTACCTTGGAAATTTAATAATGTAATGTAGTTTTACTCTTTGACAATTTACCTTTTAATTGCTACAAACCACAGGATTATTGAAGACAACAAAAAAAGCCTGGCAGGAGTGGTTGGTGGTTGGTTGGTGTTGTGGTCCCAGTCTCATCATAACTACAACTGTTCGACTGGGTGAAACAAATGCAGCTGCTTATGGTTGCTGGAAAGCTGAAGTCGTGTTTTGTCATTGTTCTTGAGTGAGAATCATAGATTGATGCTGCCTCAGCAATTGTATTTTGAATATTGCAATGAGGATGTAGTCAATTTCAGTAAGCAGAGGCAATGTTAAGTAAAGTCACCTCCACCTTTTTAGGGCCTGTGCCGACTTATTCATACAGTACATTCTATATAGATATGTAATATTATGTTAAATTAGTGTGCTCACAGTTAGACATTTTAGAGGCAGTGTTTGGCAGGATGCTATGTTGGCATGTTTCACAGATGGATAGTCCACTCTGCACACTCTGATGCTGCATGCGACACTTAATCACACAAAGCACTTTTAGGATTTTAAAGTGTTTTTTTAACCTTAATAGCGTAAATCAGGAAAAAACTGGATCTGAATCCCTTTTTGCTGCATCGCCTCCAATTGCTCACATCAATCTCCGTCCATAGAGCACATGCTTGCTTCACCTTAATTGGTGGACTAATTATGGAGTCTCCATCAGTCGTGTCTTAATGTGTCTAAACTCGTTAAACTGGTCTGTGTTTAGTATAAATTAACAATGCTTTGCATGATAATCAAGTAAAGTCTCTTTTTCAACTTTATGAAGCGTGCAGAACCTTGTCACATAAACATGGAGCCAGAATATTTGAAAATAAATCATCTCAGTGCCATGGAGAAATAATATTGTAATTATTGTTATAAATTATTCAGAGTAAATCGTTCATTGAAATCACCAAGTGTTGAGCACTGAAACTTGTTTTTGTTCTGTGCTGCCATTCATTTCATAACAGCATATGTTTCTTTTTTGCTGGACATCTGGTTTTGGATTTTCCTTCTCGCAGGTGTCTGAACAACTTTTCATCTTCTGCCTTTTCCCCTCTTGTAGCCTGAGCCAGAGAAGAAAAAGAAGAAGAAGGAAAAAGCAGAAGGAGAGGAGGAGGAGGAAGATGACGAAGAGGAGGAGGAAGAGGAGGAGAAGAAAGAGGAGAGCCAGCCGGAGGAGCAGGGCCCGAGCATCCAGAATCTGGACTTTTGGCCTAAACTCATCACGCTTATCGTCTCCATCATTGAGGAGGACAAGAACTCCTACACCCCCATCATTAACCAGTCAGTACTGAGTTTTTTTTTCTGCATCTTTTACCTTTCGTTTGGCATATTGTATGTATATATGTTACTTTTTCCATTACGTCATACTTTATGCCGCCATTAAATGCGTTTTGAAATATTGCTCACACTATTGAATTTTCCTTAAATCACAACTGCTAATTTGGAAAAATTGTTCACAGCAGCCTCCTGTTGCCACATAAAAGCAGTACATGTTTATGTTTTTGGTTTTCCTTCTGTAGTGTATAAGTAATCACAGTTAAAAATGGATTTTAAAAGTTCCTAAAATAATTATTTGTGCATAAAAATGCATGTGGACATTGCAGTTTATTTTTGGATGATTCCAGATTTATTCTGAAACTTTTAAATTTTGTGCTGTTTTTTAAGCTTTCAAACATGTTATTTGATGTTGTTTTGTGACAGAAAATAGATTATTACTGTCATAACTTGTGTAATTTTAACTTGTTGATGCAAGTAGTTTCCCTTTAATGACAGTACTAGTGTAAACAGTAAGCTAATAAGATTATACTGTATATATATATACAGTATAATATATATAAAATATTGGCTCAAATATTGGCTTTGTTTTCATTAGTTTGTTTTCATTAGCTGCAAAGGTCTGAGAAAACCCTGAGCTCTTGTGTGTGTTTGTGTGTTTTTTGCTTGATTGCATGTTTGTGTCGAGAGACAGACATAACCACTAGCAGACTAACAAATACTTTTACTGTTTGTCTCGTCCTGATCCCTGACCTCTTCTTCCCTTTCAGGTTTCCTCAGGAACTCAATGTGGGTAAAGTCAGCGCTGAGGTCATGTGGACGCTGTTCGCTCAGGACATGAAATATGCCCTGGAGGGTAAGACTGTGTGTGTGTGTGTGTGTGTGTGTGTGTTAGAGATAGAAACAGTAATAGCTCAGACAGTCTTGACATTTTTTCCATCAACTCTCTTCTTTTTGCCATCATCCCCTCCAGTTTTACATAAAATTGACCACTACCACTGGAACAATGGTGAGACTATAGACAGACATGATGTAGCTGGTGGCAAGATACAGTCAGAAGAGGGACAGCTGCTGTATTGTTGCCTGTTTGTCTGTGCTGGATCACAAATTAGAGTGAAAAATGAAACCTATAGTTTGAGAAGCAACACAGAAACAGTCGAACATCAAAAACCTAAAATTTTTTAAAAAAAATGTATAATGTGTTGGGCCTGTTCTCAGACAGATTCCAGGTCCTGTGACTCATGGTCAGTTATAACAGTTTCTCACCATGTGAGAAATAGACAGTTTGTCAATAACATGATTGATTTTCCCCTGAGGCTCTCCACATTATACTGTAAGGTACCTTCAAGATAAATGACAGACTACAACCCCAATTCCAAAAATGTTTGGACGCTGTGTAAAACATAAAACAGAATGTGATAATTTTTATTAATTAATTTTAATCATCAGCTTCATTGATTTAAACAGGTTCATTGGTAACAGGTGATAGTATCATGATTGGGTATGAAAGGTTCGTCCTGGAAAGACTGAATCGTTCACAAGCGAGAATGGAGAGTTTCAACACTTTGTCAATCACATGATTGGATAAAGGAGATTACTGTATGAGCTTGGGAACACTTTGTAAAATTGTTGTCAGTGAACATAGTTTGTTTGCAAATGATTGCATTCTGTTTTTATGTTGCATTTTACCCAACTTTTTACCAAACTTTTTTGGTATCGGGGTTGTTTTTTGACACTCTGGTACCTCAAGAGTCCCTCTGTCTCACTACTCAATATTTTGGCTTTTGACTGTTTCTCAGATTAGATTTGTAGGAACTGTAGAAACTATAGTATCCTGAAACATTTTCTAGCACCCTGAGACCAACTCCAAACTCCTGCTCACAACAAAACATTAAAACCCGTAGAGATGCTGAGTTTTATATCTGAGTCAGCAGTCTGTCCAAAAGTTTCTCTCTTTTGAGTTGAAATCACAAGTTTGATTGCCGACTAGTCCATTAGGAGACCCTTTTCTAGAGTTTTTCTGTGTCTAGACTACCTTCCAGCTCCACTAGTATTGTACTCCAACAATATTTTGTCCATCACTAAAGCCATTCACCATCTCAGTCTTTGCTTTATCAAACTTGCGTCTCTGTTTTCTCTGAACTCTCATTGGTTTCTTTTGTAAATTTGTCACCGTCTCAGCTCCCACCACATTTCGCATCCGCAAAGTTGATTTCTACGCTGGTAAGCCTGTGTGTTTGTGAGTGTGTGTGTATTTGTAATTAGTCATCTATCGCAGAGAGGGTTTTTTTGGACCATTTTTATATGGACTAGACAAGAGGAGGGAGAGTTCTCCACACCCTCGCAGTAGGCACACTAAAAGATAGAGTTGTAACACAAAGTCTCCCATTAGACTTTATTTATTCTGCCCTTATTCTCAGTAATAATAGACAGAGAGAGAGAGATAAAAGAGTGTAAAAATGGGTGAGAATGAAAACAAAATTAGAAAACTGAACTCAGTTTCGTTTTCATTTCATTGTGTGTGCTCACCAAATTAAAGAAAATTCTGTACTGCTGAATGCTGAAAGGTGTTGATGGCAGACTGTTTACCTTGTGTTCTGATGACCCAGTTTACTTGAAAATCAGTATAATATTGTTTGGGGTATGGCTGATGTATTTTCTAAATTTATTAAAGTCTTATCGATCTACATATCTATCTAGCTATCTATCTATCTATTACTAACTATAGCTAATAACTTGTTGTAAGACTTGAACAAGAAGCAGGAAATGCACCTTTCATCTTTAATGATATCACAGTAAAGTATAGATTACAAATGTAGCAATATCTTTCCATGATATAGAATCATTTTAGTACTACAGAAATATTTTGACTAGTACCGTATTGCACGGCGGCACTGACTCTTCCACTTCTTAATACTGCTTGTTTGTAATATTGGAGTGATCCCTTAATTGAAGCCCAAAATTAAATCATACTTGGTCTCCTTTCATTTGTTTGTTTGTTGCTTCATGTCACACAAAGAACACAGGTTGGATTTTGATAAAAATGAAGAATCTCATCACTGTGTTGAAGCTTTTATAAATTACATCTGACCCAACCAAGTCACTGTCTTACTCTACTCCAGAAGTTTAGTGTTTGTCTAACTCTCTGTCAAGTTCAAGGAAAAGTAAAATATTAATGGTATAAATGAACGCAAGAATTTCACCATATCAGAGTTACAATATTAAAAATCTTCACCAAGTGTAAGCCTACTACTGTTGTCAAGGGATAAATTGTGGTGGTACATATGTTTATTTCTGTGTGTTTCGGTCTGTGTGGTTTTTGCAGAGCACGAGAAACATAAGCTCTGTAAGACTGCTGACTACATGAACCTGCACTTTAAGGTCAAGTGGCTTCACAACGAGTACGTCAAGGACCTGCCCGCCTTCACAGATACTGTGCCTGAGTACCCTGCGTAAGACACACACACACACTCACACACTTTTTACTCGCTCATTATCTAATTCTTGCCCTCTCTCCTCCAGACAGAAAAGGGACTTGACTGACTGATCATTTCTGTCTTTCCATTGAGATTTTGTCCCTGTCGTCACATACACAATGATACACACACAGGCCGTACAGTCAAAGCACTCCTCACTGGGTTTGTACACTAGAAATATGGATGACAGTGTAATGGTACTAATGATCAACAAAACTTTGCATGGGTTAAGCATTTTAAACAATGGGACAATTCAAAGAACAAATTCAATAAGATAAAATAAAACGAAACAAATAAAAATACAACAGATAAGACACAACAGAATAAGAGGATTTTTTTAGAAAGACGTTTTGAAAAGGGGATTTAAAAGATGTTTTTGATTCTGCAATTTAGATTTAAGCTGCTTTAGAGCTTAACAGCAAAATATTTTATCTACCCTTTGTCAAAGTAACACTAATTTTCTCATGTTTCGTGCATCAATTTTATGATTCATCAAAGAGAAGCTTAATAGCACAGTTCTGTCTCTTGTTATTGTTCCAGGTGGTTTCTCCAGTTCGTCCTGGCCTGGCTGGCTGAGAACGAGGAGGTGTCCATGGAGTTCATGCATGGAGCGCTGGAGAGAGACAAGAGAGAAGGGGTGAGTCAAAGAAACGACAATGTGGAGGGCCTCATGGTCGTTCACTCACTTTCAGCTCAGCATGCATCTATCCTTCATTATTTAAGGCTCCAATACGTGTTTTATACTTTATTAATCCAGGATTTTGTCACTCCTTAGTCCTTGCAGCATAGACTGCAACAGTTTACAGTAAGAAGATGCTTTTTCGTCTTGTCGCAATGTTGAGCATCTTGCTGTTACTGTAACACATCACAGCAGCAATGTCATCATGCAAGTTTTGGACTTCCCATAATTATGGGAATCTAAACAGGAAGTAAAATGTTGCAATGGAGTTAATTAGCTGTGGGCAAATTGCCACCATTAAAAGTAAGCTGAAATAGCTATTAGCTACCACCCACAGACAATTATCACTGGATTACTTTGATATTGAAAAAAAATTAGTAATGTGTTGACTCTCAGGCAAGTTCTGGAGTTATATGGAGCATCTATTTTTCTCTGATTTCCTCGGGAGGTCACGCTGAATCTAAAAATGTTTGTATTTTGTCTGTGTGTTATGTCTGTCAGTTATGAGTCAGAGAAGAAGAAGTGTGTGCAGGGTCAAACTACAGTCATTAACTTCTAGTTTTTACGTCTGTCCCATTCACCTCACTCTCATCTTTGCCTCACATCTCTCCCTCTGGAGGGATACAAGGCAATATGATGAACCTCCCCACACATTATACCCAAGCTGTGTGTGTGTGTCCATGAGTATTAAAGGAAGCACAGGGGTGTTGTATGCTTCTGCAAATAAAGTAGTTCAAACTACCGCTGTTTGAGCGTTATTCACCTGAACAGTCAGTAACTATATAAAGCAGACCTTTTGTTTACCAATCTTACCAATAATCTCTTGTTGGCATCAGCAGTCTCCCTGTGGGAAGAAAATTTAGCATTTCACCCTGAAGTTTCAATTTCTTATTTCCTGTTGACAGAGAAGTTCCTTCACCAGACACCAGAATTTAATTTAGATGGAGAGGGGATATGAGAAATAGAGCAAGGTGACTCACATCCTAAAAATATCAAAACACTCACAATCACTGCTATTAATTAACACTTATGAATGTTCTCTCCATTCTATATTGCAATTAATGCTTATGATATTTTTACATAAAACCTGCTTGGTTACACAGCAGAACCAAATCTAGTGTTATGTAACAGCTGCTTCCTGACTAATTGTTGCTGCTGAAAGCATAGTGAAGCTCAGTTGCTGATTGTAATGGTGGAAAGGAGCCTGAATGCAACACCAGTAGAAAAGCTGTGCAGCAAAATGATAGCTCTCTACAACACTGACACCCTGAGCAGAATAAAGGACAGCTTCAGTCCTGTGACCTTTTGTTCACTGACTCTTTGAAGGATGCTTCTATTCATTCAGGTTCAGCAGAGTTCGGCTTTTGGCCAGCCGCTCTCAGATTACCACGATGATGGACGGATGTTGTCTCTCGACCTCCCCAATGGGTCCCTTTATCTTCAGGGAACTCTGTTGTAGCTCTGGAAGGTTTTTGAGAGGCTTGTGGGTCAGAGATGGTACTTGACATCTTTAACAGTATAATTTTGAGGGACTTCAAATGGGGTTTTTTGTCATTAGAAATGTCCTACTTTGTAGTGTACAGTGGCCAAACTGATCTAGTTCTCCATCATTAAAGGTGCTTTCAGACCATGATCTCTTACTGATGTACAAACTTCATGACACAATATTTCCCTTAAAGAGGATATGAGAGGATGCTTGTTTTTCATTTTCTTTGTGGCCTGTAGATCATTTTCAGTCTTGATCACACGGCTTTGTGGTGGCTTATCAGACACCAAAACACTTCACAGCAATTTATTTGAGGAAGAATTTCACTGCTCTGGAAACGGCAGCAATCATTTCATATTCACTAATGTTGATCATGAAGTAAACAAACAAAATGCACTGTTCACCTTACAAAGTAACCTACCAATGTGTTCTTGCATGTATTTCATTGGCAAACACAGAATAACCCATTATCATCTAGGTTTCCCCCAAATTCCATATTCTCTATTGGTTTGTTACAACTTTTCACTGAAGCTTCACCATGTTCACACTGAGTTTGAATATTCAAACCCAGAACCTTTTGTTTTTTTTACAGCTGCACCACTTGCACACAACATGTCTTGTGTCTGATTTTATGTAAATTTTCCTAAAATTCATCCTGACATATTTGGGATCTTTGGACACTTCGGGACCTCAGCTAGTCAGTTTCAACAATGCTTGGGTGCACAGCTTAAGTTTGTCATGACTGGCAGGATAGGGTGAGTAGATCACAGGTTTAGATTCATTTCTTGAATTATTTTACCCACCATGCACATTCTCTTTGGCTTTACTCTCTTAAGTAGCCTGATGGTACAACTCTTTTAACTCCATTAGAGACAGATGTTATTGAGGATCTCTTAAGTGCTTATCGGCCCCTTTTGACTCTTGAAGATCCAGTTATGGATCCATACACGGTAAGTTTCTTAGACTAAGAGAGACAGACCACAGGATACAACAGCAGGACTCACTCGCTTGGGAAATATGCGGCACGGTCCTCTTGACTACCACAAACTGCCAGACCAACTCGCTGGGCACCATTTATGTTTCCGTTTTAGCCATTTAGCTGATGAATTTATCTGCAGGAACATATGATTAGTGCAGCGGTTCAATAAGCTCTCTATTCCCAGACCAGGACCAACATTTCAAGTGAATGATAATGATTGTAATGGGCAGAGTGCCCTGAAATCTGTGGAGTAATTACACAAGAACAGCTACAGTTTCTAGGAAGAGGAATAAGAATAGTTTGAGTTCTTATTTAATCACGGGAAAGTAGAGAGGTAGAGGAGAGTCTAAATTAGTCTGTAAGGAGGAACAGTGCTTCTTGAAAATAACAGAGTGATTATGGAGAGTGACTTTGCTGTTCTGATTAAAGAAAAGATAGCTAAAAATCTAAAGTTTTGCATTTTCTCTTCTCTGTCCTCTGCCTGCAGTTCCAGCAGACGTCTGAGCACGCTCTGTTCTCCAGCTCGGTGGTGGACATCTTCACTCAGCTTAACCAGAGCTTTGAGATCATCAAGAAGCTGGACTGCCCCGACCCCACGGTGGTGGGCCAATATAACAGACGCTTCGCCAAGGTGAGCCGAAGGCTGCGAAGCAGGCATGAACATAAGCAGGCGACATGTCACCCATAAACATTATGAGCTCATAAAAAAGCTCTCTCAATATGCTGTAGCACAAATATGTGGCTTTACTGTTGATAGGTCAGTTCACCCAGTTTACAAAACATACATATTCTCTCTTGCCTCTAGTGGTATCTACATCAGCCGTGCAGATGATCATTGGGATGAATAAAAACAGTGGCCATAGGGCTAGAACTGAAATGATTAGTTGATCAGTCAACTAATTGTCTTCAATTAATTTCTAATTAATCAATTAATTTCATGTTCCAGCTTCTCAAATTTGTCATTTTTCCTCATCTTACATTATAGTTAATTGAATTTCTTTGGTTTTAAACAGTTGGGCTTTGGCAGCTATTTTAAGCAGATTAATTAGGATGGTGAAAATAATGAATTGCAACCCTATTCATAACATACTCGAGTATTTCTTTGGTCAAAATTCATAGGAATGTAAACCTCTCCCAGCAAGATTGTTCACAGATTCTCAGATCTGATTATTTCAGTACATGGACATCTCTCTAAACTAAAAGATGATAAGAGATAACGTTTTCAGCCATTGTTTGTGAATTTGAACTCTTTCTTTACGAACTCACTTGTGTGTTGGAAACAATATGTTGCAAGTCATCACTTCCTGCATACAACATTTACTGTTTATGATGACACTATATCACAAATGTGTTGCTTATTATCTATCTCCCGGTCATCACTGTACCTCAGATGAAAATTCCTTCCTGGTGCAGCTTTCAATCGTGAGCCAACACAAGAACTTACACATCTCTCTTGAACCTTTTGTGCCTTGAAGATATAGACTTATGAGTTTCAGGTATTTGTTAGCGAAATGTACACAGTGTAGTGTTTTGTTATTGAACCCTTGAGATCATATTTTTACTTCAAATTTAATGTGAGGCAGTTGCTTTTAGGCATAGTCATTAAATCTAACAAACCTTTCACTGCAGAAGAATTGTATGTGTGTGTGTGTGTGTGTGTGTGTGTGTGTGTGATGGCTTAATCAATATGGGACTCATTAAATAAAGAATGGCTAATGTAAGCCATCGCTCTGTGCTGTCCATCTCTGTCCCCAACTCTTGACTCCCTTTTCATTTTCTGCCCCTCCACTCATGTTAACCTGTCTACCTTTTCATCTCCTCCCTTTCATTAGTTTGTTTTCATCTACTCTTCTACCATCCTGACATCTTGTTCATGAGTGGACTCTTCACTTTGTCGTCAGATATTTTTCCATCAATTTCTACCTTTATTTCTGTCTTCTATCTATCTCTATTTTATTCTATCTCTTTCTTTCCTCCTCTTTGTCACCCTTCATTTAATTTTTCTTTTCATCTCTTGCCTCTTCTCTTCTCTTGTGCCTCCAGACCAACATAGTTACAGTTCATTCTCAAGTGTGAGATGGCAGTAAAGACAGAGACAGCAGCAGAAAAGGTTAAAGGCAGAGACAGAGTCGTACAACTAGAGGAAACATACTAAGTAATTCAGGCAGCTATCAGGCCACATGTTTAATGCATGAGTGTAAGGGGGGCATCTGGCTGACTCAGCAGAAAGTGGAGACCGAGACGCTGTGAGGTAACAGGCACAGTTTTTGTCATTTCAACTGATAAATTAACACGCTGAATTATTTCAAAGTACCCTGTGGAGTTTATGTTGTAAACAAACATGACATTCATCGTTTCTCACCGAAAGGCTTTTTGTGTGTCCTCAAGGCTTAACAAACATGTCAGATGGATTTCCTACTCATTAAACATTCGCAAGTAATTCTTGGAAGTTTTTGAAACCTTTCTGTTCCTCTTTCTCTCTTATTGTGGTGGTGTGTCCTTGTACAGCACATTACTGCAAAGAGCTGACGATATATTGAATAGTATGAAGCTGAGCTGACCGATTTTCCTAGTTGATTAGTCATTTCACGTTTGTATTAATTTAGTTATTTACATTTTTTTTTTTTCCACACACAAATCTGGCCCCTGTTAGTGACAATGCTAAGATATAGGCAGTTTTTGAGGTAAACCCATCATCTGATTTGACATGCAGGTCTAGTTATCAAATGTAAGATCAAAAATGCCCATGCTTGTGTTTTTTCCACGAGATAACTGCTCAACAAACATTGCTCTACAGTGCCTCCAGTGGTCAAAACTCCACATCCGAAGAGAAGTGAAAAGTTGCAATGCCTGATCAACCGTTCTGATCCGCTCACTATTCAGGTCTATAGGATCTCAGTTTGAAGATAGTACAGTATCCAGTGTTTTGCAACTGATGCTAGAAATGCAGCTTTATTTAAACCGTACCACACACCTCTGTCACATTATGTATGACTCGTTGTTATGTACCGCACAATTCGTGTCAAGGTAGAAGTTTGCCTACTAAACTGGAAACTCAGTGTTTGATACATGGAGTGAAAAGTGAAGCAGTGAATGGTTTGGACACTGCACAGTGTGGAAAAAAATATGATGACTTTTATTCTCCTGGCAACAAGAACAGTACCTGATTTAAAATAGACAGACACAGAATTGGCTTGTTGCATGTGAGAGCTGATCGCCACCATGGCTGAACAAGCTAAGAAGACAGTGTCCAGAGAAAGTGTTCATCAGGAGAGATCTGAGGAAAAACATGTCCCATGGGTGCCGCCTACAGTCTGTGATTGGCAGGAGGGTCATTGCAAAAACAAAAATTAACACATGCGTAACACCTAAGATATGTTGCCAAATCAATAAACACTTAATATTCGGTGCTTTCTAATCACTGTCCATCCCAACAAATCCTTTTTTATCCCTTGTGACTCTGGCTAAAGATACTGGATTCGGATGCCAATTAAACGACAAATTTGTTTGATTTGTTCTTTTCTTTTATAACCATGAGGAATTATCATCAGACATCAGGATCCATCTCCTTCATAGGTCCTTCATGTTGGTGGTAGCTAGCTGAGATTTGTATCCAGATCAATAGACTGGAGACTTGGACGTGGAATTAAGTAAAAAAAAAAATGAGGCATGAGTTGTAGATGACTGAGAGAGAGACTTTACTTACTTGAGACTTGACACCCCTAAAACTTATTTGAGTCATTACGCAAAAACATTTAAGTCTCAAGAGTCAGACATGCCTTGCAAAACTACATACCTCACATATTTATTTATAAGGCTAATACATTGAAAATACAGGAAAGGAAAAATATTTTTTAAATGTCTTGTCTTAGTTGGGTTCCCCCCAAAGGACTTGACATGATGTGACTTAAGACTTGCTCTGACAGACTAAAGACTTGGCTTGGGCTGATTTGCCCAAAAAGACACAACAAGTTCTTTGAATACAGACATGTATGTTAATTCTCCAGTCACTACATGCACTGTGTACAGTTGTGTTTATGTGACAATAAGCTTGATGGGATTTGATCTTCACTTCTAACAAACTGCCTGCAGCTCTTTTGGGTAAAAGACTGAGGCGCACGTTGTCACAGAGTGAATATTTGATGCCACCTGAGTTCAAACAATAGGAGTAAATACCAGAGTTCAGATTCACTACTCCAGAAGTTGCCACAGTAAACATGTCCTATGTGTGTGTTATCTTGTTTCTCCAGACGATCACCAAAGTGCTGCTGCAGTACAGTGCCCTGCTTGCCAAGAGCTTTCCCTCCTACTGTGAGAAGGAGAAGATAGTGAGTACTGCTGCGTCGCCACTCTGCTACCAAACCACTTCACTCTGAGCTCATCTCTGATTGAGAGAGAAAGACCAAGCACGTTGAAAGGCAGCGCACTCTCTGTGGAGTGGATTAATATTTTAGTTGCTGCTGCCCACTTGTGTAACTCTTCTATATCTGTTGTTTTCTTCTTGTTTGCTTCTGTCATTTTCCTGTCATCATCCTTTTTCTCCTGCCTGACTTCCATTCATTTGCTCTTGTATTTGTACTTTCTTTGACTTTCTTGACTTTTTCTTCTTTACTTTCTGTGACTCTCATTTTGTTTTCTCTTGTTCTCTTGCCCCTGTTCCCTCCCTCATCTATCTCCCTCCAGCCTTGCGTGCTGATGAACAACATCCAGCAGATGAGGGTCCTGTTGGAGAAGATGTTTGAGTCGATGGGAGCCAAACAGGTGAGCTTTAACAGGTGTACACACACACACACACACACACACAGCAAAGCACAACACAACACAACACAACACTTGTCTTGCACCTTTGGTTTTTAGTCACCTGCCACTCAGACCTAAGAGTCTGAAGTTTTTCATTTCAACCTGCTGCCACTGATGAGGTGTTTCTGTGTAGTTCAAAGTCAAAAAGTTGAAATGAAAACTTGCAGTGTTTTGGGTCTTTATTTATACAAGACTGAAAACTGCCAGCTTTGGTATGTTGACATGGCTTTCCCAAAATCATGTTGTCTAGAGTTTTTTTCTACTCTTAAGCATGTTTTGAAAAAAAAACCTAATTCTGTTCAAACTATTTTTAAGAATGAATGTCAACAAAAACATCAAATAAGTTTGCAAACTCCTCATGTACGACAAAGGTTGTTGTCAGTGTGAACCTTGGTGCTTAGTTCTGCAGGAACGTGGCAACACAGTGTTGAATTCACACAAGAGGAAAGAAAACTAATCAGGGGTACATTTAGCCTTGCTAAGAAAAGTATTTCTTTCAAAAGGAAACATGCATTGAACCTCTTGTCACAAAGACTTCACAGCAGTAACAGTATTGAGGAAATGTACTGATGTACCGATTTGAGACACTATAGTGTTTTTCTGTACCGTTGCTGTCACTGTGGATGTTTCAGTTTTCAGCCCCACCACCCACCAAATGAAAGGAAACAGATCTTTGTTATTCTGTTAAACAAGTTTTGATCAGGGGGAAATGGCATGCCAGAGGTACCTTTTCAAACAGCTAATCCAAGAACTTCTGAATTTTTCAATTACCTAGTTATTTTTAATTCAATTTGTTTGTGTGTTAGCAGACCTTCACACCATGGGCATATCTTGAACTGGTGCTGGAAAAGCTCCAAATCACAGACAGGAAACAAATTCCTGCAAACAAAAATTTGCCATCTACCTTTTTTCCTGTTGGTACTAGTATGTTCCAGTACATAGACAAACCCATTTATTGTCTCCAGTTGCAACCTAATTACTGTAATGGAACCGTATATGTATTTGGGTTCATCGGCTGCTACCAGGAGAAACAGCAGAGTTGAATTTTATGTGCATGTAGGAATCTTTTTTGTGTATTTGCTCTGAACCTGTAATGGCTGTTGACATGTTGCAGAGCTTTGTACAGTTGTGACCTTTCATATGCAATGTGGAGAACACAGCATTTTGTGTGGGAATATCTTCTCCTGCAACATTCAGGTCACTGTTCAGTCTTGCTTGAATATAAAGTCACCTTGCTGACATACGGCATTTGCATACGGAGGCTGCAAGTTAATCTAAGTAAGGTGAGATTGAGCATATGTGTCTTTCTTTCTCCAGCTAACTGCTGAGGAGGAGAGGGTATGTCTAGGTTTCTTTTTTGCCCTCGCTCTCCTCTCCCCTGTTGCTCCTGGAACACAAAAATCCACAATAAACAAGTTCATTAAAGCAAAAACCCACCCTGAACCTTGCCAACTGTCAAACCTCTTTTTACCCACTAGCATTTGTGTCTATTTTTAGGTTGATCCCAATTTACTCACAAACAAGAGACCAACTCTTCCTCCTCCTCCTCCTCCTCCTCCCTAGACTCCCAGTTTTCACTCCCAGAAATAAACTTTGTTTTTCTTTTAACGCCTAATATAATGTATGTAAAAAATACTGTGCTTTCTGCTACGGTGCTGCTTCTTTCCAAAAGCTTGAGAACGAGGAGGAACCTGAGGAGTTTGATGAGGAGGTGGGTTAACAACTTCAAACCACATTATTGGTTTGAATAAAAGGCCTGTGTATTGGTTTTATACAAGTTGTCACACACAGGTGTACCTAACAACATGAATCATGGCTGCTTTCCATTCAGGCCCTGTTGCACATGCTGGCTCGCTGCCATAGTTAATTTTGTTGGTTACACCTGCTGCTATGACAAGTCCAAATATTTGCTGTGAGAAATTGTGTGTTAGGTTAGAGTTTCTGAAATCTTAAGAAATTCTGAAAAGGTAAATTCATATTTTTTTTTCATGTTTGTGTTCAGCTACTTTTCTCTTTAAATATATTGAATAGCAAAAAAAGTATGAGACACCCAAACATTACACCCATATGTCAAATATGTAATTCCAAAATATGGACACTAATCTGGATTCGTGATTTTTGAACCGGGCTGCAGAGATATGCTCCCATTCAGCACATGAGCATTAGAGATGTTTACATGGCTTACAATCAGAGTTCCAGCTCAAAGATGATGGATCAGGTTTGGGTCAGGGCTCTGTGCAGACCAGTCAAGTTCTTCCGCAACAAAGTGGGGTTTCTTTGTGGAGCTGGCTTTGTGCACAGGGGCATTGTCGTGTTGAAACAGGAAAGGGACAAACAGTGTCTCATGTAGTGAATTGTTTTAGTGGACACCGGCAATCACAATCTGAGGATGACGCTGAAACCTACAGTACACAATGCATGTCTTTACTCAGCCGAGCATCAATTCTGACTGTCTGTTGTGTGTTTGTTTTTCTTTATATAATCACACTTTTCTTTGCCCGATATTTTATATAATTTGTTTTTATTTCTGTACCACTTCCATCAGGCCATGAGTGACCATGAAGGGGAGGATGGCATGGTGGGTAGCTGCATCAGCAAAAGCTGCCAGCAAAAACACAACAATCACTTTCATTTTTTTCTAATTCACCTTGTCTTTATATCTTAAAATAACTGTTATGTGTTTGGGGGGACTGGGGCGATCTTATGGCTGCAGTCAGAGGAGTCCAAGGTGAGACAGGAAATCTAGGTCGTTCCCACTGGGTTTTCATTCCATATAATTTACCAAAATGTCCTTTATTTTTTCCCTCTAATTCCTAACTCTCATTTTCTTTTTGACTGTTTTGTGCATTTCAACACCAGTCTGGTTGCTCAGACTCAGAGGGATCTGAGGTAAGAGGAAATGAAGGAAAAACAAGGCAGAAAGACAGTTGTGTAATTTTCCTGTGATGTTGGACATTTTAGACCATATTAATGTGAATGTAGTTTGGAATGACAGCAAGCAGAAATTCACCACTGAAACATTTGTTATCATGCATTAGTGTCTTTTTGAGTGAATATTGATTGAGTGGATAGCTGCGTAATCTGAGAGTGATGTTGAAACTTACTGTGGTTGTGTCTTCAAAAATGTCCTTATAACATTATATATAGATGTGAAGGATGGGAGGAGGACAACTCATTTACAGTATTTTACCTTTCAAGATTTCTTTATTGATTTGCCTTAATTGATGTCATATTTAGTGATGTTCTTAGTCATTAAACCTTCTAAATCTGGATCATAGTGACATGTTGCCTCTATGCAGCTTTACAGCTTTTACTATCAGACTAAACATGGAATAAAAACCTGTAGACTCAAGACCCTCTGTGTCACTTTGCATGAGGTTTAAAGCCTCGGTTGTCTTATTTTTTTCTGCCTTAGAAGAAACCTCTGATCATAAACTGTCCAAAATCACAGGAAACATTGTAAATACATTTTTTAATGATTTTTGCCTGTTATCAAGTTACCCCTTTGAACTCCCCATCTGCTTCTCCCTAAACACAGTTGATAAATCCCTCCATGCCAAAACATCCATAAAGTCTGTGGGACCACATGCTAGCTATGCTCTAAACACATTTACAGCTGGGCGCAAACACAGCCTCCCTCCTCTAGTGAGTGCTTAATAGACTAGACAGTGGGCTGCCAGATAATTGAATTTGATAGTGCATAAAAATGTTGCTTAGCTGCCACTAAATGGCTTCTTGAAATGGCTTTGTTTGTCAGCTGGCTGTGGGGGGTCTGTGCTATGTCAGAGAGGAGAGGGAAAGCCAGATTTGGAGAAGAGGATGAAGGAAGCGTGGCGGAGTCTCAGCTGTGCTGGTTAATGGCCAAAGTTACTGTTATCTTGACAGATGTTAAATGTGATGTTATAGTGAAAATACACATACCGCTATGAGCCACCTTAATGCGCTGCTCTTTTGCGGGAGAGGATACTTTCTGACAGTATAAGCGTATATACAGTATGTGTGTATTTTGTTATTTAAATTGGTCTGAAAGCGTTTAAGCTTGTGCAAAAATATGTTCCTTCTCTTTTTTTATGTGACATTGTCTCCAGTTCCATAAATGCACCCAGACCAGTTATACTGAACCTGATGATTTTAAACCTGATGCTGTCCTGATGTGCTAGTGAAAATGTAAATGAGTTGTGTGGGACATTAGGTGAGTTTTGAATGCAATATTCAAGGAAGACTTTCTTCATATAAAGGAGCTGTTTATAAAGGGGAACGCCGCGATTCTTGATGAATGTGTGTGTGCGTGTGTGTGTAATGTGTGTAAGAATCCTGAATACACCCCAAGTTGTGTGTGTGTGTTGTGTCCACTCCTCTTAATAAGTCTGTTAAAAATAAGTTTCCTCGAATCTTCTTGTCTCTTTTAAACGTTTCTTCTCTCATGCATTGCATCCATCATACAGATTTTTAAAGCTGCCTTGTAAGAAAGCGTCAGTTATTTTTGCAAAAAGGCATGATTGCTAATGCTGTCCTGCTTTTCCTGTCCTAATCCTTCCTGTCTGCCCTGTCCCCTCCTGTCCTGAATTGTCCCGTCTGCCCGTAGGTTGACAACAAAGAGAAGGAGAAAAAGGTTGGTCGGTCAGACCCAGTGACAGTTTGTTCATGTGCTTGAAATCAGGCCGTTGTGCAACCAGGACGTTTTCTGTGTTGTGCTGTATTTGTGAACTAGACTTACCTGTGTGTGTTTCTGTTCTGTTTTTACCAAAATGCATTAGAATCTTAAGAGAATATTAAATTGCAAGCTTTATCTACATACTCAGTATTGAATAAGAGTAAAAAAGCTGCTCGATGTGAGACTACTTGATGTGACCCTAATTGGCGATCAGAGGAGAAATTTTTAAAAGGCGAATCTAAGGTGCCTCTGTTTGTGGGGTGATATATTCTTGTTTCATTTTGTGTTTTTTTACACTGATAAGATATATGGTTTTCTCTAGAAATATGCCCTGGTGCAGCTTTAGATTTTGTGTAGGATATTGGAAGGATATTAAGTTGATTTATTGCAGCAACATCACAGGTGAAACTGTGGGAGTTGTATTGGCACTTGGCTTAAATCGATTTAAATCAAACGCACCTTGGACATCATCCCTTGGTTCTTTCACTGTTGTCTCGATCCCACTCTTCTAATGGAAAAAGTCCAGCGTTTGTTTCATGATGACAATGCAGATTAGCATCATCGCTGCAACAAGAAATGTTTCCTCCAGACGTCTCTTTTTGCAGCTAGAAGCACTGAAAAGATGCTGCAGGGAAGTGCTGGGTGCTATGTGTGCTCCTGCTGTTCCTCTGACTGAAAATCTGGTAGAAGAGGGGAACAGAAACTTGAGATATTTTTATCTTTCGGGACTAAAAAGAATAATTCCTAGCTCTCGCAGCTGTTGAGAGCTCACGACAGCGTGTCTCCTCTGTTCAAAACAAGGAGACAACAAAGGGAGGTGTCTGGTAGACAAACTGGAAAAATGTAGTGGAATATTCATCACAGAGCAGATTTTTTTCTCCTCAAACAAGTTTTGAGAAATTAGAGCTCTGTTTTTACTTAGGTGAATTTTACTTGAAGTAGATGTTTTAGTTTGTGTACCATCTGTCCTCCTGTAGGACGAGTCCTCGGCCTACGATGACAGTGAGGAGGAGAAGGAGAAGGTTTGCTTTCTTTGCAATAGGTTCCTCCTACATTTCCATAACTAACCTCTCCTCTCCTGCTGGCTGTCATCTCACAGCTGACTGAAAACCTCACATGTGGTTGACTAGATCCTCCATTCACTTTGAATTCTCTTGTGTCTAAGATTGAGTGTGTGTGTGTGTGTGTGTGTGTGTGTGTGTGGGGCAGATATATTCACAATTCTTTTCCCATCATTTCCATCGTCATTAATTCATTGTCTTCCTCATGCCTTCTGTTTGTTGCTTTCTGTCTTTTTCAATCCTAAAATGTCTTTGTTTCATCCCCTCCTTTGTCCAAAAGTCTGATAAGGAAAAGGTGAGCCATCTGCCAAGTCCCCTCTTGTACACTTTGATCTAAGTGATGAAAATTTTGTTCTGCTTCTTTTTATTTTATTAATATTTATGTCATTTGTTTTTCTCTTCTTTTCACATCTTCCTAGTCTGAGTCCAAGAAGGAGAAGGTGTGTTTCTTTTGTCATGTTTTTGTTTTGTTTTTCCATTCAGCCATGTATGTTGTATGTATGAGCATATGAAATGACAATGTGAAAACAATGTGAGAGTGTTAAGGTGTTGCTTGTAGCGATGAACCTGTAGAGAAGTACCACCTGAATCTGCAGCTCTCCCTGGCTTTACAGAGCTGTATAGAGAGTTTCAGCTCATTGTTTAGGCGTCTGTTCACTCTTACTGCTCCCATAGTGTTGTTTTCGGCCAAAGCAGGAAGAGAAAAAGCTTTAAAAACCCACTGTACACTACCTGCTCAGCAGCAAATGGCAGACACAGTTAGTGATTAGCTGGTGAACACAGTAGAGCATTTTGCAGTGAAATATATTTCCCCAGGACGAGGCCACAAACAGAACTTCAACAGAGTGAATATTAGCATTACATTCATAAGGTGGTCAGAAAGGCAGCTGTTAGTGTAAATGTTTGCCAACAAGATTAAGATAAGATAATCCTTTATTGATCCCCCAGCATCCAGTGTTATTCCAGCAGCAAAATAAGTACAGATAAATAGAGGAACTTGAGGAGAATGAATAATTTAATATGTTTAAAATAAGATTAGAATAAAATATAAACATTGCAAGAGCAAAATGCAAAATGCCATTAAAACTAAAAAAAAACTTGTTGCCGCTGCCCCAAAACCTTAATTTTAACCTGATAAAACTAAGGCAGAACTTTCAGTGTTTTTTTTTTATTGTAAGAAAATAGAAAATTGTAGTGTTGTTTGAAAATAGGACTGGTACTTGGCGCAGGATGTGATCTGTCAGGAGGGGGCAGGAGCTGTGTGCTTCCTCCTCAGGATGGTAGTCAGTAATGACAAGGCCGGCATTTTTAGAGGTACTGGCTGTTCAAAATTGGGCAAAGAAAGGAAAAAGTACAGAAAAACACAGTTTAATAGTGTCTCTTAATAGTTTGTATCTAAAGTAGTTAGAGGTCCTGACATGACCAGTAGTCCGACAGAGAAGTGGCACTGTGGTGAAGGTGAGGGATGGACATATATATTTGCCTTCATCTCTGACAACATGAGGCCAAAGTGTAAACTGTCACTCATCAACTCATAAGTTGTTTTTGTCCAAGATCTCAGTCAACTCATTACTAGTGGGGTCCAATTCATGTCATCTGGACGGCCAAGAGTCTGCAGGTTTTCCTTTCAGCTGTTTTCACATTACCACACCTTCAAGTTCAGAATGAGCAAGTCATTAGTGAAATGATTTGGTGATTGGAGGGGCAGACTGCAGACTCTAAAGGGCTCTGGACATTAAAGGTGTGTTAAAATCCAATCCAATCCCAATCCCTTATGCGCTTGATAGCAGTTAAAATCACACATCTTGTCTGATAACATTTATCCAGGCACTGTCTGAAGGTGTAAATCCTGCGTGTGCTTTGAGCAGAGAAACACCTTGCACCCTTTAAATGTCGAGGCTTGTTTTCAGCTAAGTTTTCATCACCCCTCAGAGGGGGATGTGAACCTCCAGGCCGGATATAAAACCAGGGTATCAGCAATACAGGTCTTATGAGGGTCACACCTGAAAGTAAGCTTTATTAATATGTGAGTCACTGTCTGGGGAGGCTAAAGGCTAACAGGGAGGGTGAACTTAATGAACATGGCAAAATGAGTGCGCCTGTTATGATGTGTGAATGAACGTGTGCTTATACTGACGCTTCTCGCATGTCAGCGGAGCTCACTCACAAATCTGTGTCCTTGCAGGCTGAAAAGAAAGACAAAGAGAAGCAGGTTTGTTTGCAATCCCTCTGCCTTTCACCTCCTTTTCATGCTCAATTCAGCTATTCCACTATCTAAGAGAAACCTTTCGTCCCTCAGTGGGGAAATTTGCAACTGTCCCTTTTCTTTGAATCTATTCAGATTTGCTCTCCTTCCTGTGTAATATTCCCTCAACCTCTGATCATTTCATTTTGAATGCATTTATTGACTTCGCTGTACTCGCGGTCATTGCGATTCAGTTTGATTCAGTAGAAGGGGTTGCTTGTGAGAAAAATAGAGATGAATGGTGATGGCTTTTTTTTTTTTTTTTTTTTTTTTTAAACATTTCCTTTCTTGTCTTTGCCCCAAGGAGGACAGTAAGAGCAAACAGGTGGGTTCTTTGAACATAATCATAATCATCATCATGATAATCATCCTCACTTCAGACATCTTGTGATCAACCAGTGCAGATGGAGATTTGTGAAACCTTGTACAGCTTCAGTGGCAGGCCTAATGGAAGCCCTATAATATGCATCTCAAGTCTGTCCTGTATTCATCATTTGTATTGATTATTCATATTCTGCCCACTCTGACTAAAGGCCTATTGATCACTTTGGATGTACTGACTCATTGTTGCAAAGGTAGAATAGGAAGCTTGGCGTGAGCCAGTAAAGGCATCAGACCTCAGAAATGACATGAAGAAGCAGTAGTTTATTTTAATATAAGTTAACAAATATGTGTAAAAAGTGCTTTTGAACAACTCAAAAAATGTAGAGAAAGTATGAATTGCAGTTAGAACAGTAAAGATTAAGACATTAAGCCAAACAAATGGCAGAAAATGCTTTGAAAAAGGATTATGGGATTTAAAAAGCCCAGGGAAACAAAAAGAAGTGAGGGCAAAAAAGACTCACATTCATCTTCATGTGACTGCTTAACAAAATCAAAGACAGTTATCAATCATGTGACCTGTTTAGCTTAACCTCACTTGAAAATTGCCCAGTGTGAACTTAACAAACCACATTTACAAATGCAGTCCAGAGAGAGAGATCCAACATGATTTGGACCAAAACAAATGTGTAATTGTAACATCGAGACACGGATGTAAATAGTAACAAGGGCATTATTAACAAGTTCAAGCTGTTTATTTGTCATTGCCACATACAGAGTATACAGGAAAAAGGGGGGGATGAGTATGAGGACCTGAACAGGTCAATACTTCCACTCTGTCTGTTAACTCAGACTTTTCCCAGAATCCAATTCATAGAATCACTTCCATTTGCTAAAACACTTGATTGGCCTTCGGCAGAGGCAGCACCACTTTATTCAATTTAAGGAGTGGGTTTTTTTTCCCTTCATCCTCCCGAATGAAGCAGGGAGTACACTATAAAAAATGAAAAACGTGACTGTAGAGGAGGGCTGACCAATGTTTTGTTTTTTTTCCTCACCAGTCAAAGGAGGAAGTAAACAAGGTTTGTTTGTCCAGTCACAGTCACCTCCCTTTCTCCTGTGTAGACCTTTTCCCTCTGATTCACCTGCTGTGTTTAGACTATTAGCCATGGTACAATAGATATCCCTGTCATACAGTTCACCTGTTGTAAGATGGTAGAATCAATCTGAACCCGAACATAGTGGAACTGTGAACAGAAGTGGGGAGTGTATTTTTTATATTTCTAACATATTTGAATGAACTTTCTATGTTTGCAATTTCACATTGTAGCAAACAAGTTGAATGAGCAGTTCATCTGATTTCTGACTAGATCACTGATATACCTGCTTTTGAGTGCACTTCATGCCCATTATGGCTAATGTGTTTAATCCAAAGTCGGCACGTCTGCTGTCATCTGGTGTCCTGTCCAAATTCTTTTTATTCTTCCAGGCGTGACAGGAACAATTTCCAGGAACAGTGATAGTCACGTTGCAGCTGCTTTAAGTGTGTCTAAGTGTGTGTGTTGGTAAAAGCTATATCACAAGTGTAAAAAGGGCCAATAATCAGCTTCAGTTAGTTACGTATTTGATCATTTAGTGTATAAATGAATCTATGTTTCAAACGATTCCTGTTCGGGATGAAGTCAGTTTGCAGCAGAGTCACATCAGACAGCAGTGATGTCAGTTTCCCCCCTTTGTCTTGTAGCATCCCAATAAACCAGAGGTAATAAACAAAAAGCTTTTATTAAAATCACCCACTCACCATCCCCCAATCCACCAGACAATATCACACAAACCCACCCAAAATAAACCCTCGTACTATTTTCACCTGCTCTATACCGTGATGTACAACCCTGTGTCTGTGTATGTTATAGCTAGTTTGAATCATCAAATATCCTTCACAATATTGTGAGACTTTTTTTTTTTAACTTTTGTGTCTTTTCTCGTTTTTTTTCTTTCCTGTCTTTCTGCGAAGACTGAAGCCACCACTGCAACAAAGAAGGTACAGTTGGGTGGTAGAGAGAGATAAGAGAGTCGGACAAACCCTTTTTGCTTGTAAAGGACACTTCTAATTTCAGGCTGTGATTCTCGTTAGGAGAGCGTGTACATGCAGGCTTGTGTGTGTCTCCTTTTGTTCTTAAAAGCAGTTTGTTTTAGTCATTCCTAGTCACATCACTTCCTTTCTCCCCCCCAAAGTCTCAGAGAACTACACCAAGTGAATTGAGTATTTGTAGTAACTCTGAAGTTCATGTTTTGAAGGGTCTACACCAAAACCTGGTAGTTTAATATGGGAGATAATATAATACCTCTCAAGTTAACATGGCTGAAATCTGCGGTCAGTCATTGACATCTGCGAGCCACCCCAGGAGACAAATGTAACTAAGTACATTTACTTATACATATTATAGCACAAATTTGAGGTACTTGTACTTTCTTCTCATGCTACTTTCTGCTTCTACTCCACTACATCTCAGAGGCAAATATTATACTTTTAAACTATACTAGACACATTTATCTGACACCTTTAGTTACTTTACAAATTAATCTTTGTACACACTAAACATATAAAGAACTTTTCAGATATCATGTTTCCTTATAAACCACTCACCAGTTTATAAATCAGATGATTGGTCAATTGACAGAAGATTTACTGGAAACTATTTTGATACATATTTTGAACTTCACAAATTCAAAGATTTGTTGCTTTACCTTTTGATTGCTTTAATTATTTTATTTAGAATAATTTAAAATTTTGAATTGTTGATTGAACAAAATGAGCAATGTGCAATTGTGATGGCATTTCTCTATTATTACCATTTAATAAGATTAATGGAGAAAATAATCAGCAGATGAAAGTACTGTTTCTTGCAACGTGTCAGCTGTGAAACAAATTGCTAATTTGCCTAAAACAAATTGCAACCTTGTTGATGTTAAAATGTGCAGGTCATGTTAGCCTAGCTAACATTTATGTTGGCCCTACAAACCCATGTGAAACAGATTGTTATATATCCAGTGAAATAAAACAGAACATATATACATATTGTCAAGTATATTGGAAACTTAACATGCTAATATTAAAATGTTAATGCTAGTTACAAACATCAAAATCAGACTGAAGTTAAACTTATATCAGCCCAGTAATAGATAAACATCTCACTCCCCCTGCTTCCAGTTTGTGTGCTAAGCTAGGCTAACACGCCCTGCACCATTCTCTGTAGTGAATTCAGAGAAATTCATGAAAACATTCCCCAAGGCTACAGTATTAGTTATAATGTGCATGTGCTCATATCGTGGCTGGTTTGAATCTCAAATGCAAGATTGTCAGCACTGAATTAATCTACTATTCCAGTTCGGCTCGACTCGATCTCATTATATCCTCACTCGCGCTGCTCTTGATTCATCTCCCTGTCTAATATTGGAGAGGATTCAGTCCTGTATTTTCATTCATCTCTCAAGGACACCTCACACACTCATGTGCGCACTCACCTTCAAATGCCTATAAAGATGTTTGACTGTGCTTGACGCTTGCAGTTCTCGTACTAAAACACAGCTGTACATTATATTATTGGACTCGGACCAAGAGCAGACTTGGTCTGAAGGGGCCGAGTGGACACTCCAACCTTTCACTTCACTCACGGCAACATTTCCCAATTAAATTCCAAGATACTAAAACACTCTGACTTGAAAGTCATGGCCTTCCTTTAGTCCAATTATATGTTATGGCAGTTTGCCCAACGTCCTCTATCTAATAATATAGTTGCACAGTTATCGATGGCACACTTTCTGCAAAGACGCTCCTGGATGCCTTATCTTGCAGTCGTCTAGCCACTTGGCTGGTGTAACATGTGGTGCTTACTTAAGGTCCAGCATACTAATGAGTGTCAAGCTGTATTTTATTTGAAGGTCTGTTGCCAGGCTGCTCAAGGCCAGTTTATCCTCCAGGCTGCACAACCACTCCAAGCTGCACTTCGCAGCTTTTGTTTCTTTATAGTAACTGACAAATGAAATAATTGATTATTGAATGTCTGTGGTATCATCTGCCACACACCTCTGACCTGTAATCCTCAGTTGGAGATGTTGTGCATTTCTGATATCTCCTACTCCTAACTGCAATGGCAGCATCACTGGCACTTACATCTAAATAAAATCCTACATTAACACCAATAGAGTCAATTCAGGAAAAAAACAGGAGGTTTTCTTGTTCTTACTGTTCTGCCAGTAATGTTGTCATGTCGGTTATAAAGTCTCACACAGATCAGCCATTGGTGTGTTGGTCCATCAAAATGAATTTGATTATGTTTTTGTACCTCTAGTGCCCAGATTCATGGAACATATTGAAATATCAAACATCTTAAGCCAAAAGTCATCTGTTTCTGCTGTTTCAGCTTTACTTGATTGGACTCAACATGTTGTTGTCTTTTCTTTGTATCTAACTACATTTACTTGAGTCTAAATGCAAACCAATCAAAACTGTGACTAGAAAATTGACAAATCCATGGCATGTCATTTCTAAGTTAAAGTTCAGTTGATTTTACTAGATGAATCATCATGCCTGAATAATACACAGGCCCTTAAACAAACAGGGGCCACAGCTCTAGCAACACAAAGCTCACAACACAATCAAGCCATTAAAATGATAGCACAAAAGAGGACTGCCTGCAATGCGTTTTGGCCCCCGGGGGCCTCCTTGTGGCAGGTGCAGGTCAGGTGCTGAAGTAAACCTGAGCCAGCCAGATCGAGGAGTGCTCTGCAGCTGACCTCTTAGCTTAAAGTTTTTATTCATTATTACAGCAGTTTAGACTTTATATATCAAATTTGAAGAGAAGTCTGCGTCAAATCCAGGTTCAGGTTCCCTGGTTAGCAATATTTTTTTTACCCTAGAAGTCCTTGTCGTTTGTCAACACACAGATCTCATTGAAATATGGACTGCTTGATGATGAAAACGCCTGGAGAAAAGAAAATTTCCTTTGAATCATTGCTATTTACAAATCAGCTAATTTTGGATTACTTCTTCCATAACTTCCTCCTTATTTCTTCTCTCAACATCAGCCTCACTGTGCTTCCCACCAGGTTTATTTTATGTTATTGTGTTCACCAAATTCAGCTTCCTACCCTCCAGAAATCTGTTAACTGAGGGTACAGTGACAGCCTCCTGCTGTCAAACGAGTTCCACTTCATGTAAAAAGACAGATTTTGGCTTCAGTCTCTTGTGGTATATTTTTGGAGACCTCGAGCGGTGTTTCAGGAAATAGTGTGCTCTTTGTAGCTTGAAGCGCTCCTTTCAGAGACTGTTGAATGGTTTTGAGGACGCATGAATGAGCTCGTCATCTGTTTCTCCCGTTTTATCTGCAAGTTCCTCTCAGCTGAAATCTTGGTTAGTCACTATCTTTGAAATTTGCATTTTAGTCAGCATTTCTTTCCAGTTTACTGATCTGTGTACGTTTGTCATCCAGCGGCGTCATTACACACACAAAATATGCCCATACTGTAAGTCATTGTGTGTATCTCTGACTCATACACTCACTGTATTCACAAAGTCTCAGTCAGTGACACTGAGAAATGAATGTGGTGTTGCACACTCTTACGCACCTCATCTACACACTCCAAATGTATTCCTGCGCTCGAAATTATGCACACGTAGCCCTCTGTACAATGTTTTCCTTTTCAGCCACCAGTCGAATCTGCTTCATACATATTTATTTTGCTGCACACTGTGTGCACAGTTCTGCCCAAACATCCGAAAACGCATTTGAGGAGAAACTAACCAGATGCTTATATTGATTTTGGTTCTTCAATGTGAGTTTGTTGGCAAGTTTTCAACTTACAGTACAGAAATAGATCTCACAAAGCAGACAAGAACATTTGGTTTTGGCTTGATAACGTTTACAGTAAGTGCAATTACTCCAAAGTGTACAGTACTTGGATCACTTGATGTAGGACCACAAACAGAGACGTCTCATACTTTCAGTAACACTAATGTCAAAGCCTTTCCGTCCAGTGTGCCAGTGTTAACCAGACACACGAGCAGACCTGCGCTTGTTTTCTTCGCTCTGATATCTTAACATTTCTTCTGCCACATTTATTAAAACTTGTCCTGATGCACAACAAAGTTGATATTTATTAGACATGAGTATGTACACCTGCATGCAATGAACAAGGATAAATCCCACCTATTATACCCCCGTGTGCTCGTGGTTGAACAAGCTTATTTACAAGGCATATGCCCTCAAAATGTCATATGTGGTAAACAACATCCCTTTGTGGAGGACTGCTTGTTGTGGGAAAATGTAGAAACTGAGGAAGATAAAGAAGACAATCTTTACTGGCAGTAAGGTTGAGATAGTGCTAAATAAAGTTCAGCTAAACCAAAATGGTTTCAAAAGATTGTCAAAAAATGTTTACTTGTGTAACAGAATTCAGTAAAAACAACTTTACCAGATATGATAGATCACTTTTTTAATCACACAGTTGAATGTGTTTAACAGATCATTTTGATAAATCTGATGCGTGGAAATGAGCATATGCAGAGTTTGGTGCTTAGGCAGTTGATAAATGAAACTCCTGCTCCATTTTTCCTGTCTCTGCTTGCATCTTTGCATGTGTATAAATGCCTGTATTTATTCACATTTGACATTACGCTTATGTTTAATATTATTTTTCATTTCTTAATCACAAGTACGACAGTTAATCCCCCTTTTCAATATTTTTTATAAGCAAACTTTCTTTGGCAGTGTACAAATATTTTTCATTGTTTTACATTTTTATTTTGGCTTAAATTGTTCTCACATTAAAATCAAACCAGCGTGTGTTACTGAGGTACATTTAAATATTTCAGGGTGGTCATTTCAATTGGTAAATGGTTGTTTATATTGTGAAGTTTCCTTAATATTGAGAGAGAAGGTCAGATAGTAAAATATACAAAACGGATGCAACAGAACAGCTGAGGTGTCACATTTTGGGTTTCAGCAGTGGCTGTGTAACTGAGGCTTTAAATAACCTGATATCACCTTTGTCCTCCTGTTGATGTATGTGTGTCTTGTAGCTGGATACAGAGGCAGCTGACATCCTCAATGAGCTGCAGGTGAAGCTCAGCACCGTCCTGGACAACTTCAGCACCATATTTGCCAAGAGGTAACACACACACACACACACACACACACACACACACACACACACATACACACACACAAACAGCACATTCAGTATTTGAATATGTCCCCGGAAAAAGCCCCCCCCACCCTTGCTGAAGTTTCCTTGTCTAAGTGTTTCTCCTCTCCCTCCAGTTTCCAGACTCGTATTAACGGCTGCATGCGTCAGATGGCTGAGATCCTGTACCAGATCAAAGGCCCACCCAACCACAACACTGCGGAAGCAGATGCTGACACCATGCTGAGGCCCCTCATGGAGTTCCTGGATGGGAAGTAAGTCAAAGCGTGACCCCCAAAGTGGCTCCTGTTGTAAGCTGTTGGCAGACGACTGCACAAGTGGCCCTTTCATTTTTAATGTAAATTACTGTTAGTCATGACACCATTACTTTCATGAATGAACTAACTAAAAAATTACTGCATCAAATGGAGTTTGGGTCAATATAGCACCAACCGTACAGTACATGTGAGTAGAAAACCACCAAGTTGTTTTTGACCCAGTATGCCTGTTTTTATATATATATATTTATGTTGGAATATTTACCCAAACTAAAAGGTTGTATGGTCTAAACTGTTATAGTCTACTCTACTGGCTCTTTTTACACTTTTTGTTAGTGATTGTTGATGCTCTATGTTTGGCACTATGTTTATCTTTTGCGGTTTTGAATGTCTCATTGTTTTATACACATAACAGTAAATTTGCGACAGGTAAAACTCGTGCTTGTTGTGTCTACCACTGGGTCACAATAATCATATTGTAGTCTGGGTAAATAAGAGAACAGTAATACTGTATGTGAAAAAATAACACTAAGGTCTAAATAACCCTCTGGAACTGGGTAAAGATGGCATATTAACCCAAATCAATGGATCAGTGTTTCAGTGTGTAAATCACTTATCGGGAGCCACATATCCTAAGCTCTTGTCCATTGTCTAGTTGGTGCTTGGGTTTAGAGGCTGCAAATTTCATTAATACAAGGCCTAAAATGTCTAAAATAATTTCAGAATTTTACTTGAAAAACACCTTGGAGCCTTCAGGAGGAGCCAATCACCTGTTACATTTGTAGCCTCCCAAACTAAAGCAGAACATAGCTGTGAATGAACACTCAGTTAAAGTCTCCCTGGACGAACATGGTAGCATGGATTAGAGGCGTCAAAGTGCTTTAATGTTTGAATTGCAGTGCACACTTTTGTCCATCAAATAGAGAAGCAAGTCAGAGAGAGATTTCTATCCAATCATTGAATTTACAGTAATGATGTTCTTCAAGCACCTGTCCTGCAGGTAAGGTGCAGAACATATTCAGGCCGTTATCTAGCAAGACCAAATCGTTAAGCTAGTTATTAAACCGAGAGTGGTATTGACAACTGTGAAGAAACATAATATGTAACAGCACCTCAACACCCCAACAGTGTTAGTCAGTCAGTGCTGTACTGTTTTAATGTTTTATTTACTTGTCAACATTTCTGGAAAATACTATCTTTACTTCTTTCTAGAATTAACAGAAAGAGAGTTTGTTTTCTTACATTTTGTTTTACTTTTTGTTTCAAACTGATAAGGCTGGCCACAACTTTTGCACAACTCTATTAGGTTTTATGAGGCTACATTTGTGTGATGTTGACATTGCATCAATCTAACTGGTCTTAAAACCTGGCTTAAAAGAGCCATAATTTTGTCATGTGTCACTGTTTGTCTTTTCCATTTGTCTTTGTTTTGTATATGTGTTTTCCGACTACCAATATAACTATCACTATACAATGAAAACTGTTGTATTTGAAAACTGACCAAGCAAGTTTCGGCTCACATTTTTGGTGTTTGTGTGTGATCCAGTCTCAGTATCTTTGCTGATGTCTGTGAGAAGACGGTGCTAAAGAGGATCCTGAAGGATCTGTGGAAGATTGTCCTGAGCAGCCTGGAGAAGACCATCGTCCTGCCTCAGAGCAACGACAGCCTGGTGAGGACAACCTTAACCCTGACCTTTACAACAACATGCATTACCTCCAACCATGACTCATAACTAAACCTAATATTAATCATAAAAGAGTACTCCCAAAAGTAAGTATTGCAGTCTTATAACGTTGTCAAACTCACCATGGACAGTTTTTTTTTATTTAAAGAAAAAGCAGATGCAGCAGAACAAGAGGTATTGTCTCTTATTATTCCACACATTTTACTTCCTTTTCCAAACCTCCTGTCTGCACTACCCACAATGCCACTCAACCACTGACATTTCGGCCAGAGATTCGGTTTTGTTATGTTAATAGAGACAAATGTAGCTTGTGGCCTACCAGAGATGAAGAGCAGCTAAAAAGGTCTTGTAAGTTCATATGTGAAAGCTTTTTCCACTTATGCAGCAGTACTCCCTAACACCTGTAAACAGGCTTGATGTGTAAAAGTGCTGGAGTTCCCCTTTAAACTTTAAAAATCTTAACCTTCGTTCTGCCCTTTGAAGAAGTGAGGACCAGACAAAATGTCCTCTGTTGTGCAAGAATTTCAATCATAAGGTCTAAAACTGCTCCTTACAAAGACAGAAGAATAATAAATGGTTGTGTGATGAGTATATTCCATGTCTTTTCTTCTGCCTTTACAGTCAACACAAGTCCAGCTTTACATACTGATGAGAGTAATTAGAGGACAGTGAAGGAGATGGGAAAGCACATAAACAAACACAGTTATTAAAGGACAATATTTGAACATGTGCACCCTCCGTTTGTAGTACAAATTACAGACAGTATTATTATACATTATTATTGCCAACCATTTTAGTAAATCTTTTTTAATATTGATTTCCTTTTTCTTTTTCAAAGTTGGAGCCGCAGACAGCAACAGTTTATAACCTACAAAGCGACCAAATTCACATATGATATGGTCACATTCAGCATCCATGTTTGTGTGTTATTATTGTTGTTGTGTCTCTCAGCAGCAAAGCTCATGAATTCTGTGTCAGCTGCAAACAAGTTTTTCTTCATGCACTATACCAGTTTGCAACTGCACTTACACATTACAAAAGCCAAAAACAATCGAAGTGAACACTCATGTTTACCGTCATAAATGATAATAATCATACAATGTACTGACTGGAATGTACTGTAGAAAATCAAATATAAGTGTTATGTCCTGTTGCCGCCACCTAGTGGTAGATGTCAGTGGGTGTGTTTCTAGTTTGCAAAATGTTGGAATGATCTTTACATGAGTTTGTTCTAGTTTTTTTTCTGTGAATGTGTGAATCAAGTTGTATTTACTGCATTTTGTCTTTCTACAGATCTACAATGAATCATGACAATATCACATGAAGTCTCAATATAATTCCTCCTTATCCACCGCTCTCTCTCTCTCTCCTCTCCGCAGGGTGCCCAGCTCCTCACAGCAGCCAAAGGACTGTCGAATCTCAAGGTAACACACAGGCCATAGAGAAAGAGGCGGGGCCACTTGTATGCTTCTGAAGCCTGAATATTGTTTTACTACTCATCACCACATTTTTAGTTATTGATGCCAGAAAAGAGGGTCAGAGGCCCTGAATGCTAACAAATAAGCAGCAATTACCAAATCTTTATGCTGTAATTGCTGATGAATGGAACAAATTATTTCAGAACTGGCATTCCTAAGAAATCAAAGTAGCTAAAAAGAGTTCTCACAGGCTTTCTTGTTGATGTTGAAGTTTTTCAGCATCTACAGTAGGAGCTGTTAGAGGAACTGCCCTCCCTCAGCTGTTCAACCGTAACTGTTCAATCAATTAAAGAAAGATGATGATACTGATGAGGGATCATTGGTCTGGTGAATTGATTCATATTATTATGGAATTATTATCCAACTGGATTTATGAGCATGACAAAGTGACACTAAATATCAAAAGTATGCTAAATAACAAAGGCCTGGATTCATGATTCTTATGTATTTATTTTGACTGTTGGAGAAAGTTTGTCTGATATCAGTCTGTGAACTCTGTTTGCTGTAGGGAGGAGGTGAAGCCAAAACCTTGACGCCCAAACAGTGTATAATTATCGATGCAGGGCTGGAGACAATCAAGGTAGGTGAAGACCTGCTCATTCACGTGTCTGAAATTCACATGTCAAGCGAGAACTGGTCAGGTTTAAGACATAGATACGAGCCTTTGGATTTATAAAACATGCAGGACAGTATCAAATAGTCAAGAAAGGCTTCTCTATATCATTCATGTCTAGTAGCCAACACCAAATGCAGCAAACCTGCCAAGACAAACTCAGGGTTCTAACAGCTATTTTGTCCAAATGAAAAACGTTTACTGCATATGCATAATACTTTTTCCAAGTTTTAGATGTTAAAGATGGAAATACATTCACAGCCTTTTTAGGATAATAAAAAAGAATATATTAAATTCTACGCTTGATGTTCTTTTTAGTTAGATAAAAAATTCTTAACAGCCTTCAGCCTCAATAAACCTTCCCCATCTTCCCCAGTGTTTCTTATGGTCATCATTTATTTTTACTATATATCCTTCTCGACTAAGGAAAAAGGAATCCACACTGTTTAATAGTATAACAGTTTGTCTCTGGTTTTTGATACTTTTATCATTTGTTTTGTTTGTTAATATTTTTTGGCCTTCTGATACAGTATATGTTGTGATGATGTATGTTGTGTGTTTGTGTTTATTAGGATGTATAACTTTGTTTTTGGTTTTTTTTTGGTTTTTGTTTTGTGCTTATTGTTTTGTTTGTTCTCTGGTGAGCTATGTCATGTTTTTGTTCATTCAAAAAAGAAGTCTTGTCTACCTAAAAGGATTTATTTTTCACCCTCTCGTTGCTGCTCTGTTTTCCTTCAGCAATACTTCCACGCAGGAGGAAATGGGCTGAAGAAGGCGTTTGTGGAGAAAAGTCCTGAACTGGCTTCACTGCGTTACGCCCTCTCCCTCTATTCCCAGAGCACCGATGCTCTCATCAAGACCTTTGTCACCACACAACACTCCCAAGGTGATCATAGTCACACACACACACACACACACACACACTGCATGTATAGTATAAAGGCTTTTTGGATTTCCCTCCTGTGGTTCACATTAACTAAAAGTTCCCTGAACCTCTCTGCTCTTTCCTGTCCTCTCAGTGCATGATGGGATGGGCATCAGAATCACTGGCAATGAGAAGATTCGACCTGACAGGGGTAAGTCCAATGCACTCTGAAATGAGGCCTTTCCTGGTTTCCACTGGGAACCGTTGAGCTTCCTCAGAGGGTTCCCTGTAGAAAAATGCACCTCAGGCAAACACTCAAATATTAGAGGCTCATGAAATTAAATTGAAGGCTTTGTAAGTACTTTGAGCTTTACTCTATTAACTAACAAAGCACAGTGTTACAGTATATTTTGTTCATTTTTAATGAAAACAGGTGTGAAACTGTGATATTAAATCATAGAGACATGTTTTGCTCCAGACTTTAGTGGGAAGGTTGGGTATTTCACCTTTTTAAAAATGTTACAAAAACTTTCAAATTGTAGCATCATTTCCTCCTGGTATAGCAGAGCATGTGCCTCATTCTGTGAGTTGGTGCATTTTTTAAAAATTATGCTGGGAATTATTCATTATTATATTAATTATCACTTCATCAAAAACAATCTACAAAATTATAAGATATGGCAATGTGTCTTTAATGTTACCCATTTTTTCTAATTATCAGCGTCATCCTCTATATTCAGTCAAAGGAATTTTTAACAAGTTTGCCAAAGCTGAAATGTAAGATAAGAAAGTGGGTCACTGCAGCAGCAGTGAGATCAAGATAAGAGTAAAGAATAAAAGAAAAACATGGGAGTGAAGTTTAAAGCTGTTGTTAATCATGTTAACGTGTGATGTGCTGGTTGTGATCTGCAGGCTCAGGGATAGAGAAGCCCATCGGAGAGGCTGTTCTGCAGATTGACATGATGCTCGGGAAGGAACGCAAAGTCAATGTCAGAGGTGAGGCTCCTAAATTCAAAAAACATCATACTATCCCAAACATAACCTCTTTCTTATTTATATCTTAATCTTTAATCCAGGACCAAATCAATTCAATCAATCAAATTAAGCCTTTGAAGGACTATCCATTTTCTAAAATAAAAGATGAACTTTGAAGTCAGAATATAAGATCTATAAGAAGAGAATATTAAAACATAAAACTCAGTTCCATCATTGACACTGAATCTCCATCTGTGTCATGTGCTCTCCTTCTCTCTCTCTCCTTCTGTTGCCCACGTCTCTCCGTCCAGTCATCGCAGCGAATGACATGAAGTGGCAGACATCAGGGATGTTCCGGCCTTTCGTTGAAGTCTCTATGGTTGGTCCCTTCCTGGCCGACAAGAAGCGCAAGTTCACCACAAAATCCAAGAACAACAGCTGGACAGCAAAGTTCAACGAGGCTTTCCAGTTGTGAGTCTGAAATCTAAACTCTCAGCTCAAATGTGTGTTGAGACATAGTGAAACAGTGGCTGATTTTCTGTGGTTTCCTCTTCTGCCCTGTAGTGTCCTGGGTAAGGAGTCCCCAGACTGCTACGAGCTCCAGGTGACGGTGAAGGACTACTGTTTTGGCCGGGCGGACCGGGTGGTCGGCATGGCCGTGGTTCAGCTGCGCGACGTCGCCGACCGCAAGAGCTGCGTGTGCTGGTGTCCGCTCGGGCCACGTATCCACACAGACGAGACGGGCATGACAGTGATGCGCATCCTGTCCCAGCGGCCTGCTGACGAAGTGGCCAAGGAGTTTGTCAAGCTGAAATCTGAAACTCGTCCTGTGGAGGAGGGCAGATGAGCAGCAGCAACTCTGAGTCAAGATTAGAGGTAGTTGGAAATGGTGAAAACATGAAGCTGACATGGATCATGGTCAGGGCTCAGAGTCAGGGCTTTGTTTGGTGTTTATGAGCATCATCTTCATCATAAGTGCACACAGACTAGACTATTAAAGCCTCTGACTGATGATATTCAATATGGAGGAGATCCTTTAAAAGACACAATAGACACAAGCAAGTTGACTATTTGTCATAGTTATGGTACCAAATAAGTATTTAATTCAAAAGGAACGTTTTGGAAGCAGATGCTCTCTCAAAATGTTGAAAAAGAAGAACATATAACCATAATCAGCAACAATATCATAATTATCAAGCAACATGTGAGTTTAAATCACAGTGGTCAAAATAGTTTGAGTTAATCCCCTGCTCTTCAAACTGTAACGACATAATGAAATCTGGATAAAAACTAACATATGCGTCATCCACAGCTTTTTACTAAACTGGAATGAATGGATTTGTATCTGACAATATGAAAAGAGTAGTATTAGTTTGAAAATGAATGTACCTGAACAGGAAATTCGGACTATTAAGGCTATTAAGAGACTGTTTAACGATCATCAGAAACTATGACATGATGAGAGTAAGTTGGAAGAAGTATCCACAGATTCTTGTACTGTTTGAGCCTTTGAAGCCTTTTGAGTGCTAACAAGTATCTTGTTACACCAGTATCACTCTGACTCTGGTATTCAACACTGTTTCCCCAAAAAATAGACATTGGTCATACAAGTCATTAAGCAGCTAATTAATGTCACAAAAGACATTAAAATGATCAAATGTCATACTCAAAATTTGAATTTGGGAGTTCAGTAGCCAACAATAATTCCCCAACTTGAGCAAAAGAACAAAAATTTTAAAAAGCATATGGTCCTTTTTAAAAGCTTATTTTTCATTGAACGTGGCGATAGAATTAAGCGCAACACACGTGAGCTGCATCACGTCACACCTTTTGATTCATGCTAGTTGGCACCAGATACATCTGTAGTCAGGTAGTAAAGATACAGAAGCCACAATATGCCAAACCAGAGAGTATGTAATGTAACATTGCAGCTTTTCTGGAAATACTGTAGAAGAGGTGTATGGAGATGCTGCTAATGTGTGTTGCTCTTTAATCATGAATCCTGGTAATATTTGTCCCAGACTGATGTTATAAAACCTTGAATATAAAAGACGAGATACAAATTATGTTGCTTAAAGAAAAAAAAACCCTGCACATTAATGTAGCTTGCTCACTGTACTCAGTGGGATTCAGAGAGACTTAAAACATGAATGGGTTCTACAACATCGACTTGTATAGGAAAGAGGAGTAGATTTTTTTCAGAAGCAAGGAATTATGGGTATAGTAGTTGTACTGACTTCTGCACTGCTTCCTGTTGGTCAAAGCGCAGCTTCTCTGCACGGAGAAGAAACGCGGTGTCAGAGGTTTTTAATTTAGCTCTTCTGTTTTTGCCAAGTGTCAAACTGTGACTGTGAACACTGTTTACATGTCGACCTGCTCTGACAACAACCAAAAGCTGACAACCTGTTTTCTGGGATTAAATGGTGTGAACACCTTTATGGAAGACCAGAAATTAACCTCTTAAGATTTTTGGTTTATCTGCTTTTCCACTTTTAAATTGGATGAGAACAAAGGTCTGTCAGACACTACAGCCTTGCCATGCATGCACATCACTGTACCGATCATATGTTTCTGAATACCCAATTGGTGTTTCGCATTCGACGCACTACAAACTTGGACTTGGATAGAAATGGAAAAATGCAGTTGTTCACTTGACTGAAGTGTGACTGGATTTTTCACACTCTTGTCTGTTTACTACGTGCCAAGGAACGCAAGTGTTCGGCGAGCCATGTTGAACTAGCTCTCTTCACGTACTTTGGGTTGTTTGCATGCAGATGTGGCCATTGTAGGCGTCCCACTTTTTACTGCACGTTTGCCAAGACTAGCTGCACTTTGGCTCCGAATGCAACGGGATCTGCTCGGTAGAATTTAGACGAGATAGTCAGGAAACAAGTACAGAGTTTTGTCCTTGGTTCAAACATGTCTGCAGTAGGATATAAGTGTATAAAGGGGATCTGCTACAATGACCACAGCTGTTGTGACAACTGAACTCTTGCACTCTATTTAAAATAACTGTAAGTTTGTAAAAAAAATAATAAAATAAAAGCCTACGACCAGAGCATGTATTTATTGTATACAAAGTCAGCTAGAATTGTGATCTTTTTCATGTATGTACTGTGAAATATGAAGATTGATCAAATGTATGTAAAGTAGTTATCATTATTCTAATGTGACATATGTTGAATATACTTGTAACAATATTTTGTATATAAAATATTTATGAATCAAGACAGTGGCTCTTGTCCTTTGTGAAAAGAAACTGAAAAGACAAAAGACTCTTGTGTTTTATTCAACATGTTCTAATGATGCGTCATGTTTCAGATACTGTGGATGTCCATCCTGTGCCGCCATGTCAAAGATAAATGAGATCACAAGTTCAGTGTTTTAGAATCACACGTCAAAAGAGTCTTCAGGAGAGAATCTTGTATAAATAGTTGAACTGTCTTCATCATTTCTCATCTTCACAAGTTTTGTGCAGCAACAAAAAGGTTATTTCACGCCAGATTATCTCAACGTTGACAACAGGCAACAAAATGCCAAAGAGGCAACGAAAACGCAAAGTTTAGTCAACGTGATGATTGATTTGTGTTCCAGCACAAATACGTCCCAGGACTCTTCTCAAAGACAAACTAAAAACTACAGCTTGAAATGTTTGATGAACAGCAGCAGGGCTCAGATAGCAGCCAATAGGACACAACATGCTGTCTGTGAGTGAGACATGTTTGGATTTAACAAAAGGCCCATTTCTCCTCTTTTGGTGGAGGCGAGCTGCATCCATCTCTGCAAGCTGGCAAAGTGTCGCAGCTACATGTGTTTGTCATCAAAGAGTGTTTAAATCAACCTAAAACCTAAATCACCAGTGAATCCTTCTGATGAGTTTTGTCTGTGCAGTCACATAATGAATATTCTATATATTTCTTTAAAAACCTGCTGATTGTCTTTAATAAAACACTGTTCAGAGAGGTTCCAGTGTGTGTTTGCATTGGTCAGTAGGAAAAAAAAGTAAACATAAAAAGTAAAAGTCTTCATGAAAATTCACATATTCATTGACAGCACAGCCGTTTCTTGCTATATGCAGACTACGCAAATGCATAGGGGCCCCAAGCCACCAGGGGGCCCCAAAGCTGCATGTTCAGCCTCATGTGAGGAGAATGAAATTGACCTGTCTTTATCTGTAGCTATCTCATGTGTTTATTATATCCCTGATATGCTTACAAAATAAATAAATATAAAATGAACTGCAATGATGAGCAGTGGCTGGTGTTTTTGTGGCATAATTAAGTCCTAATCATTGGACTGCGCTGTCACCCAGTGAGTGACGTGCGGGCCGCCGACAGGGACGATGGGAATGATTGACAGCTACCCATCGTTCCCGTTAGTGAGCACATTAAACAAGGCAAATGTCGTAGTGGCGTCTAAAAGAAATGATCCTGGTGGAGCAGAAGAAGAAGAAAACGGAGGAAGAAAAACGTACAAAGGATAAAGGTAAGACATTAGTTCGTGATGTGGGTGGATGGG